>CM031243.1:341481156-342681156 GCA_018340775.1 Taxus wallichiana var. yunnanensis | reverse complement strand
GAACATTAAAGAATCTCAATTCAAATTTGAATTTGAGAAGGAAAATATGGAAGTGTCTAAGAGGAGATGACCTACCTAAGGAGAATTCAAATAAGGAGAAAGAAGTAGGAAAAGGACATAGAATGCAGCTATAAGAGGGAAACGAGTTCACCATTTTTAGGTTGTTAAAGGTTATTGAATAATTGGAGGTTGTTGAAATGGGGTTTAAGAGTTGTTGGAGCATATGGGATGAAATGTAGAATCTCCATTAGAGCCAAGATTGTTGAACATGCTTGTGAAGAAAACAATCCAAGTATTAGGATATGTATTAGGGAACACCATAGAAGATTTTAAATCTCTATGTAACTAGATGTAATATCCTAGAGAGAAGATGTATTGTAGATATTGTAAAGGCCTTATAAAGAAATAAAAATAAACCTTTGAGTTTCATCTTCTATTTTGGACTATGGAAAAAAGGCTCAAGGAGTAGTCGGTGGAGGGAAATTTTTGTTTTGTCAAATGGGATCGAGAGCTGGTTCTTTCCTATGGAAAAGTAAGGAAGTGGAATAGTTAACGAGATCACTAAATGTGAGGAAGATAGAGTATAATTTGTGTTCTCCATTGTAAAGGAAAGGTGGGTAGAGAACAAAATTAGAGATCCCAAAGTGTAGAAACTAGAGGATTTAATGATCTTGCATGACAATGAAATATGCCACAAAGATGGGAATATTAAGATGCAACCATCACAAATATGTTAAAGCGAGGGTGATGGAAGAGCTAAACAATATTGTTGTCAAATTTTACCCTCTTGGATAAAAATTGGACAACTCCCTGAGGGCCCACTTCCTGTGAACAATGGCAAAAAACTGATCGAATTAATAAATAATGTTTGAAGGGGAATTTTTGTGTTTCTATGCCTCACAAATCTAGCGCTCGAGAAATTTTTAGGTCGATGCATCGAGCTCTATTTTGATGGCCTGTGTTGATAGCTAATAGCTCACATTCAATATTAGCTATGAATTTAAATGAGTACTAAGTTCTATTATAGTTTATTTGAGCTAAAAAGGTGAGCTATGTCTAAAGAGCTCGACCAATAGAAAAGTGTATCGTAGGTCAAAGAAACTAGGATCACCGAGTTGAAGCCATGAGCTTATTGAATTGATCTAGTCGAGAATATTTTGCACCATGAAATGTGATGAGAATCTAGACTCGAAGGTGCTAAGATCAATGTGTGGACTTGTTGAATAGCCCTCGCAGGGAGCCCATGAAGAATACAACATGGTAAAATAACGTGCAAGGAAATATGCTCACTACTCGGAGGGAGAGTTGGTGGACAACTTGGGTGTGGTAAGGTTTCGAGGAGTCGGAAGATAAAAACGAGCTCAGGTCATGAATGGATCAGTCAAGCTCACTTGGGATGGCTCAGGTCATTTTTAGCTCCGCGTCGATACATAAAGGGAAACACACAGGTTAGCTCAGTTTTGAGAACTTGGGTGAGCTAATTTATAGTTCAATAGGAGGTAGGTCACTCGAATGTCTAAAAAGACCGAGTTGTAAGTCGGTAATGAGGCATGGCAAAACAACTCGAATCGAGTAGGATGTTAATATAATGTTCATGGCTGAGTTGAGTAGAGCTCGAGCGATGTGGAGAGAAGCTTGATGTAGAATGGCGAGCTCGAGTCAAACTCAGTGGCGAGTTCATAGAGGCATGATGAGCTCGATCTTGAGATAACATGTGAAACGATAGATGACTGAGTTCATGGATCATGGAATGATTCAACGGTTTTGATACTCACCAGTAGGCATGAGCTAGTCACACAATTATTGGCAAAGCGGAGACGACTTGATGCGAGAGCATATAGGATCAATAACACAAGATATCTCATTGGACCAGCAAGTTGTTTATAATCAAGGCTAGCAGTGGGCTTTAGGGTTTCTCAAATTGATTTGATGGTGAGTTATTTGTGGTCACATAAAAATGAACCAAGTTATAGGAGCTCGTAGCAGTGATCTTTATGTTTTGAGAGGAATAGATAGATCATGCAAAATGAAGAAACAAGCCATGTGGCTTGATGGTAATAGAACGTTTAGAGCTAACTAGGCCAAGTTACAAATAGCTCATGGGAATATGAAAAAATAGTTGAGATCTAATCTATGAGCTTGTGGATGAGGTGAGATTTCGAAGTAGGTAGCACGAGCCATGCTTAAAGAAGTTGTCGGGAGGCATACGTGTTAAGATTAGAAGGAAAAGTTTTGACAAGCTTATCATTTGTAAGTCGAGCTAAGGGAGCTCGACCAAAACTCAGGAGAGTAGTTCAGTTTCAAAGAAATCTCGTAAGGTGAGTTATAGAGTTTGGATGGTGAATAAAAAAATGGAGAACTATTCCGAAGAATTTGGAATCGAAATAGTGGTAGGTCAATTATCAAATGAGCCAACATAAGCTCAAGCATGAAACAATCAAAACTCAGATTGAAGATTGATTGGGAGGTAATTTAGTTTTATGAGCAAAATGAACCAAGCTTGCTAATTAAGCACATCACCAAGCTAGGACACAAGGGATTCGATTGCGAGGGTTGAGGACCGTCATCACCAATCCAACACTATGATAATTCTTCACCGGGAACTCCTCATGCTATGATTATTTACTAATGCACATCCTTTAGTTTGGTGGATGTAATCTGGAAACACAACAACAACATAACACAAGAATACCATCGACTATGATAAGACGGAATGATGACAAATCTGAAATATCAAAGTAAATTATAATATTAACATGAAATTGTTACAATCTCACCCATGAGGTACTTCAAGTGTTATTGACTTCACTTGCCTTTCACCAAGACTATGGGAGAAACTTTACAATTACACCTCTTAATGGCTTCTTCAACACACCTTTAAACTGATGGCTTCCTTTACACACTTCATACAATATTTCTCACTACTTCCTTCTATGCTAAATGAGGGGGGTGGCCTCTCTATTTATAGAAATTCCAGGCTTATCCATCTTATCTCTAAGATAGGATAAGAAATCCACTCTGACGAATCATATTCCATACCTTAACTCTTATCTGTACATGTAAGGTTATCTTTTAAGATAAGATAAACCTTATAATTTTACATGGGTTCCACATTTTTAGACTTTTACAAATAAAATACTCAAAATATTTATGACCTCACTCCTTGTCCTTATTACCAATATAATATTTCTAATTCCTAATCATGTAGACCCTACTTCTCTAATTACCCAAACTTTGACATTTTAACATTATCGGACCACTTATGACAAATATTTACTTTTTACAACATTCCTATTGTACTTTGGTATTCTTGTACTCCACATTATTGGTGGCACCGTACTGACGGTGCCGTTATCTTCTATCAGACGCTACTACTAATTATACTTAACAACATCCTATTCCTAATACATACATTAATGAAATAGAAATTACGGAGGAAAATTTTAGTGTCGACATCTTCCCCCTTCCTAGCTTCTACTCCGTCCTTGGAGTAGACTATTCTGGTGCTTGGAAAATATTCAACTTGTCATGGTTGACCCATTTCATAATGGGAGTGCCATCCAATTCCTCCAGTCGGTACGTACCATTTTCATGCCTGACTTCTTTATTTTGTAGGGCCCCATCCATTTTGGAATAAATTTTCTCTGTCTTCTTTTTTTTGTATCTGGAATCATATACTAGAACCAAGTCATTCACATGAAATGGAGACCACCGGATCTTTTGATCAAAGTATTCCTTCTGCTTCATTTTCTTCTTATAGCTTGTATCCTTAGCTATTTCCCTCATTTCCTCTAACAAATGAAGATGTACCGACCTTTCTTTTTACTTGAATCACTTTCATCCATTCTTTCATTTTTCATTACTCGACCGTGGAATATCAAACTCAATAGGAAGAAGCTGGATCAATGCCATAAGCCAACTGAAATGGGGAGTATCCTGTTGCTGACTTTGATGTTGCCCTATATGCCCACAATGTTGCATGAATCCTTTTATCCCACTTATGTACTGTGCAAGGCTGCATCTTTTGCTAGAATTTGACACAACACAAAATTTGTTCATTCCACTGTCCATTTATACTTGGCTTGTATGTTGTTGCCTTCTGTGCTTAATAGAAAATTTATTGCCTAGGGCTTCTACTACCTCATTAATGAAGTGGCTTCCTTGATCTATTACAATTTCTAATGGACAACCAAATCGGTGACAATGCGTTCATATATGAACCTTGCCACCTCATCCATGGAAGTCAGTTTTCAATGGCCTAGCTTCAACCCACTTGGTTAAATAATGCATGGCAACTACAATATACTTATTTTGGCATGAGGTAGTTGGAAGTGGACCTACAATGTCTATTCCCCACTTTTCAAAGGGACCAAGTAGAAGAATAGGGCATAATGGAGCTAATGAAGTCTTACGGTTACCATGTGTTTGATAAATATCACATGTCTTACAATAATTATAACAATCTTTAAAAAGAGTGGGCTAGTGATAACCTGCATCCAAGATCCTTCTTGTTGTAAGTTGTCCAGAGAAGTGCCCTCCACATGTACCATTGTGGAATTCTTCTAGCAGTTCCTTCCCTTGATCACGTCCAACTGCCCTCTTGTACTGTCCATCAGGTCCTATTTGAAATAATACTCCATGCAGAATAGAATATGGACGACTGGCTTGAGTAATATTTCTCTTAGTCTTTGCATTGGCACCATTAGGAAACTTGAATTCATTTAGATAATTCCAAATATCTATGTATTCACTAGGGATTGTGTCAAGGGATAACAATGCTACATCGGGAAATCATCATCATCACAAGATGATCCTAAACCATCATAGGCTCGAGAGAGTGCATCTGCATTGACATGCTTCTTTCCTGGCCTATCTATAATATCAAATTCAAATTCTTGTAGCAAAATTATTCATCTTGCTATCCTCCCTGATGGATTAGGCTTATTTACAATATATTTTAGAGCCTGATGATCTGTTACAACTAGAAATTTTTACCCTAGCAAGTAATTTCTAAACTTCTTTAAAGAAAAAATGATAGCTAGAGCCTCTTTTTCGATTCTGATATAATTTACCTCAAGACTTTGCTCATTTGTCCTGCTCCCAAAGTAAATTGGATGTTCATTCCCATTTTCATCCTTTTGGCTCAAAGTACTTCCTAGTGCTGCATCTGAGGCATCAATGTACACAATGAATGGCTTGCTCCAATCTGGATTCTTCAAAACAGGTGAAGACACCAGGGCTTCCTTCAGTTGTCCAAAAGCTTCATGCGCCTTATTTCTGGTTCATAAGTAACATCCTTCTTCAAGAAGCTCAAGGTTAGTGGTGTATAATCTTTGAGAAATTCTTGATGAACCTTCTATAGTAACCCACATGGCCTAAAAATGATCTCAACTTACTTCTATTCATAGGAAATGGTAAATATTTGATTTTGAAACTTTATCGGGATCGACCAATACCATCTTTGAATACAACATGCCCTAACAAAACACCTTTAGAACATCCAAAGACACACTTTGTAGGGTTTAGTGAGGCTTGTGCTTCATCTAACCTTTGAAATGTTGTCTCCATCTCAAAGTGCGGGTGGTCCAACTTGCTCCCATAGATGCAAAAATCATCTAGAAATACTCGATGAAAGTCCCAATGTAGGGTTCGAACACCCTATTCATCAAACACTTTGGAATATTGCTGGAGCATTACTCAACCCAAAAGGCATAACTCTATAAGCAAACGTTCCCCAAGGAGTGGTGAGCGTGGTCTTCACCGATCTTTCTCTACTATACGAACTTGGTTGTAGCATGCTATATCCATCAACAAAACTATAGCACTCTGGCCGCCACTACTTCGTCCAAGATTTGATCTGAGAATGGAAGAGGGTAATGATCCTTCTTTGTTGCCTTATTGAGCTTCCTGTAATCAACACAAATGCATAGCTTCCCATTCTTTTTTATTGAGATCACAATGGGAGAAACCCATTCTGAATTCTCCACAGCAAATATAAATCCTGCATCAAGCAACTTATCTATTTCTTCTTTTACAGTCTTGGAAAAATTAGGATTCATTCTATATGGCATTTGCTTTATGGGCTTAGCACCATCTACCAGCTCAATAGAATGTTCTACCTAACTTACTTGATGGAGTTCCTTGTAATCAAAAGTGAATATGTGTATGTACCTTCGAAAGAGCTGGAGGTAGGATTCCTTCTCACTCTCCATCACAAAGATCACCAATCTTTATTTATTGGAGACGATCATCAACTTCTTCTTCGGGGGTCATGAGTTGGTGTGACCCCGGAAGGATATCCATGATGAAACATCAACCTCACTTTCTTCATCCTCGGTGTCCACTTCACCGGTACTAGAGTAATCGAGAGGATGTCCAATCATCGGTTCATCACTTGAATCGATAGGTTTTCCTTATGATGCCGAGGGATCAAGTTTATTTTCACCCTCTCTCTACCACGTCCAAGTGTCATGAAGCCTTCATTCCGGTAGTTTCTTGCATGAACTCTCCTTAGCCATGGTCTTCCCGGCAACATTGGAGTACCTTGTGTACCATTTTTCATCACTGAAAGTCTACCACACATACAACACCCATATGAGATATTGCCACATTTGAAACTACACCTTCGGTTTAGTTTTCCTTTATTTAATGACGTTAACATAAGTGTTGAAGGGCGATCAATTTTTAAACCCAACATATTCATTACAGACTCGGTCATTACATTAATTGCAACACCTCCATCAACTAAAACATCATGAATTGAAATACCATTACATAATACCTCAGCTTGTGGAGCATAGGGATCCGCCTCTGCCTCCAAAACAGGGACCTCAACCTCCTTTCTTCGTTAAGGATTGAGTCCACTTCGCAGCTCCCGCCTCTTCTCAGAAGACATAGCCAAGAGTTGACCATATGTAATATGTGCAGGCCTTTTGGATAGATCTTCCAAGATGGAGTATGGTCCTTGCCCCTGTGAAATCAGAAAATCCTCCACACCCAACTTTCTTCTCCTATGTTTCTTACTAGTTTCTCCTTTCATCTTCTTAGGAGCATTTCCATCTTGATTATCTTTTTCTTTCTTTCTTTTTGTTACAAACACATCTACTTTATTATTTATGCTCTTATCTACTACATCAAAAGAATTTACAGTGTGCTTTTCCTTTATCATTATCTCCTTTACCGGATGTAGAAGCTCTATCTGACAATTATACTTATAATGACCCTTTTTATAACAGCCATAACATACAACTTCGAAATATTTCTTTTTGGACCTCTATCTCCTCCCCGAGAACTAAATTCTTTTCCTTGAAGAAGATTAATAGTTAAGCGACCCATCTTTTTAGCGAGATCTTCATACTCGGTAGATGTACTAGGAGAAATATTTGTGCTCACCGGGAGTGGTTGTGGATTACGGACCAAAGGTCTTTGGTGTAGGCTCTACTTTAGCAACAATTTCTTTGGGCTCCTCTTCCATGCTTTCTTCTTGCCTTCTTGCAATCTCCTTTACTTGTTCAATGGTAGTTAGGGCGGTCATACTTCACTCGTTATGCGATCTCACGGCTTCATCCCAAGAATGAAGTGCTTACAGAGGAGATTATCCATGCCATTCATCAACCCATCCGCTAATCCTTCCTTCCGGATTTGGGCATCGAGCTTCCTCCTTAGCTCTAGAACACGAGCATGATAATCCCTTATCTTCTCCTTCTCTCCTTGGGATAGCTTTTGATCTCAATCATGAGATCTGCATATTTCATTGTTCACCAAATTCTTGAAAACTTTCGGTTAATAAATCCCACGAAATTTTCACATTATCACCTAGTGTTTCAAACCACCTAAGTGCTAAACCATCCAAAAAGGTAGGAAAAATTCAATCCATTGTTCCCTTCTTATAAGGCCATTACAAATACAAGATTGTTTGAACTCTTGAATGAAAGAAGAAGCATCTTCATTAGATTGAGCTGAAAAAATAGGAATCTTTCCCATTTTCAAAAGTAACCACTAGTGAAATACCAACCCACAAGTACAATCAACAAGACTTATGTGCACAAATAATTGGAATCACTATACTAGAAAGTTACTTTACACCTTTCTACAAAGTAAAATAGAAATGACCATGGTAAACTATGGTAAAACTTGACTTACTTGTGGTAAAAGCTGACTTTCTTGTGGTAAACACTATTCATGGTAAAAGTGAAGTTCTTTGCGGTAAATACTATTCACCGTAAAAAGTGACTTTCTTGTGATAAATACTATTCACAAAAAAATGACTTTATCATGGTAACTACTATTCACGGTAAAAATGACTTTACCATGGTAACTACTATGCACAGTAAAAATAAGGTTACCCTCCAATTGATTTTTGACTAAGTGGGAATATCTCTCCAGAAAATCCACCAACGAGGAATGGTCCCAGAAACGGAACCAAAATGTCATCACCAATCCGGCACTATGATAATTCTTCACCGAGAACTCCTCGTCTTGCATGATTATTTACTAATGCACAAATTTTAGTTTGGTGGATGTAATCTGGAAACACAACAACAACATAACACAAGAATACCATCGACTATGATAAGACGGAATGATGACAAATCTGAAATATCAAAGTAAATTATAATATTAACATGAAATTGTTACAATCTCACCCATGAGGTACTTCAAGTGTTATTGACTTCACTTGCCTTTCACCAAGACTATGGGAGAAACTTTACAATTACACCTCTTAATGGCTTCTTCAACACACCTTTAAACTGATGGCTTCCTTTACACACTTCATATAATATTTCTCACTACTTCCTTCTATGCTAAATGAGGGGGGTGGCCTCTCTATTTATAGAACTTCCAGGCTTATCCATCTTATCTCTAAGATAGGATAAGAAATCCACACTGACAAATCATATTCCATACCTTAACTCTTATCTGTACATGTAAGGTTATCTTTTAAGATAAGATAAACCTTATAATTTTACATGGGTTCCACATTTTTAGACTTTTTACAAATAAAATACACAAAATATTTATGACCTCACTCCTTATCCTTATTACCAATATAATCTTTCTAATTCCTAATCATGTAGACCCTACTTCTCTAATTACCCAAACTTTGACATTTTAACATTCTTTGGACCACTTACGACAAATATTTACTTTTTACAACATTCCTATTATACTTTATTTGTGACCGTACTCCACATTATTGGCGGCACCGTACTAACGATGCCGTTATCTTCTATCGTCTTAAGTGTTTTTCTCTCGAGGTGCCTAAGTCGTGAAATCAAAAAATCTGTGTTCGGGGTCGCTTTGTGTGATTTTCGGCCTCGCCGAACTTTTGTCCCATCTGTCCCAAGTACGAAAGTGTCTTCTGTTCTCCGATCGGCCGAAACCTCCGAATTTGTCCCATTTTCGGCCTGTCGGAAGTTTTTGTCCCAAGTGCCCCAAAGCCAAAAATGCAAACTGTTCCATTTCGGCCGAATCATCCTTCCCGCGTACTTCGCACTTTCCTGTCCCGAATGTCCCAAGTAAAAAGTGCGAGTCATTCCATTTTCGCCCGAACCGCCGAACCGCGCACTCCGAACTTTTCGTCCCGAATGTCCTGTTAAACGGACTCGTTGTTCCATTTTCGCCGATTCACCCGATTTTGTCCCAACTGTCCCGAGTTCCAAATTGCTCTCTGTTCCATTTTCGGCCGGTTCGCCCGGACCGCGTCCTTCGCGCAATTTTGTCCCAACTGCCCCATTTAAAAAAGTGCGAGCTTTCCCTATTTCGCCGAGCTTGGCCGAGTCGCGCAGATTTCGAACTTTTTGTCCCGAATGTCCCAAGTCCAAACGGGCTCATTGCTCCACTTTCGCCGAAACACCCGAATCGCGCACTTCACACATTTTCGCCCCATTTGTCCCAAATACATTTGTGCGGCGTTTCTCCTGCTTCGCCCGAACCGCCGAGCCGCAGTGTTTCGCGATTCGCCTCTCACCTCGCCCCAAGCGTACTCAAGTGTCATTCACACTTAGTTTTTCCCGCCGACCCGAATATGCTGTTTTTCAAAAAATAAATTTAAGTCATGCGGCTCGATGCTATCAATCCAAGATCAAATTTCAAGAAGCGCTACGGCGACGAAACTTTCAAGACGCTTGCTACATCAGTTTTCAAAGATATCCATTGACATCTTCAAGATGAAACGCCCGTGTGTGTCCCTCGTGGCAAAGACGGGTCGAGAGACGTGGAAGAAAACTCAAGCGGCGGTTTCTCAAGACAAAGTGGGTCCTTCTCGTAACCGACACTGCCTCCTTCTCCTTCTTTTCTTTCTTCCCTTTCTTTTCGTATTCTCAGTAATTAGTTAAGGCATCAGCAATCGCGGTCCTTAACTATTCTTTAGTTAAAAGAAACGGTTACGAGGAGTAACGGATTTGTAATCTATATAATGGCCTTTCCACGCCATTTTACGAGGAGGAAGAACTTGGATATTTGCTGAAAGTGTAAATAGATCTTAAAGAAATCAATACAAAAGGGCTTTCCATTCTTTGTCTATCTGATTCTTGTTGTCTCTGTGTTCTCCTTTAATATTGTGAAGATCATTTTGTTCCTAACTCGTTTAGTCTCTCCGATCGATATCTCTCAGCTTTTGCAAATACAATGATCTTGTACAACCAAGAAGGAACTTTGTGTCCTTGATTAACAAATCTGAAGAAGGTTATTTATGGAACTTTGTGTCCTTAAATTTAATCTCATTCAACCAACGCAAATGATCTTGTCTTAAATCCTTCGAAGCTTCGCATACACGAAGAATTATTCTGCCATCTATAATTCCGAATGTTGCTATTCTGCCTGCCTTCTAATTCCCTTTCTTCACCCTCTCGTAACTCGATAATCCTCAGTAAAAGAACACTTTCGTAATATCCAAGTTCGACCATAAAATAATGTTCTACTTTTGTAAATAAGTTTGTTTCAGAATAAGGGAACCTCTCCCATTAAAGAGGAGGGACTTCTTGTCCCCTGACCGTTGTTCTTCTAAAAGTCCTATTTGAAAACCAACAGCTTTTGGGAGGACTCCTACTGGGAGGAAATTTGCATTCCACTGGGAGGAAATTTGCATTCCAGCTCCGCTGGGGAAAATCGCATTCCAGTACTGCAATTTTTCGATCATCCTTTGATCTGGCGACTCCACGCTTCACTAGAGGGAGAAGGGCCCTCGTATCGAAGATTCTCGCCAGCTTTTGAGCAACAGGTTTTCCTTTCCTTCCAATAAAGAACTCGCTCGACGAGCACTCCACCCGTCCCAAGATAGAAGTCCTGCGGGTGGTATTCCTTCAGAGCCTGCTAGTCCTAATCTACGAGCTTTGATCCTTGCCGGTGTTACAGTTCCCCTCCAAGCCGTATTTCCAAGAATGGCACAATTACCATGGGGTCAACGTGTCGGGCCCCTGGCTCTTGCGCAGCCTTTGCATGAGTTACCTAGAGGTAACCGAAAGAACTTCCCAAAATTTAAAGGAGATGGCAAAATTCACCCTGATGAACATATTGCAGCATTCATAGTTGCCTGTGGAGTCTTGGGGGTTGAACATGAAGACGTCTCAGTAAGACTGTTCGTTGAGACGTTACAGGATAATGCTGCTGACTGGTTCTATCACCTTCCGGCTGGTGCCATCACCGACTGGAATACAATGAGAACTCAATTTGAAAGCCGTTTCAAGCCGGCAGAAGATGTGCATGCCCTGCTTGCCCAGATTTCTCAGATAAAGAAAGATCCATCAGAACCTATGAGAGAATTTGTGGCTCGGTTCAACAGATTGATCAACAAAATTCCTGTAAATACTCGACCGGTTGATCAAATTCAGAAATGTTTCTTTTTGAATGCCCAAACGCCTAAAGTCAGTTATGCTCTAAGAAGGGCTAATCTCGGAACGTTAATTCTAGATCAAGAACTGGCTGTTAGTGTCGAGGATGACCTGATCATGTCAGGGAAGTTGAGAAGAGATCCTCCTAAATCTAAATCTACTGCTTCTTCCTCTTCCACCTCTGGACCCAATACTGATCCATTAGTCCAGAAACTTGCAAATGATCTAGTGGCTATAAAGAAACAATTAGCCCAGCATGCACCATATGCAGACGTTCCGAGAAGAAATTTTCAACCTGTGAAACCGCTTTCACCTCCCCACACAAGACTCGGCACTTGAAGGACCTCCCCGCCAAAGTTCCTGTGAATGCAACTGTGAGGTCAAGAGCCAAGATGATAATGAAGCTTGTGAGGAGTTCCCGGAGGAATTCGATGATGAGGCGTAAGAACTCAAGGATCTCGAGTCAATTTCTTTACCACCAAGGCATTGATGATGGAGATGACTATGATGAAGTGGTAGCAGATATGAACAAAGAATCATTTGCTGTCATGACTCGAGAATGCATAAGGCAGTAAGGAGAAGGTGACACACCCCTAAAGAAATCTAAGGAGCAGCCGCAACTATCCCAGACTTGCCGTAAGAGGATCTCCTATCCCTACCTCATCTCGCACCAAAGGTAAGTACTGTCAATCCTGCTCCCAAAGTTGCTTCTTCTTCTTCTTTTTCTCCCAAAGTTGATAAGCCTAGAATTTCAAATGATGATGGCCCATCCACCTCTGGATCCTTTGATATTGTTGATCATCTTAAAAGGACTAAAGTTCAAATTTCGTGTCAATACTACCAAACCCACCCTAAAGCTTTTGCCAAGATGATCCAATTTGTAAATTCCCATTCCAAGACCACCTCTAAAGGCCTTTTGCCCACACCTCCTTCTGCACCACAACCTAGCCTGGTAGCTGCTGTCACCTCACCTGGAGACAAAATCAAGCCTTTTTATGTAACACTCCTTATAGCTGGCCATAGGCTCAGTAACTGTGTCATAGATTCCGGAGCCTCAGATAATGTGATGCCTGCTAAGGTAGCTCATGCTTTAGGCTTGACCCTTACTCGCACTTATGGATCTTGCTACTCCATGGAAAGTAAGGAAGTACCTTTAGTTGGAAGGATTAAAGATGCACAAGTGGCTTTTGCTGCTTTACCTGAGAAGAAGGTCTTGGCTACCATCCTAGTAGCAGACATTCCTCCTTCCTATGGAATGTTGCTAAGTAGGAACTTCTGTAAAGATGTGGGTGGAGAGATTCAAATGGATTGGTCACACGCACTCATACCTGTCCATGGACAAATGAAGAAGTTACTACCTGAGAAGCAGTCCGAGTATATTGTGCAGAAGACTGATGATCCTAAGGCACAAATACTCTATGAGGACAGGGGCCATGGTAATTACATGATTTTATCCCCTGATGAAATCCAACCCTCCAAAGTATCACCAAAAGATCCTAACGGCATCTGGACTTTAGAATTTGATGGAAGTTGTTCCTCGGCTGGTTCTGGAGCTGGCGCCTTGCTAGTATCACCCGAAGGCTGCCTCGCACTCCTTTTTCATTTAAGTTGCAGCAGCCGAGAACACCAACAACACGGCAGAGTATGAGGCTCTCCTTCTTGGACTGCAAGTAGCCAAAGAACAAGGTGTAAAAAATCTTCTGGCTCGTGGTGATGCAGAGCTGATTGTGAAGCAAGTCAAGCCTTTTTCGTAAAGAATGGAAGGTCAAGCATTATCGAATCAGTTTGGGATTCAATTGAATTCCTCGATGCTTTCTCTATCAAGCAATACCTAGAGAAAAGAACAACAGGGCTGATTCACCGGCCGCCTCTGGGTCACTATCGATTCCCCATCCCGAATTCTCTCAGATAAGTTCACTATCAAATGGTCCATCGCCTAGTGTCCCCGACAATACCAATAATCGGCAAGTTTTCAACGATGACCAAGATCTCGCTTCCTTCCCGAACTCAAGGGGAACTTCGAACAACTATATTTTGAGGGAAGTGACAACCTGCCTCGTGAGAGTGTGTCCTCTGACCAAGCTGTCACCCAAGGAGAAGAAACTGATCAGGAAGGGTGCATTAAGCTCAAAGGAAACAAGATTCCCAAAGGTTTGGTGAGTTTGGAGGAGTTGTTTGATAAACACGACAGATACGTGAGATCTAAAGCTTCTACTGGACCTCTGCAATCAGCTGAGTATGATAAAATTGATATTGGGAGTTCTGATGACCCGAGGCTGGTAAATATTGGGAAATGTTGCACAACAGAAGAGAGGAGAAGAGCAATTGATCTTCTAAGGAAGTATAAGGATGTTCTTGCATATTCTTATGAAGATCTAAAAGCCTTCAAGCCAAAGGAAATGCAGCACTCTATTCCTCTCAAACCAGGAATCAAGCCTTTCAAGCAGAAGCAAAGGCAGTACAATCCAAAAATAGCTGACACCATCTTTCAGAGATCCGTGTTGTTGAAGGCTAAGATTATTTTTCCCATTCACCATTCAACATGGATTGCAAACATTGTGCTCATAGTTAGAAAAAGAATGGAGAGATCCGCATCTCGTGTTGATTTCGTAAACCCGAATCAGCCTCTCTCGAAAGATAACTACCCTCCGCCTATGATGGATCAGATTTTGCAAGCAAGAATGAATGATCCGAGATGTTATCTATGCTTGATGGATTCTCGATACAATCGTAGAGGTCGACACCGCAGATCAACACAAGACAGCCTTCACCACTCCTCGGGGTACCTTTGCCTACAAGAGAATGCCTTTGGGCTGATTAATGCTGGTGCCACTTTCCAGAGAGCTATGGATTTGGCTTTTGGAAGCTTGAAAGGGAAATGTATAGTCATATACCTTGATGACCTGACAGTGTTTTCAAAGACAAGAGCAGATCACTTAGACCACCTGGAAACAGTTCTGCAGAGATGCCGAGAGCATGGGATTTCTTTAAATCCTAAAAAATCTGTCTTCTGTGTTACAGAAGGAAAGCTATTAGGGCACATTGTCTCAAAGGACGGCATCAAGATTGATCCTGAACGAGTTCAGGCCATCCAGCAAATTCCTCTCCCTACTAGTAAAAAAGGCGTGCATTCCTTCTTCGGTAAGATCAATTTCTTAAGAAGATTTATCCCTGATTTTGCTGAATTAACGTTGAATATTTCTCAGATGATGAAAGGGAAGCAAACATTTGGATGGTCTTCTGAAGGAAAGGAATCCTTTGAGGGTATCAAGAAAGCCATTGCTAAAACTCCAGTTTTGGCCTGCCCTGACTTCAACAAAGATTTCATCATCTATTGCTACGCTACAGACAATACCCTGGCTGCTGTCTTAACCCAAGAAGATTCTGATGGACATGAGCTACCAATTGCCTTCATGAGCTATATCCTGAAGGATCATGAGCTAAAGTACACCATGATGGAGAAGCATGCTTTTGCAGTAGTCAAGGCTGTTAAGCAGTTTCGCTTTTATATCCTCAATTCTCACTCCATGGTGCTGGTTCCAGATACGACTGTTAAGTCAATCCTTACACAACAAGAATTTGGATCCAAGAGGGGCAACTGGGTGGCTAAGGTCCAGGAGTATGACATTGATATCAAACCGACCAAGCTGGTTCGTGGCAAGGGTCTTTGTGAGCTCATTGCTGAAGGAGCCAAACATGAGTTGCTGGAGGAGAAAGCTGACATTCCTACTGTTCTATTCCTTAGTTCAGTCGATGAATGGTATGCCGACATCGCCCATTTTCTCACCTATGGGGAATGCCCCTCTCATTTAACTGCCAAGGAAAAGAGGACTGTTAAATTGAGATCAGCGCAATATGTACTGTGGGAAAATGCTTTGTTCAAGCGTGGCTTAGATGGGAGATTTCTGAAATGTGTTGATAAGGAACAACAGAGAAAGTTGCTCTCTCACTTTCCATGATCAAAGCGTGGAGGGCACTATTCACAACAAATACACACACAAGATACTCCGGGAGGGTATTACCGGCCTTCCTTGTTCGTAGATGCATCCAAGTGGGTGGATAAATGCGAGGCCTCGCTGACTTTTTGTGGGAAGACCCAAATCGGCCGCTTTGCCTCTCAAGCCGCCAGATCGAGGAACCATTTCAACAAAGGGGGGGTCTAGACTTCATTGGTACACTCAACCCTCGCTTTAGTGCCGGGCACACTCATGTGCTAATCGCCACCGACTACTTCACCAAATGGGTGGAAGCTATCCTACCAAGAGCACTACTTCAAGTAGTATGCAACTTCATCAAGGAGAACATCTTGGTAAGGTATGGTGTACCTAACAAGATCAGAATGTATAATGCTTCAAACTTCTCCTCAACCGAGATCATGGATTTCACGGGTATGGCATCTCTCCGGCTCATTCTTCGATTATTATCCCTGTGGAAATGGACAAGGTAATCCACCAACAAAAATCTGTGACTATCATAAGGAAGTCGGTCAATGAGTCTCAAATAAACCGGCATAAGAAGCTTTATGATGCTCTTTGGGCAGACAGATCACACCTAAAAGAGCCATTGAATGTCCCCTTTCAAGTAGTGTATGGAGTAGAGGCCCAATCGCCAAAGGACAAGGGAACCGCCACCTCACACTCCGATGAAGGCCATCAAGACACTAGTTTCAAGATGCTCGACAAAAGAATCATGTACTCGCACAAACCGAACGAGGATAGATTGAGGTCAGCCGATGTAATATCTCGCTCACCACAGAAGGTGAAGGTTCTGCTCGATAAGAAAGCTAGGTCCAGAGAGTTCCAAGTTGGTGATACCGTGTCATTATGGGACAAAAGACATGAACCTCGTGGGCAGCCATGGAAAATTTGATTCTCTCGTGGGCTTGACCTTTCAAGATAAGACACTTTGCTGGTAAGGACTCTTTCTATCTTGATTACATGGATGGTTCTCCCCTCCCACTTCCTTATAGTGGGCAGTATTTGAAGTCGTTCAAGTCCTAGGTGACTAGGGAGCCCCTTTGTATATTCTATGATGTTTTTGCTTTTCCCGCTTTTGTGTGTTTCCTTCTGGTGTGTGTGTTCTCTCGTATTGGTTTGTTTTTGACTCCTTTGCCCAATGGATAAGGCACTGGTCTGCTTCACCGAGTTATCTAAGTTCTTGCCTTGTCTCATTCCATGAATTTATACCAAGTCATCCCCAGAAGGAGCCAGCTGTTGTCCACTCAAAATTCCCCGCTCTGATAAGAGTAAAATTTCAAAATTTTGAGTCTTAAGTGTTTTTCTCTGAGGTGCCTAAGTCGTGAAATCAAAAAAATCGTCGTTCGGTCGCTTTGTGTGATTTTTCGGCTGCCTCAACTTTTTTGTCCCATCCGTCCCAAGTACGAAAGTGTCTTCTCGCTTCTCCGATCGGCCAAAACCTCCGAATTTGTCCCATTTTCGGCCTCGCTTAAGTTTTTGTCCTAAGTGCCCCAAAGCCAAAAATGCAAACTGTTCCATTTCGGCCGAATCATCCTTCCCGCGTACTTCGCACTTTCCTGTCCCGAATGTCCCAAGTAAAAAGTGCGAGTCGCTCCATTTTCGCCCGAACCGCCGAACCGCAGACTCCGAACTTTTCGTCCCGAATGTCCTGTTAGAACGGACTCGTTGTTCCATTTTCGGCCGATTCACCCGATTTTGTCCCAACCGTCCCCGAGTTCCAAATTGCTCTGCTCCATTTTCGGCCGGCTTCGCCTTGACCAAGGCCCTTCGCGCAATTTTGTCCTAACCGCCCCATTTAAAAAGTGCGAGCTTTCCTATTTCGCCGAGCTGCCGAGTCGCGATTTTCGGAACTTTTGTCCCGAATGTCCCAAGTCCAAACGGGCCCGCTGCTCCACTTTCGCCGAAACACCCGAATCGCGCACTTTCACACATTTTCGCCCCATTTGTCCCAAATACATTTGTGCGTCTTCTCCTCGCTTTCCCCCCGAACCGCCGAGCCGCGTGTTTCGCGTTTCGCCTCACCTGCCCCAAGCGTACTCAAGTGTCATTCACACTTAGTTTTTCCCGCCGACCCGAATATGCTGTTTTTCAAAAAATAAATTTAAGTCATGCTCGATGCTATCAATCCGAAGATCAAATTTCAAGAAGCAAGCATGAAGGACGAAACTTTCAAGACGCTTGCTTACATCAGCCAAGGATATCCATTGACATCTTCAAGATGAAACGTCCGTGTGTCCCTCGTGGCAAAGACGTGGCTGAGACGTGGAAGAAAACTCAAGCGGCGGTTTCAAGACAAGGGGTCCTTCTCTAACCGACACCTGCGTCTCCTTCTCCTTTCTTTTCTTTTCTTCCCTTTCTTTTCGTATTCTCGTAATTAGTTAAGGCATCGCAATCATGGCGGTCCTTAACTATTCTTTAGTTAAAAGAAACGGTTACGAGGAGTAACGGATTTGTAATCTATATAATGGCCTTTCCACGCCATTTTACAAGGAGGAAGAACTTGGATATTTGGCTGAAAGTGTAAATAGATCTTAAAGAAATCAATACAAAAGGGCTTTCCATTCTTTGTCTATCTGATTCTTGTTGTCTCTGTGTTCTCCTTTAATATTGTGAAGATCATTTTGTTCCTAACTCGTTTAGTCTCTCTGATTGCATACTGTTCAGTTTTGCAAATACAGTGATCTTGTACAACCAAGAAGGAACTTTGTGTCCTTGATTAACAAATCTGAAGAAGGTTATTTATGGAACTTTGTGTCCTTAAATTTAATCTCATTCAACCAACGCAAATGATCTTGTCTTAAATCCTTCGAAGCTTCGCATACACGAAGAATTATTCTGCCATCTATAATTCCGAATGTTGCTATTCTGCCTGTCTTCTAATTCCCTTTCTTCAAATTTCCCTCGTGTAACTCGATAATCCTCAGTAAAAGAACACTTTCAAGTAATATCCAAGTTCGACCATAAAATAATGTTCTGTTTTGTAAATAAGTTTGTTTCTAATAAGGGAACCTCTCCCATTAAGAGGAGGGATTTGGAGCTCAAGATTAAACATAGGGGTAGAAGGAACATTTTTTCGATGCTTAGACGAGGTGCTTACAGGACTCAATGTCATTAAAATACTCAAATGAGTGGGAGGAGTTTGTTTCAAAGGTAGCTCTTTTGGTCTTTCGGGGTTGACAATTTGGAACTCATTGCACGAGTTGGAAAAAATTGGCTGGAAGAGCTCAAGCTCAAAATCCCGAAACTCAAATTAGGAGTTTGATTTTTAGGGTTTGGAGATGTCTTAGCATTGGAGCTTGGTGAGTAGGAAGTTTGGTTTCGAATCCCGAAAAGGTGAGCTCATTCGGGATCCGGAGGTAAGTTAATGGAATGCAAAGCATGGTGAATCGTTAGATGATCATGAAGTGATACTTGGAGCTCAGAGTTAGAAGCGGCGATGTGGTGGAATGGTTTCCCTTTAACTCAAAACGCGATTGGGTGAAGGAACCATTAGCCCATTCAAGTCACATGTGGAATCCATGCATGAGTGGACTAAGTCAATGTGGGGTTGCGTGAAGAGTTAATTGACCGCTGAGCCAATGGAGGGAGGAGCCCAAAACTAAGTAGCTTAGTGAATATTCCACGTAGCTTGGTTAGTATGAAGGCGCCCATCGAGTCATTCAATGAAAAGTTTTGGATGAAGTTTGACGTGGTGTGTATAATGTGCTCTTGAGGAGTTCAATGGAGATGTCGCATGTCGGTGGACTAAAGCAAAGTGGTAATCCAATTAAAATGCAAATTTAATCGATCCATTTTATTAAAATACCCTTCCAACGCAAAAAATCAACCTATTTGTTCCCAAAGACTATCCAAGTGCACTAGAGATTTATTATTTTTTTAATTTTTTAATTAAAAGATAAATTAAAATTTATAATTTATGAATCATCAAGAGCTATTATCGAGAGAATTGATGGATCACAGATGCTCGGGAGGCCCTAAAAACTGAATTTTTCTCAACAAGCCATAACTTTCTCCCCGGTTGCCCATTTTTCACAAACTTACAGTCGTTGGAACAAGGAGAAAGAGAGATACACATTAAAATCACTGGAGAATGAATTTTCATAGGTTTTGCATTCAAAAGTTTCAGGTTTTCTTCATTCCTTGAGTGATGCCTCAAAAGGTGGAGGTGCAATAAATGGGCAAACATGGCCAACAACAGTGATTTATTATACCCTACATTATGGCCTAGATTATAGGATTTCTCCTTCTTCTCACCATTCAAAAAGGTTTCTATAAATGTAAAAGGGTGTTTGTTAAAAAGGAGTTAGACACTTTTCAAGCTTCCCCTCTCTTTAGAAGTTTGAGATGTTGTGAATTTGTAGGCTCTCAAGTCTTTCTTCTAAAATTGTAATGGCAGCCTATGCCTTTTCCCTAATGTAATGATGCATTGTGTAAGTGGTTGAAGTAATGGAAATTATGTTTTGTGATTGGTTAGATGTCCTTTTATGATTTTTTTGCTTCTATTTTCCTCTCTCATGTTTGCGGTGAACCGTGAACCAGGGTTTCTAGGGTTTCTTTTGTAAGTTTTGGAAGTCATTGTGTTTATCAAAGAGTGAAGTATTGTATGTAAACTGTGTTTGTAATACATGTTCATTATTTCTCATGATCATCTCTCTTCATTGACAAGCCGGAATTTTGTCTAGAAAAATCCTTTCTTGGTGCATCACCACTTCTAGTATAGGTTTTATTTCCTTGCAAATCTCTCTCCCTAATCCCTTGAAATGTTGGCATAGGTATAGTTAGCCATTTTTGTGCATTAGGAGTATTATAGTGCTTAATTTAGGAAGAGGAAGTTGGCCTTCTCCAGAGGTTCACCTTGAGCCCAAGTCCCACAACTTGAGAGATGATCCCATGTTACCCAATCACACCGAATGTCATGTTCACCTTCGAGCCATTCGGGGGTGCAGTGATTTGGTGAAAACATTTTTGGCACACCCGATGGGACAAGTGGTACACATCTTTCATAGGTGTGTGCATTTGTGTTCACTTCATTTCATTAAGTTGTTGTGCTCTTAGTGAAATTTCAGCCTTAGGAGGTATTCCCAAGCAAAAATTGTAACTCCATTGGTCAAATTACCCTACCCTCTCTGTGTTGCAGACCTTTAATTTTATCCATTTCCATCTATTTTCTTCAACACCTTTCCATTTTTCTCCCATTCATGAAGTTGTGCAATCATGGCTTCATTTCCACAGTTGAGTTCCCACTTGCATCAGCAACAACACTTTCCATCTTCAAGTTATTTTAATCCACCTCCAGCTCCATTTTATGATGAAAATAAAAACATGCATATCTTTATGAGCAGAGCCATGGCCAATTTGATGGTTCACTTAACCATGCATCTTTTCAAGAGTAGGAGCATGTAGATGATGGAGGCTATCTTACAGATGAAGATGTAAAGTTGTAACTTAATATTAAAAGAATGGAGGCATGCATGGTACAATCTAGAGCCACATCTCAAATAAAGGCATTCAAGATTGGCTTCAAGGTATCTGTCCATGGGTTGGCCCTATGCCAAGTTTTTACGACCTGCAGGAAAAGATTGGTTTCATGACTAAATTACTACCTCAACTTGAAGGTTGGATCGAAGAGATAGAGGCTTATGAGTTCAATGCAAGGAATCCTTGTCAATGGGTAAGTCCTACACCACCACCTCATAGTCCTCTTTCCAATTCCTAGTCAATGTCATTTCATTCTAAACCTCAAATTCCAAGTTTTTCACCAGCTGCCCATGCTGAGAGTTCCATTCCTTCATTTCCTATATTTCCATCCCATCATGAATATTTTGTTCCTCTCCTTTCCAAAGTTCCTTCCTTTTTCTAAGGCCACCAAGCTAAGAAGCTACACCTCTTCCACTATATCAAACAATTAGGGAATTTATTGAATCCCAACCCACCCCTCCTCTTATGGATCTAAATCCATTTTGGAAAGAACATGATTATACCAAAGATGAAGAGGAGAATGTTAAGGAGATTAGTAAGGATGAACATGCAAAGAATCTTAAGGAATGGGCTACAAAAATGAACATAAGGAAAAATCCACCTCTGACCAAACTTCTTCCGAAGTTAAGGCTCGAGAAAAGGGGAACAAACTACTTTTGTATCACGAGATAAATCCATATCTAAAGGATGAAGACTAACAATCTACCTATTCAGAATGTAATATTCATATTGGCTCCATATCATCAGAGGATTTTGGATTACCAAAAATGGCCAAATTAGTAGTAGAAAAGCATGTGCAAGTTAAAGAAGAAATACTCTCAAGTGTACAAGATAATTCTAATGAGTGCAATGATCCTAATTGCCATGCATGTCAAGAACTTTCAACACTTTTGGAAGGTGGTAACATCTTTCCAAGGTCATCATTAGATGTTACAATCAGCCACAAAAAGTTTCATGAGACCAAGGCAGATTCAAAGATCAAGAATGCGGATGAGACCATGTAGAGGCTTCCAAATCCTTTTCCCTCTCTACCTTCTCAAAAATATGATTTTTAGAGGAATTTGATCTTTCTAATTTCATGTTTGAGAATGAAGAATATCAAGGTGAAGGAGGTTCTAGTTCGGAGGATACTTAGATTGAGGAAGAACTTTTGATATAGTCGAGGATGAAGAAGTAGATTATCTATCAGATTTGGAAGAATGTTTTGATGGACAAGAGCCTATGGAACTTGAAAATCTTGTTATTCCATCACTTCTTTTCCAACACAAAGTGTTGAGTGCTATAGAGGGACATGCTCAAGAACAACTCATTACTCATAATTTTCCTTTGGAATCAGAATTGGAGGAATTGAGTCTTTTATCCCTCATCACATGTAAAGGAGGAACACACAGGAGAAGTTAGGACTGATCTAGAAGCATTGAATGAAGATTATGTCATGGAGAGGTTTCTATTTTTCAGTTACGGAACCTGTTTTGGTTAATGAGTCTGTGATGGAGGAAAGTATTCTTGAATATTTTTCTTCCCTAACAATCTTCAAAAGCTGCAAATAGGGGGGTTTGAATTTTCAAATTCCATGTTGAATGAGGGAGATGTCATTGTAATACCATCCATCTAGGTGAAAGATTAGTTGCTTATAAATGGGAAACAAGAGGAAAATCAGGTCATGAATAACCATCTTTTTCAAGGATGTCTTCAACAATAATTTCTTGTTAAATTTGAGGTTCGAGCAGCAAGGATATTCAACGGGTTAGACCATGTCCCATAAGGTACCTGACTTCATTAAAGCTAGAACTAGTCACATTCATTTCATGATGTAAGGATGAGGTTCATAGTCCAAAGGATCAATTAATATTCCTCTACACAAAATGAATGCAAAGCTGCTAAAAGAGGCATATATTATCTTTCCAATTGATGCCTGTGGACTAGGTGGAGAATTGGGCTTGTTTAAGTTTTTCACTTTCAATATTAGCATGTCCATTACCACATCATCTACATGGATGCCCATTGTAAGAAAAGGAAGCTATTTTACAAAGCCAGTTGCAGGGTTTGTTTAGTTCACACTTGCTTTCGATTAGTGTAGGGTAGTAATAGATTTGATTTCAGTAGAATAAGTGCATTTCACACCCTGCATGTTTCAATCGGGGCATGTATGGTTTTTAACATCAGTTTTTTTGTTTTCCGTTGTCACTCTTGTGTTGTTCTACACACTGTTTCATCATTGGAGGTTTTTCAAGAGAAGATAAAGTTTCAAGATATCCATAATTCCAAGATTGCTTCATTCAAAGTTTTCAAAGTTCGGTATGCTCTAGATGCCAAGTGTTTCATTAGATTTATTATAATTCATGCTTAGTATTTCAGGAGGTCCAAGATCGGAAAAGTTTCAAAGGGATTCATGACAAGTTCACTTATTATCCTTCATTCTGTAGCAGTCGTTCCAAGTTTGGGATGTAGGATCAATTTTGGGATATCTTAGAGTTATGACTCCATTCCCAATGGATAGACAAGGATACTAGTATCATGCTTAATAGGAAATCATCCTGAAAGGTTCACTAAAAATGTTGTTAATTTTCCCTCTTGGATAAAAACTAGAAAACACCCCGAGGGCCCACTTCCTATAAACAATGGAAAAAAATCAAATTAATAAATAATGTCAAGGCGCATTTTTGTGTTTTTTGTGCCTCAAAAATCTAGGGCTCGAGAAGATCGAAGCTCGATGCATCGAGATCTATTTTGATGGCTCAAAATTGTTGATAGCTAATAGCTTGCAATCAATATTAGCTACGAATTTAAATGAGTACTAAGTTCTATTGTAGTTTATTTGAGATAAAAAGGTGAGCTATGTATGAGGAGCTCGCCAATGGAAAACCGTATCACAGGTTAAATTAACTAGGATCACCGAGTTGAAACCATGAGATCATTGAATCGAGCTAGTTGAGAATAGTTTGCAGAGTGAAATGTGATGAGAAGCTAGACTTGAAGGTGCCAAGATCAATGTGTGGACTCATTGAATAGCCCTCGCAGGGAGCCCATGAAGAATACAACGTGGTAACACAATGTGCAAGGAAATATGCTAACTACTTAGAGGGAGAGTTGGTGGACAACTCAGGCATGGTAAGGTTTCTAAGGAATCGAAAGACAAAAATTGAGCTCATTTGTGAATGGATCAGTAGATCTCACTTGGGATGGCTTGGGTCATTTTTAGCTCCGCATAAATACATGAAGGGAAACACATAGGTTAGATTGGTTATGAGAACTTGTGTAAGCTAATTTATAGTTAAATAGGAGGTAGGTCACTCGAATGTCTAAACAAAGACCGAGTTGTAATTCAGTAATGAGGCATGGAAAAATAACTCGAATCAAGTAGGATGTTAAGGAAATTTTCATGGCTAAGTTGAGTAGAGCTCGCGATGTGGAGAGAAGCTCGATGCAAATGGTGAGCTTCATTCAAACTTGGTGGCAAGTTCACGGAGGCACATTGAGCTCATTACCAAGCTAATAGGGAAATGATAAATGGCCGAAGTTTTTGGATCATGGAATGATTAGATGGTTTTGATACTCACAGGTAGGCATGAGCTATTCACACAATTAATGGCAAAGTGGAGACGGCTTGATACAATGAGCATACAAGATCAAACACACATTAGAGAGCTCATTGGACCAACACGTTGTTTATAATCAAGGATAGTGGTGGGATGTAGGGTTTCTCAAATTAATTTTATGGTGAGTTGTTTTTGGTCACATAAAATGAACCATGTTGAGGAGCTCATGTGAAAGATCTTTGTGTTTTGAGAGGAATAGATAGATCATGCAAAACGGAAGTAACAAGCCATGAAACTTGATGGTAATAGAATGATTATAGCTGAATAGGCTAAGTTACAATAGCTCATGGGAATATGAAAACACAAAGGATATCTAATCTATAAACTCATGGATATGGTGACACTTTAGTAGGTAGCACGAGCCATGCTTAGAGAAGTCATCGGGAGGCATACATGTTAAGATTTAAAGGCAAATTTTTCACAAGCTTAGCATTTATGGGTCGAGCTAATGGAGCTAGACAAAAACTTAGGAGAGGAGTTTGGTTTTAGAGAAAGCTTGTAAGGTGAGTTACAGAGTTTAGATGGCGAATAACAAAATGGAGAACTATTCTGAAGAGTTTGGAGTTAGAAATAGCGATAGGTCAATCATCAAATGAGCCAACATAAGCTCGAGCATGAAACGGTGAAAACTTAGATTAAATATTGATCGGGAGGTAATTAAGTTTTATGATTAGAATGGACCAAGCTCGCTAATTAAACACATCACCAAGTTAGGACACAAGGGATTTCGCTCATAAGGGTTGAGAACGCAAGGAGCTTGGCTGAGAAAATAATGGAGAAACTTGGGGATCGTATGTTTGAAGTGGGAAATAAAGCTCAAGAAATGAGTAATGAGGGCCGAGTTGACTTCAATATAAAATGACATATGGCACAGTGTAATCCCAAGAAAGTTGGTCAAGATTCTAAGTTTTTTTCACACGGAGAGGATCATCAAGTTATGGATGTTGGAGAAATCCTGTAGAGCTTGGTATTTGTAATATAAAAAGGTTTTGATGCCTAAAACATGAGGGATCTCAATGTCGGAAAGTTAGGACCGGTTGGAGTTGCCATCGAGGCCTGGCACAATAAATGATCTCGATCAAACATGAAGATGAATCCACACAGGAGTAAGAGAAGTAAGAACTAACCATTGAGGAGCTCGAGCATGGCTTGGGAGCCCATTCAAATAAAATTAAGCTCGAGATTATTGGTAAACTAGAACTCAAAATAACTCAGGAAAGGAGCCAAAAAAGAAAACAAATCGATGCACTAAATTAGAGCCCAATCACAATCATTCAGAAGTCCAAGATTAGTTATTGGGATGATCTCATCATCGGATCAGTTGTAGAGTTTGGTGAAGAACATGAGTGAGCCATTGTTTATTTCAATGGAAAGGAGCTTGAGCCAACCGAGATGTGAGATTGAGCTTATCATTTGGAGCTCGAGATTAAACATAGGGGGAAATCAAGTTACACATTTTTTTGATGCATAGACAAGGTGCTTAAAGGACTCAATGTCGTTAGAATGCTCGATGAGTGGGAGGAATTCATTTAAGAGCTATCTCTTTTAGTTTTTGAGGGTTGATGTTTCGTGAGTTGGAAAAAATTGGATGGAAGAGCCCAAAGCCCAAAATCTGAAACTTTGAAATTAGGAGTTTCAGATTTTCAAGGTTCGAGAGTGTCTCAACATTAGAGCTCAACGAGTGGGAAGTTCGATTTTGAATCCTGAAAAGGTGATCTTGGTTAGGGTCCCGACGTAAGTCAATGGAATGCAAAACATGGTGAGTCGTCCGATGATCGTGAAGTGACACTGGAGCTCGGAGTTGAAGCGGCGATTTGGTGGAATGGTTTTTGTTTAACTTGGTGAAGTGATTGGGTGAAGGAACCATTAGCCCATTCAAGTCACACGTGGAATCCATGCATGAGTGGACTAAGTCAATGTGGGGTTGTGTGAAGAGTTAATTGACAGCTGAGCCAATGGAGGGGTGGAGCCCAAAACCTTTTAGCTCAGTACATATTCCACGTAGCTTAGTTAATGTGAAGGCACCCATCGAGTCATTCAATGAGGAGTTTTGGGTGAATTCTAAGGTGGTGTGTATGAGTTCCCAAGGAGCTCAAATATCAATGTTAGCATGTCTCAGGACCAAAGCAAAGTGGTAATCTAATAAAAATGAAAATTTAACTAAGTCATTTTATTAAAATACCCTTCCAATGCAAAAATCAACCTATTGGTTCCCTAAGACATATCCAAGTGCACTCAAGATTTATTAAATTTTCATTTTTATAAAAAGATAAATTCAAATTTTTAATTTATGAATCATCAAGAGCTATTATTAGAGAATTCATGGATCACAGATGCCCGAGGCCCTAAAAACTAGCTTTCACTTAACAAGCCATAAATTTCTCCCCGGTTTCCCATTTTTCACAAAATTACACTTTTTGGAACTAGGAGAAAGAGAGCTACGCATTGAAATCATGGAGAATGAATTTTCGAGGTTTTTAATTCAAAATTTGTAGGTTTTCTTCATTCCTTGAGTGGTTCTTCGAAAGGTGGAGGTGCAATAAATGGGTAAACATGGCCAACAACAATGATTTATTATACCCTACATTCTAGCCTAGATTCTAGGATTTATCCTTCTTCTTCTCACCACTTAGCAAGTTTTCTATAAATATAAAGGGGTGCTTATTAAGAAAGGAGTTAGACACTTTTCAAGTTTCCCCTCTCTTCAAAAGCTGAAATGCTTTGATTTGTAGGCTCTCAAGCCTTTCTTCTAAAATTTTAATGGCAACCTATGCCTTTTCCCTGATGTAATGATGTACTATGCAAGTGCTTGAAGTAATGGAAATTATGTTTTGTGATCAGTTATATACTCCTTTCATTATTTTTTTCTTCTATTTTCCTCTCTCATGTTTGCAGGTGAACTTTATAACCAAGGTTTCTTTTGTAAGTTTTGGAAGTCATTGTGCTTATCAAAGAGTGAAGTACTATATGTAAACTGGGTTTGTAATGCATGTTCGTTCTTAATCATGATCATATCTCTTCATTGGCAAGCCAGAATTTTGTCTAGCAAAATCCTTTCTTGGTGCATCACCACTTATAGTATAGGTTTTATTTCCTTGCAAATATCTCTCCCTAATCCCTTGAAATGTTAGCATAGGTCTAGTTAGCCATTTTTATTGCATTAGGAGTAGTGTAGTGCTTAGTTTAGGAAGAGGAAGTTAGCCTTCTCCAGAGGTTCACCTTGAGCCCAAGTCCCACATCTTGAGAGGTGATCCCATGTTACCCAATCACACTAAATGTCGTGTTCACCTTCAGGCCATTCAGAGGGTGTAGTGATTTGGTGATAACGAGTATTAATACTATATTGGAGGAAGTAGAGAAATACCACTTTGAAGGATATGAGGTCATGTGGCCTGAAGTATCCAAATGAAGGAGATGAAGTACTTATTAAGGATTTTGGAGCATATAAAATATTATGTGAAGAGAGCACCAAAGGGATTTTTAAAGATAATAAAAGGTGTGTGTAGAGGCACAATCAAGATTGTAGACATAGAGTACAAGAATGGAGTATAATCATGCATAGTAGTACCATTGGAGGATGCATAAAATATAATTCATGTAGATATATCATTATATGAGTAGAGGGTGAAGGGAGAAGTCACCCGGACTAAAGTGATAGTGTGTAGGAGTATTGTGCCAAAGGAGAGAACTACCATGGGGGTAGAATATGGTCGATGAAGACCATGAGCGCATGGAAATTTGCATGGAGTAGTGCCGTGAAGTGGTGGAAAGAAGAGAAGATATTACATAGCCAAGTGAAGAGAGGCACACAAATAAGGATGTACTAGCCATATGATAAGAGAAAGAAATGATCACTAAAGGTCATACATATGTGGAAAGTGACCTAATGGAACAACTAGAGGCCATCAAGAAAGAATGGAAAGATATGTGAAAATCCCCAGCCAAGGGACAAGAGGAGTGCATAGGAGATTGCATGGATGAAGAAAATATGAATAGATGAGTTGAGGATTATGAAGATAAATTGATGCATGGAAATGGGAGCACAATTACAGAGAAAGAGGAGAAGATGGAAGCTATGTTGAAGGTAATTAAAGAAAAATATATCGTAGAGGAGGTTGTTAGAGTGCATGTGAAAAGAGTGAACCAAAAGAGGAAGATTCCCATGAAGGTCTTGAGGAAGTGGAGCACATAGAATAATTCTCAAGAAGAGATGATTGCAAACCGAGAATATGGATTTCTTGAAGAATGGGAGGTTTCTATGAAGGTAACAATGGAAGAAGATGAAAAGGAGAATAAAAAATAAAATGAGTTTGAAGGAGAGTGTGTAAGGATGAAATCACACCAGAGAATATAATAAGATGGCAGAGAAGCCATGAGGAAGAAGATAAGGAGAAATGAGAAAATATACCACAAAAATATATTGGGCATGGGGATGAAAACTACACATAAGAGGTGTGTAAGGAAAAGTGCACAAAGAAGAATGTGTGTCATAGAGAGAATCCATAGGTAGAGAAGGGTGAAGGTGGAAGAGAATACCAAGAGATAAAAGGTTAGTGGTGGGTTCAAACCCATAAGTGTACAAGGAAGTATATACGTAGAGAAGAAGAGAGTGAGAAAATAAAGTGTCGGGAGATTCTCATGAAGGAGAGGTCGCAGTAAAAAGGTGATGAAGAAAAAAAAGGAGATAAAGTACACAAATGTTGAGTTTATAGTAGAATCCTATGGAGAGAAAAGGAGAACATAAGGAGAAGGTCACGAAAGGAAGTGCAAGAGGAGAAGAAGAGAAGAATACAAGCAGAGAAGTGCATACGGAAGGAAGACACAAGAGAATGAATCCTAGAGAAGAAGTGGGCAAGAGAAGAGAAAATTATTGAAGGCTTTAGGAAGAGGTGGATGAATAAGGGTGAGTATGAACTTGTGTAGGAGAAATTTTGAGGTGAACTCAGATTCGTAAAGTAGAAGGCTCATTGGGGAATCCTTAGGAGGAGGAAGACGGTTCAAGGAAAGTGGAGGCTTACACAAAAGAAGGGTAATAACAAGAAGAGACTCATGAAGGATAAAGCACATAGATACATTTGGAGGAGGATGTTGGGCTAAGGTGAGTAGAATATCACAAGGATACATGAGATATTTTGGAGAAGTCACAAAAAGGTGGCAAAGGACTGGAAGAGACGTTAGAAGAAACATCAAGGCTAGGAAAAGGTTCAAAAGATGAAGTAAATGGAACTATTTGCCTCGATATTTCAAAGGGTGGTTCTACCACTCACTCAATATATTTGAGGAGGATCTTAAGTTTACATACCTTGGGTGTTTGATTTAGGAACATCCAAGGTTTAGTGTAATATTACATAAAGTCTCTTGAGTATGAGCGTGCATTAGAACGAGAGCATCCGAGGAATGAAGAGGAAGGTGTAGGCATGGAGATGAATGTAGGATTTTTGTAGGGTGGTAGAGTTTTGAATTATTCCTAAAGATTGGATGGCATACAAATATTTTGGAGAAAGCCCGTAAGCCAGAATAACCCACAAAAGAATTTTAGAGGTGGAACTTAGGAAGAAAAACATGATAAAGAGGATGAAGTATGGGAAAATATAATGAAAAAAGAAGTGCATGGAATGATGGATAGTTGAAGGAGTGACAAAAGTTTTTGATGAAGGATACTAACTAGACAAGGGCCGGAAGAGCCAACAATCAAGATCGATGTGGCACAAGTAGAGGCACAATGAGATCAAATCATTAAAGAATCTAAATTAAAATTTGAAGATGAATGGGAAAATATGGAAGCATCTAAGAGCATTCAACCCATCTTAGGATAATTTAAAAAAGGAGAGAGAAGTGGGAAAATGACAGAGAATGCAACTATAAAAGGGGTTAGATTTCACCATTTTCTCGGTTGTTGAAGGTTTTGAAGACTTGGTGGTTTTTGAAAGGGGTTTGAAGAGTTATTGGAGAATAGGGGTTGCATGAGTCAAGTGTAAAAGATCCATTAGAGCCATGATTTTTGAACATGCTTGTGAGCATGCAATTTAGTCTTAGGAAACACCATAGAATTTTGTAAATATCAATGTAAATGACTATAAGATCCTAGAGAATAAATTCATTTTAGATGTCGTAAAGGCATTACAAAGAAGTACAAAGTGTAGATACCTAAATTTGACTATATAGTTTTAGTACTAAAATTTCACTAGTTATCCTCTTCCCCGTCATTTAGTCATAATTAGTGTATTTCTTAGTAATTAGCTAATATTCCCCTCCATCTTGATCAATTAATGACACTTCATTAATTAACTAGTCTCATCCCTCATTTTGGATACAAATTAACATTACTTTGTTAGTTATAATATTATTCTTTTAATTAATTAATTAATCTTTCAATCTTGAATCTACCCTCTCATTGGGTGAAATCCCCTTTCTAATCCTTCAAATTCCACTAATTTCCCTTAGTTGGATTTTACAAGCCTAACTTGGTCTATTAATCAATTCTCATTGATTAATTCAAATCACACCCAACTCCCATGAGTTGTAAATTCTAATTAATTCTTCCCTAATCATAATTAACCATTCCTAAGCATAATTATCACTTTCTAATCTTAAAAGTTCTTTTTATCCCACATTCATGAGGATGAAAGTTTCTCCAATTTAGAAAACTATATAAATAACCTTACCCCCTTTACACATTTTTTACACCATGTCCTTGTAAGACATTTGCATATGATAAGAGAATTTCAAACTTGGAAGGATTATTTATCAAACAACCTTTCCCCTTTTCTACTTAGCTAAGAGTAGCAAGAGAAGAACCAAAAATGGAAATTAATCCATATTGGTGAGATCTCTTCCTCTTCCTTAGAGAAATCATTTGATCATACATAGTTGTTTAGCTTACTAAAGGAAGTATCTATAATCTAAATCCCATATAAATAATCAAAGGATGGTTTGCATTTGATGTTTTTAAATGTTTTATGCATTAGTTTAAGATTTCCTTTTCATGGCTTTATCTTGATGTAATTGTTGAACTAGCTAGGTTATTGAATCTACTTGGTGTTAGGTTCTAGTAATTAGCTTATCTTTGTTTATCATGCATACATTTGGCATGCCAGTGGGAGACTCCTTTGTCTCATGTGCATTCTTTTTTGTTAAGTTTCATTTTTCTCATTTGCATGCTAACCCTTTTTTAATATATTGACATAACTTGTGTTTCTAAGCATGTTTTGTTGAGTTTTCATGTGTTGAGTTTACCTTATAGGTCTGAAGTAGGAAAAGTGATGTAAAAATTAGATCTTGATGGGAACCATTCAATCTTTCTTCATGTTTTCATTTTAAAAGCTTAATTTTTTATCATTTTATATGTTATTTCTTTCAATTTGTTGAAAATATTAAGTTTTGAGCATGCATGTTAGTGTTTTATAGTGTTGAGTATTTTTTCACATATAAAGGAGGTGAAGTAATGTCAAAATTAGATCTTGATGAGAAAAAATCAAGCTTTCTTCATGTTTTCATTTTAAAAGCTTTATTTTTCATCATTTTACATGCTAGTCCACATATAAAGGAGGTGGGTTACTATCAAAATTGGATCTTGATGGGAAAATTCAAGCTTTCTTCATGTTTTCATTTTTCATCATTTTACATGCTAGTTCTTTCAATTGTTTGAAAATATTAAGTTTTGAGCATGTACATTAGTGTTTGATAGTGTTGAGTATTCTTTGCACATATAAAGGAGGTGGGTTGTTGTCAAAATTGGATCTTGGTGGAAAATTTTAAGCTTTTTTATGTTTTTGGGACATTTTTTTGACATTTTTGAGTACACGTTAACTACAAACTGTGATTATAAGAGCATATGCATAACCTATCTTCCGGAGGCCATAAATTTTTCTCCCGAACTTGAAACAAATCTATTTTTTTGTGACGGAAAGGTATTGAGGTGAAATATGCAATGAACACATAAATATGGGATTTGACATTGCAAAAACAATTAGGGTTTATTTTCTTATAAAAATGATTATTTTCTTTGCATGTTAGATTCATTTTAATTTTATCAACACCACATATGCTCTTCTCTTATGCTTTTAAGTGACCTTGAGAATAAAAATGGATATGATTATGGATATTTTTCTAACATTATGGTTGTCATTTGTTTAAAAATGGTGTTAACATTTTTTACTATCGGTAAATAATTTTTTGAAAAGGGACTATACCCTTGTACAAAAAAAGGCTCAACAACTAGATGTTACAGTAAAAACATAGCAAAAAATATCAAGATCTAGATGTTACAATATTTCCCATTAGCGCTTAAATAGACTCGCTAAAAAAGTACCAAAGTAACAACACACTTCTGAAAATAAAAAAGTAGTATATAAACAACAACTATACACTTAGTTTACAACAATGTTGTAGTATTACATTACTTGGTGGCCCTATCCATAACCTTATTCATCCCTGAAGGGCACTATGTAGAGTGCAATTGTTGTGACCTGTGTGGGGTCATTCTTATCCACATGAGTAAAAGCTTGATCTTGAGTTATACCTTCACTCTGTATTATTTTTGGAACAATAGTTAGCATGTACAAATTCTTAACCTGTTGTTCTAGGAAGTTGTAAACATATTTGAGAGCTGCAATAATAATTTCCTACCTATTTCCTCCCAACCATTCTATTGTCAAGGGAGTTGAGATTCTTATATATTTCTTGAATCGATCCTCAGCAAGCCTAGTCCCCTCCTCAAATTTCCTCTTCCCTTCCCATATGGTTAGCTACTTCATCTCTTTCTTTAAGGCTTCCAATTCCTTCTCAAGCACATCAATCCTCTTCTCCATGTCTTCATCCTTCTCAAAAGGAATATTTCTCTGTAGAGGTTCTCCCATATTAAGTAAACTATAAACAATCTCAATTTAATTTATCGTGATGTTGTGGAGGATTCTATTTGGAGGGGGGAGAGTTAAGGGGGTAATAAGGATGTTTGGATCTAAAATTTCTCTGACCCATAGGATTAGAAGAGGTGGGCATGGAAGAGTCAGAGAGGGGTGGAATTAGGAGGGGCAGGGGCTTGATAAAGAGTAGGGTTTTTAATAATACAATGCTTATGAAGAAGCAAAATAATCCCTGATAGTATGCTTATGAACCTCTAAAATAGAGTGCTCAAGAGAATTTAAAATGAAATGTGGAAAACATATTTTGTAATTCCTCCTAAAATGATTCAGAAAGACAAGATGCTTGAGGGGTATTGTAATGTATCTCCCTTCCAAGGAAATGTATCTTACCATCATTTTTGTAATCTCATCAAATGGAGCTGGGATAGAGGCAACCTTGATTCCAGCTATGAAAAAATCCATCTATTCATCCCCCTCGAGGAAATTCTTTGTTTCTGCCTCCTTGTCTACCCTTTTGTTGAAAAACCTATTCCCTTCCATGTTGAGGCTTGCAATTTATGCTATGAAGTCTTCATTGATGTTGATATCTCTACCCCCATAACTCACAATTCTATTTTTCTAGCTCGTGGAAAACTGGATGGAAGTATGTTGGTCGTGGCCTTGAATCCTTTCAATAAGAGTGGACACCCTAAAATCTAAAGGTATTTCTAAAGTATAGCATTATCCTTCTAAGTCGGGTCACGGATCGATTCTACCTAGCATGGTGCTCCCCTCATATCGCTTCTATAACTGTTGGAATTTTTCCTCTGCTTTTGGATGGTAATGCTACTACTCAAAAACCTCCTCTTATCATCCCGTTTTCCTACCTAGAAAGCGTGGGAAGGATGAGAGAATTTAGGAATTATGATGAGATTTGGGAGGAGAGTTATAATTATTGGTACCCTCATAGGTACGATAGACAACTCAGCAAAATATTTAGGCTTCAAATATATGATCATTCTTATCATTAATAATATCTTGTTTTACTTGACTAGGTAAATCTTCATTGTTATGCCAAATGTGCATTTTTTGATTACTCACCCCATGATTAGCAAGGGTGTTTGCAACTTTATTCCCCTCTCTATAGGAATGAATGATTTTACAATTTGTAAAGGACTTGCAAATATTTAGGGACTCAAATATAAAATCCTTAATTGTCTAGCTAGGGGGATGTATCTGATTTAAATGATTTATAATATTCATGGAGTCCCCTTCTATTATGATGTTTGAAATGTTGCAGTCCTTAGCCAATCTAATACCCCATAATGCTTTGATAAATCCTCAACATAATGATTTGACTGATGTCCCATGCTACTGCAATAAGAAACAATCAGTGCAACCTCTATGATCCATTATTATACCTCCTCCTCCAGCAGCCCCTGGATTTCCCTTAGAAGCACCATCAATTTTGAGCTTGAACTAGAGAATAGGATGTGGTATCTAATGGATTAAAGACCTATCTATGCTGGTGTGGTCTTTTCTTTGCAAATCTCCAATGTCAATGTTCCACGCCGAAAGAATAGCATCTTCATCCTTAGGGTATTTCTTGTTCTTTGGAGGTCTGAATCTTTCTAAATTATCTTTGACAACAATAACAATATCCTTGAGTATCATTTTGCACTGTTACCTACTATCTCTAAAGATGATCCCATTCCTGGCTTTCCAAAGTCTCCAAATTATGTGTGGAAAAATCAAATTCCATAGTCTTCTTACCATGCAATGCTTATAGGGGGGTTCCATTGTGTCCAGACCTACAAAACATCATTAGGAAAAGTCCACCACAAATTTAATTTTAAAAATATTAGACCCCATAACTTGGTAGCATAATCATAGTGTATCAGTAAGTACTTCATATCCTAAAATTATAATTCAATCTTATCGTGAAGGGTACACATACAACACATGTTTGGCATGATAAAACCCTTCCTGATAAGCTTATCATTGGTCAAAATCTTCCCCTTGATCACTAGCCAAAGAAAATGATTTACCTTGGGAGTGAGCTCAGCATCCATATTTTATTCCAATTAAAGTCACACTGAATATTTTCAAAAATGTTATAACCAGCTTTGATAGTATAATCACCATCAAAAGAGTTGACCCATATAAGCTCATCCCTAGATTCAGTTTGAGCTAAAGGAATATGATCTAATTGTTCTTGAAGAGAACATGTGATTGGTTCTAGTTCTAGACTGTCCACTGTAATTTGCTTCCAAGTCCTCTTATTTTCCTTCAACTTAATATAATATTTCACTTTATTATCATACTTCTTAATAAAAATGTCCTTAATAGGTCTAGTCATGTCCTTCAAGGTTTAATTGGTCTAGTTATCCTGCAAAACTAAATGTCATTGCCATTTCCTATTTTCCATCTACATCCTTTTGAGAGGTTTTGTCTGATTTGCAGTAGATTGTTCCAAAAACTAAACCATTGGGAAGTTTCTCTTCAAATAGGAAGGTGTGAACATGATTCTGTGCCAAATATTTGATTTTTATTAGCTAAGTCCAAGGTTGTTCCTCCTTTAAAAGTCTCCAACCCATTTTAGCTATCAAAGCAACATTCATTTTTCTTATGTCTTTGATACCAAGGCCACCTATTTTCTTGGGCATACAAACCTGATCCCATGCAACCAAATGATATTTGAATCCCTCTTCAGTTCTATGCCAAAGAAAATTCTTTTGAATCTTCTCAATGTAATCATAGCTAAAGGTATGATAAACATAGACATTATGTATATGGGAAAATTCTGAAGTGTACTTTTGATAAGTAAGCATTTTCCAGCACTAGATAAAATATCTCCTTTCCAACCAGCCAACTTCTTATGAATTCTATCCAACAAGGCATTCAATACATTCATATACACTTTATTGGTCCCTAGGGAAGACCAAGGTAAGTGGTTGGAAAAGAGTTTTTGGCATCCTAGGATAAGATAAATTTTATGTTGTCTCTCCAAGGGGTAATAAAAAAGTAAACTAAGATTTTTTCGAAATTAACTTGTTACCTCAGAAGCTAACTCATAAAAATTTAAGATTGTTTTGATTTCTTTAGCCTCAAGAAGAGAGGACATCAAAAGTAAAATGGTTTTATCATAAAATTATTGATGAGAAGTTGTCGATTTGAAGAATTAGGTCCAAAGCTTTTAGAAATACTGCATTGAAAGCTCTAGTGATGGATCTACTGAGACTATCAACCATAATAATGAAAAGAAGAGGGGATATTGGATCCCATCTTCTGATGCCCCTACTACTAGCAAAGAAACCCACCTGTGCTCTATTGACCACAACAGAGAATCTAGAGGTAGATATACAAGCATGCATGATTTTCTAGAATTTAGTGTGAAAGCCAAACTTTAACATTACCTTGTTTATAAATTTCTAAGATACTCTATCAAAGGCCTTATTCATATCCAACTTGATGGCCATCCCAAATTTCTTACTTTTATCCATGGAGTGAATGGTTTCATGAACCATAATCACTCCATATTGAATGATTCTACCTTTAATGAAACCACTTTGCTGCTTAGAGATCAAATCAGAAAGTAAAGGTTAGATCTTAGTGGCAAGAATCTTAGTAAATATTCTATAAATAACATTTACCAAACTGATGGGCTGAAATTGTCTCAAATCTTTGGAATCTATATTTTCAGGAACTAGCACAATATGAGTATTATTCAACTCTTTGAGAAGATATCCCTTTCTATAGAATTCATTTACTACCTTGACCAGTCTTCGAAAAATATCCCAAATTTTCTAATAAAAATTTGTAGAGAATCCAGGATAATTTTAGCGGTGAATATTTGTAATATGGTGAAAATTTCATTTTAGGAAAATTTGAAAAGGTGAATTATTCGGAGTGGGTCGGTGTCCTGTTCACCTAAAATATATAGTATATTTTTTTGGGGGTCGGCTTCGCCTTCATTTGAAAACATCAGACCTATAAAAACCTAGGTGATTCACCAGGTAGTATACCTCAAGTAGCTTACCAAATTACCAATACTGTGAAATTTGAACTCGCATACCCTTAAGCACCAGAGATTCAGATATCTGTTAGCCTGTGATTGTTCGTTGTGGAAACGTGACAGGGACAGTGTTGACGCATGACAAAAGCAGTGTTGACGCGCGCCAAGGGCATTGTTGACACGTGACAAGAGTAGTTTTGACATGCGACAAAGGCAGTGTTGACGCACGACTTGGGCATAGTAGTTGACGTGTGACAAGGGAAGTGTTGACGCGCGACAGTATATTCAGACAGTGGACGCGCGACATTGAATAGGTTGTTGACGCGTGACAAGTGCAGAGTTGACACGTGACAAAGAGTCCAGACAGTGGACAGAGTCGCTACTTGGTTCTTTTGCTGACACAGGACTCTCTTCAGAATAATGGAAGGTGCCAGCTCAAAGAATGCGAATAACCTAAAAGTAAGTAAGAAATCTCAGAAATCACTCTTCAAGTATTTTGGAAACTCTGCGGATACAGATATTGAAAATACCAATCATATATCAGGCATCACAAAGAATCAGAATACTGACTGTGTGGAAGGTATTATTGAGGTGGACATGCATTCTGCGCAGTATCAAAGTCAAACAAATGAAACCTACGATAATATGCCAGATCTTGAAGATATTATTCCTGTTGGGGTGCAACCAGAAGTGCATCTAGATATCACAGATACAAACACTCAGCAAAATGGAAGACAAAAATCAAAATCAAACTCCGGTCCAAGAAAGAGGAAACCAGGTGATTGTGATATTGCTCAAAATTCTACTAAAAAAGTAAAGCATTGAAAACGAACAAGAATATGTAGACCATTGGCGGGACATACAAATTTTAATTGGGCAATAAATTTCCATTTATTGAACTTGTACAATCATCTAATTCTCAAGAGATCCCATCTCAATGTACATGTACAATATGTACGTGGAAATTGGGAAAGCAACAAAAATGCAATCAAGCTGACACTATAGAAAAACATTGTGGAAAACAATATTTGACCGTAATGTGGGGTGGATGGTCGAAAATCAAAAACATAGGTGGAAAACTCAAAAAAATGCATGCATGTTAGATACACAGCGGAATATGAGGTAGAGCAGAAACACAGACATCTGGTTGGAAAAGGGAGGAACGATCACATCACATATTGGTAAGATGAAAGAAACAAATCTACATGCAAAATTCATACAATTCTCTACTCTTTTTCAAATACTAAAAAAAGGAAGAGCGATTTCGGATTTCCTCGATTTCAAAGTTTTGTATCAATTTAATGGAATGCTGAATGTACCTCAGTCTCATTGGTCTGAAAGTAGTGGATGGGAAATGGCAAAATGCCTCTCGATGATAGAGAAGGAAGATTTGAAAGAGAATGTAAAAAAAGTAAACTTTATCTCTCTTTCAATTGATGAAGTGATAGCAGTCGACAACACCGCATGGGTATGTATCCACGTCTATACTTTAGAAAATCATATAAGGACACCTCATCTGTTGGGTGTTATGAAAATGGTTGAAAACTGCAATGCCGAAAACCTACATAAAATAGTTGTTTCTCATTTGAAAGATGTTGCTGGAATGACTGATTATGAAATTGCTACGAAGTTGGTATGCATTGGAGCAGATGGTGCATCTATCATGCAAGGTCACACGAACAGGGCTATGTGTTAGATTACAAACAACAGTGGCCCCATATATGCTACCAATTCACTGTATGGCTCACAGAATGAATTTAGTGTATAAAATGGTAAGCAACCATGAAAACGTTGCTAAATTAGAAGACCTTATACGAGAACTTCATGCCTATATGTCAAGCAGCCCAAAGTGATTTCTCGAGTTCCAAAAATTTGCAATTGGAATTACAGATGGCAAAAAACTTTTGAAGGATGTGGAGACTAGATGGATCTCTTTGTATGAACCTGCATGCAGAGTTCATGAGGAGTATCCTTCATTGGTTGGTTTCATGCACAAATACCGTCATGAAGTTGATAGGGCAAGGGACTTGTTGTTCCGTTTAACTGATTTGGAGACATTGCTTACATTGGTTGGTATTCTTCCAATGTTAAAGGAGATCAATACACTGATGAAGCATGCACAGGGCAGATTAATCTATATTGTGGATTTTATACGGATGAGAAAAATGGTATGTCAAAGTCTTGATATATTGTACTATTCCCAAGATAGTTTTGATGCACCTATTTTTGAGAATTGGAAAGCTTTATTAGATCTTAAAAATCCCAGCACCTTTTTGAGATTTAATATCCACGATCACCTCTACATCACTATTAATGGGAGGGAAATACCACTGCACATTTTGCAAAAACGTCAAGATATTATAGGATCGGAATGAGAAGATGTTCCCGTGACACGTAATTTGTTTGAGTCTGTTATAGTTGAAACAAGAATAAAGCTTAAAAAAATTCAGAAACCTTGTCATCAGAAATTAGGGAACGTTTCAGAAAGATAAAATTATGGAAGCCATGGGTGTGATGAATCCTAATTTTTGAATACTGAAGGTGGCCGTGCAGACTTTGTCAGAAAGCATTTCCATAAATCAATGGGTACAATAATGGAACAATTTACAAAGACTTCAGAGCTCAAGGGTATGGAAATCAAAGGTATACTGAATGCCGATTTATTAAAGTTTCAGTCAACAAATTTTGCAACAACAATGAGGAACCAATATAAGAATTTAGATCAACCTTCTGAAAGTGGTGCTATTACAACGTTGTGGCGAGGAATCTATCAAAGTTATATCTTACAAGAAGATATCAATGAATATTTCAGATTATATGAGTTATGCCAAACAATGATTTTGGGGTCTGTGGAGGATGAAAGAGTTTTTAGTGCATTGTCATTTATAAAATCAAAACAGAGAAATAGGTTGGATAAAAATCTGGAAAGTTGCATGAGGTGTTATGTTTCTCGATAATCCATCGAAAACTTTCTCGTTTGTGAGAGAAATTGCGCATTGGAATTCCTTTTGCGAAAGAAGAGGTGTGAATAATACAGCTACAAGTACAAATATTCCCAACCTTGAGAGTGTAATTGGCTCATCGTCACATTCTACAGAAGACAACATCGAGTTTGATGAAGCTATTGATAATGGATTGTTTCAACTTTAAATAGGTATCTTCTTTATCTTTATCTTTATCATTAAAGATGTTACAGGTCTATATATTTAAATTTATTTAACTACAATATTTTTATAGGTCCTTCTCGGGACTAAAAATGTCAGGCAATTCACCCATCTATCTACTAATCCATTTCTCATGTTGGGTTTTCTTAAATTTTAAACACAGATCTAGCTCATTACCAGTGGCAGTGATGATTTCAACTTTAAGGAGGTATCTTTTCCCCTTAATCTTATTGTTTGTTACTATTCATTTTTTTCAGCTCTGGTTATCATTAAAGATGTTACAGGTCTATGTATTTACATTTAGTTAAATACAATCTTTTTATTTTTTGAAAACGTGGGTTGACATCCATCCGAGGAAGCTATTACTTCTCGGGACTGACAATGTCAGGCAACTCACCCATCTATCTACTAATCCATTTTTTGTGTTGAATTTTTTTAAGACAAAGATCTAGCACATTACCGGTGATGATTTCAATTTTGAATAGGTATCTTCTTGAACATAATCTTATTGTTTGTTACTTTACATTTTTTCAGCTCTTGTTATCATTAAAGATGTTACAGGTCTAATTCTATATATTTACATTTATTTAAAGATGTTGCTGGAACTTCTCATGACTGACAATGTCAAGCAACTCACCCCTCTATCTACAATGTCAGAAAACAAAGATCTAGCATGTTACCATTGATGATTTCACAACAATCTATTACGCAAGAGGTAAGCTAAACCCTATCATATTTGCAATTATGATTAATTTCTTACCAGTGATGATTCTTTCTTGATTTCTTAAAATTATATTTAATTTATTTTTTATATGTGCAAAATCCTTTGATATATTTTTTTCACTGTGGGATAAACAATACATTATAAAATTTTAAATTTAAGTCCACATAAAATTCCTCATCATCCATATATATCATATCATCACCATATCATTATCATAATCCTGAGTCCTGACACTACAATTATTATTAACACAATTATTTATCTAATTTAAATTTATTAAAACAATTCCATTTTCTAAAAACAATTCATAATCATATCATTACAATTATATTCGTTCTAATCTCATATATATCCATTCTAATCATAAATGTCATCTATATCAATTATAACACATTCCATTTATTTATCATCTATATCCACATTAAATTGATCATCGTCCATATATATCATATCATTATCATCATTCATCATCATCTATCATTAATCATCAATTATCATCATTCATCATCTACGTCCACATACAATTCATGACAATGCAAGTAAACAAGAAACATACATATAATTCATGATAATCACTATCTAATGCAATCAAAATTAATGATTGTATATAATTAAATTCAAATACCATACTCAATATTAGAAGTTTTCAAACTCAATATTTAAAGTTTCCCCAATAATAAAAGTTTCTAGTTTTCAACCCTCTTTTTCTTTATCCAATTGTACTCCTCTGCTCCCTTCCACAATGGCTTCTTCCAATATGGCTGTACCCCTTTCCCCAATAGCAGAAATAACCCTTGAACTTATAAGATCTTCTGCAGCACTGTCCAGATTTTTTAAAATTCTTTCTTCTTGATTTGTCGCATCTCCATGCGACAACAAATTTGGATCAGCTGCTGCTTTAGCATTGAATAATATGTCAGGGTCGAAACCATGCTCTTTAATTATCCGCTTTAGTGTATTGTTTTGTTTGTTAACCAAAACAATATTTTGCTTCAAATTTTTTGCTGCGGATAAACTGCTCTTTGTTGTTTCCAAGTGAACTTGCAATACCTTCACCTGACTCTTCAAATTTTCATATTTCAACTGCACAAAAAGAGTAATGTCAATTCAAAATATTACTAAAAAATGAAAATTTCAAATTAACAAGAATGATTGTTTGAAAGTAATAGTACTTACAACTGCTCTATCTCTTTCGGCATTTGCAATTGCTACCAAATCCTTGTCCTTGGACCATTTGTTAAAATATGCCTGGGCCTCGGCACTAATATTTTCCAATTTGTTTAATGACTTATCTAAAATGTCATCTTTATAGTTGTTGTTATATGTGACAGTCCCACTTCTTACTTGGGTAAGTAAGGAATCCATCTTCGCAGGTTGATTCTGGACTGTAGTGTATAAACTATCCCGTTGCCAATAATTTTCATAACGAATAATAATCTCATTGATAAGAACTTTAGCCCTTCTCTCCCATTCTATAAGCTGATTGATATGAGGAAGAATAAACTCACTGACATGGGATTGACAATCATAACCAATTAAGTTCTCCAAAGGAAAAGGTAGAAACTGTTCACTATCTGAATCTGATGAAGATGATCTTGCTGGAGAAGTATGGGGGCTTTCAAGCAGATCAATCTACATTGTTTCTACCTTTGGGTGGGCTGATCCTATTTGTGAAAAAATTAATCAAGATTTAGATGAATAAATTTAAATTGAAATGTAATTCAAAATTGTAAAGCATATTTAAATTGAAATTTGAAGTATACCTGCTGGCCTTGAATCATCTCGCGGGTATTGAAAAAACTAGTTGGGTCATTGCTATCAATGCCCAAATAATCTTCATCTAAATTTATATTGTTCAAAATAGATATGCCCGTTGCACTGGGCAAGCCACCAAGTGAGAGAGTTGGAATTCAAAAGGAGGAGGCAATGTTTAGTGTCCCACTAGGGGCCGGAGCAAGTGGCATGCGTTTACCAATGTTATTTTTCATTGTTCCTCTGGTTGGCATTTTAAAAATTATTGGTTGAGTGGGTGTCGGTGCCGCGGTTTGATCAGGACTGACATGTGCTGAAAAGTACAAGAAAAAATGAAAAATAGGAAAACAATTCATAAAGTCAAAAACTACGAAATTAAACGTACTATCGAAAAGTTGTACCTTGTTGTCGAGGGGTTGTTTTTCTCGGTGCTAAGGGTGGCCTTGTAGGAGTTGTACTCAGTGTCTGTTCAGAAGATATGAATGCATGCGACTGTATGGAGTGAGTTGGGGAAGAAGGTTGAGTTTGTGAAACAAGTGTATGTTCCAAAGTCCCTGCAATTCATCAATATTAAATGTTGTCAATTCATTTGGTTAAAATTTAAATTGAAAAATAAATATGCAACTTTGGAATTTGTAAATAATATATGAGAAGGTATTACTTCTCTGGCATTTAACAAGTTCAAACTATTGAGGGTTTGGAGAGGAGTGAGCTTCCATTTCAAATTGGGAGTCCCCGAAGCCTTAGCGTGTTGTTGGCCTCTTCCTCTTGATAACGCCTTTTTTCGGGGAAGGGCTTCAATAAATCTTCTCTGCAAAACATTAAAATTTAAGTTTTAATAACTGTGCACTGTAATGTCAAAAATTGAAATACAATTACAAACTAAATAGTTTATACCTGTTGTTCTTCAAATGGAATTGACAACTTCATCAACTCCTCATCAGTGCAAGTAGGAATTTTTTTATCTTTTAAATTTAAAAGTGCCTCATAATAAAGGCCGAGGAGATAGTTTGTTGAATAAATGAAAGGTTTTTCTGAAAGTTTTGAATTTGTTAGGTCAGTTCTTATTTTTTTGGATAGATATGTGCACCAATCGAATTTTTGTTTTGAGATAGTGGCAACAATGTATGCAATGGCCCAATTTGGTATATCTGTTTGGCGACCCTGCAAAACAATTCTGGATTGAAAAAATGAAATAACTGCAACAAGAAAGTGGTGTGTAATTGATTGTGTATCCACACCACGCCTGGATTTATTGACATGGGCTGCAAATGCGAAATAGTGAAAATTACTATAAATTTATAACAACAAATTGTATCAGAATAAAAAATATGAATTAAAACGAATTATACTTACAATCAACATGGAAACCGAACGTTGATTCGAGAAATTTCTTGTCTTCTTCCCGAGTGTTGCCTTGTCAGAATAATTGGTAAATTTCTCTAACGGAAGGCCCGTAAACCGATGGATGTCATTTGCTTTGATATAATTAGAACATTCGCCATCGCTCGTAGTCACATAAAAAGGCCATCCTCTCGAATTGTAGGACGGCTGTAAGGTAATTCAAAATATCTAGATCTCTTTTCAAATGGGGCATATTAACGAGCCTCAGAATTCACACGCATCCATCAAATCTTTATATTCAAGACATCTTTAAAACAAGATGGATGTGAGGGCATAAGGGATTCCTCAGTAGATGATCTTGGCCATCAACTGAATTGGATTCTCTTCTTGATTTTTTTCCTGAACTTGCAGTTGGGAAGCATGTGAATTCGACATTATAGTTGTACTTGCGTCTTTGATAATGATTGAGACCTACAAAAATTCAAGAGCGGGAAGGTGAAAACAAGAAAATGACCGGTTGAAGGGTATTTATAGGCTAAATCAGGCGTCAATGGCTTCAATTGACGTGCGTCAATGGTCTTAGCTGACGCTGCGACAATAGTCCTAGCTGACGCGCGTCAATGGATCCAATTGTCATGCGCGAATTTGTTTGTTATGTCGACGCCGCCAATCGATATCTGCTGATGCGCGCCAATAAATCCTATTGATTCATGTCAAGAGAGCTATTGACGCGCGGACAATCGCATCCATCGACGCATGTCAGCTATACCTATTGACGCGCGTTAATGGATCCGATTGTCACGCCAATGTATTTAGTTGTCGCGCATCGCTAGTGTCGGTCAACATGCGTCAATAGGATTTATTGACGCACGTCAATAGGAGCCATGGACGTGTGTCAACCAAGACCATTGACGCCCATTGATGTGCATCGGAGTGATTATTGACATCTTGTTGTTGCAAGTCAATGATGGAGCCATGAAAAATCAGGCAAAATTTTTGTTTTAGAATACTGTCAAATTTTCCTTTCACTGAAACTGGTTCCGGGGATATTCACCAGGTATTTTCCACCTACAATTTTATAGAGGTGTCTTAAAATGAACCCCGAGAGAATCCATCGTGCCTAGATGCCTTATAACCTTCCAAAGGAAAAACAACACCTTTTAGCTTGTCAATTGCCATTATTTTGGTGAGTTATTTGAATCTCTCATTAGGAATGACATCCAATAGATATGAGTCTGCATCGTCATTGCATGCATTAGTTTCGATAAGTAGATTTTCATAGAATCTCGTGGCTTCGCCTTAATGCTATTATGATCCTTTGTGACCATGCCATTACCTATAGAGACTTCATTATTCTATGATTGGCCCTATGATTAAGTGTGGTCATATGGAAGAATTTAGTGTTCCTGTCTCCTTATTTCAAACAATGGGCACAATATTTTTGTCTCCAAAATGCTTTTTCTCTATTACAATTATTATGAAAATAAAAAATCAAATCTTTTTCTAGAAGATAGTCGTTAGAGTCCATACCTCGAGTAGAGACTCTTTGTTCAAATTCCTCTAATTTATGTTTCGATCCTTCTTTTGTTCGAAGATATTTCCAAATACTTCCTTGTTCCAAAATCTCACTTTTTAAAATATTTTTAAACTTTTGTACCAATATGAATTGAGCAGTTCCTTCTGCATCCCAGGGCCACCAACCCTTTACCTTATCATTGATATCCTCATGATCCAACCACATTTTTTCAAATTTTAAAGAACTATGTGTGGGTTTGGACTAGTTGAATATGCTCAGCACAATTGGATTATGATAGATCCTATCCTAGGTAAGGATGAGAGGTGGAAATCTTGATTTAAAATCCAACTAGTAGAGATAAGAGCTCTGTCAAGTCTTACCTGAATTAGTTTTTGCTCAACTTTCCTATTAGACTAGGTGTATAGATTTCCATGTAATTCAATATCCATAAGATTCCTAGAGGAGACAAATTCTGCAAAATCCTCCATTCCAAAGAGTTAAATCAAACTTACCTCCTTGATTTTCATTGGGATTCGGGGAGTATTGAAGTTTCCCATGACCATCTTGTTAGTATCGATATCTCGCTTCTAAAAAATCTTAATTCTTCCCAAATTTTCCTTCTTTCAATAATAGATTTAGGTACATAAACATTTGAGAGAATCCAAACTAAATCATTGTCGAAGGCTTTGAATTTAACAACTAAATGATTATGAGAAGAAAAAATCATGTTACCAGTTAGGACCCTGGGGTTCTAGAATACAGCCACACCTCCTGAAGAATCGAATCCAACAAAATCCAATTTCCCCCAAAAATATTTTTACAACCAATTAGAGTATCTGTTTTCATTTTAGTCTCTTGGATAACCATGATACTAGGTCTGCCAGATCTATGAAGCTCCTTGAGCACTCTTTGTTTAGGACCCCCATTTAGTCCTCTAACATTCCAAGAAATAATATTCATCTTATACATATGGGGGAGGCGCTTTTGGATGGCTCAATTTTATTTGAGTCCCATCTCGTAATATCTTTTCAAGTATCCTTCTTTCTTATTTCATATTTTAAGGGTCTACCTTTTTTGGCATTCACACCAATATCTACTATCTTCTTAGTAAATATTGGTGAGATCTTCTTAGAAGAGGATCTCGGTGACCCTTGAAGTGGTTTCTTCCCACTTTCCTATTTTCTTTTTATCATTATATAGAACATCAAAACCTCTTCAAAACCTTTCATTCTTATTTTCTTAGACTTAACTTCAATGAAACCTTTATTTAAGTCATTATCACAATCATTAAGTACATTCATTAGAGCTAGCGTAAGCTCCCCCTCCTCTTTTCTTTTCGTTTCTTATCCAACATTAGTTTTTCATTTATCCAGTGTAGTTGTTGTATCGATATTGTTGATAGTTTTCTCACAGTGGAAGAAGTTCCACATCTTGATCTAGTTCTCGAGATCATCTCCTCAATGCTAAAATCATTTAAATGTGCATCCCCTTTTCTTCAATTAGATCCTCCATGATGGTATCTCATACGTACCCAAAATTGTAAGGTATTGTACTGCCAGAATAGTGTAACAAGTGCCCCGATGATGATACAGGTCTCCTCGCAAGGTGTTCGGGATCCGGAAAATCCCTCGGAGTATGCGTTAACATCCCGCATGCCCCGCTTAGCCCCCGCGCCCTTTGTTTTCCCCTTTTTCCCTCTTTCCTTGGCCTCTTGACCTTCAGTGATGAAACCGCCGCCTGAACGAGGCGGCGGTCCAGCCGCCCGAACGAGGCGGCGGTCTCATGTAACCGCCACCTGCGGGCGGTGGTCCTGTGCGCATTTTCCAGAATGCTCTTTTGACGTGAATCGCGTGAAATATCACGATTCACCAGCTTTTCTTTTCCGACTTGAGCATGCATTTATGTTTTTGGTCCCCTGGAATAGTGTTTTTCCTTTGTTTATTGTTTAGGAGTTCAATTTGGTTTTGGTTTTTGAGTGTTGGAATTCCTATAAATGCATAGCTTGTGCTGAGGCAAATGGCCACCATTTTTTGTTAGAGTCTTCTGATTTTCAGTGGTTTGGTCTGTCAGCTTGCTTAGGATTGATAGCATAGTTCATTTCATACTTGGTTAGTATTGTTCAGCTGTTGGTAAGCCACAGACCCATCTTGTGCAGGCAGTGCTGTTATCTCATCCCAATCCAGTTAGAAGCTTGCCTCTAAATTTCTCTTTGCTGTAGATTTGTTTTATTGTGTCTTGGAGTTCTTAGTTCAATCCATTATATGCCTGGTTAGCTTTATTCAGCTGTTGGTAAGCCACATATCCAACTTGTGCAAGCAGTGTCTTTATTTTATCCAATCCATTGGAACAGAATAGCTTAGGAAGCCATTAAAGTTACAGGTTTTTCTCTTTGTATAGGATAGTTACAGGTTCTGGTCGCTTCATGTTGCATGACTCGCAGTAAAATCCCGCTAGGAATCGCATAAGCCAAGCTCTATACTCTTGCGCTATCCCTCTCCTACTCGCATTCTCGGTCTGCATTCTGAGCTGTCCTTGTCCCAAAATCTACTCTTATCGGTGCTAGCATTACACACTTTTCTGGATCCACGTGAACACAAAAGAATGAGGAGATCATACTGAGGGGACGAGATCACATACACCATCGGATTCGCCACTGTTTTACATGGAGTCCAGGTTTTACATTTCAAAGTTCTAGTCAGATTCATATCAAATAGAGTAGTTAATCGCTTTATTTCATTTCATTCTATCCTCAACATTTCCAGGGAAGCTGTGGGGATTGATAGTTTCTGAGAAACTATGATTCACTCCTCACTTCGAGGTAGGATCGAGAATCTTGCAGGTAGATTAGACAGGCTATTTTATTTAGAATAATTCCACAAATCACACAGCAAATAACCACACTCGGTTATCTTGTCTGTTTTAAATTATTGTTTAGCTATTATTTCTAGATACGCTTAAAATAGTTTGCTTTCCTTAAAATTATTAAAAGTTTTCTTAGAAGAATAAAAGTTATACAGTTAGATTTATTTCACATAGTTAGAATTTGCTTCGTTACAGTTAGATTTACATTTTGTTTCGTATGACAATCACGGGACCTCAAGAGCCCAGGGAATATATATTTGAGCCAATCGTGCCTCAACCAAACCTAGTCACAACAATAGTTGACATAGACCAAAATCTCAGGATACAAGTATTCCGAACAACCACAGATTTACAACTGATCAGTTCTCAGTTAAGAGGATTAAACATAGAAGACGACCAAGCACATACGTTTTGGTCAAGTCAGCCAAACTACAGATTACCCTAGAAAACATCCACATGACTGTAGAAGGGCTCAAAAGAGAACAAAAATTCGGGTGTGATCCTCTAGTTCCACAGACAGCCAGATGCTGAGACACCCTCGTAGATATAGATACCACTTAAGAATTCAGGTTGCGAGAACGCCTGTAAGGTATTCTTGAGAAGATTACACAACTATTGGTTCTAAACATAGAAGCTGAGAAAGCATACGATTACTGGATACTAGGGATTAGAACTTGATCCCGTGTATGACCATAACAGGACCGCAACAACCAAGAGTCTATGGTTGTGATCCACAGATCCCACAGCCCAATGAATCCACAAGTCAGTTAGACATAGACACTAGCCTACGCATCTTGGTATTCAGGTCCACTCCACTTCCACCTATCATCATCGAACAACTGTCCTTACTAGATATAGCAGCTAATGAAGCTAGGGAATTCTGGACTAGGCCAGAAAATCGTCCATAGAGTCAATTATATTCATCATCCACTATATGACCTTATCGGAGATATACACGAAACAATCCCAGGTCATTTTCCACGTATCCCGCAACCCATAGATCGAATCACGCCGCAGCTCGATATTGATTGAGCCTTCGATCAATCATCCTTACCGATCAATCTATCACACCACCTGCTTAGAAGGGCCTTCTTTTCCTTAGATTTGTAAATTCCACTAGTGCGTGTCGAAGACATTAGACTGCCTAACTAGTTTGTCTGCATATTCTACCCCCACCGGCTGTCTCGGCACGACCTCAGGAGGTCGAGTACACGTAAGAGTTACTTGTTGATTCTCACGCTCACCTGTCACTTTTCCGACTTACAAAACTGGTGAACCCGATGTGAAACAAACAACTGTTTCACCTTCTCTTTGAGAAGTTTCATCTTCTCTCATTCACCTTCTCTCCTTCCCATTATTCTGCGGGTATTCATATAACCCCCGAATATGTCGGGATTCGATGCATATGGCAGACCCCTCTTGGGTCTTGAGGCATACTACGCCCAACAAAATAGGCAATCATCACCCTCACTCTCAGTATGGGGTGACAACTATTCAACTAATCAGTTGTCAACACAAACCCCAAGAATCAGATATAGTTCATCTTTTCAAACTGAGGAGTTAGATCAACCCCCTCGAACCCAACAAACAGAGCCTTCAGGTTCAAACAATATGACGTTTACCGGAGAATCTGGTTCGTCTCCTCAAATGCTACTCAGACCACAAGTTAGTAGGCAATCGGATCCATACCTGGTCTTAGATGATGGACAATCAATACGTTATCCTAGGAGTGAACAACGCTCCCGGGGAATGTACCCACCTGTAGGAGGTTTACAAATACAACCCGAAATCTCTTTTCAAGAAAATACCTCTATGCCACTGCATACAGGAAATATTCTTGGAGAAACTTGGCAAGATAGCGATCAGTTTATGACAGGATATCACGTACCTTTACAACACCAAGGTATACAACCAACGCCGCTCAGGCAAAGTACCGTGACTTCACCAAATGAAGTCATTTCAACGTTAGTAGAAAGAGTGAGAGGGTTAGAGCTGGCTCAAGCAAGTCAAAATTCTCCGTTCATACAAACAGGAAGTTCCAATCCTCCATACCACTCTGGCCAAGTAGATCTCCTTATAGGAATAGGCACGTTAGGCATGCCTCCTCAATATCCACAACAAATGCCAACAAGGCCCACCATCTCTAACACTATTCCTCCAGGTCTGTGTCAAACAATCCATTCCTTGACAATACCCCGTCCTACTTAAACATATACTCTAAATCACCACAAGGAGATATGTTCTCCTCTCCCGGCATGTTTTCTCAAACACAGGGACCTCCCTATGCCCCTGCCAACACATACGTTGCACCATATCAACAACCTATCCCACCACCACTCCTCAGCAAACACCATCAATGGTCGAAAGCTATGCAATAGGGACTTATTCAGAATACCTAAAGGAACCCTTAGATTTCACCATACGAAGCGTCATGCTTCCAAGACCTCTCCCTGATTTTCCCAAGTTCAAGGGTGAGGGAGATCCAAACGCGCATATCAAAGCTTACGCTACAGCCATTCGGGAATTACTCCCATGGGATGGGGTTGTTGCTAAAATATTCCCCAAAACGCTTGGAAGGCATTGCTCTCGATTGGTATTACAGAATACCTGAGGCTTCCATACATTCATTCAAACAACTTGTGTCTGAGTTCATCAAGGCCTTCGACATGAACAAACTATTAAGAACAGGAATCAGGGAGTTCTTACACATCAAACAAGAGCATAACGAGTCTGTCGCCCACTTCATCCAAAGGTGGCGTACCATCCTTTATTCATCAGCAAGTGCTCCAAACATGGATCAGATGGAACTATGTGATTTATTCCTTCATTCTCTCAGCAAGGAGGTGAAGGAAGAAGTCCAGAAGTTCCCACTAAGAACTTACGATGAAGTACTTGAGAGCGCTCTGCGAATAGATCAAGCGGCGATAGATAGTGGTCGTAAGACATATGGAACAAACGGGAGGTTAATCACCTCCACTCAAAACACTACAACTACCACAAATGTCAATCAAGGACCCAAAATCCTTAACAAAAATCGTGGGGTAACAACGGATGGGGTAACCGACCAGCCCAAGAGGGTAAATGTTGTTAATGCTCCATTACAAACAAACAACCAACGAAACAACAACTTTACCCCGATAATCAATACAGTGGATTTTAACCATCCACAACAACAACAACAACAACGGCGAAATCCCATACAAGGGCCAAGCCAAAACTCATTTGGTTACCAAAACCAAAGTCAAAACCAGAAACAACAATTCCAAAACTTTGGTCCTAATAGGCAATAGTTTGATCGAATTTTAGGCCACAATACACACCAAACCAACAAAATGGGAATTACAACCCCAATTCTTATTGTGGTTTCCATAAAATTCGGGGTCACGATACTAGAACGTGCCGTGACTACAATAAATTTATGCAACACTTGCCAGAAGAACAAAGACAGTTCTTCACAGACCTGTTTTTGGCGGATCCCGTCTCATCATCACCAAATACTCTCGCAGGGGCAGTTTCTCCTCAGAATGCTCCCCTCAAAATCTTTAATGATCCGCTCCCAAATCATGATAGCAATAGGCTGAATCCAACCGGAACAAACAAAGGTGCAATGACGGGAAACAATGATCATGAAGCCTCAACTTCATTGAATCCGTCAGTTGCGCCACAGTTGGGAGCTCAACCGAGACCTAAGATAGTCAGTTTGGTAGAATTAGACACTGAGCTACCTATCGAAGCTATAACAAGAACACGAGAGTATTTCTCTCAACCGAGCCCAAGTCATCTACCAGAGACAGATAAGAGTCATCAAATAGTTGAAAAACCCATCGGTGCCTATGATTTAATTAGTGACCTAACAAAGACCTTCTCACACATTTCATTTTTGGACTTACTAAAGAACTCTCCCCCTCACAGAGCTGCTCTTTTAGAAGCATTAGGTCTAGGCCATCTAATTAACATCACTCCACCTCCCGAAACACAAGTAAATCACGTAGATTTTGATATCCACCCTCCGGGGCAGCCAGACAAGGATGTCGAATTCATTTTTGAAATAAGTAAAATGCCCACAGATGCTGAGATCACACGCCGAGGTGACCCAGCCTTACACTTGCAAGTGTGGGTTTATAATAACTATGTAAAACGGGAAATGGTTGACGATGGGGCCGCAGTTAACATAGTCCCTTTCTCTTTCCTCCAAAAACTTGGATATGGAGAAACAAACTGTTCCACTACACGAAATACCTTGAGAGGCTATGATAGCCTTAAAGCCACTTCGATAGGAACTATAATACTGCCGGTCACCTTAGGGCCCAAAACCATCTTGACTGAGTTTTATATTATAGATCGGAAACTAACTATAATATGATCCTCGGCCGACCTTGGATACATCGAATGAAGGCAATCCCTTCCACGCTATTTCAAGAAGTAAGATTCTTGCATCTAGGAAAGGTATTTATAGCCAAAGGCGATCCAAAACCTTTCGATTTACACCTAGCTGATTTAAAGAAAAGACCAGGGGTGCACTCAGAATTTGAACTTCCAACAAACCAACTTAATAAACCCTCTGACCCAAAGCCAGAGGAAAAGTTGGTACCTACGACGGATCTTGAAACTACCAGCATATCCAAAACAATTCCAACCCCTAAAGGTAAAACTAAAGAAACAGTATCATTAGGGACTACTGCGAAAATCGTTGAGTTGATAGAACAAGATTCACCAATGTTCTTACCATTCGATTCAGTAGGCATAGGATTTTCCCTAGGTGTTGGTTCCTTGCCAGCAGAGGATCTCTGTATGGTAGAAGTAGAGTGCGCAAACGCAACAGATGCCCCAACATCTATACTCCCGGCTAAGTATTGGACTCTCCATTTTGATGGAGCTAAATGTCGTTATGGAGCGGGGGCAGGTATAATTCTTACTTCGCCCGAGGAGAAGGTCCTCCCATTCTCTTTTAAGTTAAAATTTGAATGCACAAACAATGGCGCTGAGTACGAAGCCCTCCTCCTTGGCCTTACCTTAGCCAAAAGAATTGGTATTGATAACATCAGAGTCCTGGGAGACTCACAATTAGTGACAAACCAAGTTTCTGAGGTATATGAAACTAAAGCCAAACATTTGCAACTCTACAAAAATGTTGTATTAAATTTAAGCAAGGCGTTTAACTTTATATCCATTGAAGCAATCCCTCGAGAGAAAAATCTTCTCACCGATTCAATAGCAACCTCAGCATCACGTTTTACTCCAAGCAATGAGTTAAAAGATACCCAGTTCACAGTGTCCATTCGTGATGAACCATTGATAAAAATAATGACAAATCCTCTTTCAAGCGGAAGTGAATCTACCATCCTAGACCATGTTGGAAATGATGTGGCTACTTTGGATTACTTAAATGCCTATGCAGCACTACATCTCTCCTATCACATGCTAGATTTATCCCTGATTCCACATTCGTCTTCCTACTTCGGAAATCCCGTAACGGATCTTCCCTCACAAATGGAACCTAGCATATACGCAATAGGAAACGGGGATGATCTAGATTTACCTCCAGCACCACCTGAGTTCGAAGAGGGTAACGCCTCTTTGATCGAGGAAACAATCGATGTCAACATCGGGACAGAAGAGGAACCAAGAATATTGAAACTAGGTTCTTCGTTAACCCCAGAAGAAGTGGAAATACATACTCGATCCTCAAAGAACATCAGAAGGTGTTTGCATTTAATTACAAGGAGATGATGGGAGTCGCACCCCACATTGCGGTGCACAACCTCGTCACTAGATCAGATGCAAAGCCAATTAAACAAAAATCAAGACCCATGAAGCCCAAAGTAGCTCTCATGGTAAAAGAGGAAGTAATAAAACTCCTTCAGGTAGGATTCATCAAGCCAGTTGACTACTCCCAATGGGTATCTAACATCGTTCCCGTTCTCAAGAAGAACGGAAAGATACGCATTTGCATAGATTTCCGAGACATCAACAAAGCGTGTCCTAAAGACGATTTCCCATTACCATCCATAGACGTTATCATTGATGCAACAGCTGGTTTTGAACTCTTGTCTCTCATGGATGGATTCTCTGGATACAACCAAATCAGAATATCCGAGCAAGATCAAGCTAAAACCATTTTCATAACTCCTTGGGGAACCTATTGCTATGCTGTTATGCCATTCGGTCTCAAGAACGCCGGTGCTACGTACCATGGGCCATGACATACATATTTCACGATCTAATTCATAAAATCATGGAATCTTACGTAGATGACTTATTGGCTAAAGCTAAGAAGCATTGTGACCATCCCAAAGTACTCCGCGTCATTCTTTCACGTTTAATAGAATACGGAGTCACGCTAAATCCAGAGAAATGCGTCTTTGGTGTAACAGGAGGAAAGCTCCTAGGTTACATCATATCGTCACGAGGGATTGATGTTGATCCAACCAAAATTCGGCTGTCCTCGAAATGGTTCCACCTTCGATGAATCTGGAATCAGGTCATTTCTCGGAAAGCTAGGTGCAATCCGGAGATTTATCCCGACCTAAGCTTCGCCGTTCATCCAATCAACAATTTACTCAAGAAGGACTATAGCATTGATTGGACTGAAGATTGCAATGAAGCTTTTGATGCAGTTAAGCATTTTCTGTTATCACCACCTACGCTAATGCCACCTAAGCTGGATCACCCGTTAATCCTATATTCGCGAGCTACCAATGTCTCTAGCTACCTCTTTGTATGTTGGCCCAAGAAGATGATAACAAGAGAGAACATGCGATTTATTTCATTAGCCGAACACTGCTCGACTATGAAACACACTATACACAGGCAGAACGAGAATGCCTTGCCATAGTCTTTGCTACTAAACGCCTAAGACATTACATGCTGAATCAAGAAACGAAGGTCATGGTAAAAATGGACCATTTACGAACTTTTCTCACACAAGGGTCCTTATCTAAAAAGGCTGGACGTTTTATAACCTTAATGGGAGAGTTCGAATTAACATTTGTAAATCAGAAGTCGGTTAAAGGACAAATCATCGCGGATTGGTTAGCTGACAACCCATTAGATGGAGGCGATCTAGTAGATTTGGATTTTCCAGATGAGTGCGTATACTACATCGAAACTCGACCCGCTATCTCTGAGTGTCCTTGGTACACTGATATCGTTAATTATATCATGGACCATACGCACCGAAGGCGCTTACACCGCAAAGAAAGAAGGCGGTTGCGCATAATTGTAGCCAAATATGTCATTATAGAGCAGGTGCTCTATCGAAAAGCATTCGATGGAATGCTCTTAAGGTGTGTCGACACAGAAGAGTCCAAGAGGATTCTCCATGAATCCCACAGCGGTATATGTGGAGGCCACTTCGGTGGCCATGCCACCGCTCGAAAAATACATCGAATGGGCTATTTCTGGCCCACTCTAGAACATGACGCGATAGAGTTTGCACGCAGGTGTCATAAGTGCCAAGAATTCTCCCACGAGATCCACATGCCAGCACAAGCTCTACAACCAATCGCAACTCCATGGCCCTTTTCTACATGGGGTCTAGACTTAATAGGGAAATTCTCTCCCTCATCCACAGATGGCCATAATTTTATAATCACGGCCACTGAATATTTTACCAAATGGGTGGAGGCCATGCCTCTTACTACTGTACCTGGTTCTGTGATCGCCAAGTTCATTTTGAACCAAATCATTTACAGGTACGGTATCCCGCAAATCATTATCTCCGATAATGGAACTTCTTTTAAAAATGAAGAAGTTTGCGAACTATGCAGTAGATTTAAGATAAGCCATCATACGGCTTCCTTGTATTATCCCCAAGCCAACGGATAGGCTGAAGCGACAAACAAAACACTGAAAGCCATTCTCCTTAAAATGGTGAAAGAAAACAAGAGAGATTGGCATTTGAAGTTATATCCGGCCTTGTGGGCCCACCGAACCTCAATAAGAACACCAACGGAGCAACTCCTTTCTCGCTGGTATTTGGGGCGAAGGTTCCCACTTGAGGTCGAAATACCCAGTCTCCGCATTTCACTACAAGGGATTCTGGATGAAGACGCTTACAGAGAAGCACGTCTTTCCCAACTAGAAAGCCTAGATGAAACTAGGTTAGATGCTGAATAGCGGCATAGAGCTTATGCTGACCGAATGTGCCGGCAGTATAACAAGAAGGTCTATGAACGCGATATATACGAAGGTGATCTAGTTCTAAGACTAGACAACTGGATCGACAAGAAGACCGGCGAAGGAAGGAAATTCCGGCCCAAATGGTTGGGCCCATACCGAGTCATGAAGGACTATGGAAATGGTGCATACCTCTTATGTACGTTAGAAGGTGAGGAGTTTGGCGAAACAGTCAATTCCCTGCACCTCAAACGTTTCTACGCATAAGCAGCTAACGCTACCTATATAGCTATCTACATTGCATTTTCATATAAATTAGGATCATTTTGTCCATTCGTTTCTTACACAGATTGTGATCAAGGAGTCTATTCTCAAAGCAATTCATTACAAACTCATGATGTTGTTGGCACAAAACTTTCTAATCATATCTCTCCATTTTCACGATATCATCAATCACTTCAGAATCTTTTATCAAATAAAATCAAACATGATGAAGTCTTAACGGTAACCATACCAAGATCTGCAAGTTTGTTCTCACTTTGATTTCTTCTTAGGATAGGTGTCTTTCCTATGGTCTATTCTAGAAGCTTCATGGTGTCACATCTATCCCATATATACATCTCTTTGGAAATAAGCATATACTGACATCTTACTCAAAAAGACAAGTCAAAAAGTGATTAAACAGAAAATTTTATTTTTACACATTTCCTTGCCCCACCAACCTTCGGTGATGAGCTTGCATCTCTTACTAGTGGCGTAGGGTTGGGAAAGGATGGAAATGCCCTTACTCGCCTATGCCTTACCCACGGTGATAAACCCACGCTTCTTACTAGTAGCATGGGGCAAAGTGTAGGGGGTCCTCTTGACAAAGTAAACGTTAAAAGGTCATAAACAAACTATTCAAACTTTGAGTCAAAAATGAATGAATCAGATGTCTAAAATTCCAAAAAGAGTTAAAAATCCTAAAACCCAGATTTTGTCTACTATGTGGCCATCTACGGGTCTAAGTCTGGATAAACCGCAAAGCAAGTTGCATCCGAAACTATGAAGTCATTCGGGTGGAGTAAGCTTGTAGTTTTCAATTTGGTTCCACCAAAGCTTCATCTCGGATTTCATCATTATCATTTCACCATATTTCATAACTTACGCCCTTCTTGGCTCTTGGTGATGAGCCCTCGCATCTTACTAGTTGCGTGGAGTTAGGAGTGGGGCAAGTTAATCTGTTCATCATACTAGTTATTTTCATCACTTTGCCAAAACAAACATGAGGTATCCAAATTGCTCACAGAAGCTAAGATTTAAGATCACAATATATCTACAATATCATGTATCAGCATCATGAAACACAAAAAGAAAGCAAGCATTTACATCATCTGTTTTCCATTGCATACATTATAGAAAGCATATAAAACATACATCGTAGTATACATGAGGAAGCTGGAAACAGAAAGGGAAAACACCAGTGACAAGTTTTGATCCAAAAACGAATGCATATATATAAATAATCAATGTTTATATACAATGCCATCATGCTCTAGGCATGGTCAAAATGCTCAAAGAGCCCGTGATATACAAAAGAATCTATAGTACAAAATACATAGGAGCCAAGTAGTCTCTCAACCCCTGCGTGACCCCTCTGAAGGTGCGCGCCCTCGCCTAGGGCTCCGGCTACGCCGGCACTCTGAATGCATGGAGGGCTCAGGGTCCCGAGGGGTAGCCGCAGTCTCGCCATGAGAATGGCTCCTCATAAGACGCTCGGCTGTCCTATAGCCTGCCAACTCTGTACGGAGAGTCGACACCATCCTGGCCACGTGCCAAACGGGAGCGAAGATGTCGGTATGCCTACCGGCTGCTGAGGGCTCCCCGGCATCTACGGACAGCTCCGCACGGGTCCTATCCATAGGGATCATCAGGGAATCAGTGCATACCCTGCGGATTAGATCCCGCCACTCGTCGACAGTCTCTGCAAACAAAGGAGAAAAATGAATCAGAAACTAGACAAGAGGCTAAAAGATACAATATCAAAACACAAGGAGAAATAGCAATTAAAACAAATCCTAAACTAAAAAAGCATTGAAAGGAAGAAAAGATAACTTACTCGGATCACCGGGCCTCCAAGATGGGTCGCTAGGGCCAACACCCGCCGCGGATGCCGCTGCCGACTGAGGGGCTGCTCCTGTAGTAGGAGCAACATGACACCCCGCAACGGACTCATCCTCTCCACCATGGCCCTGGGAGAGTGGCTCCTCTGAGACTAGAGTGTCTCTCTCTGCGCTCTGCTCGGCCCTCTCTGCCTGCAAAATATCCTGAGTGTCATGCCACTCAGGATCGCTATCATCCGTCTGCTCCTCCGACCCTCCCTCTGTAAGCTCCTCAGAATCGGAGTCAATATCTATGGGGTCATTGCTGCTGTGAGCGGGACCCGCAGCAATCTGAAGCAAAGGTGCCCGAGGCGCACCAGCTCTCCCTCTAGCCCGAACTATCCTCCTGGCTACAATGGGAGTGCCAGGAGTGATCACTGTCCAACCACGGCCTCTAGGCCCCCCTCTAGCCTCACGGACTGATCTATAGACTGGCTGCCACTGGAGGAAGCATGCCCGTATATGGAAGGCCAAACTGCTGAGGAACCCTGCCAAAAGGATGTACCTCCACTCATCCCACGCGGTCAATAAGCTGCCCTGTGGTGGAGCAAGAAATCAATGTAAGAGTCTCCTCTCCCCATATACCGGCCATAAGCTGGTACGGTGTCGCCTCCATGTCTGCTGTAGTAAGAGAGGCAACTGGCTGGTGAGGTGCTCTAAGCACCGACATATCTGTCCATCTGGCTGCCCTCACAGCCCCTGGATCTGCCACCTCCACGCCCCTGCCATAAGGGATGAAGCGCTCATACACCCAACTCATAACTAGAGTAGGGTGGCTCAAAGACTGTCCCTGTAGATGGACCACCCTGTATAAATCATGGTAGGTGGTCCCCAGAATATCTGTGCCCCAGGCGTATATCCGGCCATGCCCCTCTATCTGTGCAATGATGGGGGCCCAGCAGTATAGTAAAGTATCCCCTCCCTTGTCCCCGATCAGCCTCGAGGCAAGGATCCCCATGATAGCCTGTCGAAATACGGGGATGGGCAAAGAAGGAATGGATCGAACTCTCACTCCCTTCTTCGACCCCGTGGAGATGGCTGCATCCCCCATGTAGCCTGCCCACTGTGCAATCTGTGCTCGGGACCCTGCCATCTCCAGTGTGAGTCTCCTCCCGATAATCGGAACCCCCAGATACGGTAGACATCCTCTAAAGTAATGGTCCACTCACCACGGACCCCTGGCAATCGGAAAGTGTTCCGATCTGCGTCCCAATATGAAAACAAGTCACAAAGTATGTGACTGGATGGTGTGACATGGGGCACGCGTGATATACGCAATATGCCGGCCCTCTGTAATGTATCCTCCTCATCCTGAGAAAGGGCATCCAATACCCCCGAAAGCCAATCACACTCTCTCTCTCGCTCCATCTGATATACTCCTCCCTCGCCTGCATACACCCAAAAACACACAAAACAGGACAAGTTAGTATCTGAACAATACCAGGAAGGTCATAAAAACATATAGAAATACAAGAAAATACAAGTGCAGTCTCCAAAATAAGTTCTTTTGCATTCTGTGCAAAACCGCTGCCCTGAGCAGGGAGGCGGTTTTGTAACCGCCGCCTTAAGGGCGGCGGTCGTGTAACCGCCGCCCTGGCCAGGGCGGCGGTCGCGGTCCGAAAACCCGCGGGTTGTTAACCCCAAAAAGCCCAAAATGAGCAAAAATAGACCATTTAAACTAAAAATGGAGCCTACCCAGTAGGCGCCCCCCCTAGGTGGACCTTTTGAACCTAACATTTTCAAAAATAACCCCCCCATTATGACGAATTTAACATTTCAATTTTAAAGGGGGAAAAACACAAAATTGAAGAAAACCAACCTGTGATCGCTGAGGTCGGCGTTCCGCACGTGGAGGCATGATCACGATCTCGCTGCGAACGTTTCGACTCTACTCGCGTGAGAAACCGTCACCGTGGGTCCCAGAGCTCAAAACCAATCAAATCAACTCGCGCAAATGAATAGGAAAATGGGCCCACTTTCATATATATATCATTCTGTTTCATTTTAAAATGACTTTTTCGCAGGTTTGGAGCGCTGATGGAGGTAAGTTTCTATCCCCGCACGAATGGTACGTTCTCCTTCCCTATTATTTTAGCGTTTATCTTCCAAGTTATTGCATCTATCTGCACTTGAGTTCTTTTTTCGTTTTGCAGGTGGCGGGAATTTCGATGGCGTCATTTCAACACATGGACGAGTAAGGTATAGCTTCTAACTCCCCATTTCGGGACTGCCATACTCGGACCCAACGTTTTATGCCTCTTCATGGCTAAAACACTTCTCCGAGGGGGCAATATGTACGTACCCAAAATTGTAAGGTACTGTACTGCCAGAACAGTGTAACAAGTGCCCCGATGATGATACAGGTCTCCTCGCAAGGTGTTCGGGATCCGAAAATCCCTCGGAGTATGTGTTAACATCCCGCATGCCCCGCTTAGCCCCCGCGCCCTTTGTTTTCCCCTTTTTCCCTCTTTCCTTGGCCTCTTGACCTTCAGTGATGAAACCGCCGCCCTGCAGGGCGGCGGTCTCGTGACCGCCGCCCGAACGAGGCGGCAGTCCTGTAACCGCCGCCCTGCTCAGCGGTGGTCCTATGCGCGTTTTCCAGAACACTCTTTTGACGTGACTCGCGTGAAATATCATGATTCACCAGCTTTTCTTTGCCGACTTGAGCATGCATTTATGTTTTTGGTCCCCTGGAACAGTGTTTTTCCTTTGTTTATTGTTTAGGAGTTCAATTTGGTTTTGGTTTTTGAGTGTTGGAATTCCTATAAATGCATAGCTTGTGCTGAGGCAAATGGCCACCATTTTTTGTTAGAGTCTTCTGATTTTCAGTGGTTTGGTCTGTCAGCTTGCTTAGGATTGATAGCATAGTTCATTTCATACTTGGTTAGTATTGTTCAGCTGTTGGTAAGCCACAGACCCATCTTGTGCAGGCAGTGCTGTTATCTCATCCCAATCCAGTTAGAAGCTTGCCTCTAAATTTCTCTTTGCTGTAGATTTGTTTTATTGTGTCTTGGAGTTCTTAGTTCAATCCATTATATGCCTGGTTAGCTTTATTCAGCTGTTGGTAAGCCACATATCCAACTTGTGCAAGCAGTGTCTTTATTTTATCCAATCCATTGGAACAGAATAGCTTAGGAAGCCATTAAAGTTGCAGGTTTTGCTCTTCGTATAGGATAGTTACAGGTTCTGGTCACTTCATGTTGCATGACTCGCAGTAAAATCCCGCTAGGAATCGCATAAGCCAAGCTCTATACTCTTGCGCTATCCCTCTCCTACTCGCATTCTCTCTCCTCGCATTCCGAGCTATCCTTGTCCCAAAATCCACTCTTATTGGTGCTAGCATTACACGCTTTTCGGATCCACGTGAACACAAAAGAACGAGGAGATCATACTAAGGGGACGAGATCACATACACCATCGGATTCACCACATGCTCGCGGAGTCCGGTTTTACATTTCAAAGTTCTAGTCGATTCATATCAAATAGAGTAGTTAATCGCTTTATTTCATTTCATTCTATCCTTGACATTGCAGGGAAGTCATGGGGATTGATAGTTTCGAGAAACTATGATTCACTCCTCACTTCGAGGTGGATCGAGAATCTTGCAGTAGATTAGACAAGCTATTTTATTTAGAATAATTCCACAAATCACACGAGCAAATAACCACACTCGGTTATCTTGTCTTTTTAAATTATTGTTTAGCTATTATTTCTAGATACGCTTAAAATAGTTTGCTTTCCTTAAAATTATTAAAAGTTTTCTTAGAAGAATAAAAGTTATACAGATTAGATTTATTTCACATAGTTAGAATATGCTTCACATACTGATTAGATTTGCATTTTGTTTCGTATGACAATCACGGGACCTCAAGAGCCCAGGGAATATATATTTGAGCCAATCGTGCCTCAACCAAACCTAGTCACAGCAATAGTTGACATAGACCAAAATCTCAGGATACAAGTATTCCGAACAACCACAGATTTACAACTGATCAGTTCTCAGTTAAGAGGATTAAACATAGAAGACGACCAAGCACATACGTTTTGGTCAAGTCAGCCAAACTACAGATTACCCTAGAAAACATCCACATGACTGTAGAAGGGCTCGAAAGAGAACAAACATTCGGGTGTGATCCTCTAGTTCCACAGCCAGACGCTGGAGACACCCTCGTAGATATAGATACCAGCTTAAGAATCCAGGTTGCGAGAACGCCTGTAAGGTATTCTGAGAAGATTGCACAACTATTGGTTCTAAACATAGAAGCTGAGAAAGCATACGATTACTGGATACTAGGGATTAGAACTTGATCCCGCGTATGACCATAATAGGACCACAACAACCAAGAGTCTATGGTTGTGATCCACAGATCCCACAGCCCAACGAATCCACAAGTCAGTTAGACATAGACACTAGCCTACGCATCTTGGTATTCAGGTCCACTCCACTTCCACCTATCATCATCGAACAACTGTCCTTACTAGATATAGTGGCTAACGAAGCTAGGGAATTCTAGACTAGACCAGAAAATTGTCCATAGAGTCAATTATATTCATCATCCACTATATGACCTTATCAGGAGATATACACGAAACAATCCCAGGTCATTTTCCACATATTCCGCAACCCATAGATCGAATCACACCAGAGCTCGATATTGATTGGAGCCTTCGAGCAGTCATCCTTGCTGATCGATCTATCACACCAGTCCAAGTTAGAAGGGCCTTCTTTACCTTAGATTCGTAAATTCCACTAGTGCGTGTTGAAGATATTAGACTGCCTAACTAGTTTGTCTGCATATTCTACCCCCACCGGTCATTGTCTCGGCACGACCTCGGGAGGTCGGGCACGCAGAAGAGTTACTTGTTGATTCTCACGCCGCCTTTGTCGCTTTTACGTGCATCCAATCAATATGTCATTCGAAAATATCCTCTGAGAGGCAACACCTCTTGTAAATCCAATATTAATGAAGTGTTGCTTTAAGGCATGTTTATAAGATTCCAACTTGTTACGATCGAAAATGATCAAGTGGACAAAAATTCTTCTCCTATGAGTCCTTGATTTCTTACCAAAATATCAACCTAAACCCTAGATATTTTCTCATCAACTTTCATGATATGCTTTATCGGCTTATCTTGATCTAGGTCATCAATCTTTCTTTGATATAATAAACTATCTCCTCCCTTTTTTTTAAAAGGGTCTTTGGTCTCCATATCTTTATGCAAATAGGTGGCCATCTTATGGGCGTTTTGAAACCCTTTTTGGTCTTTTTATACTTCAGATATAGCGGTTTTGAGACTGTATTTTCCATCTTTAGATTTTCCGATGCATGATCTTGTGAAGCATTATTTTTAACCTCTATTGCATTGCCCTTTACAATTTCATTCCCATTGGGAATCCCTTGTTCTAAAAATGTCCCAGATCTAGTTTTTGTATTAGGGTTTTTCCCTTCCTTGTTTTAAACCGTAGCATTTCCTTGATTGGTAACTTCAGATCCAGATTTTCGTTTTAGGTCCCATATTCCTTGTGTTGGTTTTTGGATCCATTTGAAGTGGGACATTTTCTGGTGAAATGTCCTAGCTTATGGCACTTTTTGCATCTCAAGATGAAATGTTTCATATTCAATCAGCTACTACCGTAGACCAAACTTAGACTAAAGAATGATGTGGTCCAGAGCGCTTGTTCCATCTCTCGAGGTGATACAAAATATGGAAAAATAAATCCTAGATCTCTTGTTAACATTTTAAATATTTGTTGGAAATCTCCTTTTTGTTATAAATTCATCGAAACTCGCTTATACTTGGTCCTTTGCGATTTCGAGTGATCTTGAGAATCAGAAATGACAACGATTTTGGATGATTTTCTAACATTTTGATTGTCATTTGGAAATATGGATAACACTTGATATTTTGATAGTTTTCATGGAAAAACTAATCATTTGAGTTGTTATTTAAAAATCAATTTTTACACACTTAATTTTTTTGATTACGTTTGTTTTTTCATTTACTTAAGTTAGATCAAACGTCACGTATGCTCTTCTCTTACACTTTTGAGAAATCTTGAGAATAAAAATGACCGCGATCCTCATTTTAAACATTATGGTTTGTATGTAGAAACTAGTCATTTGAGTTGTTACTTAAAAGTCATTTTTTTGAAGCACTGATTTATTTTGATCAAAGTTTTCCTATTTTACTTAGTTGGATCAAATGTTGCGTATGCTCTTCTCTTGCACTTTTGAGAGATCTTGAGGATGAAAATGACGGTAATCCTAATGATTTTTCATGTAAAAACTATTAATCATTTACATGTAGGACCATTCACTTGTCAAAGTCAACATCAAAAAATTACTAATATATTGTGTGCAACTTTCCAAAGGTGTTAAAAACAAACATTCACTTAATAAAGATAAGAATGACTCATTCACTTTGTATTTGCAGGTTTAGATAAGGGTCAAACTTGTCTACTTTAACTATGGGAAGTACTATTTCTTAAGCCAAAAAAATCATTATGAGGATTACCACAAGAACCCCAAAGTAGTCAACACATTGAGGGAATTGGATGATGAAACAGAAGTGCCCCATCACCTACTTGACTAGAAAAACCCATGAGGAGTGATAAAATTTATCCGTATGAGGCCTTGTTCATTAATTTGATTATGGGGTAATGGTCCTTTGTTTAGAATTTATTCTAAAAAAGTGTACCTCTCTTAGAAAAGATATTGGCGAGTGTTGAGAATAAAATCCTAGGGAGCCATTTGGCATTGGGGCCAACTTTACCATATCCTATTCATGAATTTCAAAAGATCCATTACAAAGCAAGACTTCCTCGAGAGTTAAAACCTTGTTTATCGAACAAGGTGTGAGTCCATCAAATTTTCACATCGTATCTTTCATAATGAATCATACATAGCAAAACTTTCTCTCGAGTTAAAACCTTGTTATTCGAATAAGGTGAAACTCTTTTGAAGTTGTGCCACATACTTTTCATCCCTAATCATAAATTCCCTTGTTATTTTTTGGCATTATTGGTCAAAAGAGATAAATCAATCATTTCCAAAATTGTATCAACCCTTTTTGAAGCCACTTAAATCCTTTTTGGTAAAAACTCTATTTAAGTGTTGAAATCATATTGTTACTCTATTCAAATTTTGGTATTTGTCTTAAAAATTTGGGACATTTCACTTCTAAGAAAGTTTCCTTTTATAGTTTTTATGTTTCCCACATTACATAGATCTCTCCGGATATTCCTTTTTGTATATCCCAAAAAATTAGAGATTTATCACTTTATATTCATTATGCTTCCCACATTGCATAGATCTCTCTAGATATTCCTTGTTGTATATCTCAAACACTTAGAGATTTGTCACTTTTTTATGCTACCCATTTTGTCTTAGATATCTTGTGACATTTACACACATCTAAACATCTTTGTGAAAACATGTCCATGACTTATCCAAATTAGAAAGTGCTTGATAATTTCTCTAGTTCCACACTTGTCTATATCCCAATTGAATCCTATTATTCCTCACGTACATTTTCAATTAGTCATGTAACTCCCTTGGAAAGAAGCCTAAGAATTTCTCATACAATGGATCATATAGGTTTTCTTCAAACAATTTACGGGATTAAAATTAACAACAATGTTGTATCTTTGCAAAAATTATTCTTCACCTCATGTAGCCAACATTTAATGTTCTCCTAGGCTAGCTAAAACATCATTTGCACACCAAATGTTAAGATTGGAAGTGAAATAAGGTCACAAAAATGGAACCAAAATGTTGTGTTATAGTCTAGGTTTAACAAAACATAATCATGCATGTTGGCACATCACTCGGATAGAATTCCAAGTGCTCACCAAGTGCGTGTAACTTTACTAGGTCCTTTTTGTTTTGGCTATCAAAATGTAATTCATGCACTCATGGTTATCATGGCATGAAAATATACCTTACGGGAACATGAACTTATTGTAATATGCACACGAGATAATTAATCATAACCAAAATGGAGATGTATTCGCATTATAATCATGATGATTTACAATCTTCATAACATAGCCTTAAAATAAGCTCATATATTATTCATCTTATAGACTCATGCGTAAGAAAGGACTCAATATGGACTCTAATAGTATTAGCAGACACCTTCACTCTATTTGACCGACTTCCCTCATGGATGCTTACAAGTATATATATATATATACACACACACAAACCACTTTTGGAGACACGCTTGGTTAGAGTCTATTAATAGGAAATATTTGGTTGGAAAAGCCTTCAAGTTATGTATAGGATTGGTCTATTTTTAGAGTCAAGCGATGAAGGACTAGTTCCCACCATATATAAAATATATAAAATATATGGTGGGAACTAGTCCTTCACCGCTTGACTCTAAAAATAGACCAATCCTATACATAACTCAAGGCTTTTCCAACCAAATATTTCCTATTAATAGACTCTAACCACAGTCTCCAAAATTGGTTTGCTTTATTTCTTGAAGCTTTAATTTTGTCTTGTGCTCTATTAATAAATTTTTCTTTAATCCTATTATATGTTATATAAATAGTTATTCCTCTTCCATGCATGCTTCATGTCTATTATTATCTCTTCATGTGTTTTATCCACTTTTGGTAATGTTTTATCCACACTTTTGTATATTTTTGGCTTTCATTGATGATCATGCTAACTTATGCTTTTTTATATTTAGCTTTCTTTAGAAATCAAACTATCTCCTTACTCTATTGTTGCCATGTGAAAACCTTCGTGCGTGTTTCTTCATACTCCTGTGCATCCCTTCACACACTTTTTTAACCTTTTCCAATGCTTCTTTCATGGTTCTGTGTGCACCCTTGCATGCATCCTTCGGCCTTCGCATATGTATCATATTTAGACATTTCATTAGTCCAACAATCCTTCTTTCATGTTGTCCCATACTATGTCGATCAAAACCATACAATAGAGTTAGGACCAAACATATGATATTGTCCCTAATTATACAAAGATCGTACCCCTTTGTTTCTCTCTATTATTTATCTTTTGAGTTGGTTCATCACCCTTTTTATGGTACCTTTATTATGTTCTGGGTTGGACTTTTCTATCACTAAGGTTAAAAATTCAAATTAAGAACTCATATATACAAGTCTAATGTAGGCATTTATTATCTAGCAAAAACCTATCTATCTACCATCCACTAAGCTAAAGAAGTAAGAGATACATTTGCATACTACATACACAACATATGAGGGCATAAATAAGAATTTTCATCTACAAAAAGGGTTTATATTAGGATAAATTACTATATCATGCCATCAATGTTGAGACATAAGGAAAAAAATACAACAAGGGATAGTTGTATGCATAAAACCTTAACACTTGGAGAACTACATTGAGTAAAAAATGTAGCGTAGTGCTTGGTGACCCAAAAACATAGTACCACTAATTGAGGTCACCCAAAGCATTTGCATCTTTATTTTTATAACTAATGATTGTTTGAGTGTGTTGCAAGATAGCTAGGGTTTATTTTACAGGTTCAAGTGTGACATCTAAGGTTTCATGTGAAGTTGAATATACCAAAGAGATATAAATAATGACACATAATGATCACTACCATTTACAAGTCCCTATTTTTATAGGTACAAAATCATATAGTTTGATTTGCAACATACTATACGGTACTACTCTTTTGTACAATATTACATAGGGATTTCCAGATCCACAATAGTTTATCGACCAATTCACATATTTTTTTCCTATTCTAGATCACTCATCAGAACACTTTGACAACTTTCTCAACTAGCTAAGTGCCTCTTTCTATCTAGTTTACACTTCTAATTGCATGTACTTGTTAGTTATTGTGATTTCCATATTGTATACTTCTTCTATATTATTTTTAGAATAAATATAGGTGTATTAATAAATTAAGTTACTATAATATCATTCATACATCTAAATAAAATTAATTAAGGTGATACAATAGTGCTCTTCTTATCCAAATGGTAGTCTACATTTTAAAATAGAATTACACTACTTCATATCATAATCTTTGTATTGTGCAACATTAACAATACTTCATATCTTCCAAAATAGGTTCTTTGTATTCTATGAATTTTATAAGATTGTGTGGATATCCATATATGTTTGAGAAACTAAACTAGGCTTATTCAATTCATAGATGTTTTCATGGTTTGTAAAAGATTTCATATGATTATGGAGACTATGTAATAGACCTGTAATTGTTTACTATGAAAAAAATTCTCAATGGAATTGCACACTTCACATAATTCAACACTTTACTCCATAGTTTGAAAACAACATAAAATTCACAACATTATACATACACAAATTGAATCTAAATTTTCAACAATTTTTGGTCTATATATGATTCCTATGAACCTAAATTTTATTGCATCATAAAGGAAAGATAAAAAAATTGAAAGAAGATAAAATTAAAGATGTGGATATTTTTTCAACACCACATAATGGGAAAAAGCTATAGGTAATGTCTAAAATTTGCATGAGACTCGCACAAGGTATTTTTACACTAGTTTAGTGTTTTTAAATATTGTTCAACACTATTACATAAGAAAATATTATGCAAGGACACATGCTTAGTTATATGATCACATGGGTATTTTTGTCCTTGGGATTTATATCATGTCCTTAACTCCTTGGAGACATCATCCACTAATGAACCATAATTACCTTCCCATCGCATGCCACTAATCCTTATTCCACATAAAATAAGTCTAAAATAGTCGCTTAACTCTCTCTCTCTCTCTACTATTTCTTAACTGGAAATACATATATATTTTTGTGTATGGAACCTATTGGTGTAACCATTTTTTTGTTTTGTATGCAAACATTAGAGTAATTTTTAGAACCCTACATTCCAAACTTAGTATTTACTTAGATATTTTTGCACAAGGGATTGATTCCTTTACGAATGTGTGGGTTTACCATCCCAAAAAATTGTCAAGAATAATACACTTGCATGAAAAGATAGAAGTTAATTATGTACCGAAGAGAGGAGTAATTAGAAAAACATTATTTTTATTTTAAAAAATTGGGGCCAAAATTCAACATCATTTGTATCTTGATACAAATTTCCATTTATGATTGAATATGAGTATTCAAACTCCAAACATTTCTTAAATATGGTCTTCCATGAAACTTAAATGTCTCCTCTTAGGAGTTGTAACATTGTTTGGATCATTTCCCATTGTGCGAAAACTAATTGAAACATGGAAGCTAAATTGGTGCCTTATCACTTTAAAATATTTTCCTTCTTATATATTTTTAAGATGATATACCAAACCTCTTTATATACACACCCTTCCGATATACCCATCGGCACACAAAATAATTTTTTCTTCTCAATATACACATTTTTACATGTGAGAGATGTTACACACACGAGATCGAATGGTATGTGCTACATAGATACTATTTGAAAGATATCCATCTTATCAATGAAACCCGCTTAGAGGAAGATCTTTATATGTGAGTGACAAGTCTTGATATACTTATATTTTCCCAATTTCAAGATTTACCTCAAATGATTGTGGCGGATGGGAACCGAGGGAATGGAAATGAGTGTAATGGCCTTATTTATCCTAAAACAATTATAGATATGATTCCAAAGACATTATTTGTGAAGATATGTTAAGATTTAGATGCAATAACTCGAGAGTGATATCATGACCTATAAGCATGAACCAAAGACACTATATATAACAATATTGTGACAATATCAAAGAATTGGTGTTTATGTTTGTGTTTCATTTTTGAAATTTTTTAAGGTTGTTGACCTAGGCCTTGTTGTGTTGGTTTGGATTTGTAAAGTATGGTTTATATTTGTAAAGTTTTTTACCTTGTGTTTTATAGTGTTTGCTTATTTTCTCCTATGTCTTTCTATTGTTTGATATTTTGTTGGTTGAGTATGGAAATTTGGTACTACATAAATATGACGTGCTCATGATTGGAGTATATCACCCGGTGCATGGTGATTTTTAGAATGAGCTTGGGCTCAAATTAAATTACCATGGCCTCCTTATGGGCTCGTGTTTGGTCTCTCCTTTTAAGCTACCACCAATAGAGAATCTACCACCTATAAAAATAATGGATGCCTTAGCTATATTTTTGTGACTTTATTTGTATGATACTAAGGAGCTTGGGTATGGAGAGGAAATTTGTCTCAATATCTATGAAAAATTAGAAGATTTTACTAATATAAAGTATTAGCTTGGGACAATCTAACACTTTCTATCAAGGTGAAGTGGAGGGTATAGGGATCCATATCGAATAGATTTGCTAAGGGTGAACTCACATAGGAGCTTAGTATGATGAGATTAAGTAGGGACATTGAGTGCCGATCACATAGATTTTGAGGTAGGGGTGAGAAAGGTTGAGAGGGTCAATGAGATTGGGTAAAATATATTGGTGATAAAATTTGCCAGGTGGAAAAATTGGTGGGTATCTGCCAACGCTCTAAGACTCTAGGTCCCTCTGCTTGAATGGTGTAGCTCCATTTATTATGCGTGAATGATAGTGAAATCTATGGGTGGCTTAAAGGCTAGGTATCTAATAGGAACACTCCACTGTACCTATGGAAAATTCTTAAAATTTCTTACAAAGGATGAATTTGTTGAGTAGGTAGGAAAATGAGTGGGAAAAGTAAGGAGAGATTAATATCTCAGGTAGAAAATCAGATTCCTGCAGACATTAATTAGAGTACTTCAACACACATATAGAGAAAGAAAACAACTTTGTTACTAACATCAAGACAAGGTAGAATTAGGAACACAAATTTTCAGTAATTCTATCATCGAAAGGCATGAAACTCCTTTCTTCTTCATTTATATTTTGCAAAATTTGTACATAGTGAGAAATAAAAGAACATAGAGGAAATTTTATATCTCTTTTTCTTCTTCACAAGCAATGATCTACTCCCGATAATACAAAATTAACAAACCTTAAGAATGGGGAAGTCATTATAATTTATAGATTTTGGGAAGACTCTTCACCTACCCCCCACATGACTTTTCATTTTTCCTTATAACATGTGACTTTTGATATTCCTAGGAGTGAAATTAAGTCCCCTTTTATTAATTAAGGGTGACTTATTACAATGTTTGCTAAAGTCACATTTAAATGAATAGGATGAACATCATGATTGCTCACAATGAAGAATTAGAAAGGAGGTGTAGAGAAGAGGAGAAAGAATGAGGAAGGAGGGGAAAAAATTCTCTAAAGGATGAAGATACCTCCGTCATTGATGAAGATCCACCCCGAAGAAGTTGAAGATAACAATCTTGGCCTCTAATGACCTCTACAACACTGCTACACTGATGTGAAGCTCCAATGAATTTCACTTTGAAAAATTTATCCTCATTGATGATCATAACATTCCACCCCTTTTACATGATATACAAACACCACGTACCACTAAATGAGTGTTTAAAAACACTGTTCCAAGACCTCTCAAAGTGAGCTTTGAGATCACACAAAATTCACCCATGATGATGCATTCTTGATCTCACAAAGGTGAGGGAGAGGATCACTCTCCTATTCCTTAGAATTTCACAATTGTTGTTTATGATATACAAATATCTTGACACTTACACCCTTGTTCAACACACCGTGCCACAAGATTGCAAACTCTTCATTTACTATTTTGAGAGTTGTGAGTTCTCCCCTAGCTCACTTATCTTGGCTAGCTCAATAAACTCAACCATTTTAAATCAACCCATTAATCTCAAATCAATTAGCTCACTAAAAGATGACGATGAATCCATCCATTGCATATAACCTATTCATGCAAAAAAATTCCTCCACCATCTCTCTCGGTCTTTCTAATAATTTTCTCTTTGAGATCTTTGAGGTCCATGTGGGTGACATTATTGTCCCCCACAACTGAATACTCAAAAGAGAGAGATGAGACTTGTTCGAGGCCTATAAATTTGAACTTCATGGTTAACACTAGCACTTCTATGTATCCAAAATGGGATTTTACTATTTTTAGAAATTGATCTTTTCACTTTTTTCAATTTGACTACCTTCAATCACTTTGTTTGTTCTTATGAATGTCCCTCGTATACATTGCCTTTGAAAAAATTTCCTTCTATGAAGATTTACTATTTATAGTAAGTTCCTGTGTAGAGACTTACTATTTTGGAATGTGGATTTCTTGACCTCAATTTTTGAAAAAAAACACCTCCAATGGGATAGGTTTTCTCTCATAATCTCATATACAAATTTTTAGCTCAATCGGGTCACCGGAATGACAAGATTTTTTTATAAAACAAGGGCATGAATTCAAGGTTTCATCTCCGTAAAAATATGGGTTTTTCATGTAATTGTTTTCACTTGGGTCTTCAAGGCACATGGAAATGGTGAAGAACATGAAAATCCTCTCTTTAATCCATGCCCCGATTTGTAAGATATGAAGATTTTCTCTTCGCGAAATGAAGTCAATCTAGAAAAAATTGAGTTTGTAGATTTAAAAATTTGTACTTTTTGTGAGAAATCATTTTTGTGATCATGGAAGGATGAATGGATGAATGCAAGAGAAAAATAGATGGAAAGGATTGTGGAAAAAAATTCCAAAGTTTGAAGTGAAAATGAAGTAAAAGTGGGGTGGAGCAAAAAATTGCTAACTCCGTGTTTTTATAGGCATAAGGAAGGGGGGAGAATTTTTTTTCCCCATTATACCATTGGAAAGGAAAAAGGGGAAACAAAAGTTTTCCTCCATCCTAGGATGAAAATTTTTGCACATGCATGGGTTGAGGAATTTGTGAAAAGAGCTTAGTTTGGGCACCCAGGAGCTAGTTTTTGGGCACATGAGGAACCTGGTGGGAGAAAGGTGGGGGGAAAATATTTTTTTCCCCTTGTCCCCTTAGTCGGTATTAAGGGGACACAAAGTGTACCTCATCCTAGGGTCACACTTGCCTTGCATGTGGAGTGAGGAAAGGGAGCTCAAAAATTAGCAAAAGGTGCTTAACGGAACTCTTCGAGGTCATGTGAAGTGTCATTGGGCTCTAAGGAAGGGGGGGAAATTTTATCATCTCAATCATCCCTTGAAAGGGATGAAGTGGACACAAAATTCCTCCTCCATCCTTGGGTGAAAAGTGTCCAACATGTGTTCCTTGGAGTGGGGGCTAGAAATATGACAAAAGTTGCTTATTGGAGCCTCTCAGGATCATGTGGTGGGTTCATGAAGCTTAAGATGGGGGGACATTTTTATATCCCCTTTATCCCTTTGTAAAGGTATGAAGGGGGAAAAAAATGTGCCTCAGCCTTATGCTTCCATTAAAAGGAACAATAACCAGATAGTACCGAGCCAAGAACATAGATGCTAGTCAAACACCACGATCTATAAGATGAAAGTAATTTACCAGAATAACTTTACATAAAACCTTTGCAAACAAATGAGAAACAATATCATATATTATTATGGAACTCAATACAATACATTGAGAATGGGCCTTACTTAAATAGGCAAGGAATAATAATCTAAGAACCAGTCAAGGTTGTAGATCAAGCCATAAATCAAGGAAATAACTAGTCATCAAAGAACTAGTCAAGACCATAGATTTAGGAGAGAACTAGACATCAAGGATCTAGTCAATACCATAGATCAAGGAAAGAACTATACCTAACAACTAGATAATATCTCCTAATATCTAAATAAGATAAAAGAAATATCCACACACATAAGTGGGTGAGGATAAATACAATAAAGGTAAATAAAGTACCTAGGTGAACATGAGCTAAGGTAAATACCTACTCTAACACCCCCCTCAAGTGAAGCTAGGGGCCAAAATAGAAGTGGCATGTCCACAGTATGAGTCTCGACAACTAGGCCTGATGAGGTACTCATGTACAATAACTAGGAAAAAGGGACACCGCAAGGTACCCAAAACCAGTAATAACAAAGTAAAGAGAGTAAAGACCCGCTCCAAGGCATCCCAAGAAGCTCAGCTCAAAAACTCGTACAATGCTGAAGAAGTTTGGTGTGCACTATGGTCTGAATCCACTACTCGATCACAAAACTAAAAACAACTAACACTGGCTCCACCATAATAGCTCCATACAAGGAGACTGTCAACAGAGTGATGTTGAAAGTGAAAAAAATACCAAACATAATTCGATCAACTACTTCAAATAGGTGTGCCATGATCCAAGAACAATAACCAAAGCAACAAGGTAAGGACATAAACTCCAGAGTGTCACGATCCAAGAAAAGCCAAGGTAACAAGGCAAGGACATGAAACCCGAAGAAGCAGGATCAACACAACACCCTCCCATACTGTTGAATGGGTGGAGTGACGCTACAAATCTGTATGAGTTGTCAAAACAACTACTCAAACACTGACAAACTAACACTGGAATGCACCAGAATAGATCCCCCACAAGAGATACTGTCAACATGTTAAAAGTGTCAAAATATACAGATACAAAATCTCTCAACAAACAAGAGAGATACACTACACCTGTTAAAGAAAAATGCTCAAAACAAGAAGCATCACAATGCATAAGGTATAGAAAGTAGAACAAGAGGCCGAATGGTGGAGGAGCCATGCTTATAGAGTCCTCTCAACAAATGCCTATGTCACCTCCACGAGTGATCAGATATCCACCCCAAATCAACACGGATGGATGAAGAAGATGCCTGCATATGACTTGGTGCAAAATGTACAATGGGTGCATGTAAAATAATATCGAATGTATGTCAGTTGATCATGTCGATAACTTAAATCTCAGTTTTTCAAGCTTTGAGTGAAGATGTAGAACTCATTTGTTGCTCGGGATCCTCAAAAAGACTCGAGCGAACAAAAAAGGAGCTCACAATGTGTGATCCCAATGAAGTATCTTCTCGAAAACAAATGTCATGACAAAAATCCACTTCACATGTGGAATAGAGGAAATAATACCTCATGAATGTCTCGCCATAATGACTCTATTAGTGAGACCCATAGAACGGAGCATGCGTGAATTGAATGCAGTGGTATGCTTCTTAAAAAAACATGCAGTTGAGAAAAAGTAGGATACACAACATGTGGTACTGTAATAGGCATAGATGTGGAAGAGCATGTCGTAATAAGCATCACAAGTTTAGAAGCATCAAAAGCAGGTTCAGGCTCAAAGACTGGCAGATCAATGTCAGTGGGTATAAGAGAAATAGCTGCAAGTGGACTAGGAGCATGGATATGGTTGTCCACAATATGATGGTGATGTTGTAGGCTAGTAAGTTTGTTCTGCAGGAGTGTATTATTGTATCCTTATCGTGAATGAGTGATTTTAGAAGATAATTTCGCTTCTTGAGTGATCTATTTTCTTCCACAAATTTTATAATATCCTCTTTAAGTCCACATACTTAAGAGAAAAGCATATCATTCTCAGAATCCATGATAGGTACAAACTACAACTCCCAAAAATTTAGGACATCGGGCTCAGCTAAAATTACATCCATAATCAATTACAACACTCCTCCATATTTGGCACTTTATAATTATAGTGCAAGTCTCAAAATAAATAACTCCAATGGAAAGAGCATGAAAAACAAGAACTTTTGCAAAAAAACGGCACTCAAAACCGAGTTACCGATCAAAAGTTACAAGCTTTTTAATATTTGCTCTGTTATTTATTTTAGTTGCCACTAAAACAAAATAAATTGTTGTTTCCTTCACCACACAAATAAAATTAAAGGGGGCTCAAGTTAAGCACCTACTAGTAGGAATCACAAGCTTTAAGCCCTCATATGACCATACCATATGACCAAGGTCTTAATATTTTTAATGGGTTTCTATAAAAATACATGCAAAGAACAAAATATGACCAAATCCCAAATATATGAATACACAAATAATTTATTTGCAAAATAAAACTTACAGATGAATGCTAATAGCAATCTCCAGCTCTGATACCATGAAAGGAATGATAACCAAATCGTACAAGTCAAGAACATAGATGCTAATCAAACACCATGATCTATAAGATGAAAGCAATTTTCCGAATAACTTTACATAAAACCTTTGCAAACAAATTAGAAACAATATCATATATTATTATGGAACTCAATACAATACATTGAGAATGGGCCTTACTTAAATAGGCAAGGATTAACAATCTAAGAACCAATCAAGGTTGTAGATGAAGCCATAAATCAAGGAAATAACTAGTCATCAAAGAACTAGTCAAGACCATAGACTTAGGAGAGAACTAGACATCAAGGATCTAGGCAATACCATAGATCAAGGAAAAAACTATACGTAACAACTAGATAATATCTCCTAATATGTAAATAAGATAAAAGAAATATCCACACACATAAGTGGGTGAGGATAAATACAATAAAGGTAAATAAAGTACCTAGGTGAACATGAGCTAAGGTAAATACCTACTCTAACATCCATGTGGCACTCAAAGTTTTGACTAAGGACGAAGCTTGTACCTTGGAGAGGAGCTTGAAAATGACATTGTCGGAGCTCCCAAAGGTATTTTTAGGAACTTCTTTATATGATTTTGACTATAAATGGAATTTGGTGAAGTATGGGATGGGTATAAATGTTTGGTTCACCCATTTAACCTTCTTAAAAAATTATTTTTTGATCTAGACCGCTGCGAAGAATGAGTTGTGGAAAAGAAATGCATGGGTGTTGTGAAAATATGAGATTACCATTGAATTAAATTAGTTTTCCATTGGTATTTTTTTTTCACATATAAATCATCTTGCTCAATAATTGAGAATGTGTGCTTTTTCCCAAAGGCTTCTTTGGCCTCAGTTTGACTCTCCAAATATTCCCTAAATATTCCTAAATCACTTGCACAATGATCTTAGATCATGTGGAAAGAAATGCATGGGTGTTGTGAAAAATATGAGATTACCATAATTTATGGAATTAAATTAGTTTTCCATTGGTATTTTTTTCACATATAAATCATCTTGAGATCCTATAATCTCAAATAAAATCCCTTATTCATGGGCCTCATAGAGTGCTTTTTTACCCACACAACAACCAAAAAAAGGAAGCACACAACACATGAAAGCTTCTTTGGCCTCAAAAACCCACTTTTGCTTGTAAAATTTCCCACTTGACTCTCCAAATATTCCCATAAATATTCCTAAATCACTTTCATGCCAATGATCTTAGATCATGAATACCATTTCTCTGGTGAATTTAGGACTTGAACTTAGCTCCAAAGATTGTACATTCATTGATGAGATTTGATACTTCTCAAAAAATAAAATTTCTTTGTCAATAGAATCATGATATTCCATTTCCAAAATTTAATGTTGAAAGATCCTCCATAAAATAAATTGCTTTAAAAGAATCCTGTGAAATTGTTTTCCTTTTTTCATCTCATGGGTGAGTTTGGGACCATCGACATATAGGGGATAGTCGACCCGGGTTTCAAGGAAGGTTTATAATGAAATTTTTTGACACTAGGGTATGGTTGTCCTATTTTCAAGTTGATTTTTCCCTTGTTAAAACACATGAAAACATATGGCTCTCACTTGGGGACTTATTCTAGATTGAAAAAGTGAGGAAAAGTTAAGAAGGAACTCTATAATCTCAATTTACAATTGAATTATGTTCCTTATTCATTGGGCCTCATAGAGTCACAAAAGAAACAAATAGCTTTAAAGGATTACACACACACAACAACCAAAAAATTATATTTTTCGTTTCCAGGAAGCACACAACACATGAAAGGGAAAAATACACATATAACGAGAAAGGGTTGAAATACACACTTAAATCACCTATGGTATTGTACAAAATGGAGAAACTAAATCTGATTGGGTTTGAAGGACAACCCACTTTTATTACTTGTAGAATTTTTGGTGATATTTCCCAGGAAATAATTGGAAAAATGGAAACTTGGGTACCAACTATGTCCCATCCAAATATGATAGATATAATAAATTCTATCCACAAGAGAACATGTTGATGATGCTAAAGCTATTCTTCTTATCTTTGAGTTTACTATTAGCTAAAGTGAAAAGAGTCAAACTTCCCATGTATTCCTTTGGTTCTCTTCTCTTATCCAAAGCAATAAAAGGTCTCCAACTTTGAAGTCTCTAGCTTTGGATTTTTTTAAACTAAATTCTTGACATTCAATTGATGAGATTTGATTTGATTCACCACCTCTCGTCATTCACCAACGATGGGGTCATGCAGCAACCTATCTTCCTCATTTTATATTCTCAAAAATAAAATTTCTTTTGTGGAAGAAGCATAGAATCATGATATTCCCTCCTGCACCTTCCACTACTACTGGAAGGTACTTCGGTGGAATGATTAAGATGTTCATACGACATTACTCCACCAGAGATAGTGATTGTAATCTTTCCAGGAGCTCTTACCCCATGTTCACACTTGAATCTTAGTATCTATGTTGTAGTGTGAACATAGAATATTATTAGAATGGATAATATAATATGACAATACCATTATTGATTTTTGAGTGGGTGAGTTAATATTTTCTTCCCATAACACATCATAGTTGTTTTAGCTTATGTGTGGAGATATTTATGGAGATTATATCTCCTTAATTCCTTTGATTTTCATCTACGAGCTAAAGAGTAAGATTTGAATTTTCTTTATGTAATTATGATATTAACTTTTCAAGACATACCCATTGATCATGATGTTCTTGTTTTTATTAATTCCTCTTGACCATTCCCTTGTGAGTAATAGTCCGATGTGTGTGAAAAGAGATTCCATAGTTTGTAGAAAAATTTAGACAACTCCATAGAGGAAAAATATGTTAGAACATAATATTAATTGATGTTATAATTCGAAATATTTATATTCTTAATTATTTAATATAAACTATGAGTTTATGGTTAATTGGTTTTTAATTAAATCAATTTATATAAACCAGGAGGTGTACCCCATCACTTAATAGTCATAACCCTTGGGGTTATTTAAATATGGTTGTGGGCCATAATCAAATGAATTGAATTCACACCGGTTGAAAACATTTGAGCAGGGGAAGTGAGGAAAGGAGTTATTGGACTATGTAAAAGTTTCTCCAATATGGAAAATTCTTTCCGTAGTTTTTTACCCCATTGGGGTTTTCCATGTTAAATCTTGTGTCATAGTGTTATTTCATTTAATTTCTTTGTTAATCTTTTATTTATTAATGTTTGGATTAATAATATTTTATATATTTATTTATTCCCTCGGTCCTAATATGGTACTAGAGTGGTTTGGTAATGTTTATTAAATTAATTAACTAATAGGCATGACGATTGTGTGGTTCGTTGGTTAGGAATATTTATTTAACCCCCTCCTCCCTCTGGGACATGTTTTTGAATATTGTGTGTGCATAGGTGAAAGGGTTTTGGAAAAACATTTACCTCGTGTGTGGAATCTCAAAGTGAAAGAATTACTAGGACATGCAAAAATTAAGGGTTAAAAACTTATATGAAATATTTTTTCTATATTTCTATAGTTTCAAATGTGTAGGTTGAAATGTTTCAAAGGTAAACTCAAAGAGTTATACGAAGGATAAAAGGAGGAGACAAGATCCATGTGAATAGGGTTGTAAAATTTCTTCATTGGTTGGGTTAATATTCTTGTCCGTTTGTAAATCTTCATCTTCATGTTAAAATCTCTTACCCTTAGAAAAATTCATATGTCTCCACTTTTAAGGGTTATATTTGAATTTTAAAAATAATAAACTATAATACTATAGTTATATTTTATAAACTATATATCAAAAAAAAATTATATGATTAATAATTTAAAAAATTATAGTTTATAGGTAATATAAACTAAATATTTAATCCTATGCTAAGTAAAACTATGTTTAAACCCTACATTATATGCTACAGTTTAATACTATAGTCTTAAAATTTAACTATGTGTTGTGCCCCTTTATGAAGATCTTTTAGATACATATATGTTATATTTTACAAGGTAATAATTGTATTTACAAGAAGGTGTTTAATATTTTATATCGATTGCATAAGTGGCCCACCCAAAATATCCATTGCCTGACCCAACCCTCTCCATAGCTCACCACCTTCTTCTCTCCACCTCTGACACGTGGGCACTTTTTCCCCTCTCCGTCAACACATTTACCTTATGTGGTAAATGCTCCACGTAGACTTTGTATTGACCATGGTTCCCTAGATGACCATGGTGGTTTCGTGTGCCACTATCATCGAGTTTTATATTAATAATTAAATTCACTCTATGTTTAAGGTGTTTCTTTTAGTTAATGCATTCCATTCTATGCATAACTCCTTCAAATTGTTAAAGGATTATCTCATAAGTTCAAAATAATTTGTCGGTAGGATTTTAGAAGTGTAATTTGTTTGTAATATTCATCTTAGTGGTTATTAAAATATATTCGTATTATTTTGTAAGAATTTTTTTCGTTGAATTACGAAATATGTAATTATAAATAAAAGTAGGTGTTCTTATTCTAATAGTTGATAGAATTTCCAAAAGAATAGAAATGAATAGTGAAGTCTTTTGATGTGGATGTGGCTCATTGATTCACGAGTTAATTTGTATGACCACATATGAAATCTGTTTGCTAGCAGGTTATTCAAATTTCTTTTCATTATTTGATAGATAAGGCTTGTTTAATGGGAATATTTAATTGTTTGGTTGTTTTCTTGTATTAATGTCACCATGTGACTTGGCTTATAGTCCTAATATTAATGGTGAACCATGAGCTATGTTTGGTTATTTGATCGGTATGCTCATCTAACTCATCCATCAACTTTCCAAGTTGGGTAACCCAACTCAGACGAGCTCATGAGAAAAAATAATATGTTCTATATGGAGCTTGCTCCACTTTTTCTATATATGCATTTTTTTATTATTTCTCGTTTTAATTTAAATTTTATTAATTTAATTTATTTTTTGAGAAAATTATTTTCATATTAGATAAGTTGTTTTTTAATCAGAATGATGTTTTTTACCTTACAATACGACAACTATGCCATCATCATCATCGTCATTTTTATGAAAAAATAAAAAATATTTAACTCACATTTCGATTAAATATTATTATTTTCAAACTAATATATCATCATGTAGCTTAGATGTTTGAAAAGACATTTTTGGATGCAAATTCATCGAAGTTCGATTACGAAGCTTAAACAATGACATGGGGAATTTTTAACCTTGATTTTTTTATCCTCATTATTCTTAAGTATTTAAATTTACTATTGATAAATCTCAAATGTTGAATGGGAATAATTACAAATTTTGGAAAATTTGACTAAAGGCGGAATTCATGGCTCGCAAACTTTGGGAAGTTGTGAACGGAATTGAGAAGGCTCCAACTGGAAGACAAGAAATTGCACACAATGTTGTTGCATATCAACAAAAATTTCAGAAAGCGATGTCCATCATTTTGTGAAGTGTACAAGATTATTTTATGTTTCATATCAAAAATAAAGAAAGCTTGAGTGAGGCTTGGACTCAATTGGAATTGATGCACAAAGGTACGTGGGTATCGAAAATCATTAAACTAATTATATTAGTAATGACAACTTCCATGGAGGGAGAAGAAAAAGTAATAAATTATTTCGGTAAAATTAAAAATATTAAGTCTTAGTTAGATGAGTGCAACTACAACTTAATTCAGATAAATAAATTTACTTTATTATTCATTTGAATATTCATGAAAGGTTTAGAAATTTCATTTCAATTTTGAATTCTAAATATCAAACTGAACAAGACATCCCCGATTTTAAAACCCTTAGTGCTCTCCCGATTCGGGAAGAGTAGGTTATGACTAATTTTGATTTGAAAGAGAATGTCACAAAGGAAATTCTCATTCGAAATTGAAAAGTAAACTTTTAGGTTCAACAAGAATAAAAATCAACTTTTAAACCTCCTATTAAATACAAGAAAACAGGAAACTTAAAAGTTAGTTTTCATGGTAAACTTCATAACTATGGGAAAATTGGCCATAAGAAAGAAGACTATAAATCGAAAAAAAATTGAAAGTTTAAAAATAAAAAATGGAATAAATCAGATCAAAATCAAGATGAAGATGATGTGAATAATCATAGTGCTAATATAATAACTTTATAAACTACTTCTATTACTTCTAAATGAAAATTATATGATTTATTTGAATCTACTATTGAAAAAGGAGTTGTTTTTAATTCATAATTAAATCAGATGGGTTAGTAAAAATGAGTTAGAGTAACTACAACCTGAAAACATACAAAAAAATGGCTTATATATGCTTTAAAAAAATTCTTCGTTTTTTGGTAGTTTATTCAAAAATAGAACTGTTGTTCATTTTTGGCATGAAAAATTGATCATATATGACATGTCTAGGCTTAAATTTTCCACCTTTGAAATGTATTTAAGGGTGCTTACATGATCATTTTTGAAGCAAACTCCACTTAAATCCATGGGAAGTGTCCATAGTTAGTGGATCATGTTTTCAGTGAATCCTATGATTATTCTTGTATGATTTGATTATCTATTCAGATTTGTTATCTATCGTGTCTTAGCTCATTATTTAAATGCTTGGAATAAAATAATGAAGATATTTTTTTTTGATAAAAATTTCTAATATTCCTTAGTATGTGATTAATAAAATATTATTATTTGCATATCAAATGAAACTTAGGGATGCCTTTGTGTTTGTATTGAGATGTCCAATACGATTGCATCTAATATATACTTTTTTACAAGAGTAATATGTTGAAATTATTTCAAACATGATTAGTTATTAAGAATATTGTTATGTTAGTTGTTTTACAACTTGTGTTTAACTTTTACAGATGGTTAAAAGTGAAATCAATACAGATTTATACTATGCTTATTATGATGTCTATATGGATATTATGAATCTACTGTGTTGATGTTGTGTTGGGTATAAAATATACATTTGGATTTGTGTTGAATTTTTTTGTGTAGGTGTCATTACTTGGAACAACAAAAAGCAACCAACAATCTCCATTTCTTCTATCAAGAGACAGAGTAGAGAAGTGCAATGGAAGCAACAAAGTAGCCATATGGATGAAGCGGATGTTGGAAGAGATACACATGAAAGCTAAAGGAAGTATTCCTCTTCTATGTGATGGCCAGTGTTGTATTGCTCTTACTAAAGAATCCAGTTAACATCAGAGAACGAAGCATATAGAAAGTTCATATGCATGTTATCCGAGAGAAGGTTCTATGTGGTGATATAGATCTCCAATATTTCACAACTGAAAATAATATTACGATATGTTTACGAACCATTGTGTGTTGTAAAATATTACAAGTTTTGTGTAATGCTTGGCCTTTCAGAGTTTCCATTGAGGGGATTGTGCATGGAAATGTCACCTCCTAATGGTCGGCTGGTTGTTGACTCCTCTTCTATACTTCTTCTCTGGTATAAAACATTATAAAAATATATTTTATGATCTATGTAAATTGATAGAGTTTACATGATATATAGTCTAGTATGTTGCATATATTTGTAAAGGAGGTCCTTGTGTTATAAAAGGATCCTAGAGATGTGGTTTTAAGAAATTTTCCATGAGAAACGGTGGGATGTAGTCTCACAAATCATGCTTAGCCTAAATCATACTTATGATTTATGGATTCCAAATCCTTTTGTACTAAAGGTAAGTTGAGCATGATGAAGGTGTTATAATTCCTTCAAAAGTGATATGCTAGCCTAAACCTTCACTAATGGTTTATGGATTTGTAAATCTATTGTACAAACAAGTAATATTGGCATATGGATCCCCACTTAATATTAAGGGGGAGTGTTAGAACATAATATTAAGTGTTGTTATAAACCTTAGTTTATAATTAAATAATTTAGAATATTTATATTCTTAATTATTTAATATAAACTATGAGTTTATGGTTAATTGGTTTTTAATTAAATCAATTTATATAAACTGGGAGGTGTACCTCATCACTTAATAGTCATAACCCTTGGGGTTATTTAAATATGGTCGTGGGCCATAATCGGGTGAATTGAATTCACACTAGGTTAAAAACATGGAGCAGGAAGTGAGGAAAGGAGTTACTTGAAAATGTAAAAGTTTCTTGAATATGGAAAATTCTTTCCTTGGTTTTTACCCCATTGGGGTTTTCCAGTTAAATCGTGTGTCACAGTGTTATTTCATTTAATTAATTTGTTAAATTTTCATTTATTAATGTTTGGATTAATAATATTTTATATAGTTATTTATTCCCTTGGTCCTAATAAAATACGTGGCATTGTCCATCATGATCTTTTTGGGAATACCGAAATGAACAATGATGTTTTCTTTGATGAAATTTCATATTGTTTTAGTATTGGCTTGTTTGGCTAGGATGGCCTCATTTCACTTTATGAAATATTTGGTTGTTATGAGCACATAGGTATGACATATGCCCGTGTGAGGATTCATAACTCCAATGAAATCCATACCCTGTTGTTGAAAAGGATCCTTGATCACCACTAGCTTGAGGGGAAGGACACTGAGTTGTGGTCTCCCAAAAATTGTTGGCATGCCTCACATTTAGAGACCCATTCTTGGGAGTCCACGAATAAGGTAGGCCAGTAGGACTTTCCATGGAGGATTTTATAAGCTATCACCATCACAAATAATGTCCTATGTATGCTTGATCATGGTATGCCTTTAGCAATTGCTCATGTTTCTCTTTGTCTACGCATCTCAGGAAGCATCCATCAAATCCCCTCTTGTAGAGCACATGATTCCATATGACATACTTGGATGACCTTATCTTGAGGGTTATTTTTATTTATGATCAAGGTGAGGAGGGAACTCACCATAAGTTAGGAAGTAGGTGATGTCTCGCATACCACTCACTTGTCGTGCTCATGAAAAGGAATTGAGGAAATTCCTTTCTTATACATTCACAACATAAGTGTTCTCTTATATCATTCTTTGTTAGTAGTGTTTCCTCTTTTGCAATCAACTCGACACAACTAGTTTCCTTTACAATGTTCGAGGGTTTGATCTCCAAGTAATACTCCTAAATTCTCATAACCTAATTGCCTCTTTTTGTCCCTGGATCTTGTTGGGTGAGAATTGACTTTATAGTAGATCCCGAAAGTAATGGGATCTTCGAGACCTTATTCATTCTTCTAGACCAAAATGGCCAATATCATGTGCTCTGAAGCATAGCAATACAAGATGAATTCTTTATCAAAGTCTGGGCACACCAAGGTAGGTGCCTTTGTTATTGCTTCCTTGATTTCCTCAAATGAAAATTTTCCTTCTTTGTTCCATTTGAAGCTATCTTCTGGCTTCATCATGACAGTGATGTGCTTAGTCAACTCAGTGAATTCTAGGACAAAGCGTAGAAGAAAGTTGAATTTTCCAAAGAAGGAATGGAATCCCTTTTTTCTTGTCGGAATGAAAATTCTTGGATGGATTTTATTATTTTTGGATCAATCTTTACTCCCTCTTTATTCACAATGTGTCCAAGGAGTTTTCCTTTAGTAACCCCAAAGATGCACTTTTTGGGATTTAGGGATATTCCATGTTGCCTACATCTAATGAGCACTTGTTTAAGATGATATATACAGCTCTTTATTTCTTTGAGAAGACCATGAGGTCATCCAGGTAGATCAATGTACATTGAGTGAGGTCCTTGAATTCCAAATCTATTTCTCTTTGAAGGTCTCTCCCGCATTGATCAAACCAAAAGGCATTTTGTTATATGAAAAAGTGCCCCAAGGTGTTGTGAAGGTTGTCTTGGATTTATCTTCTTTTGCCACTTCAATTTGGTTATACAAAGAGAAACCATCAAGTAGCGAGAGCACTTTTGACCCGGTGACCACTTGCAAGATATGGTCCATGATTGGAAGTGGGTAGTTGTCTTTCAAGGAGGCCTAGTTCAAGTTGTGAAATTCCACACAAATCCTTATCTCCCCATTTTTATTTTGCATTGGAACAATGTTCGCTACCCACATAGAGTGGTGGATAGGAAATATGATCCTTGCATTTAGCATCTTCAATACCTCCTCCTTGATGGTATCTACTATATTTGGATTACAGGTCGTTACTTTTTCCTAAAAGTTTTGGCTTTAGGTTTCAGGTGGAATGGAGTGGTGATTTTCCTTAGACTGAAAAGAATTGAGTTCATCATAGGAATATGCCAAGACATCATAATACTTCATTAATTATGAGATGATCCTATTTTTTTTCTTCGAGTGTAACATTTTCCAATATTCACCATTTTGGGTTTCTTTGTGGTGCCAATGTTGTCTTTTTCAAACTCGTTGGCTCACTAGGATGATTCCTTTGTTATTTCTTTGATGAACTGGTCATGTTTGTCAAAAAATCCTCCAGCTACACCAAGCCCTTTAAAATCTTGTTCCCTTTGAGTTTGATTACCCCTTCGAGTTAACTCCTTATATTCCTTCTTTTCCATCCTCTCGTCATTGATTCCCAATGAGTATTTTTACTTCCATCATAGAAGATACTACTAAAGTTATCTCTTTTCTCCAAGAAAGTGAGGAGTTGATTGCTGGCATTGAAGACTTTCCAATGGTTTGCATTGTCTGAAAAACTTGGTCTAAAAACCATTTCGACAATTACTTTATCCTTATTAAAGGAAGAATGTGGATTCACTAAAGAAGTTGAGACTATGAGAGATTCAACCTTTTCATTTTTCTTGTGAGGGATGGCTTAGATGGAGAAAGGATCGAAGGATTCAATGCAGTCCCAAAATCTATTCATATAGTGCTTAAGTCTTGGGTTCTTAAATTGACATCGTATCTCACTTGCTTGACTATCACTTCTGCATCTCCAAGGTAGTTGAGCTTCTTGATACCCATAGAATTAGATGCATCCATTCTAAGGAGAAGAGATTTATACCTTGATGTGTTGTTGGTATTTTTAACTTATAGGTTGTATGCAAATGGTAAGAATTCACTTGAGGGGAGCTTACAATAATTCCAACTCTCGAACCTACAATTGAATGAATTCCATCAAACTCCATGGTACATGTACAGCCTAATATTCCTCATCTTTAATGAGGAGAGGAAAATCTTCATCTCTATCATATGTGAGGAATTAGTTCCTCATTCCACTGTCTTGGAATGAGATATTTTCTGTAGGGTCCTCTGACTTTTGAACTGTGTACTTCATTTTTCACATAGGGAGAAACTTCTTCATTTCCCCTTTCTCTGGAATGGTCGTGGAGGACCAATCCATTTGTATGTCACCACATAGGTCTATGCAAGCTGATACTCAACAACATACAAAAGGATGCTTGAGATGTCTTCCACCAAGATTATGAGCAACAACTTCTTATCTAGGAAGTCTGCTAAGGCCACTTGTGCATATTTGATTCTTCCCACCAATGGTACTTCTTTCAACTCCAGAGAGTAACGAGATTCATTTTCTCATGTCAGAGTAAGTCCTAAGGCATTGGAAACTTTTATAGAAATGAAGTTATTAGAGGCTCATGAGTCTATGATGCAATTGTTTAGTTGGTAGCCTTTGATTAGGAGGGATAGGTAGAAGGGTTCCACATTATTGGTTTTAGATGCACTTAGTGTGAGCATGTTTTGTGTAGGAGGCATGGGTGGTGTTGGTAATAGAACCTTAAGATCAGGGTTCATAATGTTGGATTTTGGGCTAACACCCTTTATAAAATTGACAAACCTCTCGAATTTCTCCAGGTGTATTTGCAAAAATTTAGTTTCAGAAATCTAAAATTTGGTCTTGTTTACATGTTTGATGTAATCGAATAGGGCTGATGTGGGTGAACTTGATGTTCCAGGATAGTGGAAGTTTTGCATTGTGGAGGTGGTGATACCTTGGGGATCGAGAACTTTTAGTGGATGACGTAGCAAGGTTTGGAAGAAGTGGTTGAATTTGGTTGAACATTAGGGGACTTTGCAGGACTATCTTTGGGCAAAGGATTAGCTTTAGGTGTATATTTTGAGCTAGGGGAAACATGAGAGGAATTAATTTCCATAGTTATTGGCTTCTTATTCACTATTGGGTCAGGTTTCTCCTTTACTAACTCCATTGATTATGGGAGTGGGGATCCTCTGTTGATTATATTGTTATGTAGGACTACCACCTGAGGATCCTCCTTTTTCTTATTTATAGCATTTTCGAGGAGGAAGCTCCTTTTAATACTCGGGAGTGAGTAAACACAACACATGAGAATATTGGTGCCTCTTCATCATCATCTTCATCACCCTTTAAGTGGTACTCGATGAGACCATTATAAGTATCACCCTCATCCTCTTCAATATCAAGGAAATTTCCATCTTCATTTTCTTCTTCTTCTGGCTCTTCTACATCACAGGTCATGTTGATCGGAGGTGCCTCAAAAAAATCATGCACGGGGAGGTGGAGCTATCCTTTGCCTATTTGGGAGATTTTTTTATTTGACACACTTCTAATAGTGATGTGTGAGATTATTTTTAAGATCAATTATATCATTGAGCCATAGGATCCATGTGAATGGAGCTAGAACTTTGACCCTTTGCTTTCCTTTGGGATTATTCACTTTACTAGACATAATCATATCATCCTCTATTTCAATGGCATATTCCTGCACTTCCTTAAAATTTATATGATGGGATCTTCTTAGAATGAATCCAACTTCGGAAGTTGAGCATTTATGAATATTTTGTTTTGTTATCATTTGAGGGTATAGATTCAAGAGGTATCCTCTTGATCAACCTATTGTATCTAGCCACAAAATCCCTCATGCATACATTAGAATCTTTATTCATATGAACAAATTACATCAAGAGATCCTAATAGTATTCAATGGGCTTGAATCTATCTTCAAAAAAATCTAATATCATCCTATTAGGCGATTGACCTAGTTGGTACAAGGTAGAACCATTCGGCTGCCTTATCTTGTAGAGAATCCAAAAACAAATTGATGGAAAATTATTCATGTTCAACTATAAGAACACCACATGTAGTGATGAATGCTGCCACATGTTCTTCCAGGAGTTATGACCCATCTCCCCTGAACTTAGGAAAAAAAATTCTTGAGCCTCATGGCAGTTCATGAATGGGTTGTGGGAGTGAAAGTGGGTCTGTGTTCCTACCCCATGACATGATATGTTGAGGTCTCTCTTCATCACCCATTATGACGTCGCCTTCATATTTGGCCCTTGAGCTTGATTCTTCTCTAGCCGTGACTCTTGCTCTAGTTATTTTTTCTTCTTCAAATTCCTCTAATGTTTCTCCTTCTGGATTCTACTCTTGTTGTAGCTTCCACTTCTATTTCTACTTGAAAAGTTTTCAAAATATTCACCGAGGTTTGGAAACTCTGTGTCTAATGGGTTGGAACTAGTGAGAGAAATTTCAGGATGAGGGGAATGCCTTGAATTTCTGATTATTTCTTTCCTTCTCTGGAGATATTCAAAGATTGGGTCAATATTTCCTCCTTGCCTCTGTGCCTGGTGTAGCTGAAATCATCCAGCTTGTAGACTTGAGATGGAATTAAGCTATTATTCTTACAATTTGGTTTGTCTCTCTCTTTCATGTTCTTCAAAGATGTTGTTCTTCAATATCTAACACCTTGGTAGCTATGAAGTAGTGTGAATTTATTTCTCGATTGTGCCAAAAACTTCCCTCAAGTTGGATACAATATCTTCTTGATGTGGAAAAGAAATTCAGGTCTCCAGATAGGACTCAGGTTACCAGGAATAGTCATTGATGTGAGACATAAGGCTCTATGACTCTTCAAATTCCTTTTTTTGGGATATTTGATTTTTTTTGTATTTTTGTGATTCATATATTGGGTGCATATTTTGACAAGTCTTCCCATAATGTGCACATAAAACCATTGGTGAGAAAATTTTTAGGTGGACAAATTGGTGGGCATATGAAAAGGCTATGAGACTCTAGGTACCTCTTCTTGAATAGTACAGCTCCATTTATTATGTGTGAATCAAATTAAAATTTGTAGGTGGCCTAAAGGCCAAGGATCCAACAGGAACACTCCATTGTACCTACGGTAAAAGATTGCAGCTTTATCAGCAAGGAAGGAATTTTTTGAGAATGTAGGAAAGGGAGTGGGAAAAATTAAGGGGAGATTAATATCTTAGGTAGAAAATTAGAATCCTATAGACATTAATCAGAGTACTTCAACACACATATATAGAGAAAGAAAACAATTTTTATACCAGCATCAAGACAAGGTAGAATTAGGAATGTAAAGTTTCAAAGTAATTCTCTCATCAAAAGGGAAAGAAACTCCTTTCTTATTTATTGATATTTTGGAAAATTTGTACATAGTGAGAAATAGAAGAACATAGAGGAGGAGAATAGAGGAAATTTTCTATCTCTTTTTTCTTCACAAGTAGTGATCTACTCCTAAGTATACAAAATTAAAAACCCTTGAGAATAGGGAAGTCATTACAATTTATAGATTTTGAGAAGAATCTTCACCTACCCCCAGATGAATTTTCATTTGTACCCTTCCAAGATGTGACTTTTCATATTCCTAGGAGTGAAATTAAGTCCCCTTTTATTAATTAAGGGTGACTTATTACAATGTTTGCTAAATTCACATTTAAATGAATAGGACAAACATCATGATTTCTCACAATGAAGAATTAGAAAGGGGGTAGAGAAGAGGAGAAAGAATGAGGAAGGAGGGGAAAGAAGAAATGCTCCAAAGGATGAAGATACCTCCGTCATTGATGAAGATCCGCCCTGAAGAAGTTGAAGACAAAAATCTTGGCATATGATGACCTTTACAACATTACTACACTAATGTGAAGCTCCAATGAATTTCACTTTAAACAATTTTCCCTTGTTGATGATGATCACAAGCTACCCCTTGTACATGATATACGACACCATGGACCCCAAATGATTTTTTTAAAAAAATTCCAAGACCTCTCAAAGTGAGCTTTGAGATAAACAAAAACCTCACCCATGATGATGCATTCCCGATATCACAATGAGAGTGAGGATAACTCTCTTGTTCCTTAGACTTTCACAATTTTCGTTCATGATATTCAAATCTCTTGACACATGCACCCTTGTTTAGCACATTTTTCACAAGATTACAAACTCTTCCTTTACTATTTTGAGATATGTGAGTTCTCCCCTAGCTCACTTGTCCTGGATATCTTAATTAACAAAACCATTTAAAATCAACCCATAGAGCTCAAATCACTTAGCTAAATGAAATATGATGATGAATCCATCTACTGCATATAGCCTATCCATGTAAAAAAATTCATCCACAAGATCTCTCGGTCCTCTAAGAATTTAATCTTTGATATCTTAGAGGTCCATGTGGGTGAAATCACTATCCCCCACAACCGAATACTTAGAAGATAGAGATGAGACTAGTTTGAGGCCTACAAACTTGCACTTCATGGTTAACACTGACACTTCTATGTATCTAGAATGGGAGTTTACTATTTTTAATAAATTAAGATTTTTCACTTTTTCCAATTTTGACCACATTCGATCACTTCGCTTTGTTCCTCTAAATGTCCCTTGTACACACCGCCTTTGAAAAATTTACATTCTCGTGAAGATTTTATATTTATTGTAAGTCATCCTGCCAGATACTTATTATTTTTGGAAATTAGCTTTCCTGACCTCAATTTTTAACAAAACCACCTCCACTAGGATAGGTTTTGTCTCACGATCTCCCATACAAATTTTTAGCTTAATCAGTCACTAGATGGTGGGAAATAAATTTTTATAAAATGAGGGTATGAATTTAGGGTTTCTAAAAACATGGGTCATGCATGAATTTTTTCAATTTTATCTTCAAGGCAACTGGAAATGGTGAAGAACACAAAAACCTCTCTTCAACTCAGTGCCTTTGATTTGCAGATACGAAGATTTTCTCTTTCCATGCAACTAAGTCAATCTAGAAAAAATCTGAGTTTGTAGCTTTAAAAATTTGCACTTTTTTGTGAGAAATATTTTTCTATGATCATGGAGGGATGAATGGATGAATTCAATATAAAAAATATATGGAAAGGATTATATAAAAAAATTATCTGAGTTTTGGGTAAAAATGGAGCAAAAGTGGGAGTGGATCAAAACATGGCTAACTCCGAGTTTTTATAGGCATGAGGAAGGGGGTACATTTTTTTTTCCCCCTTATCCCCTTGGAAAGGGATGAAGTGGGGAAAAAATTATCCCTTCGCCCTAGAATGAAAAGTGTTGCACATGCATCGGCTGAGGAGTTTGCGAAAAGAGCTTAGTTTGGGCACCCGAGAGCTAGTTTTTGGGCACATGAGGAACCTAGTGGGAGAAAGGTGGGTGGGCACATTTTTTTGTCCTCCTTTTCCCATTGGAAAGGGATGAAGGGTATAATTTTTTTTTCCTCATCCCTAGGGTGACACTTTGTGTGCATGCAGAGCGAGGAGAGGGAGCTCAAAAATTAGCAAAAGTTGCTCAACATAACTCTTCGGGATCATGTGAAGTGTCCATGGTATATAATGAAGGTGGGGTGAATATTATTGTCCCCCTTATCCCCTTGGAAAGAGAATAAGGGGAAATTTTTTTCCTCCATTCGTGTGTGACAAGTTTCTAACACGCGTGCCTTGGAGCGGGGGCTAGAAAAATGACAAAAAAAAATTGTCGGAGCCTCCCAAGATCATGTGGTGGGTCTGTGAGGCTTAAGGTGGGGGCAGGTGCATTTTTCTATCCCCTTTTCCCCAGTAAATGAATGAATGGGACACAAATGTTCACCTCATCCTCATGTTGTCATGTGGCACTCAACTTTTTGACTAAGGACAGAGCTTATACCTTGGAGAGGATCTTGAAAATGACGTTACTGGAGCTCCCAGAGGAATTTTTAGGCACTTAATTATATGATTTTTACTAGAAATGGATGTTTGAGAATGGTGGGATGGGTATAAAGGTATTATTCAGCTTGAAATATTCTCACCAATGGAGATTTTTATCGGACCACTAGTTGTTCCTTCAAGAATGAGTTGTGGAAAGAGATGCATGGGTGTTGTGAAAAATATGAGATTACCACCATGTAGGGAATTGAATCATATTTCCATTGATATTTTTTTGACCTCCAACTCATCTTGGAGCTCTCGAATCACCTCTCGAAGATCATGTGTTTTTTCACATTGCAAGCTCCTTTGGCCTCAAAACTTGTTTTTGTTGAACTTGTTCTTGACTTTCCAATATTCCTTTAATATTCCTAATTCACCTGAAAAATGATATTAGGTCATGAATACATATTATTTTTTAATTTAATATTTTAACTCAGCTCTAGAGAATGTACACCCACCCGAGAAAGGATAAAAATAGACATTCCCAATCTGTTAAAAGACCCACCTTAAAACACATTTCTTCAAAAGAATCTTGTGAACTTGTTTTCCTCTTTTCATCTCATGTGAGGTTGGGACCAAATACATAAACATTACATAGATGAGGATAAGCCTAATTCATGGGATAGACTGATTTGAAGGGGTGTGTTCGGGGAAGGTTTACAATGATTTTTTTACACTAGGTCCTATTTTGGGTAGTGTTGTGAGTGTGGGATAGCCACTATAGGGTAAGATAGAGGAGGTCCTAGTAGGGAAAAATACATAGGTTTTGTTGGTCCTATAGGGACCAAGAGTGTTCATTTGAAAAACATTCAGTTTACAGGATAGTGATGTATATTTTGATGTATATATGAGGCTCCTTTGAAGCCCTTTTTGATGATGATGTATAGATGTATGAGGCATTTTGGAGCCTTTAACTCAAGTATATAAACCGTGCAACCCTTATAAAACTTTTAGAAAAATAAACCAAAAAAAATGAAATTACACACAAACGAGAAAGATAAAATGAACACTTAAATGGAAAAAGACTTCTATTGACATACTTAGCAACATAACATAATACAACATGACCATTAATGGTTCAAACACTTCTTACAATATTTTCCTTTTGTACTTACCAATATCATTATATGATAATCCTTAAACCCACATCCACACTCTTCTCTCAAAATCAAACTCGAGATAACACTTTTTTCTTCACTAAGTTACTCTCATAAAAAAATTGGGTTTCATTTATATAAGAATACACGCCATGTTATGTAACACCCTAAGACTCCATTGTGGAAAGAGTTAGTCTTGTTTCGGAATAACTTTGAGGATATGAACTGGTTGATAATGGGGAATTTAACACTCCTTTAAATCCGGGGAAAAATTTGGAGGGAACTCTGATTTCTCTATCAGCATGGAAGATTTTGTTGGCTTCATATCGACTCTTAATCTTATGGACATTGAACTTCATGGTAATCAATACACCTGGTCTAACAGAAGAATTGGGGAAAATTTGATTCAGGTTAGATTGGATAGAGCTCTCATTTCTGCTAATTGGATCTTAGATCAGAATTTTCATCTCTCCTCCCTTCCCAGAATGGGTTCAGACCACAATCCTATTGCCCTTAATTTCTTCAATTGGTCAAAACCTTTCCACTGCAATTTTAAATTTGAAAAGATGTGGCTTGAGCATGAGGACATTCTAGATAGAATTAAAGAGTGGTGGTCTTGGGAAGGGACTGAACTGCTCAATTCAGGCTTCTTCAGAAGCTAAAAAATGTGAAGCAAAAGGTTAGAATCTGGAATAAAGAGGTTTTTGGGAATATTTTTGAAAAAAAGAAAGAGCTTAAACAGCAACTGGAAGAGTTTGAGCTTAAAGTTTCTTTGAAAGGTATGACCCTCGAGGATCATCAACAGAAAAAAAGCTTCTCTACGCCTGCATAATATAAACAATTGTGAGGAATCCTTTTGGAGAATGAAGTCTAGAGCCCTCTGGTTAAAAGTAGGAGATAGAAATACAAATTTTTTTCATATGACAACCCTCAAACATAGGGCTTGTAATAGAATTACTGAAGTCTCAAAGGGTAATGGGACCATTACTACGGATTCTGAAGACATCAAAGATGAAGCCCTCAAATTCTACAAGAATCTACTCACAGAGAATAATTCCTACAATGAGCAAGCGGCCTCCTTTCTCTTAGACTCCATTCCTAATAATTTTTTGCTGTCAGAGATTTAAGAGTCTTTCCAAAACAGTCACCATCGAGGAATTGAAAAAGTTGTTTTTTCTCTGGAAGGGGATAAGGCTCTGGGCCCTGATGGTTTTTCTGCAAACTTCTTCCAAAGATGTTGGGAAATCTGCTCTCGAAGATCTGTTGAAAGTTGTTAATGAGTTCTATAGAACTGAAATCTCATAAAAGAGTTAAACAATACACATATTGTGCTTGCTCCTAAGAAGTTGGATGCAAAGGATTTCAAAGATTTTAGGCCAATCAGTCTGGTTAATGTAATCTATCGGATCTTCACAAAGATTTTAACCACTAGGTCTGCAACCTATTCTAATGGAAATTATTTCCCAACAACAGAGTGGATTCATACAAGGTAGAATTATTCAGGATGGAGTTATTATGGTTCATGAAACAATTCATTCAATGGATAAAAGTAAAAAAGTTGGGATGGCTATCAAGTTAGACATGCATAAGGCTTTTGACAGAGTCTCCTGGAAATTCATGGATGAGGTTTTATCCAAGTTTGGATTTCAAAATAAATTCAGGAAAATTATACATTCTTGCATATCTTCATCTAGATTCTCAGTGGTTGTTAATGGTGAACCGGTTGGTTTTTTTGCCAGCAATAGAGGAATTAGACAAGGGGACCCCATCTCCCCTTTGTTGTTCATTATAATGGCTGACAGTTTAAGCCTTGATCTATCTCAAAAGCTATCCATATTGGTATGATAAAGGGTTTTCAACCTACTTCAATCAGGTTTCCTCTCACCAGCAGTTTTCTGATGACACTCTCCTACTTCTGATGGCCTCAATAATTGAAGCTAAGGCTATCAAAACTATCCTTAGATTTTATGAGGAAGCCTCGGGACAGAAAGTTAATTTTGACAAAAGCTCAATCTATTTTTTCAATACTCCTATTGAAAGGCAAAGAAAGATTGCTCTCATTCTTGGATGTACTATTAATTCCTCCCCCTACCTACTTATTTAGGGCTCCCTATGAGTACTAGTAAGGTTTCTAATGAGGTTTGGAATGATCTTCTTAAGAGATTTCAAAAAAACTTGCTGGTTGGAAAGGAGCTTTACTTTCAAGTGCAAAAAGTGTTTATTGATAAAAAGCACTCTTCAGAACTTACCTATTTATATCATGTCAATGTTCAGCATTCCAACAATAGTGATGAATAGCATTGAAAAATTCAAAAACATTTTTATGGCATGGTACTGAAGACAGTTTAGATACCATTTAGTTGCTTGGGAGCAGGTCTATAAACCAAAGAGGATTGGGGGTTTAGGAATCAAAGATATCAAGCTTATGAATGCTGCTCTTATTGCAAAGTTGGGTTGGAGACTCATAAAAGAGCATAAGCCTTGGACAGAGTTGATCAAAATCAAATACCTTTCCAATCAAAGCATGAATTCCTTCCTTTTTGATCAGTCACTTCCGAATGGCTCAATTTTCTGAACAATCTTCTACACATCAGACATATTCTCTCTCACGGATGTAGTTGGAAGCTTGGGGATGGACAAGACATTGATTTCTGGACTGACAAATGGTCAGATGTTAACTAGATTTCCTCTTATGGTCACATTAAAGACAACTTAATTAGAAATTATGGGCACAAAGTCCAGGACTATATTGAGGTGGTTGAAAATAAAAGGAAATGGAAACAAATCAAAGTAGATGAGGATAATGTGCAGTCTATTGCATGTGCATCCATGCAGAGTCATCTCTCCCTAATTCATATCAGTCCTCAAAATCATAAGGATGAACTCATTTGGAAAGATTCCTTTGATGGAGAGTACTCAGTTAAATCTAGCTACAACTCTTTCTTTGCCTCTATTGAAAGTGATATTGAGTGGCATAAGTTGTGGATGCCCGAGCTAACCCCTAGAGTAAATTTTTTCTGGTGGCTTATCATTAAAGGAAAGATCCTAACTAATGACAATATCATTAGGAAAGGATTCATCATGCCTAACAGATGTTGCATGTGTCGGAAGAAGCAAAAGATATGAATCTCATTTGGCATCTCATTTTGAAAACTTCAATCAGGAATGGATCTTTCCCCATACTTGTCTTTAGGCCTAGGAACAATGGAACTCTCCTTACAAACATTGTGTGGTGAGGAGATTATGGCAACTGGTTCTCCCTCACACCATGTGGTGAGTTTGGAAAGCTCGTAATGATGTCATTTTTAGGAATACCAGAAAGTTATGCAAAAAGTCTACAAAGAAATTATCATTGTTGTGAAAGACAACATTGAAAGATTTAAACCCCCCAAAAATAAACTTTACCCTGAGGAAGAAGAGCACATTCTAGCTGCTTGGAATATTGGCACTGTTTTGAACAAGAATAACAATAGTATTGATAGATCCACTGTCTGATGGATTCAGCCTCCCAGTGCTTGGCATAAGTTGAATTTTGATGGGGCCTCAAAAGGAAATCCTGAGGTGGGGGAGTCATTAGAGATCACAAAGGCTATTTTGTTGCTATTTTTTTCTGGAAAAATGGGTAGACAAACTAATCACTACTCTGAAGCTCTTGCTGCTCTTTGGGGAATAAGGCTTGCCAGGGAATGTAATATTTCCAATATTATAATTGAGGGTGATTCGCTGAACATTATCAATCTTTTAAATCAAAAACAACCCCCAAGTGGTCAATCAGGGATTTTATTGCTGAAGCTACTGATATTTGCAAGAGTTTTGAAAATTTTGAAATCAAACATACATACCAGTGAAGGCAATAATGTGGCAGATGGCTTGGAAAATATTGGGGTAAATAATACTTATCAAACTTGGTTAAGGGGTGACATTCTTCCTACTAAAGTAAATGATGACATCATCAAAGATTTACATGCCTTGGAATGTAATCACTAATAGGTGTAATGTTGATGCTAAGGAGCGGCCTTTTAAGTGCAGTGATGACATCATCAAAGATTTGCATGGCTTGGAGCGTCATCATTAATAGATATAGGGCGGATGCTAAGGAGTGGTTAATTAATTACAAAGTGAGAATTAATAATTACTTCTCTTCACATGCTTGGGAGGACTTCAAAAACAGAATTGAGGATGATTCGTATAGCTTTCAAATTTTTACCGTTGCAGGAAGAGGTAATAGCACAAGAAAAATGGGGGGACCGCCTTGCAAGACTGAGCCCACCCATAATCCCGCATGGAAAGATGATACAGTTCTCTGGAACTATTTACAGAAAGGGGGTCTCGTGAATTTTATTGAAAAAGTCCAAGGTTTTGATCAGGATCTCTCAATCAAATTTGCTCATGGATGGAGGAAGCGAGTGGTTGAATACAGTAATATCAAGGTTGAGATTTTAGAAGAGATTATAGCCCAGTCACCAAGCTTAGTCTATAAGGCACAAAATTCTTTAACAAACGGGTTGATATAGAGGTGGAAGCCAATAAGTTTCTAGATGAGGGCGAGAAGTTGGATTTTGTGACGGTAGACATTAAACTTGCTTCTATTCTAGAGCCTTTTGCTGAGATCGCAAGGATGGTGGTAAGGTATGTTACCTTAGAAGGGAGATTTGTCACTATTCCCCAAAAGCATTTGATCTTCCTTAATCATTTCCGTAGAGACCTCACCATTAACTTTCCTCATTACTTGTTGAATTCTCTAGAAAAATCTGTTCTAGAAGTGCAAAACCACACTAGGGTTGTTCCCCTTCATCAAGGGTTAATACTGCTCATTCATTGCCACTTGCTCGCCCCTCACTCGGATCCTACTCCTCCCCTCGCTCCATTCCCCCTTACTGAGAGAAAACTTGATATTGCTACCACTAGCAGGAAAAGGAAAGAGATGAAAACTAAGGTCCCTGCTTCTCAGAGGGTTCTTAGAAGTCATAAAGACCTGGAGCTTGCTGCGAATTTACTACACATTAGTAACCCGGTGGAGAAGCCTAAAGATGAAGACTTGCTGGTCAGAGTAGAAAAAATGGAAAAGGAGATTCAGGACCTTAAGAGGGTTATTAGGGATATGGATAAAACTCAGGGAAAAAGGAAACTACAAAATGATGAAGATGAAGATGTTACTGCTGAAGTTTTCAAGAAGCTGTTATCTCTGGATGCCAAGCTTGGTAATGCAAAAGGGAGAAATGACTGTATCCTCTCAGCTCTTAAAAGCATCTACAATTTCATCGAGCAGCATGTGCGTAGTGTTTGCAGTCTCAGTGGTATTACCGAGGACATTTGGGGTTCCAAGGAGAACAGAGATCTTGCAATTGCCAAGGTAGATTTGAAAGATCCATCTCAGGCCACCGCCATTGCATTCTTTGTCTCGCTCCAAATGATTAAAGCCAAGATCGACCGGGCTATCAAGTGATGTAGGAACTGTTGCTATTTACTGGCAAAGTGAAGTTGTTGTTGACTAGCATTTTTGGTGCTTGCTTTTTGGCTGAGATGACCAGTGGTGGTTTTCTCTTGTTCGTTTTTTATCTCTTCTGCTTTTATTTGGATCACTGTCTCTCTAGATCCTATTTTGTTACTGTATTGTATAATCCGGTCATTTGAGCCCACTGATGTTAGATGTTTTGCTATGTTAGCTCTTTTGGTATTTGGCTTTTGAGCCTTTTTGTTCACAGGGTATAGTCCCTTCAAAACTATTTACCCATAATAAAAAAACACCTTGAGACTCCACTTATGGAATTCAAGTGAAAAGTCCTAAATGACCCATCAATAGATCCAATACACAACTAACCAACATTTTTAAAATTATAGACTTATGGCTTTAAACATTCAATTATTAATGATTTGATACTTCAAACAACCTTTTAGTACTCTTCGTATCTAGACATACTCTAAATTTTTAAATAGCATTGCATTGCTTCATATCATAATCTTAGCATTTCATGGCTTCAATATTACTTTGTAGCTTCCAAAATAAGTTCTTAGTATTCCATGGATTCGATAGGATTGTATGATTATTCATGCATGCTTGAGAAAAAAATTAGGCTTACACATTTGGAACAAGTATGCATGGCTTGTGCAATGACTTAATAGTATTATAGGGACTATACAATAGAACTAACATTGTGTGGTGGAATTGTGTACTATCTAAAATTTACTTAATGGAATTTCACACTTCATATAATTCAACACTTCACTCCACAACCCATCAATAACATAAAATTCATCACATAATGCAAACACAAAATGACGCCAACTTTTCAACTGTTTTTGGTTGATACGGGATTTCTGTGAACCTAAAATTTTCGCATCGAAAAATAAAGTAATTTATTTACTGGAAGACATAATTCAAGATGTGGATCCTTTTTAGTACAACATAATGGGAATAATTTTTAGGGTATGTATCAACTTTGCATGAGACTCGCATAGGGTGTTACCTTGGTCAAGAGAAAAACTAAAAAACTACATGTTGGTAGCATATATTGTGTTATTGGTAAGTAACATAGTATATTATAACAACATGTAGCATATACTATGCTACTAACCGATCAAACAATATATGCTACTCATTGGTAGCATATTCTATGTGACCAACTAGTAACATTTGTGTCATTTTGCAACATATACAATTATAATAAAATACCATAGGAGTTAAAATACCTTCATGTTGAGGGTTGTAATATGTGTTAGCCATTTTTTCTAAGGTTGTCATTGATTTCAAAGGTCATTGATGACAAAGGGTCTCCATGAGGTGTTAATCAAGGTCAAACATGAAGGTTGATTAGTAGTATCTAATCTTGTAGTCTTGTCATGGTGTCTTGGTGTATGGCAATAACATGTATGGTCATGATATGAATTCTAAAATTTGGTATGAGGTCCATCATGGTTTTTATGATGTTTCAAAGGTGTATAAATGATTCTGTAAGAGGTCATCATGATTTGTTCATGAGAAGTGTGTATTGAGTTAGCTCATTATAGGCCTATTCCTAGACCTAGTGCATGGGGTTTGACATGGTGGCATGGAGTAAAGAGTATGGAAGTATTTCCTAAGTATGGTAGGAGTGTTGTGACATTGCATATGAATTTTGGAAGGTATCTCATGTCATTATTTTGAGGTTTGGTGTCTATTTAAGAAAAATTCTTGGGAATAAGGCATGTAACACATGTTAGTCATGGTGGTGAGAGAGTTTCAATTGCATTTGAGCATGGATGAGAGTTGGGATAGTTAGAGTAGGTTTTGATGATGCTTTAGGACAGATTTCAGGTCAATATTGTGAATATTTTGCATGATATGATGTTTTTGGCAAAACCGAGCTTTTGAGAAGGAAAAATCTAGTTTGATAGGTGACTTTATATTATCACCCACTCACGCACACTCTGTATGGGATATTTTGGATTTTAGAGATAATTTTTCATTAATTTAAAAGTTTTTTACAAAAATAATGGATTGATTTGGTCGTCAGACATTTATTAACAATCATTAAGAAGTCGAGTTGATTTGAAGCCCTAGTTAAAACCTCCTAGCAGAGTGCCTTGAATATTTACATTGTATGCTCTTCAAATTTTTTGAGAAATAAAATGTGATGCATTAGAGTTAAAGAGGAGTCTCCATGGATCATTTTGACATAGGTTTCATGATCTAGTTGTTCTAGGAAGTGAGAGAAAATCCCTTATTTTGTGGAGATTTGTAGTTTTAGGGATGAGATGGAAGATTCAGGATGAAAATTTAATTGTTCCATTATCCTCTAGATATGTGCTAGATGGCCATGAAAATTTCTAATAGGTTACAATGGATAAATTTGAATATAAAGGTCCTCAAATGATCCCTATCGTTGTTGGCCTTAAGGGCTAAAAAGCTAGTCTTGAGGCTTGTGGTGAGTTTGATTGATTTTCATCATGGAGAATAATTTTATGAGCATGGATAAATTTTAGACACCTGAAATGATGTTTTGCAACAATTTTTTTGATCAAATGAAGTGGTTTCATGTTAAAATCCTAGTGGCCTAATTAGCCCTATTAGGTCTCTTAAGAAGATGTCAAGGAACATGTATGAAGGCAAGGTTTTATCCACATGAGATATGGATGTTAGTTCTTGAAATTTTTTTCCAAGTATCCCTTGATGTTTTATATGTGTTGGTTGATCTTGGAAGTGGATTTTAAGGTGATGGAGCATGTTTCTTGCAAGACTGGTTTTTGAGTCCATTTTGTCAATTTTGAGTAATTTCATATATTAGCTTGGTTGCAGGCCTTGTGTTATGATTTGGAGATTGAAGTGAGTTATTAGAGAAAGCATATTTATAGAAGTTTCCATTGATATATTACTTGAGATATTATGAATAGTTTTTATGTGAAGTTGCTAGTTTTCTCGGTACTAAATTCTAGGTGCTTGAAGACATAGTTGTGCATGTTTGCCTCTTAGGGCGTGTCATGAAAAATTAGATGTTTCGGTGCTTCTTATTCTTGTTTATTTTACTATGGAGATGTATTAGAATTTTTTGAGCTTCTTGAGTCATGAAAAACCTAGAGTGTTCCCTTAAAGATCAATTTGCATTCATTGAAGGAGAAGGCTAATGTTTTAGGTCTTGTTCAAGATGTCTTGAGCTTTTGGATTTTTCTTGACCCTTTCCGACCTACTTGAGTCTTTTTTTTTAATTTTAAATGGGGTTATTGTTTTGTAATATGTTTTTCATGACCAACCTTAATGTTATTATCCAACCTGTGGTCACTTATGTGGTGTGTCAAGTATAAAAGTGCATTGTGTGTGCTCATTTGAGTTAGTTGAGACTATATATATGTGAGAAAGATAGAGGAGGAACAAGAAGAGTTGTGGGGGTTCAAGATCAAAGCTAAGAAGAGACGTGATGAATTGAGAAGAGTTGAAGACAAGGTGTGCGAAGGTCAATTATCTTAATCGAAAATTAAGAGGCAAATTTGAGTGAGTTAGGGAAGAGGAAAAATTGAGAGGGTTTGGTGTGCATATAGCTAAATTTTTGATCAAAATCAGTTATGGAATAATACCTAAATGACCTTCACTTTTAGGTTCTTGATTAGGTGCTTGATCACCTTACAGGTAGTATCCTCCTTGTATAGTGGGTGTTATACTAAATAGGGGTGGGTGCTCCTTATGAAGTGGGTGCTTCACTAAATAAATATTGATTTATGTGTAATATTATTAAAATTACTTATTTATGAGTAATATTAGAAGATGTTTTAGTGGGTTTTCTTCCCCTTGAGGGTTTCCCAAATATATATGGTGTTCATTTGTTCTATCTCTTGTCTCATGTTTTCGTGAATGTTAAATACACACCTAATAATATTATATGGTTTATGAATGTTGAATGAATGGTTTGTATGATGAATTTAAGTAATGGAAAATGAAGTTAAGGTTTTTGTGTTATGGATTCACCCCCTCTCAACCACTATGCTTCGACAATTGGTATCGGCTAACTTCCTTGTGAAGAAAGTTTAACAGCTTGTAGGAGATCCTTGAAGCACATTGGGAAAATCATCTAATGTTGAGACTTCATTGGTGACTTTGAAGAAGAATTATGAAATAACATAGTCCTTGATTCATGGATTGAAAGATAAGATCAGTTATATGGAGTTTGAACATGGTCAATCCATAAAATAATTGTAATCTCAAGTTAGACGTGTGACTGAAACCCTAAAGGCTAAAGAAGAAGATTGTAACAAGTATGAAGATGAGTTGAGATCCTTAAATTTAGAGTTAGAGAAGACATATAACAAGAAAGAAGATGTTTTTAATAGCAAGGAGGTTACTAGTCCAAGTAATAAAGAATATTAGATGAAGAAAAAAATGAAAGAAAGGTCCATCGACAACCTAATGCATCAAGGTATGAGAAGTTTTTCAATGGCTATTATTATTCTTGTAATGAATTTGGTCATAGGGCAAAAGGAGTGTGAAAGAAGAATCTCAAGGAATGAACATTCATGGAGTTATGAAAGATCCTTCAATGGCTATTGTTATTCATGTTGTGATTTTGGTCATAAGGCTATGGATTGTAGTTGGAATCTAAGATCATTTAGTCAAATGAAAGAAAATTATTGTATGTTATAACTACCACAAATCAGGTCATATAGCAAGATTTTGTCAAAGGAAGAAGTATGATTCATCTGAAAAGGTAAGAATATTTAAGAAAAAGGTTTTTATAAAGAGGTTTTCCAAAGAGGAATCAAGCTCAACCAAGGAGATAAAGAAGTATGATCCTATATAAACAAATAAATTCTCAACAAAAGAGACCATGCAAAATAATATCTTAACATAGTCAATACACCTAAGGAATTTAATCGTGGAGATCAAGCTAGGAAGGATTAAATCAGGATTGTCAAGCCTAAGTATGAGATAATAAAAGGAGGATTATTAGATCTAGTTAAAAGATGTTAGTAAATGAAGAGTATCATAAGTGCTTAACAGGTTTTAATCCTTAAAAGAGAATGAGGATGTTATCATGTTTGAAAATCCATCCAAGAATACAAGAAGGAAGAAAGAGGTGGAGCATTTGGGCTCATTTGATGACTAAATTTTGTTTTAGTGTCCTATGTTTCTTGGAGTTTATTCTCTAGGATTCTATAAGACATTCATCGATGGATGAAGCATGTGTATTGATCTTGAGATCTCCTAGAGGATGTTTCACTCTTGTCAAGTTTAATAAATTAGGGTTTTTGGCTCTATTGGAAGGATTTGACACCGCTTAAAGGAATGTGTATGCTATGAGAATTAAGCTATAATTAAAGTAATATGAATATATGAAGACTCTAATAAAATGAACTCAAGGTACATTATCAAATATCTATGCTAATTTGTAAAGGTTAAAATTATTGTCAACAATCAATTTTGAAGTCAAACTTGTACAATACACAGATGTCAAGATTGGTCAAGAAAAATTTATTATACTACAAGAAGGATGTAAGGTTGATCCAATAAATTTGACAATCTTAGAGAAGATAAAGAGGTTATCTTTTAAATATTCAAGTTTTCTCTGAAAAGTTTTGAGTTAGATTCAAGAATGGTGCTCCTAATTTTGTAAACATGAGAGTCAAGGTGCTTTGTTATAAGTTTGAACTATTAGCTCACATTTTAGAAGGAATTTTATTTTATTCTTGAAGATATGAATAGAATTAGAGCACAATTATTATATGTTTTCTATGGAGGTTAGTGACATTTCATACATGAAGTATGAAAGCTTGTATGAAAGAGATCCGGTATGATTCATGATCTAGTGCTCTTGAAGGTTGAAGGTATGTTATCCCAATATAAAAAATTATTTCAAGGCCTCAAGGTGAGTATGTTATCCCATGGGGATGTGTTTTTGAGCTTGTTGTTCATTATGTTAGGGACTGATCTCAAGAAGTTGAAAGGATGCTAGGTATGGTTTGATTTTTGACTAGGTTTATTGACTATGTATTAGTCCATTGATTCATAAGCATGATCATTTATCTTGGAGGTAGTATGAAGGAGGTTAAGCTCTGAAAAGTATATAAAATTAAATAAAAGTGTTCATTAGATCTCGTATATGTGTTATTCCATTGAGGTTAAGAACATACTAATGGTGTATGTTCTCGAGTCTACAAAGAATTTGATATAGTCAAGGTTTCAAGTTATAAGTCAAATTTAAGGATGAAAATGTTCTATGTTTGAATCTTTCTCATGTGCAAGACAGAACATCAAGTGAACAAGGTGAATAAGCATGAAAAACATAGCATTAAGACTGTGTATCCTAAAGATTGTTCTCTCTTGCAATAAATAAGGTATGTTATTGATGAATTATTGTATCCTCGTGAAGATATTCCATCTGTTGAGTTATCAAAAGTGTGCAAGAAATTTTGGACTTGTTTATTCATTAAGACATCACGAAGGTAAGATTAAAGATATGATGTTCGACTCAGTTCACAGGATCGTCATGTTCAAAGTGTCATGTTAAGAAAGGGTCAAAGGTTGTGATTGGTATGTCTTCTTCATCCTATCATAATGATTGATATGGGTGCAAAGTGACTATTTTGGGAAAACATGTTATTGTATGTCAAATATATGCATAAGGATGATTGTTTAAGGTTTGATGCTTTCTTTGAAATCAGTGTGTTCCATTTTGAAGAATGAATGTGATATCATCTCTGTGATATGGATTTAAGAGAGTATGTTATGAATAGTGTTATAAGTGTGAGTTTGTTCCATGATCATGAAACTAAGGAGCCAAGAAGGATTGTTACATAGAAATGTTGACTATTGCAAGTATTTTGAGAAAAGGATATAGCCATATGATCAAACAAGCCTTCATGATAGGAAAAGAAAGCAAGCTGAGATGACAAGAAAATAAGGTAGAGAACACTGAAGTATTGACTCGTGATATAAAGGTATTTAATTTGTCTCATCTTCATGTGATGAGGTAAAGGTATGTGTCCTTATATTTTCTTGGATTATGAGAATATGATTATATGATTTCAAGGGGAGTAGCTATATGGAGTTTTACATACATTCATTACTTTTATTGCAATAATAAGTTTGGAAAAAATTGACTGACAGTGTGTTTTAGGACCCTTGGTCCTAAAGGATGCAAAGGTAGTACTAGAGGTAAATCCTCTTACGTTAATAATAGTAAAGGTCTAGAGGATTATACATAAGCAGGTTTGAAGCCATTTTTTTAGAATATACTCTTGGGAGCTATTTACATGAGTATACTAGGTCCATAGATCCTTTGCTACTAATGTTGAAGTAGAGAAAAGAAAGTACAATTCAAGGGGATCTTGTAAGAAAGTACATTAGTTTTACATTGTTGTCGTGTGTCTTCTCATTGTATTTTCATGTTGTGTTGGCATGATCCTTTGTCATAGATGTTAAAGGGGGAGAGTAGGCTCAAAAACATGAAAAAGGGAGTCTTGTAGGTGTTTGGTCTTGTGGTTTCCATCAATGTTTCTAAAGGTGGTTTCCATCAATGACAAAGGGGGAGATTGTTGGCCATTGTGTCTAAGGTTTTCATTGATGTCAAAGGTCATTGATGGAAAATGGATTCAAGGTCCAAAAGTTGTTATTCAAGGTCAAACATGAAGGTTGATTGGTAGTGTCCAATTTTAAATCTTGTCATGGTGTCTTAGTGCATGGTGCAAGCATGTATGGTCATGATATGAGTTCTAAAGGTTGGTATGAGGTCCATCATGATCATTATGATGTGTCAAAGGTGTCTAAGTTAGTATGTAAGAGGTAACCATGGTCCATTTATGAATTTTTTTATTGAGTCAGTTCATTCTAGGCCTATTCCTAGACCTAGTGTATGGGGTTTGACATGGTGGCATGGAGTATGGAGTAGAGAAGTCTTGAATAAGTATGTTATGAGTGTTGTGACATTTCATATGAAGTGTGGAAGGCATCTCAAGTCACTATTCGAGGTTTTATGTCCATTTAAGTGATTTTCTTGGGAACAAGGCATGTAAACACAGTAAGTCATAGCGGTGAGAGAGTTATAAATGCATTTGAGCATGAATGATATTTGGGATAGTTAGAACAGGTTACTATGATGCTTCAGACAAAATTTTAGGTCAAGATTTTGAAGATTTTTCATGATATGATGTTTTTGGAAAAACCAAGCTTTTGAGAAGGAAAAATCCAATTTGATAGGCAACTTCAAATACTCATCCAACATACAAACTCTACATGGGAGATTTTGTATTTGGGGAATGATATTTTATTGAGCTAAGAGTATTTTACAAAAAGAATGGATTGATTTGGTCGTCAGACATTTATGAACAATTGTTAAGAAGTCAAGTTGGTTTGAAACCCTAGTTAAACCCTCATAGAAGAGAAACTTGCAATATTTTCATTGTATGGTCTTCAAATTGTCTGGAAAAACAAATTTTATGCATCATGGTTGAAGAGGTTTCTCCACAATTCATTTTTATCTAGGTTTCATGATCTATTTGTTCTGGGAAGTGTGAGAAAATACCTTATTTTATGGAGATTTGTAGTTTTAGGAATGAGATGGAAGCTTCAAAGACATGAAAAGTGAACTGTTCCAAAATCCTTGGGAGATGTGCTAGATGTCCATGAAATATTCTAAGAAGGTATAATGGAGAAAATGGAAGATATAGGTCCTTAAAGTAGCCCTACCATTTTTGGCATGAAGGGCTAAAAAGATAGTCTTGAGGTTTGTGGTGAGTTTGATTATTTTACATCATGGAGAAACATTTTATGAGCTTAGATAGCTTGTATACACACTGACATGATTTTTGAAAGAATTGGTTTTATTATATGAAGTGGTTTCATGTTGAAACCCTAGTGGCCTAGTTATCCCTATTAAGTCTCTCAAGAAGGTTTGAAATTTGATTTTAAGGTAATGGAGCATGTTTCTCTGTATACTAGTTTTTGAGTCCAGCTTGGTGGTTTTGAGTAGTTTCAGAGATTAGCTTGGTTGCAAGCCTTGTGCTATGATTTGGAGCTTGAAGTGAGTTGTTATAGAAATTATATTTATAGGAGTTTCCATTGATATATTACTTGAGCTATGATGAACAATTTTTCTATGTGAAGTTGTTAGTTTTCTGGGATTAAATAATGGGTGCTTCATGACCTAGTTGTGCATGTTTGCCTCTTGGGGTGTGTCATGAAGAAAATGGATGTTTCATTTCTTATTGTGTTTGTTGATGACACTTTGGATATTTCCCTAACTTTTTTGGAGCTTCTTGACTCATGAAAAAGATGGAGTGTTCCCTCGAAGATCATTTTTCATTCATTGGAGGAGAAGGCTAATGTTTTAGGCCTTGTTTAAGATGTCTTGAGCTTATTGGATTTGTATTGACCCTTTCTGACCTACTTGGGTCTTTTGGTGTGTTTTATATGGGTTTTTTTAGTGTTTTATGTTAGCATGACTAACCTTAAGGGTATTATCCATCCCGTGTTCACTTATGGGGCACGTCAAGTACAAAAGTGCATTGTGTTTGCTCTTTTGAGTTAGTTGACACTATGGGGATGTGAGTGAGCTAGAGAAGGAATAAGCAGAGTTGTGAGGGATAAAGAGAAGATACAATAATATGTTTGATGATATGAGAAAATTTGAATAGTATGTGTGCAAGGTCAATTGACCTAATCATAAAATGAAGAGGTAGATTTGAGCAAGTTAGAAAAGAGGACAATTTGAGAGGGTTTGGTGTGCATAGAATTGAACATTTGATCACAATTAGTTGTGGAAGAAAAAATACTTAAGTTATATTCACTTTCAAGTGGTTGAGTGGGTGATTGATCACCATAGGGGTAGTATCCTCCTTGTATAGTGGGTGTTATACTAAATAGGCGTGGGTGCTCCTTTTGAAGTGGGTGCTTCACTAAATAAATCTTTCTTGACGTGTAATATTCTTGAAAGCCCTTTTTTATGAGTAACATTAATAGAGGTTTCAGTGGGTTTTCTTCCCTTGAGGGTTTCCCACATATATCTAGTTTTCATTTTTTCTCTCTCTTGTCTCATGTTCTTGTGAATGTTAATTACACACCTAATAAGCTCACATGGTTTATGAATGTTGAATGAATGGTTTGTTTGATAAATATAAATAATGACAAATAAAGTTAAGGTTTTTGTGTGGTTGATTCACCCCCTCATAATAACTATGCCTCTAACAATATGCAATTGATCTCAATTGTCAATTTACATGGGATAACAGCACGGGTAAAGGAATTTTGATTAAAATTTGATTTTTACTTGATAGTCGAATTTGGATATAAAATTATAAATACATAGTTCGTATATATATATATATATATATATATATATATATATATGAAGGTGAATGTGAAAAATTTCATTTTCCCGCTAAAGGTGATTTGAATTAAAATAGTTGGTTATTGGTATGAATGTTGGGTGAACCAACCCCTAAAAGTAAATTGTAACCATAAAATTTAGGTGCCCTGATCCTAATCCCAATGCCAACAAATCGCCAAATGAAAATTTAAAAACTAGAATACTCATGATTTAATGATTATTTTCCACTATAATCTATGTTGATGGACATTGTGTTATATTTTTAAAATGTGGATGGGAACCGTTGACCAAATAAGCTCACACTTATTTTGGGTCAACTGACACCATTTTTCCCTTTTGTTCTTCAATCTGAATTTTTACATATTTCAAGAACTTAAGGCCCCTAAAATCATTTCCATTAGATAGGAAATTTCTTCCCCTTTCCATAGATATAAAGAAGTCCTTCTAACTCTTCGTATTTTTCAAGTTACGGGCCGGTGGGCCTAAGGAGGATTTTTTGCCAAAGTGGGATGGCGGGCCTAGGGAAGATTTTTGCCAAAAGAAATTGTGAACTGGTGGGGTGGTGGGAGACATTTTGACATTTTACACTTTTCACAAAAGGCACAAGTATAATTACGGGGCCCGTGGGCCTCGAGAAGGGTTACTTTTACAAAGTGGAAAAAGCGGGCCGATGGGCCCGAAGATGTCTTCTTGCCCAAAATGGGAAAATGTGGGCTGGTGGGTCTACGAGAAACTTTGGAACTTTTATACTTTTGTCAAATGGCGCAATTTAAAGTGCAGACCCATGAGCCCATGGGGTCTCATCGATGTTGAAAGGTAATAGACCCATAGAGGCCGCCACGTGCCTCATCAGTGCAACTTCAGGAGAAGGATTCAAAGGAGTTCCCAAATAAGCAAGCATAGAGCCTCCATGTTTCCCAGTCCGACATAGATCCTTTGTCGAATGGAAAAGACTCATACCAAACACGAGGCCAAATAGGCTAAGTATAAAGAAGCGGCCGGATGTTTCGACGTGTTTCATCAAGCGCATCTTCAAAGGAAAAATCTGGAGCGGGTTCCCACCGAGCGCCACCATCCACATGTCCGAGGTTTGAAAAGGGAAAAAGTCAACAGTTGAAAAGTCAAAATGGGGTAGAGCTAGTAGAGGGTGCCATGTGTCGACTTGGCGCATTTCAAAGATCAACTTCAAGGATGGATCCTCAAACAAGCGCAGACTTGCCATGTGGTTAGAGTAAAAAAGGGATATAGTGAGCTTAAATCGACTAAGTACAAGAGAAGCAAAGGAAGAGGTTGTGTGTCAACTCAGTGCAACGTCAAAGGTAAAGTCCGGAGCGGGTTCCTGAATGAGCGTTGAGCCCCACGTGTCTAGAGTTAGACATATGGCCCTACCAAATAAAAGGACTTATCCAAAACGCAAAGAGACAGAGCAAAGTCTGCGGAAAGAGCCACGCATCCTAACGACACAACTTCAAAAGTGCGAGCCCAAAGAGGGACCCCGAATGAGCACCAATCCTTCACGTGTCTCAAGTATAAATAGGGTCTCATCGGCTATTGAAAAGCCACATAACCTATGGAAGCCTCCATGCGTCGGCTGCCCAACTTTTGGGAGCATAGTCCAAGCTAGGTCTCCAAATATGCGCCACCCTCCACATGTCTTGGGATAGGCACAAAGTCTCTTCCGATAAGAGGGACTTAGGCGAGAATACAAAGGAAATGAGAGGATCTTGTGGAAGCCACCAAGTGTCATTTCGGTGCCATTTCGGGAGTGAAAGGAGGTAGTAAATCTTGAGAATGCGTGGGGCTCCATGTAGATCTCAAGGAGGCAGACTCTAAATCAAGTATGTTTGGAAAAATATTTGACGAATCTAAGGCCCGCCGAGATTTTTAAATGCTTGAATCTTAAAAGATTGTGAGAGTGCACATTGGGTGCTCGACCCCGATCTCCAAATGATCCTAACTAGAACCTGGAGTAGATATAGGCCATCATTCTTGAATTTGTTACATTTTTACCCACAATCGTAATGAGGTATATCTCACCCAATAAGAAGCGATAATGGAGGCGTGGGTTGTGTCTCGAGACCCATTAATTTTGTAGGTGGTTTTAATGCATCTCAAGGTAGTTGAACAAGAGTCCAGATTTCTTCTACCTCCTCTCATTTCTTCCTATATATTGTAAGAAGGTGCATCTTCCTAAGGGTTGTACATTTCTACTCTGCACCCCCTCCCTTTTCTCTTGCCCATAAGTGGATTTTGAATTCCAAGCCTCGCATTCAAGTTATAATGTAATCTTGCCTCTTGACCATTATAGTGTACTGTATTAATTCTAGAGCAATAATACATGTCTTTGGATGATTTTCAACCCTCTTTGTGTTCATTGCATTCATCTGATCTCTCATTGCAATTCTAGTTATTTGTGCATGGTGATTGTATTGCATCTTTATGGTTTGTGTTTATTGCAAAGTAGGTGTTTCAGCATTCCTTTGGTGCATCACCCTTGTTATTTTAGGTTTTATTTCTTGCATTTCCTTAATCCTATCTCCTTGGTAAGTTAGAATAGGTTTTAGAGTAGATCCTCTGCAATATAAATGTGTGCACCTGATGCAGAGGAATAGGAACCACCTTCATCCGGAGAGATTTCTCGATTCACAAAGTCCCACACTTTGAGAGAAGCTCCATGTTATGCAATCACACTGATAGTCTCAACCCATCAAGTTGCAAACATTCAGGGGTGCTATCATTCTGCACTAACAATTTTGCACACCTGCATGGGACACTGAGGTTAGATCTTTCTCATCTTTCTAAGGTGTCTCATTATCAACAACAAATCTTAAGCCATCATGCGACCGCACTAACAGTTTTGGCATGCTCGGTGGGACCAGAAGTCATATTTTAGTTTTATCAAGATTGGGTGTGTGTCTTGGTAAACTTCTAGCCTTTGGAGGCTTTGAAACAACACATCTGGTGACTCCGTCACTCAAATCCAATGGTTTCAGCAGCCCAAGTTTATCAAGTTCATGAGAAGAATACAAACAAGGTCAAGAACTAGAGAAGAGGGGCTATTTTTTTATTTGTATTTATCCCCAGATAGAACAAGAAGAGGGAGAAGAACCCAAGGGTCTCCATCTCCACCAAGCAGGACATTGTCAATACCTCCACCTAGTAGGCCTTTATTTCAATCAATTAGAGTTCTTCGACTAATTAGGATGGCACAAAGAAACCCCTACATAAAATTCACTAGAAGTAGCCCACCGGCTCTCAATGCACAAAATCCAGTTCTAGTTACAGCATTAAAGAGCATTCCATATTTCACTAGAGAGAACTAGACTACTCTTGGTGACCATGTTCAAGACATTGAAAATGTCTGTGCAATTCATGATATTGTTGAAATGGACATTGTTAAGTTATTGGCATCCTCTTTTAAATTTAAAGCATTGCAATGGTTTAGGAGTCTAACAACAAGATCTATCTAGAATTGGGATCACCTGTGCACAGCCCTTCATAATCAATTTGGAGAGAAAGGGGATAATCTATCCTTGTTGGAGCAGTTGAAAACCATCAAAGGGGCTCCTAATGAGTAGTTGACATACTTCAACTTCATATTCTAGTGTACGTGGAATAGGATTTCAAAGTGGTCGTGAGACCAATGGATGAAGATGCTTTCCTATATTTCCTTAAAGATTTAAATTCTGATATTTCCATGATGATCTAGTCTATGGGAGGTAGAACCTTACCCACATCCTAAGACATTGCCATTAGAGCTGAAAATTCTTAATTCAAGCCGGTAAACTTGCACCTATTCCACCTATGCATATATATCCGTAACTAGGATACCCAAGTACTAGTCGAACACCCACATTAGCTCCCATACCTACTCGAGGAATCAAAGTTCAGTGAAGCTTCCACCTCATCTCCTAGCTCCTCAAAAGAGCTACAAGAGGTTATGAGGCAACTGCGCAGAACATAGGAAATGAGCTAGTGAATATTAAGAGACAACAATCTCAAATTTCTAGGCCGTATCATCCCCTAAACCAAGATAAACCTAGACCCCCATATCGTAGAATAGACCACTAGCTCAAAGCCGAAATCAAAATTAGAGCTAAAGACAACCTCAAGCCGTTAGGCCATTCCGACCATATATGTCCAAACATGGTTTCAACATAAAAGGCCTTGGTCCCAACACAAAACAACATGGCCCAATAATATTATTGGTGTTTCCCATGCAATCAACCTCGTAATCAGTCAATGTGTTTTAATGGTGCCTTGAATCAAGATCTGATGGTAACTACGACAGTGTAGAGTAAGGGACCAGCCAAGAAGAAAATAAGTAGCAAGGAATCAACTCAAAGAAGGAGATCCTTCCGAGTGAGACCACACTCATTAATTGGCATGCTAAATACTTTTGTGGTGTGATCCAGGCCCCTTTTCAAAGTGTAGTGGCCAATACTAGGTCCAAGAGAAGGAATATTGGAGAAATTCAATCATCAAATTCAAATGATCCATAACCCTCTATTGCTCCGCAAGGTGTTATAAATCAAAGTGTAGCCCCAAATATGCAAGGTCGACCAAACCACCTTCTAGGCCAACTAAACATCTTGATGTGGGATTCATTAGCTATCCAAGGATAGAGAGACTTATTTTGCAAACTATTATGGCAAATTGGTCAAAGCATCAAATCAACCTCCCAAACAACAAGACAAGGTACTTACCAATGCAGCTCAACAGGGACCATCGATCAAGAAGGCCATCAAGGTAAGAATCAAGCCCTCTCCATTCTATATTTCATTGATCATTGGGGACAAATTGGTACATAATTACATGATCAATTTAGGAGCAAGTAGCTCAGTCATGCCGAAACAAATAGCAAATCAATTGGGCCTTCAATATGAAGTCATCTCCAAAGGCGTAGTGCAATTGGATGGAACAACAACAAAACGGTTGGAGTAATTAGAGATTTGATCCTTGCATTACATGCATGTCCCAATGTAACCATGTTACAAGATGTATCTGTCATAGACTTTCCACCTCTCTTTACATTGTGTTTATTAAGAGACTTCACTGCCAAAATTAGGGGCTATTTGTCTGCTGATTGGTCACACATGTTATTCAAAATGAGGTATGGGGCTAAGGCCACAATCGATCCGAGACCATTGCAAACTTTCACATAGAGCCTCATATATCGAGTCTAATTAATGCAAATTGTTTAACATTTGATCAAGAAGATTACCCAAGCACCTATGAGGTAGATACCAAGGTCGGAAGTATTTCAGACTTGACCCTTGATGAATGGGTGGTCAAAAGACATGCTTTTGACCCTTACAAAGAGATGGAATAATCTGAGCTAGGAGTCTATTGTTTGCATGAGGAGAATCATCCTCTTCTTAACATCACTAAGCCAAACCACAAGGATGATAATGAGGTATGGCAGTTATTCTTTGATGGTTCAAGAAGTAGACAAGGTGCAGGAGGAGGAGCTATGCTTGTTTCACCTCAAGGTACAAAGTATTACTCAGCTTTCTGTTTCCAGTTTTCTTGCTCAAACAACACAACTGAGTATGAGGCCTTGATTCATGGACTTCATTGGGCCAGGAGGAGAGGCATTAAGAATCTGCAAATATTTGGTGATAGTGAGCTGATTGTGAACCAAGTCAGAGGACAACATGTTGCAAAGAATGACCTACTCAAGAGCTATAAAAACTAGGTATGGGACCTCATTGAGGACTTTGAATCCTTCAACATTGATTCCATACCCAAGAAAAATAATGAAGCAGCGATGGACAAATTGGTAACAATCGGGGTGGCATTTGATGTGGTGGAGAGTATCAAGAGTGAGAAATCTCATCCCCATATCAGAGTGGTTGTGAGACCGGCTGTTCTAGATAACAATAGAAGTTGGCAAGTCTTCAAGAATGATAAAAAAATTGTCAATTTTTTACAAGAAGAAGCTAAGTTCTCTGCTAGAAACAAAGACAAGTTGGAGCAATGGTATGGTGACCAAGTGGTGCAATTGAGAACTAACAATCTACCAAAGGGTCTTATAACCTTGGAGTCAATCTTCAACCCAAATGATCAATTCTGGAAGGAGAAAGCAAATATTCAGGTAAAGGGTGAAGATTTAGAGCCCATTTCCATAGATGAAGGCAAAACGTTGCGAATTGGCAAGGTAAGTACCCAACAAGAAAAATATGAGTTCGTTCAACTTTGTCAAGAGTTCCCAAATTTATTTTCTTGGACTTACAAGGATCTAAGAGGTTTTAACCCGAGGTTGACACAACACACTATTGAGATGGATCTAGGATCTAAGCCTTTCAGATAGAAGAAAAGGCTAGTAAACCCCCACATTGAACTCCTCATGAGAAAAGAGTTGAATAAGATAATTGAGGCCAACATCATCTTCCCCATAAAGCATTCAAGTTGGGTTGCAAACTTGGTGCCTATGAGGAAGAGAAGTGGTGAAATCAGATTGTGTGTAGACTTCCGTGATCTAAATAGAGCATCACTGAAATATCACTACCCACTTCCATCGATGGAGAAAATATTACATGTTGTGGCTAGATCTGAGAGGTTTTCATTGCTAGATGACTACTCATGCTATAACCAGATAATGGTGAAAGAAAAATACCAATACAAGACAGCCTTCACCACCAAATGGGGTAGATATGCTTATAAGAAGATGGCATTTGGAATGTCAAATTCCGAGCAACATTTCAGCGAGCTATGGACATGGCGTTTAAAGGCTTAATCAACCATGATAGTTTTGGTGTATCTAGATGATATCACCATCTTCTCAAAGAATGTTGTAGACCTTCTTTTTCACCTCAGGAAAGTTTTTCAAAGATGTAGAAGGTTCGAGTGTCATTGAATCCAAATAAATGTGTATTTTTGTCACATGAGGGAAACTTTTTGGCCGCATTGTCTCAAAATAAGGATTAACAATTGACCCTAAAAGAGTTAAAGCCATTAGAACACTACCACTGCCACATCACAAGAAATCCCTCCAAAGTTTCTTAGGAAGGATAAACTTTTTCGTAGGTTTGTACCTAATTTTGCCACTCTTGTAAAGCCTTTAACAATGATGCTAAAGAAGAGTCTTACATTCAAATGGACAGCAGAAGGAAAAGAGAGTTTTGAGGCCATCAAGCTTGCAATATCACAGCCCCAACTCTTATTAACCCAAACTTTTCAAAGGACTTCATGTTGTATGATTTTGGAGGATCAAAACAATCTCGGTTATCCTAGTTCAACCTAACAAGGAAGGCTCGGAACAACCCATAGCCTTCTTCAAGAAGAGCTTGGAAGATTACAAGGTAATGTACTCTTTCATTGAAAAACATGTCCTTGATGTCATTGTTGGTGTGTGTTATTTTCCACATCATTAGGTGATTCATCTCACTTAGGTGAGATTGTAGGTCCATGTGTCATTTAGGGGTCATTATGATAATCTCTTACGCGTCAACGATAAGTGTGTCGATGGGAGTTACACTTCTATTTTGGGAATGTAACTCCCCCTCTCTACTCGAGTTGTCATGGTTGCAGCACTGGGGGTTACTCAGCACCTCCTATATGTACACCCCATTTGATCTATGAGATAGAGGAGAGTTTTATGGCTTAACCAAGTTCTGCCCGTGTTTCAAATATTTTCATGCACATTTGGTTAATGCTCGCTCCTCCCGTGATCTCTTCACGCTTATCGCTCGCATGTCTGCTTGATGTGCACGTCATCCCTCATGATCCTCACTTACATGTTTTAAACCCTCTTTCATGGTATCAGAGTGGATCTTGTGGATCCGTGCACTCATCGGCGTTTATGTGCGTGTTTTCCAGCTTTTCCCGGCATGACATATAGATTTTGTGCGTGTGTCATAATGGATATTTTGATCATGCTCTACTTGCATTAATTTCAGCCCTCACACCTCTGTTTGGGTTTGTTGTGGTTTATTTGGTCATGTTGGTGTTTGCGGATTTTCAAGCTTCTTCGAGGTTTGCATGCAGTTTTTTGGAGCAGCTTCAACTTGCATTGTTTAAGGGTTTTGTGCTTGGTTTGTTGGCTCGAGGTTGCTTGTGTATGGACATTTTATGCGTGCTGACTCATTTACAGTGGTGATCTCACTCATTTCTGGTTCGACGTTTTTGGGTTTTGGTTTTCTCGGACTTTGCTTATACGTGGTCGTCCTCTACTCGGACTATGTTGTCTTTGCTTGAGTGAGGGCCTTTTACATTCACGTTGGCTCGTGATTCTCCACTGTCTGTGTTCCTTTTCCTTGTTTGAACGAGATTCACCTTCTTCCCAATTCAACACTCTGCAACTTGAATTTGTTGCTCGTGGCACCTTGACCATTTGGTTTTACACATCTCTGGCTCATTCCTCTTTGCATACTCCAAAGAGCTCCACCTACAACACCTCCCACCGCACGCATTAGCTCAATGGTCTACACTCTGCGGCCTTGCCCTTTGTTGTTTGGCTCATGCTTCATTTTCCCTTTGTTGTTTAACTTGTGCATTCAAATGCCCTACACTTTGTTTGGCTAGTGGTTCTCTCTGCAGTCATTTCACTCAACACAAACACCAATGTTTCCCCTGCCACATTCACACTTTGCACATTGCATTTTGAATCTTGTTCAAATTGTTCCACTTTGCAACTCGCATGTGGACCACCTTGTGTAGGCTGCGCTATAGCATCTCCACCCTCCTTGGCATTGGGTTAAACTCTTTTCAATGGTCAACAACCCCGCATAAAGACGCGGCCACCTCCCTCCAACACCCGGCTTCAATGTGGTTAGTGGTGAAATAGTTTGATCTTGCTTTGTGTTAGCTCGTGGCGACCACCTTTCCAACTCAAGCAAGCTCGTGCCACACCAATTAGCTCGGTACATTCCAAAAGTGGGCCCCACCTTGTTTTTAATGTTTTAGGGTGTTAAAAAAACATTCATTGTAATGGCATGTAATTAATTATTTAGGCTGTTTTTGGCTTGTTTTATCAACCCTCCTACGAGCATCGAAGATGGAGGGCAAGGTCCAGGGTTGGCAGGAGGCTAATCCCCCTCGCAAGTCAAAACAAACCCTACTTAAAATTTCATGCCGTTTCCAATGAGTACCCACATGATACCCTTTGCACCCATCTCGTGCAATTTTTTAATGTGTTTGCAGCATTTATTCCATTTTCTCATCAGTTGCGGAATTGTTTTGTGCTATAACTTTTGATTCGTTGCTTGGATCTGAGCACTTCTTTAGTCAAAGTTGCATGTTTTTTCACATTCTACATGATGGGATTATCAATTTTGTAAACACACTACTTTATAAAGTGCTGCATTCTGGGGGTTGATTGTACTCTTGGGCTTTCACATGCAGACGCATTATCGACTAAGTTTGACATCTTGCTTTTGTGCATCTTGCATTTTTCATCATATAGAGTGTTCCTTCTAGACTTGAGTGTTGTAGGATCACCTTACAGCTTCCGCCACTTCTCTCCAAGAGAGGGACCTATTTAGCTTGGCGTGCTTCCATGGAATGTTACTTCGCTCACGAGGGTCTTTTACCCTTCTTGCTTGGGCCAGTTCCTACACCCACTGATCATCGTCATCTAGAGGACTTCCTCGACACTTGTGACCATGTCTTTGGTCACATGATGATGCATGTCTCTCAATCTCTCTAGTTTCACGTGGCACACTCAGATCCACCTCACCGTGTTTGGAGCATTCTTCAGTCCCTCTATGGAGACCCTTCACATACTGTCACCTGCAACATCTTGTTGTTGATTCAATTGTATCCTCTTCTTCATGTGATGGAAGTTCCACTGACATAGGCTCACTTGGTTCTACTTCTAATGACAAGGATTGTGCACCCAATTCTAATGTCAAGAGTACTACAGAGGACTCTTCTCCTCTTTCTCTCACTATTCTAGAGAGTGTTGACACTTCCCACATCTCATCAGATATCGAGCGCCTCCTTCTCGGTCCTCATATTGACATTACACCTGCCTCCTTTCCACTTCTAGTGTGCGAGGCCCCTTCCATTCTTTTAACTTCATTGGATGAATCATACCTATCTGACATCGCTCTTCTATTTATTGAGCCCCCTCATTGGGACGAGTATCTACCTGACCTTAGTCATCTTTTCGCAGAGTCTACTTGTGATGCACTATAGGTTCCTCATCCATCTACAGGTATTTCATATGAGTTCATCATCTCTATTGTTGGGAGTGCCTCTTTCGGGAATCATGTCATTTCCACATTTCTAGAGACTTTCATTGATCCACCCTCACCGTGGTTCCATTTTCTGTTGTGTGGAGGATGTTTTGTTCCCTTCACATCACTTGGAAATCCTTTCTACAAGTGTTCTTATTTTCACTCTGACAGTTCTACGCACGTGGCATTACCTTCGGTTCCTTGGCACTCACTCGCTAGACCTATGTCACACTTTGGTGGACTAGACTCAGAGTTCTTCATGTTCTTTGCCTTCGGTTTCCTTTGTGGAGTGGGTGGACTTCTAGCACTCCATTTCTATCCTTCCTAAGAGCAAGCACACAGTTCGGTGTGAGTGGCTCTTCTTCATTCTAGAGGCAGAGGATCTTTTCATCGACATTCTTTTGGGAGACCTCCTAGAGTTGCAGAGTTTAGATCCATCCATGGCATCTTCTACATTCCTCTTGTCTCCCTCTTCTTCTCTCTTCTTCTTCTTTTCGAGATTGCCTCTTTGTACATGGGTACCTTTTCAGGATCGTCTATAGCTGGGACCCATCTTTGGCATCTTTCTTAGATTAGAGATTGTTTTGTTCTCTTATGGTGGATGTTTTTCCCACTGGGTTTTCCTTCATTGCTTGTGACTTCTTTTTGTGCATGATTACCGCATCAGGGTTTGTGCCAGAACCCATTTCTCATTTTTGACTTGCCGCCTTATCCTAAGTTACAATGCAAAGGGGGTGTTGGTGTGTGTTATTTTCCACATCATTAGGTGAGTCATCTCACTTAGGTGAGATCGTAGGTCCATGTGTCATTTAGGGGTCATTATGAGATTCTCTTACGTGTCAGTGCGTAAGTGCATCAGTGCATCAGTGAGTTAGTGGGATTTACACTTCTATTTTGGGAATGTAACTCCCCCTCTCTACTCGAGTTGTCATGATTACAACACTGGGGGTTACTCAACACCTCCTATATGTACACCCCATTTGATCTATGAGATAGAGGAGATTTTTATGGCTTAACCAGGTTCTGCCCGTGTTTCAAATCTTTGCATGCACATTCGGTTGATGCTCACTCCTCTCGAGATCTCTTCACACTGTCATTCGTATGTCCATTGATGTGCACATCATCCCTCGTGATCCTCGCTTGCGTGTTTTAAACCCTCTTTCAGTCATTAGGAGTTTGAAGAAGTTCGAAACATTCTCTCGAACAATAAGATTCAGATTCTTTAGTGTCACATGTTAGTGTCAAGGACTTTCTCCTAAACAAGGACTTGAATGAGAAGAGATCAGGTTAGATCACCCATGTAATGGAGTATGATATTGAAATCAAGGTGACCAAGCTGGTTTGTGGAAAAGGCTGTGTGAGCAGCTCACTTCCAAGAGACAAATTGAGTCGTGGATGAAGAAGAGGTTTTCCTGCTACTACAAAATGATCAAGAGAAGCCAGCTAATGATGCACCCATTCCATGTTGGACTTAAGCCTTGGTGCACTATCTCTAAACAAGTTTGTGCCGTCAAGAGACGAGCAAAGAAAAAATAAGATACCGTAGGTTGCAATCCATCCGACATCAATGGTGTCATATTAAGGTGCATTGGGACAGTCCAAATTGAAAAGGTATTACACAAGTTCCATGATAGAGAATCAAGAGGTCACTTTGCTCCACGAGTAATAGCTCTCAATATTATGAAGGTTGGCTATTATTTGCCTACGATGTTTAGGGATTACTACTCATGGATCAAGAAGTGTAAGAAGTGTGCATTCTTCACAGGGAAGGAAAGGTTAGCAGCCTTTCCTCTTTGTCCCATTTCAGTTAGTCAACCTTTCATGCAATTGGGATTGGACTTCATTGGAGTGATCAATCCAAATTCAATTCAAGGCCATAAGTGGATACTCACAGTGACCAACTATTTCACCAAGTGGACTGAAGCAGTAGTACTTAAGGAGGCAAATGAATCCAACATTTTGGACTTCTATGAAGGGGTAGTTACAAGGTTTGGTGCCCCTACTACTATCATATCAGAAAATGCATTGGCATTCCTTGGCGCAAAGATTACTGAATGGGCTATCAAGAACAGTGTATACCTCAACACCTCTTCAAACTATTACCCTCAAGGTAATGGCCAAGAAGAGTCCACAAACAAGAACTTACTGAGAATCATCAGAAGGACTCTTGAGGAGAATCAAAGAACTTGGCACACAAAACTCAAATCGGCTCTTTGGGTAGATAGGATCACACCCAAGAGGTCTACAGTAGTTCTCCATTCAAGATTGTATATGGGAAGGAAGCATTTCTACATATATCACTTGAGTTGCCAACATTAGAACTCATGAAACAATTGGAACTAGCTGAGTTTGAGCCTATGGAGATCAAGTATGTAGAATGATGGAGTTAGAAGAAGTAAGAGAACATGCCGTGCAAGACCATGGAGAAGGATCAAGCATTGATCAAGAAGAGATTCGACAAGAAATCTACAACCAAGACATTCCAAGTTGGAGACTTGGTTCTAAAGTGGGATATAGATCAAGCAAAACCAGAAGGCATTCCAAGTTCGACGCCATTTGGAGTGGTCCCTACATGGTCGCAGGATGTAACAGTAGAAATGCCTTCAATCTGGCTAAGTTGGATGGTGAAGAATTACAGATTCCAGTCAATGGGATCTACCTTAAACATTACTACTGAAAAGGAAGGTTTCACCCTTGTACATATTAGTCTAGGATTTCCACTTCTTCCAAGTGCTTGTGCACATTGTTATTGTTATTATATTAGGTTTTATTTCCCTAAGCGCTCTGGCATAGGTTTGGCTACTCCAGGTTTGTGTCATTATACAGTTCAATGCGCCTCCAGATGAATGTGCCAGGACCTTCAAAATTTACAATAGGGGGACTCATAGTTGCTAATTTTAAAATAGAAAAAAAACAGAGCAACTAAAATTAGGTCTTGAGGGAGTCCATTTCCAGAATAGTAGGGTAGGTTCAAGGTCACTAAGTGCAAGCGTCAGATTCAAGTTTCAAGAACATGATCGGTATCAAGCCACCACCCATGACTCCATGCCCAATGGATGCTTTAAGGAAATTGATCATTTCACCTAGTAGGCAGGTGATCCCCATGAGTTGCCAAATTGTTGACCAAATAAGCTCACACTTATTTTGGGTCAACTAACACCATTTTTCCCTTTTTTTTCTTTAATATAAATTTTTACATATTTCAAGCACTTAAGGCCCTTGAAAGCATTTCCATTAGATAGGAAATTTCTTCCCCTTTCCAAAGATATAAATAAGTCCTTCTAACTCTTCGTATTTTTCAAGTTACGGGCCAATGGGCTGAGAAGGATTTTTGCCAAAGCAAGCCAACGGGGACATTTTTACACTTTTCGCAAAAGGCACAAGTATAATTGTGGGACCCACGAGCCCGAGAAGGATTACTTTTACAAAGTGGAAAAAGTGGGCCGAGGGCCCGAAGATGTCTTCTCACCCAAAATGGGAAAATGTGGGACGACGGGTCTACGAAACTTTGGAACTTTTATACTTTTGTCAAAAGGCACAATTTTCAAGGTGCGGGCCTCGTGAGCCCACGTAGTCTCATTGGATGTTGAAAATTCATAGACACGTGGAGGCTTCCACATGCCTCATCGGTGCAACTTCAGGAGAAGGATCCAAAGGAGTTCCCAAACAAGCGTGGAGCCTCCACGTGTTCCAGTCGCATAGAGCCTTTGTCAAAATGGAAAAGACTCGGGCGAACATGAGGCCAAATTGGCTAAGTATAAAGAGGTAGCAAAAGCTTCCATGTGTTTCATTGGCACATAATCAAAGGAAAAATCTAGAGCGGGTTCCCACCGAGCGCAGCCCTCCATGTGTCCTAGGTCTGAAAGGGGACAGAGTCGACAGTTGAAAAGTCAAAATGGGGTAGAGCCAGCAGAGGGTGCCACATGTCGACTCGGCGCATTTCAAAGATCAACTCTGAGGGCGGATCCTCAAACAAGCGCAGCTTGCCACGTGGTGGTCGAGTCAAAAAGGGGATAGAGTGGGCCTAAATTGACTAAGTACACGGAACCGACAAAAGGGGCCGCATGTCAACTTGGCACAACTTCAAGGTAAAGTCCGGAGTGGGTTCCTAAATGAACATTGAGCCTCCACATGTCTAGAGTTAGACATATGGCCCCGCCAAACAAAAGGGACTTAGCCAAAACACAAAGAGACAGAGCAAATCCATGGAAAGAGCCACATGTCCCAACAATGCAACTTTAAAAGCATAGGCCTAAAGAGGGACCCTGAATGAGCACCAATCCTTCATATGTCCCAGGTCCAAATAGAGTCTCATCGGCGGTGAAAAGTCACAAAAACCTGCGGAAGCCTCCATGCGTCATCTTGGTGCAACTTCGGGGGAAGAGTCCAAGACGGGTCTCTAAATATCGTCAACCCTCCACGTGTCTTGGGATAGGCATGAGTCTCCACCAATAAGAGGGACTTAGGCGAATACAAAGGAAGCGGAGGAGCCCGGAAGTTGCCACGTGTTAGTTTGGTGCCATTCGGGAGTGAAAGGAGGTAGTAAATCTTGAGAATGTGTAGGGCTTCATGTAGATCTCAAGGGTCGACTTTGAATTTGAAATATGTTTGGAAAAATATTTTATGAATCTAAGGCCCACCGAGATTTTTAAATGCTTAAATCTTACAAGATTGTGAGAGCGTGTGTTGGACACTCGACCCTGATCTACAGGTGATCCTAACTACAACTGGAGTAGATATAGGCCGCCATTCTTGAAGCTGTCACATTTTTTTACCCACCGTCGTAATGAGGTATTTCTCACCCAATAAGAAGCAATAATGGAGGCGTGGGTTGTGTCCCGAGACCCATTAATTTTGCAGGTGGTTTTAATGCATCTCGAGGTAGTTGAACAAGAGTCTATATTTCTTCTACCTCCTTCTCTCATTTCTTCCTATATATTGTAAGAAGGTGCATCTTCCTAAGGGTTGGACATTTCTGCTCTGCACCCTCCCTTTTCTCTTGCCCATAAGTGGATTTGTGGATTCCAAGCCTCTCATTCAAGTTGTAATCTAATCTTTCCTCTTGACCATTGTAGTGTATTGTATTAATTCTGGAGCAATAATATGTGTCTGTGGATGATTTTCAACCCTCTCAGTGTTTATTACATTCATCTGATCTCTCATCGCAGTTTTGGTTATTTGTGCATGGTGATTGTATTGTATCTTTATGGCTTGTGTTTATTGCAAAGCAGGTGTTTCAACATTCCTTTGGTGCATCACCCTTGTTAGTTTAGGTTTTGTTTCTTGCATTTCCTTAACCCTGTCTCCTTGGTAAGTTAGAATAGGTTTTAGAGTAGATCCTCTGCAATATAAATGTGTGCACCTGAACAGAGGAATAAGAACAAGCCTTCATCCGGAGAGCTCCCTTGATTCGCAAAGTCCCGCACTTTGAGAGAAGCTCCATGTTATGCGATCACACTAATAGTCTCAACCCATCGAGTTGCAGACATTCAGGGGTGTTGTGATTCTGCACTAACAGGAACATTGTACACAACTTTGTGCATGAGGTATATGCATGATGAGAGTTGCATTATGGCGCATAATGCCACTATGTAATATAGAGTGTAATGTGTGATGCATTTTCAATGCTTATATGACTATATTAAAATATTGGAAGTAAGAAACATGTTGAATAATACTTTGCCACACTTGGTGGAAAACTATTATGTATATGATAATTGTAGTTAGAGAGTTTCTCTTCCTTGTAAAGTCATGAGATACTTTAAATCAAGTTTTTCCTAAGAGTATATCAAGGAATCAATGACTATATTTATGTCAATATGCTTGGGTTTTAGCATGCAACATAAGAATATGAAGATAGAACATGGCTAAATATATCATTGTATGGTATAGTGCATGGATGATATAACTTATATTATAGTTGTACTTTGTAATCGCATGGACTATTGAAAATTGTAACAATTCCTTAAAGGTCATATTATTGTATTTGTAATTTTTTATAATTTAATACAATAAATGATGTTATTGTGATGAATTTTTTATCTAAAAGATTTTATAGAGTTGAATCATGTATCTATATCTTTTCTTCTATTTCTATATACTATAATTATTATAGTTTAGAAAATATATCCTTTGTTAACTTATTATGCATAGGGACCAACATCCAAACATTTGAAATAAAATTTAGGTTTAATTATTAGTAAGAGATGGTTTTATCATCATAGTATCTTGGTTTTGGGTACAACTTATCTGATGTTGAAAGACTTGTGTATAAAATATGTCAAGATGTAGAGGATTAGATATCAACAAGTTCAATGGTCAAAAAATAGTTGAAACTCAAGATGATATATATTTTAACAAATATATTTTAGTGGGTTATTGTGTTTAGAAATACTTCACATATGTAAAATAGGACAAGTGGAATAAGATTGACTAGAAAGCTAGAATATTTATCAAGATTTATTTATCAACTTTAGTTTTATAAAATGTATCTGTTGGAAACAAAACAAATATTTAATGTGATATGTTGGGAACATTATACTTGTCTAAATCTCTAGTCAACAAACTATTCCTATGCAAGAAGCTATATTTGTTGTAAATGAATGGTGGTGGCCTCGTTATAGAGCATCCAAATGCATACAACATTGTGATTAGTTAGTTATTGTTTATGGACATAACATGGATGATGAATAAAGGTATCTTACGCTTCCATTCTCTTTTTCAAACTCTTGGGATAACCTAGTAACGGATATTACTAATACCTTAGCTAAGTTAAACATAAATGAGATTGTTGTGGCATTATTGATAGAAGAATCGAAGGCATGAGTTTGCTTCACATCATTAATCAAGTGATGGATTTTTAGTGGTCATGAGAGAACAAGAGAAAAAGCGAGAGATTAAGGGATAATCATGCTTGAAGTCTAGAGGCAAATCTAATACTCTAGATAGAACTTCTTTGAAACAAATCTAGAAATATGGAAAACATCATTTTAAAGATTGTAGAGTGAAGGTGGGCAAGGGAAAACCACTAAATGCACCATCCTTGGGTGAAAAAGGATCCATTGATTAAAATGGAGATGCATACTTGGCATTCGTAATTGTGCATTCGCAATGAGGCATGGTTTATTGAATTTGGAGCTTCCTATCATATGAATTTCCACAAGGAGTGTTTTACGGATAGGAGTAATAGCATAGTGGTAATATCTTTCTTGGAGATGACTCAACTCATTAGACTTTAGCTCAAGAAGAGTAGAGCTAAATGTGTGAGATGGGAGAATCAAGACTCTTCCTAGCGCTCTTCACATTCTACTTCTCGCAAGGAATTTGGTTTCAGTTAGCAAGATGTGTGATACTAGTGTGTAGGTCTCATTCATAAAGGATGGCTATACATTGGTGCATGATGCCATGATATTGGCAAAAAGTGTACACGTTTGAATTTTGTTTAAACTAGATGCAAGTATGGTCATTGTTTCTTGTAACAACACTATTATTCTTGAAGTAAATGAAATACATGAAAAATATAGTATATTTCGGTAAAGAAGAAAATACTTTTGTTAATGTATTTAATAGATGGTATACATTTGTATGATTTAAGATACACTCGTATTATTGATTAGTTATATAATTATATATGAATATGCACACATACTCATATCTTGTTAATATAGTTTAGTATCAACTAAATAATTGACTTAATTGACTTTGGCCATTAATAAAAAAATTTACTATAAAATATGCTTTGAAATTTTATATTAAAGAAGACTTGTTCACCAAGGTACAAGATTTTGGTGTTTATATTTCATTTTCATAATATAACACCATTTTTCACTATAAAGACATCATGGCAATGTTTCCTACATACTTTAAACTAAACACCAATATATGTTTGGTATAATGGAATTAAATTGGAAGACACATATTGCGGATACCACTATCTTTTTGGTGGATTGGAGGTATTCATATCATTTTGATGCCACTATCACTAACTCAAGAGGAACATTTTCAATTTTTTTAGTTCCAAATTTTTATTACAAGAAATATTTTTGACGTCTTATAATAATTGTGAGAGAATTGGGTCCCTTGTTGGCAACGATAATGGCAACAAGAAGAGGTGGGTGATTGTACGTTACCACCGACCGTTCATTTCCTCACAATAATTTAATAATTTAAGTTGTTACAATTATTTTTTTAAGCAAAGCTGCTATCATATTCAGCGAATAATTTAATTATTCTTTCTCAATTTCAACAAAATCATAAACTTCACAATTATATCTTTTCGTTATAATAATGACAAGGCTTTCATCAAAAGTAATTTGTAATTTTGGGATGGTATATATTGTGGAAGTTAAAGATAAAATCTGTTTCGCTCCTTACACAATTTGAGCATGTCCATATTTTTCATTTTTGTCGTTGTGGGTTTTTGAGGAAAAAAAGATGTGTAAGTATTTGCGTTACATTGTTATACATTTGTGTATTTTGAAAAAAATGGTTGTGGTCGGCAGATATGATATACTTTTCAAGGAAAAATGCCTCATCTTCTTCTTTTTTACTTTTGTAATCTGCATTAAACTGTATAGAGGATTCTTTTTATTCTCTTACACTAGTATATAGGTTTGATGTTGAGTGGGTGATGTTTAAGGAAAATGCATGCATCGATTTATTCATCTTCTAAATTTGAGTCTTGACCATTAGGGAGTTACTCACAAAGATTTGTTTATGTTACACTTGCATCTCTATGATCTTACTTGTCTCGAGGATTTTGCTACTACATAAACAAACACAGGAGAATCTGTCACATATACTTGAAACATACACCCGATAACACCCATAATTATCATCACCTCTTTGTACCCAATAATAGGAATTCCTAGTGGCTTTGTTATACCCAATTTATGTCATTTTATCAAAGTGGTGAAATAACTATCAAGTGAATACTCAAAATGAGAATATTGTTGAAGCAAACAAGGTTTGATAAATAGGTTAATGGAGACACCGCATAAGACATAAGATTTCTTAACATTTCGGACACTCCAACCGTGGGACCTATCGCTAGGAGAAAAAGATTTGTATTTCCAAAAAGAAAAATTATTTCAATGTATAAGATGTTTCTTGATTTTATTTTTCATTAAGTGCATCAAAGGTTTCAAGAATTACTTAAAACAAGACCAAGGCATTTATTCAAATTGTTAGAGATGTTTTCAAATTCAATTGCCTCACATATTATGCATTCTTTCCAACGGTCCACTTTCACAAGAATGCAAAATACACGAGGAAATTGAAATTGAAAAAATCCCTAACAATTTAAATAACGATGATGGTATTGTTTTAAGTAATACTTCAAACCCTTGATGCATTTAATTAAAAATTAATAATCAAGAGGCTCAAGGAATATGGAAGGTCGTGCATCAAGAAAGGTCTTATATATTGTAATAACGTTTCTTTATGGAAATAAATGTCCTTTTCTTCTGACGATGGGTCTTGTAGTTGGGTCCTAAACATCTAGAAATCTTATTTCGTGGGTGGTGTCTCCAGAAACCAGTTGTCAATTAACCCTTATTGTTTAAGCAAAACAAGCAAACAAGTTTTTTCCAAGAACTCCTACGTGAAAATGTTGTTTTGACCTCCAAATGGTGAGGAGCCTTCAGAGAGGTATAGAACTACACCTTATATGAGGCGTACTTGGCCCAAACATTCACATTTTAAACCATTTACATTGTGGGGAAGAGGAGCTTGAGTTGAGGGTGAACTTACCTAAATTATTATACAATTCCTTGTAGGATATGGTAGAAATTTTTAAAATCAAAGGGGCGCCCATAAAGCACCATGAGATAATTAATTTAATCTGCAAGCTCACTTTCTACAATTGTATAATGGAGAGGTGGTGTGGTAGAAGTTTGTGAAGAAATTTAGTAAAGAAGAACCAAGTGAAAAATGTTATATTAAATCCCCGCTTCCAAACTAAAAATACAAAGAGGACAAAAAGAAGAGGTAACCATTCATGCTGAATTGAATGAACCAATCCTTATCACTCGCATTAATTCAAAGAAGGTTCTAGAAAAATAAGTACTACCTTCACAAGTTAAGACAGTCCAAATTGAAAAGATATAAGAGGAGGTTAGTATCGCAAAGAGATGAGGATTACAAGAAGAAAGGCTCATGGTAGAAACTCTCTTGAATTTGGGGCAGCCTGTCACTTTCACAAAATAACCTTCAAAACAACTTCCCACACATGAAGCACCCGAAGGCCAAATGTTCACACCTACCACTATTTCATCAATAGAAGAAGGGGGACAATGTAAACCTCAACGTCAACAAATGGATAAAAGGAAGGTCCCCATGTAGTAAAATAAAGAATTATATCAATCATCATATCAACATGTAGATGAAGGTCTAGGTTCACTTGGCGAAGAATATGAACAAATAAACTAATTAATGGCCCTATCTAGAGATAATTTTTCCTCGTAAGAACAAAATAAGGAGACTAAAAGACTTAAACAACTCTTAAGTGAAAAAGAAAAAAATTCAAAGCTTAGAGTTGGAATTAGTAATGAAAAAGAGAGGCATGGAAGCTCTAGTTGTACTATGTTAGAATTAAACGTAGAACCCGAAAGCATAAATGAAAAACTATAGGAAAAACATAACTATCTATTATCTTTATAAAATAAGTCAAGGAGAAGGAAAAATAATTTAAGTCCATCTCCTAAAATTTCTAGACCATCAACACATTTCAACAATAAATTAATGAAGCTATAGGGAGCATAGAAAATTTATCAAAAATTGGCTTCTAGAAATATCCGAATGAAAAGGAGGTCCAAAATGACTTCGCTTTCCCATTTATATATTATATAAGAAGGGATTTGTCTTCGGAAACAATCTAAACTTGACTTGCGAAGAGCACAAAATTTACCTTAAGATACTTAAACATGAGTGGGTCGGGATGCATTATTAGCCACCTTTACTTTAAACACCAACACTACATGGAACTCTTGGGACTAACAAGTTTTGATCTAATAATAGGATTTCTACTTAGAGTTAACTATAGGAAATCTATTATTAGAGTACTTGTATGCTTTTGTATTCCTTGTAAAGGCACATGGCTATTATTAGCATGTAGCCTATTTTTGGAAGGTGCATGGGTGGTGAAGGGAAAGTCCCCACCCCTATATATGTGTATATGTGTGTGTGTGTGTGTGTGTGTGTGTGTGTGTGTGTGTGTGTGTGTGTGTTGATTTGCATGGTTTAGACAAAACCAATTATTATAGAGTTATGTTGTGGATTTGTTAGCACGCATGATTCATGATGACATTACTATGATGTATGAAGCTTCTATGTTTTGCAATATTTAATATAATGGATCATATTGGTTGGATATTGGTGTTAGATGTGACTGAATATGGTTCTTGCATGGTAAATATCATTATAATCATTGTTTAGTCAATCTTTCATATGGTTTAGATCTAGATTTGGTTCATGCATGTGGTTTACTTGATTATCTGTTATGGATCTAAATATATACATGCACAATCATGCTAACATTCTGAAAAAAACTCTAAAGAGGGACCTGGTACCCTTGTGCTTCGGGTGAGTGCTCAGTTCTAGATGAGTGATGATGTGCCAACGCGCCTTGGGATTTGTGGGTATATTCTAGGCTGCATCATTGGTTCCATTATCGGACCTCTTTCTCAAGTTGTTTTTCAGATGTTGCATGATGAAGACATACCGATTGACCTTGCCAATATTGAGGAGTGGTTAGTAGATCTGGAAGAGGAGTATGCTCATAGATTCAACACCGACCTGATTTTAATGCACACACGTGGGTCGAGCAAAATCTATATGACTACTTATATGAGATCTTATTTGTTATCTTCCCGATAGAATTATATGAGTGGCTGGTTACTTATGCATCAAAGAGGAATTAGAGGTTTTACACTTGTTTGGATGCAGAAGAATTTCAGGCCTTGTATGATGCAGATCTGATTTGGACGTGCTCTATGGATGTTTGGTTCCATGGTGTTTTGAATAGCTATATTCTTGAGTACGTAGTTTTGACTTACTCTTTCCCAAGGGTTTGTTGAGTTTTAGTTTTTGCATGAGCCCAGAGGATCATATTTGTGTGGTATTCCACTAGCAATCAAGATCTTGATTGTAACCCTAGATTTGGAAAAGAAGCCGATGGCTAACTAAACCCCACCACGTGTGGGGCAGGAGTAAGTTTGGTAAGGATGGTGGACCTAGTGGCAGAGAGAGATAGAGGGAAGAAAGGTGGCTTAAGTTCAATGAGGCACATGAGAGGGATTTAGAGAAGCAATGTGAAGTTATAGAACAGATGGTGTTGTGGAGAGAGATGGCTCGTGAAGGATTTGGGCTCACGTAGAAGACATGGAGCTAGAGCATCTGGATCTCCCCCATTTGGGAAAGCATGGTAGGGAACCCTCTTTAACCTTAGATGAGAGCACACCAGTAGAGATGACATGGGCCATGGGTGCATCTAAATCTACCTAGTGACCTAGCCCTTGCACTTGGTTTTCTAGTTTCTATGATAATCAATAATCAACAAGCTAGTGTGAGCAAGTAGAGTTGCAGTAGATAGAGTTAATTTGTAGTCAAGTTTAGGAGTTAATCAGGGATATTATTCATCTATGGTGCAATCATCATCTACTTTATTTGGAGGACCTATTGGAGGTATCTTTTCTAGCGCATCATCAAGCATAGAATGTAGGCACACAAAACCTAGGCATCACATCTAGAAGTAGTGCAACTTCATAGACTGTGGGTGTTCAATTTAGCAAAACCATCAGAACATAAGGTAGTGCATCTTCTAGTCCATTACCTACTAGAGGAGGGATCAGGATCAGGAGGATGGGAGGCTTGATTACTGAGGATCTTAGTGGATCTAGGGTGGTGGAAATATAAGAGGAAATACAGAGGCTCTGATCTAGTGGGCAAGGTCCACACCAACCTCAAAAATTTATATGGAGATGTCTCTCTATCTTCCAAGTATAGAGGTATTGAAGATGCAATGAGCACATGTGCATATGTGTGAGATATTGTGCACGCAAAAGGGATTACATCTCAGAGCAAAGGCAAAGCCAATTTATAACTACGTTGGGGATGTGCATAAATTGGTATAGAAAGTTTGATCCTAATCAGACTTGTGTGGATTATACAAACATGAGATGCTTTCTTAAAGGAATTTTATATCCCTGAGTTTGAGTAGAAAAGCATAAGTGCACTTAAAGATATTAAGCAGGCACTACTTGAAAGTGTTCAGGAATATGATGCATGGTCAATTCAAGACTCTTTTATCTAAGTTATCTTATGACATACACGTGAGCCAACATGCACAGTGGTTCATTGGAGGACTGATCACACCTTTCAGAGGGTGCTTTCACATAAAACTTACACAAATCCACATGAGGCACTTGAAGCAGCTCTACGCACTGAGGTGGTGGTAGGAAGTGTGGACACAAGAGTGAGCCCATTCTTGGAAGCTCGATTACAACGATGGTGAAGCAGTTGAGAAATTATCTACTAATTCAACACATGAGACGCAACGAAATTTGGTGTACAAATTGTGAAGTGAGGGGCATACTAAGGATAGTTTCCCTTGGAAATCGTGTGTTCTCCTTATTACTATTGGATTGTGAGATATGTCACTTGGACCACAGTTCAAGTCGATGCCCATTATTGCAATGCACGATAAGAAAGAATGTGTCCAGTTACTGTAAGATTTGTAGGTCCTCAACTCATGATATTGAAGATTATAGGTTGATTGATCAGATCCATGATGTTATTGATGTTGGCATAAGATAGACAAACTGGTGTTGTAAATAATTCCAAGGAAAAGGGAAAACATCATGACTATGATCATAGTGAGGGGCATTCTGATGGTGGCCATGGTAGAGGTTGAGGTTACAGAGGTGGATTCCAAGGTCGAGGTCGTCGGGGGAGGAAGGAGTGATTTCCCTCATGGAACCTATTATACATGTGGATCTCCTGACCACTACATGCATGAATGTCCACAGAAATATTGTGTGTTCTTTTTTTAGGAAAGAATCATAGTTATGAAGAGTGCCCCAAATTGTATGAACACTTAAGAAAGAAACACAAATAGGAAAATAAGGGCATAGAATGGTTAGAGTACAACGCATCATGGAAGACCAATGGATGCCAAAGTTAGCACCGAATCTTGAGTTGGTACTATGAAGATTACTACACGTGCTAGGAAGTGCACAGGGAGACTCTACAACAAAAACCTACCATTACTAAGGAGGAAGTCCTACATGCCAAGTATCCAGACCCTATGCATCAGAAGGAGGTTTATCAAGAAACTATGGAAGTAATTCAGAATTTACAAGGTGAGATACAATGTTTGAAGGAACAATCATGGAAGTTGGAACAAAAGAAAGCAACTGATCTCCATCAGATAGATGTTGATGACTTGAAAGAAGTTTGCAAGATGTTGCACCAAGAGAACATTATTCCTTTGTTGGGAAGTTGGTTGAAGGGAAACACTCCACGCACGTTTGGGACTAAACATGAGAGACAAATTTTGCATGTTAATATTCCTTCCTCTGATAGTTTGGATTATGATAAGGAGATTACTCTAAATGTTGTTGTTGATGGTTGGATTTTGAGTAACATCTTGATTGACACAAGCACGAAAGTGAATGTGCTCACTTTGGATGCATGGGTTCAGATGGGAAGACCTCCATTACAACCATCTTCTAATGTGTTGTTCATGGAAAATCAACTAAGGAAACACCCATTGGAGTTTTAAAAGATGCATCCATTACTATACAGGGGCCAAGTTCACTAGGGACTTTGAGGTCTTAGCTTGCAGAAGAAAAAAATTTCCCACATTACTTGGGTGCCCTTGGTGTTATGCAAACAACATTGACTTAGTGTTTCAACAAGGGGTATATCAGCTTTGAGAACAAGGAAGAGTGTGTCATCATACCTTTGATAGATGGGAAATTTACACCTTATGTAGAGCCCTTAAGTGAAGAAGACTTGAACAAAATTTATGTGCACACCATCCGAGATCCAAAAGTTCTTGAGCCATCAAAGGAAGGAGTTCTCCAATGGGATGATGCATAGTCCATGAGTGATACTACAAGTGTTTCATGTGACAATTGGGCACATGAAACTTATGAAATGGTTGGGTGTGAAGTACGAGTGCAACTATGTGCATGCAAAAAGCCAATCAATATTAGGCATTTAGGCAAATAACCAACTGTACCAAAGTACACAGGTGAAGATAATCCAGAAGTATTCTTCTTGTTATGGAGGTTCAATGGGAATGTCAGGTGGAAAGAAGGAATATGCTAGTATATACCCTACGCGGGATGACAATGCACGTTGGTGGATTGTTCACAGGGATAGTCTCTTGGAATGGAGAGAAGTAAGGATTGCTTTATCTACTCTCATTTCTAAAAAGCAATGCACCTACTCAGATCTATGCATTCCATGGTAATGATCTTGTTCAACACCATGTTCAACAGTGTGAGAGACTCTGGATGGCAAAGGGGAAGAAGATTTTCCACCTTCGTTGTGGGTGCACAAGTTTTATTTCACCTTGCGAGGTTGCACACGCATGGTATGTCTATGTAGAGTTGAATAGAGTGACTAGAAATTGGCAAAGAACTTGTTGAAGGTATGACTCAGACCTTTGATTACTTTTCTTCTAAACCTCCGGTAAATGAGGTGTTACAGGTTATGAAGTCACTTAACTATGGGAGATAGTGCAAAGGCCAAAGAGTTACTTCAGAGTTGTTAGGAGAATCAGACCTAGGGGCACATTTTGAAGAGGAAGAAATAGATGTTGAACAACTTGGCATGTGCCTTCCTAGAAAGAGAAAAGGGTAAGATGATTTACATGGTTGATGATGAAGAGGTAGAGAACTTGGACATTGAGCACACAGAGGGTACGCGTGAAGTCTTGGACAATGCAGATGAGAAGGCACACCTACCATGAGCCTATGAAGACCAAGAAAGTGAACATTGGCATGGATGTTGAACCTAAGGAGGCTATTATAGGAGATTACTAGTCTGACTCTGAGGTTGCTAAGATCATTGAGTTTTTGATGAATTTCAAGGATTTGTTCCTAGAGGCTATCATGAATTGAAAGGCGTACATGAATCATTGGGAGAAATGAAGATAAAGCTAAAAGAAGGTGCACGCCCAATCCGAAAGAGGCCTTACAGGATGAATCCAAACTTGCACATCAAGGTAAAGGAAGAAATTGACAAAATGTTAATTTCTAGAATTATTGTGCCAATTGAGGAGTTAGAGTGGGTAAGCCCTATGGTGATCAACATCAAGAAAGATGGTAGAATCAAGATTTGTGTGGATTACAGGGAGTTAAATGCTACATGTGTGATTGATCCCTTTCCCACACCATTTACTGAGGAAATCTTGGAAGGTGTTGCAGGGTGCAAAATCTACTCCTTCACTGATGGATTCTCTGGATATCATCAGGTGAGGATAGCTATTGAGGATCAAGAGAAGATGAATTTCACCACCGAGTGGGGAATTTTTTCATACACAGGTTATGCCCTTTGGATTAAAGAATGCACCTGCATAGTATTTTCACGCATAGTGGTACAAGCATTCCAGGATTTTATTCACAAGTTCTTATAGGTGTATCTGGATGATTGGATAGTCTATGGGCTCATGAAAGATCATTGTGATAACTTGTGGATGATGTTTGAGAGATGTAGGTAGTTGAGCATCTCCTTGAACATTAAGAAGTGTATATTTTCCACCCCTTTTGGAATTTTTTTAGGGCACATCATCTATAAAGAAGGCTTTTTGGTGGATCTGCTAAGGTAGCTATGATTTTGGGCTTGGAGGAACCTACTAGCCAAAGTGAGGTGTGTGGATTCTTGGGGCACATAGGTTATTATAAAAATTTATTAAGGGATATGCCAAGATCACCATGCCCTTAGAAGAATTACTCAAGGGAAAAGGAAAGTTCTATTGGGGTGAGGCACAACAACGCACATTTGACACACTGAAGGAAAGGCTTACTACAACACCCATTTTGCACTTTCCTTCATGGTCCAAGCCCTTTCATGTTCATGTAGATGCCTCTGGCATGGCCATTGGTGTCGTATTAGCTCATCCTAGAGGGGATTTTGATCATCCTATTTTTTTTGCTAGCAGAAAGTTGACTCCAACAAAACAAAAATTATACAACAATAGAGCACGAGGCCTTGTCTATGATCTACGTGCTCCATAAGTTTTGATAGTATTTTTGGCTACACCATTTATCTTTTATACAAACCACATGGCATTGAAGTACTTGGTGAACAAGCCCATTTTGTAGGGGCATATGTCATTGGGTACTTGTTATTTCAGAGTTCAATTTTATAGTGGTGGTTAAGCCCGATAAGAGCAATTCTGGTCCAGACCACTTATCAAGATTCAATCAGAGAGGGATGCAGAGAGCATTGAGGATATAATGTCCAATGCACAATATTTAGGTTGAACCACACCCCTCGACTTGGAGATATTGTTGTCTTTTTACACATGTGTGTCACTCAAGGAATGAAGGCTTTAGAAAAGAAACAACTTGTTATCCACATGCACCTTACATGTTGATCAATGGAGACTTATACAAATTAGGTCATGATGAAGTTTTGTGCACCGTGTGTGCTTGAGCATGAGCATGAAGACAATTATGGCAGAGGCTCATGGTGGTATTATAGGTGGACACTATGCAGGGGATGCCACCCACGTAAGATTCTACTAGCTGGTCTATGGTGGGAGACTTTATATAAGGATTACAAAGCATATTGTAAGGCATGTGACCATTTTCAAGTGCCTTGGAAATCTTGGGCAACGTGATGAAATGCCTTTGAGGCCTATTACTAGTGCAAACCTTTTGAGAAATGGGCAATTGACTTTGTGGGCCCTATTTCCCTAACCATGCACAGTGAGATAGATCACACTACATTATAACTTGTACAAATTATCTTACAAGGTGGGTGGAAGTGGCACCTACAAAGGATTACACAACAACTACAACAACAAGGTTTCTGTGGGAAAATATTATTAGCAGGTATGGCTGCCCTTTAAGTTTAACAAGTGATAGGGGTACTCATTTCCTTAATGAGACTATCAAGATATTATTGGATGAATTCATGGTTACACACCATCGACAACCCCTTATCACCCTTAGGAAAATGGAACTGCTGAGGCCTTCAACAAGATATTGAGCCATACCTTGACAAAAAATTGTGATGTTGGAAGGTGAGATTGGGATGACAAGGTTTTTGTGTACTTTGGGCATACATAAACAACCTATAAGAGGTTGAATAAAGCAACACCATTTCAGTTGGTGTTTGGCATAAAAAAGTTCTCCCCATGGAATTCATGTTACCTTCTTTGTATTGCATGCAGGAGGTCTAGTTGATGAGAAAGCATTGAAAGAATATATTGACAAGTTGATGTAGCTAGATGAAAGGTGCCATAACAAGATGGAGTCAAAAGCAAGAAAAATCTAGGTAAAAGGCATGACATGATAGGACACATCAAGGATAAAAGCTTGAGGTTGGGAAAATGGTACTTTTGTATGATTCAAAGTTTTTGTGCCATCCTAGAAAGCTTAAAGTGCATTGGTTGGGACCATATGTTATCACTTATATACTTGATTCAAGTGCTTTCTAGTTAGAGGCACTTAGATGGAACACGGTTTCTTGATTACTTTAATGGGAGTAGGTTGAAGCCCTACTATAAATAAGTCTTCTTGGTGTTTGTAATAAGGTAATATTTCCATTTAGACTAGGTTCCCTTTAATGCATTTCCTTTATATGTGTTTCCTTCATCATTTTATGCTTTTTCAATTTAGTTCAATGTTTTGTGTAATAAGCATGCTTTGCACGCTAGAAGTTGATTACTATCTTAAGTGTTTTCATGCAAAGGACTACTGCACATACCCTTAGTGTGGGGTGGTTTATATACAAGGTTCATTACCAAGTTGAATATAGTTTATTGTCATCTTGAAGATGGGTATGCATGAGGAAACTTTTGTACAAGTGCTTTTTGGAAGGGTGCAGATAGAAAAAAAATTACTCCTAATGAAGACCACAAATGGAAAAATGGATGCACAATGTAACGTGAGGTAGGTTGTAGTAGGGAAACTACTTAGAAGAAGGCGAATGGTGAAGTACTTCGGTGCAGGGGAGCATGCAAAAGGAGGTCTATGGCCAAGAAGTAGAAAGGTGCACCAGAAGGTTATGACTGTGGCATGGAGATGTATAACATGCAAAAAATTTGGCAAAATGAAAATTAATGTTGGGATCATCGGTGGTAGGTGGAGGAGAAATAAATGTGACAAATTTTTCAAAATCTATATAAGGATGCAATGCGGGTTCATTTTTACCTTTGCTATTACAAATTTTTGAGCGAGCTATTTGTGAATGAGCTAGCGAGACATTGTTGAAGTGTGGAGAGCTAAGAAAAACAGGCATGTGATCAGATTTATGCATAGGATTGACTTGTGCTCCCATTAGAGAAGGGTTTGAGTGAAGCAGAGGCATGTGGGGAGGAGAAATCAAGCACTAGGGTTTGAATTGAAGCTAGGGCATGTAATTTCTTGCTAGGGCATGTGAATCAGAGTTGTAGAGCTCAAAAAAGGTACAAAGAACACATCTTTCTAGATATTATGGCACCCAAACGAGCACCAGGAGTAGGTACAAGGGGAAAGAAACAAAAGGATGTTGAGATTGAGATCGAGGATGCCCCAAAGTAGGTTTTCTGAAATGTAAGTACCCAGAGGAAGTAATCATGGGTCATGATTGGGATTCTCATGTCCGCAAAGAAAAGTAAGTGATTACAACCATAGAAAAATGATAACAAAGAGGAGTTGGATGCATTGTTGAATAGAAAGAAAAAAAAATGAATAGATAGATGACATGCCCATTTACGATGATGCTGTGGAGAAGCTCTTGAGAAAGGTAGGGGTTTTGTAGTTATATGAGCTTCCATATTTTGGAAAACCTAAAAAGCTTTACCAATGGCTCATGAGCAGAGTCCATGAGGACTTTTTCTATTTTTTGGGTGATGGATGAGGATCACAATGCCCTTGATTGGAACTTTGACGGGTTTGAAAAGCACAGCACAAGAGGTGAGTAGTGACCTAACTGATAAGGCAATAATTATAGCCACCAACAAGGAGTTGGGTTATGCAAAAGGTCCACACAACATGGATATTTACAAGCTAAGGAAGTATCCAGTTGTACAGAGCCACACACTTGTTGAAAAATTGAATGACCAGAGAGATGGTCACAAGTGAACACTATGTGGCTACATATTGTGAAGAAAATGTCAAAAGGGGAGACCTACAACTTGGGGATACATTGCTGAAACAATCATTGAGGAGGCACACAAAGGTGAGAAGATAAGCTTTGGCACTATTTTGTATCACTTGTATTTGTAGAGATTGGAGTGCCTCGATGGGCCAAAGAATAAAGTCTGGGAGTACCTTGGAGAAGAAATCTCTCACAGAGAGATTTGAAAAGTATCTATGTGAAGGATCCATGAGTGGCCCATTCAAACAAAGGGAAGAGATGTGGTACAAGTGACTTCACATGGTGTTTGAAGAAGAGTGGAGAATACCTAAGGAGTTTCCCATGGTGGTAGGAAAGTTGGCACAATTTGCAGTGTACCAACATTTTTTTCACATGTTTTACGATGAAGGATGGAACATGGAGTCCATGGTGCAAAATTCCCTATGCCTTCACAGTGTGGTTCTTTTTAGGCATCGGTTCACATATTTACAGATGTGTGTTGACTGATATATAATGTAGATAAGGTAGACTATGACTACCACACTCTGCAGAAGACTTACACTTATCCAGGTAAGTCTGCATACATTGAAATATTAATCTCTGATGACATAACTATGAATTCTGTAAGTTTGGTGATAGGTGACAGTGGGGAAGCCTTGATATACCTTCAGCTTAAGCCCAGAGCTAGAGAATGAAAGTATGTGGAAAATGAATTCAAACTTCCAGCCCACCTAAAGGAAAGCACACAATGGAAATCTGGTAGAAGAACAACCTACTTTTCACCCATTCGAGAAGAGGAGAAGAAGAAGAAGAATTACATGAGAGATACATGTGGGGTTAGAGCATAGGGGTCACAGTCAACCAACTAATAAAAAGGAAAGCGAAGCACGTGACTACTCCTCCACTATAGCAAGATGAAGAGGAAGTATTGAGACATGTGAAATAGAAATTGATATATATACAGAGCAAGTCACCGAGGAGCAAAAATTCAAGAGGGTGTTTAGGAGAACCAGGACTCAAGGCATAGGCTCATCACAACCTTTGAGAAGGTCACCTAGACTTTCACCATAGAAAGAAGTGCCTGAGAAGAAGAAGAGGTGAAAAAACTAAAGCTTCAGGATGGCGAGGAGGATGAGTCTGAGAAAAGTGCACTAGTACCCAAAGACAACCAGAGGATGTAGAGGAGCCTCATGATGAGGAGATGAATAATAATGAAGAGGAGAAAAGGGCACTAAAAATAGAAGCTGAAAAAGGTGAAGGCCCGATTCTAGATTCAAGCGCCCGGGTTCCTAAGGGAAAGAAAATAAGAAAAGGAGAGGAGAGTGAGGATTATGTGACTCCCATGGTTGGGTATGTAAGTGATACAAGTAAAATCATATGTGCCCAATTTCAGAGCACTTGTGAAGCTAAGGATCTATATGGTTGGGAGTTAATGGATGCAGATATGGCCAACACGCATGCACCAGGAAGAAATAATTATCTTGGTCCATGCAAACTCACATGGATGAGCCAAATTTTGATGTATGTGAAGAATCATGCATCTCACACATAATGAATGAAAAAGGCTCCACATCTTCAACACATGAATATTAAGCCCACTGGCCATGTCGATGAGTAGGTAAGCAATGCCTTAGTAAATATATCTACAGAGGTTACATGTAGGAACATAGATAAAGCGACAACCATTAGGCATTGATGGATGACATAAGGGAAGAATGCAGAGATCAAGCACCTTATAAAAGAGAAAAGGAATAGGAAGAGGAAAGAATGAAGCATTGCTCAATATGGCTGAAGAAATTGGAGATGACATTCTGAAGGTAAGACCTCATCTAGAATCTCAAGTTCCTCAGAAATACCCTTCTGTCATGCATTATGCACTATTTGTGCACACTTGTAAAATTAGTCATCATGAAGGGCTGCATATGCCCATGCCAAAAGATCTACAAGAAGAAGTAGAGATCCAAGGCCACTATTTCAAAAATATTTCAAGTTATGAATCTTTATTACAGGCCTTGAAGGATGAGCTGAAGAAGGGGAATCAAGCTCTGAACATGTGCACAACTCTAAGACCAATAATTAGGATGAGGACCCTTGAAGAAGATAATGCAGTCTTGAAGGCTATGAAGGATGAGACACTTAGGCATGTAGATAGACTTATCTAGTGAAAAGAAAAGCGTGAAGCCCTCACAACATCCCAAGATCCACACAGGGACAGAATAGATGAAATTGGGAAGCTTATAACATAGAAAAATGGACTCCATGGAGGGAATAATGTCAAGCATGGCTAACATTTTCAGGGTTCTACAGAATGAGAAAGAAAATATGACTCAAGATGAACTAGAATGCCATTGTGATAGACATCCCAGAAAAAATAGGTGAGGTGTAAGTGATTGGCAGACATTGGAGGAAAATTAAGAATGAATATCCAGAGTTGATACTACCAGTAGAGGAGGAAAGTGTTGAGTGATGAATCATTCTTTTTGTTGAACAAGTCTTTATTATTTCATTCATTATTCTTTTCTTTGAGAGATATAAGTGGGATTTCCCATTTCCAGGGATGAAATGCAGTTAGTGTGGGGTAATGTTGAGCACAGGGAATATAGCTCAAGTAGAAGAGCACATAAGGATTGGGTGCACGAAACCATATGCATGTGGGAAGGCATAGATTCAGGGAGGAACATGAGCATGCCATAATAATTTGAATTTAGACTTAGCCACTTTTGTGGGTCAAGGCTATTTTTGGAGATGGAGTGTTGAGCACGTGATAAACATGAAGACTTGCAGCTCACACAAGGCTATTTTGGGATATGCAATAGTTCGAGTGCCATGCATAGTTTTGATCTAATAATAGGATTTCTACTTAGAGTTAACTATAGGAAATCTATTATTAGAGCACTTGCATGCTTTTTATTCCTTGTAAAGGTGCATGGCTATTATTAGCATGTAGCCTATTTTTGAAGGTGCATGGGCGGTGAAGGGAAAGTCCCCACCCCTATATATATGTATTTATTTGCACATATGTTTAGATAGACTAATTATTAGTAGTTATGTTATGTAGAGTTATGTTTGATTTGTTAGCGCATAACCATGGAAACTATATCTTGAATGTATGAAGCTTCTATGTTTTGCAATATTTAATATAATGGATCATATTGGTTGGATATTGGTGTTAGATGTGATTGAATATGGTTCTTACATGGTAAATCTCATTATAATCATTGTTTAGTCAATCTTTCATATGGTTTAGATCTAGATTTGGTTCATGCATTGTGGTTTACTTGATTATATATTATGGATATTGATATATACATGCAAAATCATGCTAACATTAGACAAAAGCAACTCTAAAGAGGGACAGGGAAATAAGAATTGTAGCAAGCAATAATTTGATCAAAATCCTTAATTTTAATTGAGCCACAAGCTTCAAAATTCATCTCTTAAGATTCAAAATACAAAATAGAAAAGAATGAGAATTTCTAAGAAAGTATAGGACTCCCAAGGAAAGTGCTAGAATTACAAAGAAAGTGCACGAATCCCAATAAAAGTGTAGGAATTATTCTTACAGGGATAAAAAATATGATCCACAAGTGATAGATTCACTACTTGGGCACTCAACTATCAAATATACTCAAATATTAGGAGACTAAAAATGTTTTTTTAGATCATGAAGAATATTTATTCAATGTAACACATGGTGGTCTAACACCATAGAATCAATATTCAATAAATTATAAAAGGAAACTCTCCTATCTTTTGAGAGAAAAGTCTTGATGAAACTTTAAAATTGTAGAATTCATATTTGCTTTGTAATAATATAGTTATAATGACATCCATTTTTCGATCAAAAAGTTGGATCAATACCTAAGTTTCAATAGAATTGTATTCAATAAGTTTTCATGAATATAGAAGTTAGTTTTACATTCATCAAAGGTTGAATGTTTCAAACTCTCGGGTAACTTAAAATATTTCATTGTAAACTTGAAAGGAGATAACCAATTTATCAATAGATATCAAATATTTAGTTTGTAAGACATGTCAAGTTAATAGAAGTAGAGTTTTTAATACCTTTGTCAAGAATTCCTAATTATTTATATGTAAATATAAGGAGGATAGCAAGGGTCACTCTAATCCAAGGAGGCGATATATTTTTTTCTAGTATTTTCATTTGTTAGCTTCATTTCCTATATTTTCTATTTAAATGAATTGTAGAAATATTTAAATAGATAACTTTTTTAAATTTCATGTATTTCATTATGTCTTAAAGTTAATGATTTATTGGTGTTATTGTATTTATGTATTACTACATTTCTAAAGCATTCAAATGTTTATTGTTTTAACTTAGATTAGTAGGGATTCTAGGGTCGGAAACATATTTCATCCTATTACCTATGATAGATAGCTTTCCATGAATCAACTAAAGTGTAGGATAAAATGACCCTCACCAACACATTAATTAACTAAAATTTGGATTTTTATCCTATTCTAAGTTAATCTAAATAGAAATAGTAATGGAATAGCTAGTATGAATTGAAATGTTATTGTCAAATAATTTTTTTATATTAAATGAAGTGAAATAAATGAAATAGAATGGATAAGGTACTTACCTTGTTGCGTGTTAGACCTAGACAGGGATAATGTGCGGGTTGGATTGGATGTGAAGATGATGTTATGGAAACTACAGAAGTTGGGGATTTTACTAAACCAGGGGCACCTTAGGGCACTTTGTAGTCCGTATTCAGGCACTCAATTATGTAGAAAATCTTAGGGTCTTATTCCGACAAAGGTCGTTAAGTCTTTACAGCTTTATTCATCTTTGTCACATAGTTGTCGCAATATCCTTTCTTATGTCACCAATAATCTGATATCAAGATATACCTGTAAAACCCCATATAAAGCATAAATTCCTAAAAAATAAAGATGCACATGAAGGGTTCAGACTGATCTTATTTGCCACAATGGTGGACTTACGACTAATCACTAAATTACATTCAAGACCCAATGTAGTTCTGTGTGCTTGTGTGCGTAATGTTTTTCATAGGGTTCCCTAGCACCAATGACACAGAAGTAGGGGGAAATAACTAGATGTAAAGATGAAAATGGTGGATGGAATAAAATGAATACAACCCTTTCCCCCTATGCTTGTGTGATGCAGATGTAGAAGATGCCCAAATGTAGTCCCTTGCCTTAGTAGATAGTTTCTCTTGATAAATGATAGTCCGCCCATAATGTAGTGAGTATGTTATGTTTATATAGGGATCTCTTGTTCAAATTTCGACACTAATGACCCAAAAACCAATAACTACCTAGGGAATGAAGAGGGAAACAACAAAGATAAACCTCGTAGAAAAAAATTAAAACCAAGAGTTACGGAAACTAGCGTGTCTAAAATCATAGATTGGGTCACCCCGGTGAAACCCTAGGCACCCCAACATAGGACTAAAGACAACAATCAAGAAAATTACGACACTTAAGACTCCATAAAAGACATCCAAAAAATATAGATAATTGATGACTATACTAGACAAATAATAATGATGACTACTGCCTAACTGATGACATGACTAGGGGATAGGTCATTAGTGAATACTTTATCACGTGAGACCCATATAAAATAACATACTTTGTGGTATCACAATGTCACCTTGGGCTCTTCAGTTGGTGATGACTCGGCCTTCCTAGAACTTGAACACCACTTCAAAGTTATGTTGGAGTTTTCTAAGTCCCTTGCATCCTACGCAAAAGATAAAAAGGTGGGGCGTATTCACATTCACTTGCCCAACATCAAGGCCTTGGGGCACCACTTGTTCATGTTCCGATCTAGTGGAATGATCTACGCTCCTTTGCGGGTGATGCATTCGATTACCTCTGGTGTGGCTGGCTTAATGACAACTCGGTGGATGGAGAGTTTGATGGTGCACCTAAGCTGGATCAAGACTTACCCAATATGGGTATTAATATTTCTTCCATTTAGCCCCATAAGCATAATTCAGGCATAGTTATAGTTATAGAATAAATAGTGGTTTTTGTTAGTATGCCACTTTGATGACTGTGGATGTTGTCTAGTCACACTTGAGGTTATGCCTCCTTTTTGTAAATAGGGAATGGGTCCCTTCAACCCGCCTTAAATATAAAAAAACATACTTGGTAGTATAAATGTAATAGTAAGTGTGTGATTTTGTGACTACACACATATTTCTAGACCACTAAAGGAAATAACAAGTTGCATATCCTAATTCCAAGCGAGGTCCATGATCATACAACATGTCCATGACTAAATAGACATTCTGGAATAATTTTACGGTTCCATACCATGGAATTTTCTAGTTGTAGTCTCATGTTCATAAAGCATCTTCAATATCTTCACTCGTAAATTTTCTATCCTATGTACCAATATCTCTCATGTATCATTATGAATATCTATGGGAATCTTACCTCTTGTGTTTTTAATATTTTAGTATATTGTAATCATTAGTTGTAATTATTAATGCATTATTATGATATTGCATGATTAATGTTGGAAATTAATTAATCATAATAACTCCCCATTTAACTAACCTCACATTCCTTTTTATTATTCTATTTTCTAAAACAATCTAATGTAAATCCTATAAAGGTTGTATAAATTTTGTCAATTTAACTCTTGAATAATTTTTTTGGCTCAAACCCTAGTTTCCTAGATTTTATTCTACTATCTTAGTTTATTATTCTTTCCATATTTCAGTTTGCACATATTTCCTTTTTATTACCTTTATGCATATAAATTGTCTTAATAGTTAATCTACTAAAAATATTAATCTTTCTACTCCAACTTGCAATTTTTTTATCCATATGGATTCTATATTATTTCGTTTCTCTAGCATTCCATCTATAGTTGATCCTACTAATGAGGTACCATTGCATGATATGGAAACAAATAGTGAACATTCTTATGATTATGACCATAAAGACAAAAACCCTATGGACCAAGAAAAAATTGAACTCATATCTCACTTTCTTGCACAAATTCATCAAAATCCTCATCACATTGAGCCTATTATTAAGATTCTTTTTGCTGAAAAAGTAACTTGTGATTAGAAATCTAATGAGGAATCCATTTTTGGTTTTAGCTAATATAGACACATCTACTATTCCCACCTTTATAATGCCTACATTTGTGGGGGCACTTCATATTTCAACACTTAATGTTTCTATACCCCTTCCTATATCTATCATTTTTCCTACATATAATCATAGTGGGTCACATGTTTTTTTCTTCTATTACACAAGATCTTGAAATCCTTATTGACACTTTACAAGGTAAAATATTGCAATTAAAACATGATGCATTTTTTCTCTTCTTATTATGGATTCTACTCAATTACTTCATAATCCTCTTACACTTGAAGTGGTTTCTTATCCTTTTCCTCTTGATTTTTCTCCTAATAATGCTATTTATGATGACAAGAGCGATCCTATAGAACACCTTTAATCATTCCATGTTTCTTTCCTTGAATATGCATTTAATGATATCTTACTTACAAATTTGTTCCCTAGAATCCTCAAGGACTTTTCTGTACAATGGTTTTATGATCTCCCAATGCATTCTATACAATATTTCATAACTTTGGTAAATCATTTTCTTACAAAATTTTCCATCAATATTTGTGAAAAAATATCTTATTCTCAAATGCCTAAAGTACACAAAGGATATAATTATCATATCATTTATTATATTTTATACTACAATACTATGCTTACAAAAATTAATAATATCTTGGCTAATAGTGAACTTCAATATATCTTCCTATAAATGTTTCTTTCCCCTTTGTAAGTCTCACTCATAGTTTATAATTTCCCCTCATTTGATCATATATGTCATAAAATCAAAGAATACAAGGCCAAACTACTACACATGAATAATATTAATTATACTTTTGAGTTCTTCTACTTCATTTAATGCCAAATTTCCAAACAAGTCTGCATTCAAAGGAAAGTATATAAATAATTGTTAAATTTATAGCTCAACCTACTAAGATACAAGTAAAACCTACACGAAGGAATTTTATGCTTCTACCTTGTGCTCCAAATATTATGTTTAAGCAATAACTTGAGTAAAATATATTTTCTCTCCCTCTACCACTTGATTTTGATGTAATCAAACATCATACTAATAGTTTCAATGATAATTCTTATTTTAACTATCATAGATGCATTGGTCACCTCACTAATCAATGTATCAAGCTTAGACATGTTATATAAGATCTTATTGATATAAATTTAATTGAATGGTATGATCCCAATAAACACTATAAGCCTACTAATTATAATCCAAATATGAAAATACTCAATGATCCATTTCCTAATCATAATAATGAAAAATCTACTTCATAAATATATAATGCTCACCATGTAATACCACCTATATGTTCTTATGATCACCCATTGATACAATGATTGGCAATATTGTCCATATTCCACCATCGACACTCTTATTAATTTTGATTACTATGATATGGATGATAATTTTATCTCAAATAGTTTATATATTTGGGCATATAATAATTAGGTATATATACACATTGTTTTGGATTATCAACATAATAAGTCTAATCTACGTACTCTCAATCCACTTCATTTTCTTGGTTATACTAAGAATCAAATTATGCTTGATTTTAACTCCAAATTTAGGCATTTAATTCCAACCATCTTTGTCATTTTTGTTACTAAATAGGTCCCATTTCTATTAGCCTCCATTATTATCTTAGGTGGAATGCATTTAGGAATTCATCGTTTATAGGATCTTATAACTATTCCATTTATTCTACACCAATGTGTCAAGTTTATTCACCTATAGTAAGTGGTAATAATTTGAGGTATTCCATTCAAGGAACCTATTCCTATGTTTCCTCTTCATACTACTATAGTTCCTATTCCTAGTCCCATATCCCCATATGGGATTTCTATTTCACCGATTATCACTAGAGGCTCTCTCTCTCTCCCCTAGGATCCCTCGTAAATCGTCTAGCTCACATTTTATGTCTAGTGGATCTCTCCCTCCAAGGATCGCTCATAGGTATTTTAGTTCACATGATATCTCTAGTGGCTCTCTCCTTCCTAAGATTACTCACATGTATTCAGTGAACATGTTATCTCTTGTGGATCTTGATCTTACAATTCTACTCCTAAATCAACCCCATCACATATTACTTCTCATATATTGATCCCATCTATTTCTCCTCTTAGGACTTGAATATCAAATATTTTATTTGTTGCATTTCTCTCACACGATCATATTTATTTTCTATAATTAAGGACCAATCCTTCCATTTCTCCTAAATCTATTGTTCCTCCTCATGAGGATATCATTTGGTATCTCTTATGCTACCTCCCCTTGCTATACATAGATAAAATACCAAAATACAAAAACATTCACATATTTATATAAATACAAAACCAATACCTATACACATAGCTTGAGTTGTGAGAACTCTACATTACATATGTTGTTTATCACTATGGCTAGCTTGATATCATGCCTTTTATACTCATTACACACATGTGTTTGTGAGGTATATTGATAGTAATTTGGGACACAAATAGATATTTACATGATAATAAGATCCACCTTTGTTCCTCACATTCTTATCTTAGGGAATCCCTCCACACTATACATGTATTCTTGTATCATTAGAGCTCCTTTCTACCTCCCCATTATGTTTTATTACATATATTGTGCATATGATATATGTTTATCTAGCATGACTAACACATGTGTCTTGTATAATTGTGACATATCTTTCTTCTTGTGTTTTCTTAGGTTACTTACTATTATTATTTTATTACTATTTGACACCATTGTTTTCTATACATGATTGTTACTTGTTTGTGATACTTCATGTTTTCTTCCTTGTATGCATCCCGAATACCTTGTTTCTCTTGTGGCATTGTGGATTTCTCATGTATGTGACTCTATGATTTTCTTGTGTGGCACTACTTCTTTAATTGTGGCCTAACTTCCTAAGTTCCTTGATTGTCTTAAGACATCATAGGTGTCACATTTTTATCATTTTATGCCTTGATTTTACTCTTCTCTAAATGTTACTACTACTATTTTATCACTTGAATACTAATAGTTATATCTCTAAGTTTTCTATTATACATGTGTTGTTATCACTATTAATACTGTTTCTCTTGTTTCTTTCTTCTTTTTCACCTTGGTTTCCACAATGCACAACCATTTTTACAGTACTTGTTTTCAAATATGGTCATCATTTTAGTATTCCAAATCCTTCCATAGATTATATATATTACATGGGTGTACATCTATTTTTTTGAGTCCCATACTCAAATTATTTATCACACATGCCTCAAAATAGGGGGAATTCATTGGGATATATTATATACCCATATGAATACTTTAATGTTCAAGAATAATTTTTCATAGGTTAAAAATCCTTAGAGACACTTATAGATACAAAAATACAGCAAATTTTACACAAGTTCAAAACTCGTATAGAAGGTTCAAGACTACTTGGATATTCATGACCTTACCATATATTTCTACCCTTGGGATAGTTACATTGGATTTCTCTACGCTTTCGTGTTTCCACTAATGGACACAGGGTTTCTCTATATACTCTAATACTCATTTGAATTTTTTTAGAATAGTTTATAGGGAACATAAATAAATATTTCCTTATCCACTCTATTAATTATTTCAAGTTATAGAATTGAGGGCACAAGTCTCTATATCCATCATCATATCAAAATTTAATATACTCGTAGTGATTTTTGTGGCACATAGGGAGAGCATGAGTGAACCCTTTATTTTTATACTTTGTGTCTATATATACAAAATTATCCTAGATCCATCTAGTATTGTGGTCTATTGGGTTATTTGAAAATGTCTAAGAAACAAGGTTCTTCATAGGAGGTATTTTGTATCTTAATTTAAATGGAAATATATCATGGTTACTAAAAGCTTTGATACATGGTTTTATTCCTCCATGGGGGATATAGTACATTTAATTTTTCTTATATCTCTATCTTATATTTAATATTGGGTTTGATGCCCCCAATATTCTTGTTTCTCTTTTAGCACAACTAGGGATTGATCACCGCTCTCCTTAGGAAATTTTGGCAATATATTACAAATATCCAACTATAAGAAAGGAAACAAGAGCTCTTCTCTATGAAAAAACAAGAAGGTTTATTCTTTACATGTTTTGTATCTCTTATTTCACTTTGGAAAATTCAAAATTCCATATTTATATTTGATTTGTAGCTTAATTTATACTATGGACATTGATTACACTCTATGTTTCGTGTTTCATCATGGAAGATACCAACACCAAAGACATCTAGATGAAAAAAATAGTAAGCGGTAGATTAACATCTCTCTCAACATTAAGAAGTGTATCTTTGCTACATCCTTTAGTACTCTATTTGGGAAAATCATCTATAAGGATGAATTGTTGGTGGATCCAGCTAAGACTTCAATGATTTTGGGATTAGAGGAACCTACCAATTAGAGTGAAGTGCATGGTTTTTTGGGGCATACGGGATATTACAGAAATTTATCAAATGGTATGTAAATATTTTGTTCCCCTAGGGAAATTGCTCAAGGCCAAAGGGAAGTTTTATTGGGGAGGCTCACAACAACAGGCATTTAAAAAATTGAAGGAGAAGTTTACCACCGCATGCATTGATATTGTGCTTTCCTTTATGGAATAAACCTTTCCATGTATATGTAAACACTTATGGCATAGAAATTGGTGTAGTATTGGCACAACCAAGAGAGGTAAATGTTGATCATCCCATATGCTTTGTAAGTATGGTGACATGAGCAGAGTATAATTATATAATGATAAAATATGAGGCATTATCGATGATCTAGGCACTTCATAAGTTTTGATGGTACTTATTGACCACACCGTTCATTTTCTATACAAGTCTTATGGAATTAAATTACTTAGTCAACAAACCTATTTTTCAATGACACATCTCGCCACCGGATACTCCTTTCTCAAGAATTTGATTTTATGCTTGTATTTAAGCTAGGCAAGATCAACTTGGGACCTAACCACTTATCAAGGATCAATTATGGGGAGGACATGTAAAGTATTTAAGACAAAATGCATGATGCAAATTTTTTCAAGTTGAAAAACACACCCACATATTTGGATGACATAGCAGTATATTTGCATACTAGGCTTGCACCAGAAGGAATGAAGACCATGGAGAAGAAGAAACTTTCTATTCAAGTTGTGCCTTATCAACTCATTAGTGGGGACCTATATAAAAGGAGTAGAGATGAGGTCTTGTGCAGGTGTGTTTTAGAGCATGAGCATGAAGCCATTATGGAGGAGGCTCATGGGGGAATAACATGAGGCCATTATGGAGGAGATATGACTATGCAAAAGATCCTATTAGCGGTCTTTGGTGGGAGACAATATACAAATATACCAAGGTTTTGTCAAGGCATGTGATCACCATGTCGAGAATTTGAAAGCCTAGAAAAAGAGATGAAATGCCTTAAAGGCGTATATCAAGCACAATTTTTTTGAAAAATGGGAAATTTGTTTTGTAGGGCCTATTGCAACACCACCGCATGGGACTGGGCATGATACATCATTACATGTATTTATTACTTGACACGGTGGGCGAGAGGTTGTGCCTTCAAAATATTACACGGTAGCAACAACATCAAGGTTACTTTGGGAAAATATTATCAGCAAGTATGGATGCCCATTGAGTCTAACGAGTGATAAAGGAACTCATTTGCTAATAGAGTTTATGGTGACACACCATAAGACTACTCCTCACCCTTAGGATACCGACACTTCAATCGAATCTTTTAACAAGATCTTAGGAAAAACATTAATGAAGATATGGGATGTTGGAGTAAATTATTGGTATCACAAAGTATCATCCATTCTTTGGGCATATAGAACAACCCATAAATGATTGAATAAGGCACACCCTTTTAGTTGGTGTTTGGCACGGAGGTTATACTACTTGTGGAATTTATGTTACCATCCTTGTGTATTACATGCACGCGAGTAGATTAGATGATGAAAAAGTTGTGGATGATTATATTGATAAATTGATGTAATTATATGAGTGGTACATCATAGTGTGTTAGAGCTAGAAGAAAAAAGAAACACAAAAGGCTTAGCATGACTGATAAATCAAGAACAAGTCTTTTAATGTTGGAAATATGGTACTTCTATATGACTCCAATTTTGTGTGCCATCTAGGGAAATTGAAAGTTCATTTGTTGGGACCCTTTGTAGTGACCAAGATACTAGAATTAGGCACATGTCAATTGTAAGCATTTGATGAAACCATGTTTCTTGGTTAATTCAATGGGATTAGGTTGAATCCCTACTATAAATATGATTCATTTATGTTTTTAATAAGGCATTATTTCTGCTTGAATTAGATTTACCTTTCATGTTTTATTTTTGATTTGCTTGTTTTTTGTAATAAGTGTGTTCACACGTAGGAGCTGATTACTACTTATTGAGATGATGCAGAGAGGACCGCACATAATTTTAGTGTGGAGTGGAAGTAGTTGTGACTATACAAATAGGAAATTTTTGGATGATGGAACTTACTTTGGAGTTAGTTCAAAGAGTACGCGATAACCTTGAAATAAGAGTGCTCGATGGATAATAATAAGGAATGAGCATGAAAAAAAGGAAGGTGTTACAGGTGTTGTAAGTATTTTAAAATGTTGGTTCTTGTAAGGAATTTCTCGAGTTGAATTCCACGCAAGGAAGGAGGCCACACAATGTAACACAAGGGATGAAGCAGCAAGATAGACTACTGATCCATAGGGATCCAAAATGAATCTACTTCATCAAAAAATTTAGCATGAAGAAGGAAAAAATGATACACAGAGGTTCTATATTTTTAATAATAGGACTGCCACTTTGTGTAGAGTGGCGGTTATAGAATCACTGCCCAACCAAGGTGGTGGTCCCGGCTCTTTAAAAAAAAAACGAACAACCTAGAATTTAGAAGGTTGTTCGTGTCTCTTCTCCTCCATGACCTTTCCCATTCTTCAAAGGCACATGAGGACATATGAAAGGCTATAAATACATGTCTATAGAAGAGAATAGGGGGATCAAATCATGAAAGTAAGTGAGCAAGAAGTTCTTAGGGATGGAATTGTATTTTTACAAGAAAGGAGTGTTGATACAGAAAGAAAGTATTTGAGAAGAAGTGTGAGATATTATCTACTTCTCTTTCATACTTAATGTAAATTTTGTACTTGTTATTTTGAATTGGCCAATAAAAAGTGGGAAGAAAGAGCAATTTACCTTTCCAACTGGTTTTTCCTCCTCTAGAGGTTTCTGGGATAAAATTGGTTGGTGTTTATGAGCTTAAATTCTTTCCTTTCCTGCAATTTGTGGATTCTAATCATAAGCATAATTAGTTCACTAGCTATCTCTATCATTTTCTAATAGAAAGTAGAACATCGTGTTTATTTGTGTTTCTTTGGATGGGATTAGCTAACCAAGACCAATGGGTCAAGGATGGGATCAGCTATAACATCTGGGCACACCAGTGTAAGACACAGGTTACAATGGTGAGTGCTAACCAAGAAAAATGACTTATTTAGGAAAATCATAATCAATTTTGTTTACTTTTGTTAAAAGATAAACAAGAGGGGGTAGAAGTTTCAGATATTTCTAACCAGGGAAAGCATGATTTGGATAGTATTATTTAGTCCTTTCGAATTTTTTTCGGGCTCTAGTGGGTTACCACCAAAACCGTAAGTATATCAACCCCTCTACCAAACATCAGGTTGTATAGGTAATCCTTTCTTGAGAGTACTGAAGTAAAGAAATAACTCTAGGAAATACTAGACCAAGGGGTGATACGTCTGAACACCTCACCATGTGGTTTACCTATTGTGATGGTGCCAAAGAAGGATGGTTCTTGGAGAATGTGCATCGACTACCGCGCTTTGAACAAGATCACCATAAAGAACTGATATCCACTTCCCCACATATATGATCTCTTAGACCAGCTTTAGCATGCCAAATTCTTCATGAAGTTGGATCTTAAGTCCGGTTATCACCAATTTAGAATGAAGGAGGAGGATAAATGGAAGAATGCCTTAAAAAAAAAACAGGGGTTTGTATGAATGATTAGTAATTCCTTTTGGGTTATGCAATGCACCCACTACATTTATGAGATTGATGAATGATGTATCACGAGATTTCATAGATTCATGTGTCATTGTATATCTAGATGATGTTCTAATTTATTGTGTCACATGGGAAGAACATCTAACCCATTTACAACAAGTCTTGCAAGTTCTCAGGGAGAAATAACTACTTTGTAATATGAATAAATGTGAGTTTGTCAAACAATCACTTGTCTATCTTGGGCACATGGTTAGAGGAGGAGAGCTATGAGTGGATCCAAAGAAGGTGGAATCCATCACCAATTGGCCAACACCAATAGGAGCCACATAGACTAGGAGTTTTGTGGGAGCAATCCAAAGTACATGTGGAAGTTCATTCCAGGCTTCTCCGTAATTGTAGCACCTCTACACATAGTGGCCGCAAAGAGTAAGGGTTTTGACTGGGGTAAGGAACAAGAAAAATCCTTTGAGTTATTGAAATACAAGATTAGTCATGCTCCAGTACTTTCTCTTCCTAATTTACGAATCCTTTTGAAGTAGAGACATATGCCAATGATTACACCATGGGCACAGTGTTGCTTCAAGGAGGTAAACTTGTATGTTATCATTATGAAACTTTCACTTCAGAAATTAAAGGATATTTAGTATATGATAAGGAAATGTATGCACTAGTTTAAGCAATTAAAAAATGGAAGCATTATTTATTGGGTAAAGAAACTATTGTGCACACTGACCACAAACCTCTCCAAGTATTTGCAAGCACAGTCTAAATTACAGCAGGCAAGGCACTATAAATGGATGGGGTTCCTTCAGTAGTTTCATCTGGTGATCAAATACAAGAAGGGTAGTACAAACTTGGTGGTAGACATGTTGTCTAGGCCACCCACACAGAGAATTTTTCCTATTTGGCCACTATCTCTCAGATTGAGCCCTTCACAAAGGAAGCTTACAGAGAGGCATATGCCTAGGACAAAGACTTTGGGGTGACATTTCAGTAGTTGCAGTCCCAAGGGGTTGAAAGGATAGGGATTGAAGATTGTTATCTCAAAGACAGGCTACTCTACTGATGGGGGAAGCTTTGTGTGCCAAAAGAAGAAAGAATTCTATTGATGAGGGAAGCACATACCTCGAAAGTAGTGGGACATTTCGGTGTTGGTAAGACCCCATCCCGCTTACAAAGGTAAATGTATTGGCCCAATATGCAAGAAGAAGTATAAAAATTTATATGTGGATGTAAACTTTGTTGTACTAGCAAGCTTAAGACTAGGAAAGAGGGTTTGTATATGCCTTTTCCAGTACCTACTCGTCTGTGGGAGGACATTTCGATGGATTTTGTAGGATGATTACCTATGTCTAAACATGGCCATGACTATCTATATGTTTTTGTTGATAGATTCAATAAGATGTGTATTCTTATGGCATGTAAAAAGACATTAAAAGCACATGAGGCAACATATCTTTTCTTTGCTAATGTATGGGTGCATTTTGGTTTGCCAAAGTCCATTGTTTATGATAGGGATTCTAGGTTCTTGGGGAAGTTCTGGAATAATTTGTGGGACAAGATGGATACCATGTTACAAAGGAGCACAACTTTCCATCCATAGACAGATGGACAAACAGAGATGGTAAACGAGACTTTGGTACAATTGATCAGAGTGTATAACAAAAATATCCAAGGACTTGGGATGAGTCCTTAGCCTAAATTCAACATTCCTATAACCGGCAAGGCGACACACATCCACTATGAAGTCACCATTTGAAGCATGCTTGGGATATCTACCTATAAATCTGCTGGACATAACAGTTGGGCAGCAGGATGAGGAGGAGACATGAGACACAAGAGGTGACTAGAGAAAACAAATTCATTGAGAGGATCTAGAAAATCCATCTCAAAGTCAAAGAATAGTTAGAGAAATCTCAAGCCAAGTACAAAGCTAGGCATGATCAACATAGGAGAGAACATAAGCTATATGTTGGAGATAGAGTTTGGATTTACTTGAGAAAGGAGAGATTACAAGGTCAATCACTAAAACTCAAGCCACTACGATATGGGTTCATTGGCGAGAAAATTTGTCTTGTGGACAAATTTGTGGATTTCAAGCCAACGCTATGGGAATCTAAGTCCCTCTACATTTGAATGGTGCAACTCCCATTGTTTAGCATGTAAAACCAAAGTGGATTTATGGTGGTTTTTCAACTAGAGATCCACAAGAACACTCCACTATCCCTATGGAAATAATAGCAACTCCTTGCTATAGCAGAAATCGATCTGAGAAAGGGGAGGGAGTGAGAATGAAGGAGGGAAAATAAATGTTGTGGGTAGAGTGTTAGATGCCCACACACATCAACTGGAAGTTTCATTACATGCATTAATTAATAGAAGAAAGACAAATTTACAATTTTTGAGCACAAGACAAAATAAAACACACTGGTCACAAAGCACCAATCAATTTTTCCATCGAGGGGACATAAAATTCCTTCCTTTTTTATTGATCTCAGAGTTGAAACTTGTACAACGAGTGGGAATAGAAGAAAATGCAGAGGAGGAGAATAAAAGAAGACTAACAATCATTTTTTGTCCTTTGTTCATAAAAACGTGCTTCTAGTTTCCAAATTCAATTGCAACCCATACAATCACTCTCAAAGGACAAGAAATAGCATACAAGGGGTAGTTACAACTTCCCCAAACTCGCGAAGCGATTCTGATTGAAATCCAATCATTTCGCACCATTTGATTCCTCTTTTGCAAAAAAATGGCCATGGCGGGAAAAACTAGAAACCGTTACAAATGTTTCTAGTTTGAATATGGACCATTAGATCACCTTCTATGCTTTTCACTTTGAGCCATCCACGTGGCAGGAGAACATTGGAGCGGAGTCGGGAAACATTTTTGCATTTTTTTGCATGCCAGAGACGTTTTCTCGATTTTCTCCCACAAAAATCCATCAAAATTTAAAATTGAAGTGTCCATCATGTGGAGAATTTCACCATCTTTCCATTGATACCAAAAATGTGAAAATCCGAGCTCTAGATCGAAAGATATGGCCTCTTGAAGATTTAGGGAAAAACTGGCAAAATTAGGGCAAAATTCAGTGCATGGGTAGAAATTTGACCTTTTTCCCTCTTTTTCAAATTGGGAAAAATTTCCCCAAAATCTCTATGCCCCCACCAACCTGATGACACGTGGCACTTTCTAGTTCATCCGCGGGCTTCAGAATAACATTTTGCCCCTTTCGCGAAAATGGGAAATTTTCCCAAACTTCTTTGCGGCCCCGCCGCTCTGAGACATGTGGCACTGCCCAATTTGCTGATGGGATCATGGGCTCATTTCTTGCCTTCAACATTTTTGACCAAAAAGGGAAAAAAACTTAACTTCTTCCCGACCCCTACCGCGTGGCACTGCTGACGTGGACTAGACACGTGGCACCTTATGATTGGTGCGGGGCCTTAGTCATTTTCCTTCCATTTTCCTTTGCGGGCTTGTGGGCCAGATTTTGACTTTAACCCTTTTTCCCCAAAAGGCTAAGTGGCAAAATTTTCTCCCTGGCCCCATGAATGTACTTCCTTCATCGGGCCCACGGGCCAAAATTTTTCTTTGTGCCTTTTAACCCCAAAAGGGCTAAGTGCAAAATTTATCTCCCTGTCTCCACCGACCTACCAATTTCCTTGGAAAATTTCCAACTCCGCTCCGCTAGCCCAAGCCTTCCTGGCACAAAAATCTCCCAAGCTCCCAGCTCGCCTAGGGAAAATTTCCCCTCCAAACTCCGCCGAGCCATAACTCAAAAAATACAAGGAGTTAGGAGGACTTCTTTACCTTTCGGAAAGGGGAAGAAAAATCCTATCTGATGAAGCAATACCCAGAAAATTTTGAGTGCCTAAAATGTGTAAAAATTTGACTGAGGCACAAAAGGAAGCTAGTTAACCCAAAATAAGAGGGAGCTTATTTTGGTTAACAAGTATGATCAAAACATGGAAACTTTGAGATAGGAGAAATTTTTCTTGCTTGAAAACTTGCAATTTTCCCCTTTACACATTTACAAGACAACAAATTGGCTCTAGCTTGGGGACATGGCGTGGATTGAGCAAGGTGAAGACATGACATGAGGATCTAGAATCATAGGTTTCAAAACATATAACATTGACCATTGCCTTATCCATTGGGCCTTACAGTCATGTACAACTTCTGAGGAAAGAGAGAAGGAAGAAGAGGACACACAAACAAAACACCAAAATAGAAAGGGGAAACAAAACACACACAACAAAAAAGGGGAAAAAGAAAAACTATGTTACAAGGTGAGGGACAACTTCACTTTCACTGATGCACTTTTCATTTCTCAAAATTTACCCCTGAAGAGGCAACACTAAAGGATTATGTTCTGTGAAGCTGTTGACAGGTTCTAGAAAGTAGCCTCCCCTCCTCAGTGACTTATGAAATCCAGGTGCTTCCACATTTACCTGTGTACTTGGTAGGAGTGAATCCATGGGAACTTCATGATGCTCAGGTCCTTGCTTGGAAATTCCATTGCTTTCATGTTCTTTGAAATTAGTTTGATAGTGCCAGTTTCCTTCCATGTTTATCCATATAGTTGATTCTCCATCAAGCATCTCATTGCTGCCCCAAAGCTGATTTTGGTTCCAATTTATTGGATATTCTGAGTTACTTTCTTTTCCAGGTCTATGCTCATTGGAATCTTCTCCATGAAAAACATTTGATTCATCCTTTATCTCTACTCCACTGTGGGGCATTTGAGTATTGATGGGTGGATTGGAGGAAAACTCATTCTTGTCTTGTATGTCCATGGCATGAGTGAAGAGATCAAGAATCAGTTCGGGTCTTCCTCAACTTGTACTGCTTCCAATATTTCTTGCACAGAGTTATGATTCATCATTTCCTGTAGCTCATCTTTGTATCCCTTTGAAGGATGCAACTCAAGGAAACTATCTAGAGGGATTACCTCATCATCTAGGGAATTTCTGCACTCCAACAATCCTTCATCAAAAAGAGATTCATCTTCAGAGGCCTCGAAAATCCTTGCTTCAATTTCTTCATCATGGACAAAGTCTTCATCCACAAATGGGAAAGAAAATATATCCATTTCGTTATTGCATCCATCAACCATCAGTTCCAAAATGGCATCGTATTTTTCATATGGATTTATCTCAATGTGGCCAACCTTCACATTGGTTAAGGCTTCCAAATCAGCTTCATGCTTGTCTGAATATTTTTGGCTTGTATCAGGAGCTTGAGACTGAGCTCGGGATCTTCAGTTTATTCTACAACTTCAAGCATTTCTTGTATAGATATTTCTTTCAGTCCTTTCATGGGCTCATCACAAGCTGATTTTGTATCTCCATAGATGGCCTAACTGGGATCATCTTCATCCCCAAATGGAAATGGGAATAACTCCTCATCCTGTAAAAGTGTACAAGATGATTTATCTTCTTGAAATTTATTGAGAACCATCTCCTCTCTTTTTGGTCTGCATCATTTGGTGATTCGAGAAGGTTGTTCATGTTTCTTCTCCTCCACAATCTTTCCCATTCTCCAAAGGTGCACGGAGGACATGGGAAAGGCTATAAATACATGTCTATAGAAGAGAATAGGGGGATTGAAGCATGAAAGGAAGTGAGAAAGAAGTTCTTAGTGCTTTGGAATTGTATTTTGTAGAAGAAAGGAGTGTTGAGACATAACAAGAAAGTATTTGGGAGGAACTGTGAGATATTATCCACTTCTCTTTCATACTTATTGTAAATTTTGTACTTTTTATTTTGAATTGGCCAATAAAAGTGGGAAGAAAGAGAAATTTCCCTTCTCGGCTGGTTTTCCTCCTCCGGAGGTTTCGAGATAAAATTGGTTGGTGTTTATGAGCTTAAATTCTTTCCTTTCCTTCAATTTTTGGATTCTAAGCATAAGAATAATTCATTCACTAGCTATATCTATCATTTTCTAATAAAAAGTAGAACAATAGTGTTTATTTTTGTTTAAGTGGATAATTCCAAAGTTGAAGAGTTTGACGATCAACTACTTGGTCTATGACATAAAGGAATATGTGTTGCATTTCATAGGATTATGTGCAAGGATGTCTATAACATGGGAATTAGTGGCACGTTAGAAGGTTATGATTGTCGTGCATGGAAGAAAGTAGGAAAAAGTCTGGAAAAATAAAAAACACATTGAATTCTTTAAAATGGTGGTAAGTGAGGAGTAACTAATGCAGATTTTTTTGGAAAACTATAAAAGGAGCATAGGAGAATTCATTCTTACCTTACATATTGAAGAGATAGAGAAATTTAAAGTGAAACCAAGAGAATTGTGTCTACAAGTACAAAGAAATTGCATAGAGAAGAATTTGAGATGTGATGCATACATAAATTGGCTTACTATATCATCCATATAGCTATATATTTTTCTCCTAAATACGTTAATTAATGCATGGGGATGTTCTAGATAGTTGTATCCAAAGTAAGATTGATGCATTTCTCCTTATCTTGTCTCATGTGAACTAATGACCATAGGAATTCCCACTAACTACCTTTGTGAGTGATGTGATGACATGTGCAGGTTGATAAAGCACATTTTTTGCCAATTTTGATCAAGTCATAGTCAAGGAGACTGAGTCCTTGCCACTATGCCATTCTAAAGGATTTTCTCATAATAGCCTACAAACGAGGACCCTTTTTAGCTATATTATAGGATGTCATTGAGACTTTATGAGCTTTTTATTAGTTAAATCCATTGCCTATAATTTTGGCACATTCTGTAACTGATTGTGTCTATAAGACACCTCCTTGAAATTGTTTCATAGTTAGTAGTTTTCAATATAGTTTTATATATCAGTTGATAGTTATTTTCAGTCTCATGATGGAGTATGTTCTGAACTTATTTAGATCAATATAATTTACACTATTTTAAATATATATTGGTGTTAAGTACCTCGATCCCGAAGGAGAGAAAGGTCCCACTCAACTGAGGAGATTAGAGGATTGGTGTTTCATGCATAATCTTTATTCGTGATAAGTTTTGTATCTTAATTCAAATGGTTATTTTAATTTAGTATTATATTTAATTGCTTAAGTATATTTCCTTCTGCCATTTCTTTCGAGTTGGCATTTCAATTCAATTAAGTATTTCCTTTTGAAATAATTTTATTACAACAATGTTGTTTCAATAGATTAAATGCATTTCCTAAATTTTGTCTTTCATTTTAGTAGCTTAGAAATGTATTCACTTTCCATAGTATAGAGAGAAATAAGATAACACTACTAACTAAAACCCCCCAAGGAGAACTACCACAACAACTGCGTTGCATACAACTTCTCTGCATCAACCTTAAACTTAGCTATGGTTCTATAATGATACCAACAATTAAATATGTTGATTAAATGATTGGAAATTACAACGACCCGTCATTTTTTGCACAATTACATGGGGACACCATAATAAAAACACGCCATTATATTCACATTACATACTAGGGGTGTTAGGGAATTTGAGTTATGCAACTAGTAATAATCCTAATCCTTACTTATATAAGAAATATTGATGCACATGACATAGGATGCTCAACGGAGAACATACCTTGCAATATTCAAATAATATCTCCAACTGGAACAAGTGTAGTAAACACTGAGAGTGACACTGAATATAATACAATTCCTAGGAGTGATATTGAACAATATGCATCATCTTATTTAGAACTTGAGCAACTTTCAAAAATGGGAGATAATGGAAATGATGATGACAAGACCCTTGGGTAGAACATTCACTTACCCCATTTTCTTAAATGAGGATGAGGAAGCACCTATGAAAAAAATTTCCCCATCCATTCTCCCTATCTTTCAAGGAATGTCCATAGAAGATCTAGACCAATTCTTGTTTGAATTCAAAGTCCTCTACCAAACATATGACTACAAAATAGACAACCAGAAACTCAAACTTTTTCCTTCCACCCTCAAAGACTCTTCCATGAGGTGGTTTATGGGGTTTCCCTCTAACTCCATTCATTCATGGGAGTAGATGGAGAGTTCCTTTTAGATAAATACTAAGACTACTATAGGGGAAGAGATAAGAGGGAATATTTCTTTCAGATGAAGCAAAAGAAGATGAAAATATGGAGGATTATTTAGACATATTTATTTTTGTCCATAGGAGAAGTGGTTATGAGTTGAATGCAGAAATAACTAAGACAATTTTCCTTAAAGGACTTGATGATGAAACCAAATAATCCCTCCATCTCATGGGAGGAGGTGATGTACACAAACTCTCCATGGCACATATTTCTAAGTTATGTAGGAGTTACTCTAGAACGAGGGGAAGCCTTAGACAGGAAAACATCAAAAAATGCCCTTGGTACCTCAAAACTTCTAGAGGAAATGACCAACATGAAAATAAACATCTTGTCACAATTAACTTCGACCATAAATGGAATGAAAGATAAAAAAATGCTGCAAAAGAACCTTTAGACATATATTTTCCTAGATGTAGAAAAAGACATCCTTTGAAAGAATGTCCTTTGGATATCACAGAAATGTGCCTGATTTGTGATGTCCCTGACCATGATACCAACCATTATACTCTCCTACCTTAGCTGAAATAAATATTAAATGATATAACTCAAGCAAATTCAAAGGTAAACTCCGTTCAAAGGTCAAATAACCTATTTTTTTATGCCCCTATACCTACTCAGAACCCTTAGATGTTGTCATGGCCTAATCAAAATCTTCCACCAACTTGGGGACAACCTGATTAGACACCGCCAAACTAGACCATTTACCCACAACCACCACCATGGATGCCCTCATACAATCTACAGGATGGACACCACCAACCAATGCACATCCATGGCCAAACCAATAATGGGCACCCCAACAGAACTCTAATCAGCCAAGGAGGTTCACACAACAACAATAAGATTTAATGCCTCCACCACAACAAAATTACTAGTAAGGGAAAGCAACACAAACTCAACTTCTAGCTCATTCTTTCTCAAACTCCCAAAATCAACAAACAAATTCAATTAATAAAGTAGGACATGGTGAAATAATTCGGGTTAATGCCATTAATAGCTTGCAATTTGAGATTTGGAAGAATAATGAACAACTCTCCAATAGTTATCACTAAAATACTTGTTGTCAATTTTTTTCCCCTTAAGCAAAAATGGACAATGAGGTTACAAGCCTTGAGAGCCTTTTATGTTGTTTTGGGATCTTCTAGGATTATTCCTTCTTTTTGTATCTTGAAGGTTCGAGTTGGTCTTGGAATGGAAAATCAGCCCTAATGGGCTCACCTCTTGGTTAAATAATAAATTATTTTTAACAGGGATAGAGTGCTTGAAGTGGGAGACAGAGCTCGAGAATGAGGCAGGCCGAGTTGAATCAAGTTTTTAGAGTTTAATTTTGGGGATTCTTTTCAAACATTTCTATTTTGGAATTTCAGAGATTTTTTGGATTAAAAATGTTGAGCGAGTTGAAAATTCCGAAGCTTGGAACCATGAAACTCCAAAATTTAAATTTGTGGAAAAAAAAATTCAAAATTTTTTTTTAGAGAAATTATCGAGAAAAATTTTCAGAGAAATTTTCGGAAAAAAATTCAGAGAGACATTTTTGGAACTTTCCGGTTTGGAATTTTGGAACTTTTGACTTTGGAGATTTCTTTCGGAACTTTCCTCTGCAGAATTTTAGATATTTTTCTTTCGGTTTTCAAAGACTTTATTTTCAGAATTTCTCCAACTTCGTCTTCTCGAAATACAAAGCTTAATAGAGAAGATTAAGTAGGTCATTTTGTTGTGATATACAAGTGAGTTACGAGGTGCGAGAACCACCATTTCTAAAGTGGATGAGGCATTTTTGAAGATAGTAACAACCTGAATTTGAACCTAGATCAAGTTGAGCAGCCATGAGAGAACAAATTCGAGCTCTGAATCAGTCAAAGTTGCAGGGTTGACTTGGTCAAACCCTTGCAATAAATTTGCTATTTTCATGGGAGCATGTTCCCTTAATATTAATGACATTTCTATTTTTAGTTAAATGTTAGTTAAGGGCCCAACTATAATGGCTCAGCCTAGGAACTTATAAATAGTGGAATGTTTCCGGTATATAGAGAGATTATTTTTGAGAAGATTTCCTCTTCAAGCTTGGAAGAGTGCTCCTGAGATTCTAAGAAACCTTTTAATTATATTCAAATTTACACCTTGTTGTTGAAGATCTGATTTATTGTGTTGAATGTTAATTAGTGTTTACTTTTAAATTTACAATTCCTTAGTGATAGTGATTAACTTACCTTTATTTCAGGTTGTCTATTTCATGTTGTGAAGGAATAATACTACTATATTTTATGTCAGTTGTGAAGACCTCATTTTCCTTCTGCATTAATTTTTATGTCGTCATTATCCCTACTCACATAAATATATGTTGTTATATGCACGTGTGGTTTACTTTTGATAAATTAATTTTGTCAAGTCTAATTTGATCTACCCTTATGTACACTCAAGTTTAATAGAGGAACATCTACCTTGGTTTGTGATATTTTGTACCCTTTCTAATTGCAATAGGTGAAGGTGGTCGGTGATGCAAGCATACCTCCCACATTAACCCTTCTAGGTGTTAAAAATCCCTTAGATTTGTGCATCACCACTTCTAGTATAGGTTTCATTTCCTTACAAAATCTCTTTCCCTAATCCCATGAAATGTTAGCATAGGAATAGTTAGCCATTTTTCTTGCATTAGAAGTAGTGTTGTGTTTAGTTTAGGAAGAGGAAACCGGCCTTCTCTCGGAGGTTCACCTCGAGCCGAAGTCCCACAACTTGAGAGGTGATCCCATGTGTCCCAATTACACCAAATGTTGTGATTCATTCTCAGGCCATTCGGGGGTGCAGTGATTTGGTGACAACAATTTTTAGAACGCTTGGATGGGAATAGAGGCACATCTTTCATAGGTGTGTGTATTGTGTTCATTTCATTTCATTAAGTTGTTGTGCTCTTAGTGAAATTTCAGCCTTAAGAGGTATACCCAAGCACAACTGACAACTCCATTGGTCTAAGTACCCTACTCTCTATGTTGTAGACTTTCATTTTATCCATTTTCCATCTAGTTTTCTTCCATATCTTTCCATTTTCTCTCATTCATGAAGTTGTGCAATCATGGCTTCATTTCCATAGTGGGACTCCCACTTGCAGTAGGGTGGTTCTTTCCATCTTCAGGCTATTACAATTCACCTCTAAACCAATTTCATGATGAATATAAATTTGAGCATGCATGTCCACATAAGCAAGATGCAAGTCAATTCGGTTATCCACCAAACATGGGGGTTACTGAAGAACAATGGCATGCATATTTTGGAATCTATTCCACACCTGAAGAGGATCACTTGTAGAAGAAGTTTTGAGAGTTGGAGCATAACATGGTATGAATAAGGATCAATGAAATGACAAAGGCATCCCATATTAGCTTCAGAATTACATACACATGGACTGGCCATATACCATGTGAGCTTATCCCTCAACAAAATCTTCAATTCATAATCAAGATGATGACTCAAGTTGAAGAATGGATCAAGAAAAGGGACATTTATGAATGTAGTGTTAGTCAATCTTGTCAATATGAGGCCCCTACATTACCACCTCACAACCCTCTTCCCATGTTTCCATCTATGCAGTTTCAACTTGAACCCCATAGTCCTAATCTTCCAATTTCTACTCCTATTGAGAATTCCTTTCCTTCACTCAGATATTCGTCATTTCATCATGAATCTTCCATGCCTCATCCTTATAAAGTTCCCTCTTTTCTACAAGGGACATCAAGACAAGATAATGAATATTTTCCTCAAACAAAGGAGGGAATTAGTTAAATCCCAACCCAACCCTCATCTTATGGTCCCAAATCCATTTTGGGAGGAGCATTGTCAAGAAATGAAAAAAGGGAGGAGTATGTGGTCGAAGAGAATAGAAAAAGAGATAATGTAGATAATCGAGGGAGATGGGCTGCAAAACTTAACATCAAGTAAACTTCGTTCTGAATAAACCTTCAGTAGAAGTTGAAGCTCAATAACAAGCTGAATAAACTAGTTTTATACCATAAACAAATCTAGAGTTAAATGAAGAGGACCAGCAGTTCTACTTATTCAAAATGAAGTATTCATATGGGTTCATTCCCATCAGAGGATTTTGAATCACCAAAGGTGGCGGAGTCTGTGGAGAAGAGAATGTGGAAGCTGAAGAAGAAAGACTCTCAAGTGTACAAGCTAATTCTTATGAGTGTAATGATCCTACCTATCAAGCACGTCAAGAAATTGCATCACTTTTGGAGCATTGTAGTGCCTTTCCAACATCATCATCGAATACAAAAATTGATCATAGCGAGATTCTTTCGATGATGGACTCAGAAGTTTCAAGTATAGATTATACCATGCAGGAAGTTTCAGATTCTTCTCCTTCTTCATCTTTTCAAAAATTTGCTTTCTTACATGAATTTGATCTTTAAAATTTTATGTTTGAAGACAAGAAAGGTCATGGGGAATTAGTTGATAATTCAGGAAACACCATAAGGGAGGTTGAACCCTTTACACATTCAAAGAACAAAGAAGCAAATTTTCTATCAGATTCGGAGGAGTATTTGGATGCAAAAGAGCCTATAGAAATACCCACTTTTGGAACACCTATAGTTTCAAGTTATCTCCTTGAATGGGAAGACTTGGATCATCTACAATTTTCATTGAATGAAGAAAGAAAGGAGCATGCGGGAGAAACTAAGTCAACTTTGAAGGTTTTGGGTGAAGATGATATTATTGAGAGTTTCTTACTCTCAATTGTGGGGCCAGATTTGTTTGATGAACAAGTGATGGTGGAAGAAAACCAAGGAAGTTGTGCTTCCCTTAATTGTCCCAAAAAAACAACAGGTGAAAGGATGTGATCTTGCAGGTTTCATGTGGGATGAAGAGGTTAGAGTTGTTGAAAAACTTTTCCTACAGATGAAAGTGGAACTCCTATATGATCAGTATGCTTTGAACACTTGCAGTGACTTTCCAATAACTTCATTTGAGGTTGTAAGTGGTCCAAAGTAGTTGCATGTCATGGAGGAACTTCTTGTTGTCAAAGAAGGAAAAAGAAATGGAGAGGACATCAATTCAGTACCATTCATTCATATAGGAGAAGCATTGTTTGTAAATGGGAAACAAGAGGGAAATCATCTCATGGATTATCATTCTTTTCAAGGATGTCTTCAGCAAGGATTTCTTGTTAAAATTGAAGTTCAGACAAGTAGGGATTTTCAATGGTTTAGACCATGTCCTATCAGGTACCTAGCTTCATTGAAGCCAGAGGAGAAGACAAAACTGGTCACATTCACTTCAGAATGTGAGGATGAGTTTCAAAGTTATGAGGATCAGTTGTAATGCTTCTGTAGGACAAATGCAAAGCAACTAAAAGAGGAATTATTTCTCTTTCTAGTTGATGTCTCAGTAGACCAAGTGGAGAATTGGGCATGTTTTAGTTTTTTACTCACATTCTCAGCTATGTCCATTGTCACATCATTTGCATGTCAATCCATTGTGAGGAAAGGGAGTTATTTTTCACAACCAGTTATAGGGTTTATTTAGATCACCTATGCTCCCGGTTAGTGAAGGGTAGTATAGGTTTGCTTCCATCAGATTAAGTGCAATACACACCCTGCATGTTCCACTTGGGGCATGTGTGGTTTTCAAATTTTTATTGTGTTTTTGTTTTCTGTTGTGTGTTGTTGTTACTCTTGCATAGTGTAGCATCATTGGAAGGTGTCAAGGAGAAGGAAGGTTCAAGGATTCCATAAGAGTTTCATGATCTACTTCAGTCAAAATTATGTAGTGTTTAATAGATGCCACGACTTAATCAACTTTGGTATACTTCATGCTTAGCATTCCAGGGAGGTCCAAGATCAGCAATGCTTAAGGGGATTTCAGGATGTATCACAGAGGATCAAATTACTTCAGGATTCCAATATAGACTCCATGCCCAATGGATATACAAGGCTACTGGAATCATGCTTAGTAGGAAAGCATCCCCGAGAGGTTGCCAAAAATGTTGTCAATTTTTCCCCCTTAAGAAAAAATGGACAATGAGGTTACAAGCCTTGAGAGCCTTTTATGTTGTTTCGGGATCTTATGGGATTGTTCCTTATTTTCGTATCTTGAAGGTTCGAGTTGGTCTCAAAATGGGAAATCATCCCTAATGGGCTCACCTCTTGGTTAAATAATAAAAATGATAAATTATTTTTAACAGGGATTGAGTGCTCAAAGTGGGAGACAAAGCTCAGGAACGAGGCAGGCCGAGTTGAATCAAGTTTTCGGAGTTTAATTTCAGGGATTCTTTTCAGACATTTCCGTTTCAAAATTTCAAAGATTTTTGGGATTAAAAATCTTGAGTGAGTTGAAAATTCTAAAGCCCAGAACCCAAAACTCCGAAATTAAAATTTTTGGAAAAAATTCGTAAAAAATTTAGAAAAAATTTCGGAGAAATTTTCGAAAACAATTTCAAAGAAATTTTGAGAGAAATTTTTAGAAAAAAATTTCAAAGAAATTTTCGGAACTTTCCGGTTTGGAATTTCAAAACTTTTGACTTTGGAGATTTCTTTCGGAACTTTCCTCTGCAGAATTTTGGAGAATTTTCTATCGGGTTTTCGAAGACTTTATTTTTAGAATTTCTCGAACTTCGGCTTTCGAAACACAAAGCTTAATAGAGAAGATGAAGTAGGTTGTTGAGATATACAATGAGTTACAGGGTGTAAGAACCACCATTTCTAAAGTGGATGAGACATTTTCTGAAGATAGTAATAACCTGAATTTGAACCCAGATCAAGTTGAGCAACCATGAGAGGATAGATTCAAGCTCCAAATCAGTCAAAGTTGCAGGGTTGACTTGGTCAAACCCTTGCAACAAATTTGTTATTTTCATGGGAGCATTTTCCCTTAATATTAATGACATTTCTATTTTTAGTTAAATGTTAGTCAAGGGCCCAGCTGTAATGGCTCAGTCTAGGAACTTATAAATAGTGGAATGCTTCCAGTATATAGAGAGATTATTTTTTAGAAGAGTTGCTCTTCAAGCTTGGAAGAGTGCTCCTGTGATTCTAAGAAACCTTTTAATTATATTTAGAGTTACACCTTATTGTTGAATATTTGATTTATTGTGTTGAATGTTAATTAGTGTTTACTTTGTGAATTTACAATTCCTTAGTGATAGTGATTAACTTACCTTTATTTCAGGTTGTCTATTTCATGTTGTGAAGGAATAATACTCCTATATTTTATGCCAGTTGTGAAGACCTCATTTTCCTTCTGTATTAATTTTTATATCGTCATTGTCCCTACTCACATAAATAGATGTTGTTATATGCATGTGTGGTTTACTTTTGATAAATTAATTTTTTTGAGTCGATTTGATCTACCCTTATGTACACTCAAGTTTAATAGAGGAACGTCTACCTTGGTTTGTGATATTTTGTACCCTTTCTAATTACGATAGGTGAAGGTGGTCAGTGATGCAAGAATACCTCCCACATTAACCCTTCCAAGTGTTAAAAATCCCTTAATTTGGTGCATCACCACTTCTAGTATAGGTTTCATTTCCTTGCAAAATCTATTTCCCTAATCCCATGAAATGTTAGCATATGACTAGTTAGCCATTTTTCTTGCATTAGAAGTAGTGTTGCATTTAGTTTAGGAAGAGGAATCCAACCTTCTCTAGAGGTTCACCTAGAGCCCAAGTGCCACAACTTGAGAGGTGATCCCATGTGTCCCAATCACACCAAATGTTGTGATTCATTCTCAGGCCATTCGGAGGGTGTAGTGATTTGGTGACAAAAATACCTAAGGAAAGTGAAATGATACTAGAGGAAAGTGATATGATACCTTAATAAAGTGAGGAAATTAGACATGTTCCACAAGCATGAGCCACTATGAAAAACCAGGAGAAAGATAAGAATGTGTATTTATTTCCTTTCCTAGAAGATTAAAAGAAATATAGAATGAAAAAGAAACAAATTAGGTCAAGAGTTGAAAAGATGAACATTGAGGTCCCACTTCTGAGAGAAATAAGGGACATTCCCAAATTAAACTAGACCATTAGAAACCATTACATAAAGACACCATGAAGGAAGAAGAAATACCCAAAAATAGTCAAAGTAGAAGGAAATCTAGCCGACCTTATTGTTGGAAAGATTATTTCACCAAAATATGGGGATCCTGGGAGTCCAATCATTACTATTTTTGTGAATGGTCAGTCAATATCTAACGTTTTGGTGGATCTTGGTGCTGCCATCAATGTCATAACAACATATATGTTCAATTTTTTGTCCTTGACAAGATTATAACCAACCAATATTGTCCTCCAATTGGAAGATCAATCTATTGTTGTACCAGATGGAGTAATTGAGTATTTTATGGTCACATTTAAATCTTGGGAGTATCCTATAGATTTTATGGTCTTATAACATAAATCTCAAAAGTTGGGATACCTAGTTATCTTAGGAAGACCCTAGTTAGCTACTGTTATTGAATACATTGATTGTAGGTTAGGAAAATGACTATTTAAAATGGGCAAAAAGTAAAGAACATTTCCCTTTATCCTTCTACCTAGCCATATGTGGATGTTTTTGAACGTGTGTGGGTAGATTTTTTAGATACTAACAACATGATTTCTTCTTATCTGAACACCATTGCAGTGAAAAATCATATGGAAGAAATTGTTGAGCCATACCCAATGTTTGATGAAGATGATATTGTGGTTAGGAAACTATAACTATGGCTACGAAAACCCAAACTGTGGCTACATAAATGATTGTTTTGAACTTAGAAGAAAACATCACCTTGGTAAGTGACATTTCTATTGAAAATTGTGAAGAGACCTATGATTACCATGAAGAACATACAACCACTAATTTTCATTGTCCTTTAGCCAAGGTTGTATCCCTTGAAAACATGACTATTTTTCACATGCTACAGCCTCATGCTTGTCCCTTGAACTCTTTGATTTTTGAAACAAAACTTGTTATTCTGAAAGACACTAAACAAGTAACTGTTGAAGTAGGAAAAGAACTGACCATTGGTAATAATTTAGAAGACAACCAAGAGACTAGGGTCGTAGATATCTTGAGGATCATTCAAAATATTTTTCTTGGGACTATATTGACATGAAAGGGATTCATCCAAACATCTGCACTCACCATATTTACACTAAGGATGTTAAACCAGTTAGACAACCACAACAAATAATTAATCCAGCACTTAGAGACATTGTCAAGAATGAAATAGAAAAATGTTGAGGGTAGGATTTATCTATCCGATATGTGATACCGATGGGTATCGCTGATCATTATAATTCCCAAGAAAAATGGTAAGTGGAGAATCTATATAGATTATAGGGAGCTTAATAAATCCACCAAGAAAGATTACTTTCCCCCCTTTATCGATTAGGTTTTGGACAATCTGGTAGGTAAGAAATACTTCTCCTTCTTGGATGGGTTCAGTGGATATAACCAAATTAGTATAGCATGTGTTGATCAAACAAGACCACGTTCACTTGTCCTTGAGGTACATTTGCATAAAGATGTCTACCATTTGGACTTTTTCAAAAATTAGTTTTAGTTATTTTTATAGACCTCACCAATGACTGTGTTGAAATTTATATGGATAATTTTAACATACATGGATCTACTTTTGAAGAATATTTGAGTAATCTTGAAAAAGTGTTAACCATATGTGAGAAACACCAAATCTCCTTGAGTCATGAAAAATGTTTGATAATGGTTTATCAGGGAATTGTTTTGGGTCATCATATTTTTGCTAAGGGTATCCAAGTTGATCCTAAAAAGATAGAAGTCATTACTAAATTTCCTACACCAACAAATTAGACTGATATCAAAATTTTCCTTGGACATGTAGGATATTACAGACGGTTCATAAAATATTTTAGTAATATTTTTGCACCCATGTTCTCTCTACTGGAAAAAGACTATGTTTTTGAATGGTCTCCTCAATGTCAACAATATTTTGAAGTTATAAAGGAGAAATTGACCACAAACCCGATTTTGAGAGGACCCAATTAGGGAAAACATTTTAATATTCACTCTAATTCTTATAACACGAAATGGGATTTTTCTTGGATAGAAGGATGAGGAAGACCAAATGTATGTTGTCTATTTCATAAAAAAATCTGACCCCCACATAAAAGAACTACACCACTACGGAAAACAAATTTCTAGTCTTTTGTTTACTCTCTGAATAAATTCAGACACTACATTACTAGATATAAAATATTTGTGTATATTGACCATTCAACCATAAGATATTTGATGAACACAAGAGTATTAGGGGAAAAATTATTAGGTGGTTACTTCTTTTACAATAATTTAACTTTACTATTATTGATAAGGCATTCCAAGATCGGACAACATCGGTGATAGATCAATCAATGGGCTTTCCAATTAGGAGGAGATCAATAGATTGTTGATTCATCATACTCCGAAATACGTATGCGGGATCGAAAGATGTGTATCCAAGAAAGTTCCTAACTTCCACATCTACTTTGAGCACTATTTTGTTTCATGGGAACCTATTGATAGATGGAAAACTATTAAGCACTTGTGATTGTAAATGCATCTTCGGATGATAATATATATAAGGACCTGTAGATAGATTAGAGAGGGAATATATTATATATATATATGATAGACATACAATGAAGTTTGTAAGACAGAACATTTCAGTAATAAGATAGCCATTTCATTTTGAGAGAATCATAATTTTTCAACTCCTGATTCAAGGTGGAGCAAGGGCCCACTCCTCCAAGAAGCAGGATTCTTTGTTTTATTGGTATTTATATTTCTAATAAATTCATGTAAATTTGTTAAGTGTTAATTCTATAAATGCTTTTGATTCTTCAGTTAAATTTTGTCACGTACTTGTCCCTGCAGGTGTTATAGGTTAGAATCTTATTTCCTTGTAAGAATTTTCAAACGTTTGTTTACTTGCAGCAATTTTTTCATTTTGCAAGAGTGTGTTTACTTCCAGTAATTTGTTTCATTCTGCAAAAGTGTGTTTCATTTCCAGCAACACGTTTAATTATGAAGATTTATTTATTTCAGCAACAATTTTTATTTCAAAATTTTTCTTGTAGTATAGCTTTAATAAGGCTTTGGCCAAGGAATCCTAAAGACACTACAAAACCCCCTAGAAAATATAAAAAATAATAAATACCTACAATCAATTACTAGATCACTAAGATTCTTCTTGTTGCATATAGCTTCAGACACACCCTTGGTTTGAATATGACATCAATTAAGAGTTGATTAAATGAAGGGAATAATGACACCCATCATTTTTGGCATCGTTGTCAGGGAACCACTAGTTAGAATTGTCTAATTAGGTGTCAGAAAGAGAAAAAATCATACATCTAGTAATTGAATAATCTTCCCTATGTTATCATAAAATTTATGAGTAGACCAAGAGACTCAAAGGGTATATTTCTCCCAAAATATCTCAAAAAGAACTATCAGCATCCTCTGGTTCAAATAAGGAGGTTGAGTAAGAGTTAGAAGCACCATTGTCTCTTGTTAGACAAGAAGCATAACTTCCACCTTTGGAATTTTTGGATCAATCACCAGAAGGAAGTGGAAATTTTAGGAGAAGGATTATATCCCAAGACCCACTTAGAGCAAGTTTTGAATCTCAATTGAGTAGTCAACCTCCTACTCCTAACTTTTCACCTACACCAAAGCAGATCACATATTACATTGATTGGGAAAAATATCTAGAAGATACTGTAGATATGGCATGAGAAGCTGAAAGAGAACATGATAGGAATTTTACCTATCCAATTTAGTTGGAGGATGATGATACACCTATGAATAATATTTCACCTGCACACTTGCCTACATTTAGAGGGATGTCATCTGAGGATCCTGACCAATTCTTATTTGAATTTAAAGTATTGTGTCAGACCTATGATTACAAAACAGAAAATAAAAAACTCAAGTTGTTTCCATCCACTTTGAAAGATGCAACAATGAGGTGGTTTATGGGATTAACATCCAATTCTATTACCACCTAGGCACAAATGGAAACTTCCTTCCTAGAAAAATACCAAGACTACTGTCAAGGGAGAAACATGAAGGAAGAATTTTTTAGGATCAAACAGGAAGAGGATGAAAATATGGAAGATTATTTAGATAGATTCCTCTTTGTAAGTAAAAGGTGTGGATTTGTACTTCAAGAAGAGCTAAGAAAAACCATTTTTCTTAAAGGTTTGGATGATGAATCTAGGGAATCCCTTAACTTAATGGGAGGTGGAAACATCAATCAAATAAGAATGAATGATATTAAATACCTTTGTAGAAGTTATTCAAGAACAAGGGGTAGACCTAGGAAAGGAAAAACTGTGAAAACGTAAATCAAGACATGAACAAACTTATGGATGAACTAGAAAACTTTAAAACAGACATCCTAGTTCAATTAACTTCCACCATGGATGGATTGCAAGCCAAAGCAAATGCTAATACTAAACCATTAGCTATGTATTGTCCTAGATGCAGAAAGAAGCATGCACTAAGATATTTTCCTTTGGATAAAACAGAAATGTGTCTTATTTGTGAATCTAGGGAACATGAAGCTAATGTTTTTCTCTTCTTCCATTCATAAAAAATCAGCTTAAACAAACCAACACTTCATCCACTGCAGAAGAAGTAAACTTTTTCCAAAGACAACCTAGCCAAGGGAAGTTCATACCAAGATCTGTTCCTAATCCCTAGATGATGTCATGGGTAGCTCAAAAAGTGCCAAAAATTGGGGACAACCACCTTGGACCCCTCAACCAACATGGAATCCCCAAGATTGGGTAGGACAAGCTTGGTATGCTCAAGGACACCAACAACCATGGTCTGGTTAGAGTAACCCTTATACTTGGTCATAACCTAGGTAGAACCCTAATAACTATGCTTAGGGAAGAACATATCCCAACCAACATTAATAGGCCATAATGGGTTCTCTAGCACAAGGTTCACAAACTAAAAATGTGGTTCAAACACAAATGCCAGCACAACCAGTGACTAATCCCAAAAATAAAAAAACAACCCCTATCTACGGAATAGAGCAAGAAAAACCAATTGATCTTAATGCCATAGACTATAAGGATATTCAAATAAGATTTGACAAAATAATTAACAGTCCACCTGTTATAATTATTGAGATGACAGAAGAAACTGAAACCCCTAGTTTAGTTGTTCCTAAGGAGAATGAAAAAGAAAAAGAGAAGGAGGCTGATAGAAACTCTACTGAAAATCCATTTCCAGAAAGATTTAAAGAAGTTATTGAGACCAAAGAATCTAAATTAGTGCAATAATTAAGAAACTAAATATTGAAATACCATTGTTGCAAGCAATCAAGGACATTCCTAAATTAAACAAAAAATGTTATGCTTGAAAAGACTTGGAAGGAAGAAGCAGTACCCTAGGACTATTAAGGTAGATGGGAAACTTGTTGATTTATTGGCAGGAAAAATCTTACTTCCCAAATATGGGGATCCTGGAAGCCTTGTTATTTCTATCTCTATAGGAAATAAAGATATACATAATGTTTTGGTTGATTTGGGAGTAGCTATAAATGTGATGACAAGTAGACACTTTGAAAACATTACCATTAACAAGTATATAACCTACTAGCACCATATTGCAGATGGCAGATCAGTCGATAGCAAAACCAAAAGGAATCATTGAAGATGTGGCAGTTATGGTGGAGTCATGGGAGTATCTAGTGGACTTCCTTATATTACAACCAAAAGGTAAAACACTTGGTTATCCCATTATTTTGGGTAGACCATGGTTAGCTACAGTTGTTTCCTTAATTGATTGTAGATCAAGTGATATGACTATCTCAAATGGTAAGAATTCTAAGAAAATTTCCTTATATCCTTCTAGCACGACCTTTTATTGATAATCAAGAACAATTATGGGTTGATGATCTTGATACTAATAAACAAAATTTGTCTTCTTTGGCTATGATAACATTGCAGGATCATGTAAGAGAGGTGGATAATATGATTAATCATCCATTAAATGATCACCAATTGTCTGGGGAACAATTAGGGATAGTTTTGGAACCTTCGGACTTAGTTTGAAAACATGCATACTTATCTCTGAAACCAAAAAAATTACAGTGTAGATACAAATAATTTCTCTGTAGGAATGAGAATTATCTTGGGAGAGGAAGAAATAGCTACGGAATTAGTAGCTTCAGTCTCAAATATATCAGGGAATGGTGAGGAATTTTTGGAAAGCAAGAATGACAAGGAGTTTGACCAACAACAAGATAAGTATCATAACTCTGCTTACTGTCCTTTGTCCAGTATTATTTCTCAAGGGAACTTTAGAGATGTTGCTACGTATCATATGTTGTTACCACATTCATGTCCACTAAACACCCTAATGGAACCTTTTCAAAAAATCAGTTCATCACACACTAGAACCAAACAAATTGAGATTCAACCAGGTAAAATTTTTAACATTAACAACTAGTTGGAAAATGATCAAGAAGCTAAATTATTTGATGTTTTGAAAAATTATACTAGATATTTTTCTTGGGACTATACATACATGAAAAATTTAGCCAAGTATTTGTACCCATCTGTAGTGCCCACATTTTTCTAGTCTCAATTATCTGCTTTTTTCTTAACCCATAGTTGTGACTTAACATGGATTTTGACATATTTTTGGACATTATGATATGTTGGTTTGCCTTCATGGACATGTATGGTGATTTGGGGTGCGTAGCACCAATTTGACTAGATTAGTAGATTGACACATTTTATTTGAGGTTGTGGATACTAACACTTTTCTATGCGATTTGGGCCTAATTGATATATGTTGGATAATTAGTTTAGTCACATATCTTGATTTTATAAAGTATTTGATTTGCTGATGAGGATACATGATGGCATTATGGTATGACATTTTTATGTATTACAATACCTAACATATGATGAATTGTGTGAGATTGTTGCATTCCACATTGATGTTGTGATATCCTTAATTTACATGTTTGAACTGATTCGCTTATTGAGTAGTTAGTTTACTCTTGCATTGGACAGTGTGTTTAATGTGTGCAATGAGTGTGTAGGTGACAGGTCACAAGAGAACGTGGGTTTTAGGGCAGCTACACAAATTGTGCACAAGTGGCCCATGGGGCTAAGTCCTAACTATGTTAATTTTTTGAGGCCATATAGTTTGATTGTATTTTGGGCACCATGAGTGACCCTCATATGTGATGTAATATGTCATGTAAAATTTTATTTTGTTTAGAATGTTTTATTGTTGTTAAATAAATTAGGTTTGGGGGCTTAATGGTCCCCACTTGCATTAAGTTTTGGGTTTGGTTTATTTTGTATTAATTAGAGGGGATTAGGGTCACATGTGAACCCTTGGGTGGGCCCCACATCCTCTACACTTGTGCCCATAAGTGCCAAACCCGAAATTGGGTTATTTATGGCATTTTAAGTGACCCCTTTTTAGTTTGGGAGTTCACTTAGCATGAAAATAATCCTGGACCCTACCTAATAGGTAGGGGGCTTAATTTCAAGGCATAATGGGAGTTTCCCTCCCATTTTGCCTCTCTTTGGTCACCATCCATGTAAGATGGATTGGTATGTGTGTTTTGTAGAAAGTTGCACAATCTTGTTTTATTTTCATTTTGGGTATTTTGGGAAGGGAGTGTTAAAAGTGAATTTATCTTTTCTTCTTTTTATTTTGGAATCTTTGACTTGGAGGGAAGAGAGGGTGACACATGTCACCCCCTCATTTGTGAGGAAAATTATTGGCTTCTCTTCAAATTCTCCCTCATGGAGGAGAAAGAGGACCTTTTTTGTTATTTTTTGGAGCATTGGCTTGGTGCTTGAGGATTTTGGAGCTAGAGAATTGCTTGAGGAAGAAAGTTGGAAAATCTTGTTTTGGAGAGCTCTTGGAGGTAGGCTCTTGAGCTCATTTTATGTTGTATGTTATTTGTTAGATCTTAGCTTGCTTATAGTTGGAATGTATGTTTTAGTTGCTTGTATTGTTGTTGCTTAAGTATGTTGTTGTTATTTTGCTCCATCCATCATATGGTTGATGGATGTTGGAGTTCTTTGGGGGAAGAGAGAGGGATTTTCCCTCTCAAACCTCATGGCTTGATGGGCAAGCCATGTAGGTTCCTTTTACTCCCCTCATATGGTTTGAGGTGGGTAAGGTGGTTCATATGGTTTGAACCCCTTCCCCATTCTTGGAGAGGAAACCCAATGGGTTTGAAAATCCTCCCAAGAAGGATTTTGGTGAATGGATGGAGAAATAAGGAGGGTTTGAGGACTTTAGAGGAATAAGGAGGTTGTAAAGATTATTATTTATGTGCATCCAATTTCGGACTATACTTTTGGCACTTGGATATTTGTTCTTCTCTTCCCCATTTTAGAGGTAGAATATGGTTATCCATCCTTTCCCTTCTTTGCAAAAATTGGTGTTTTTCTTAGTGCATGGTCTTGGCTTGTATGTGAAAATATTGTGGTGTTTGTCTCCCTAAATCTTGTGCACAAAGTTGTGGAAGCTAGCTCTCTCTCCCATGGGCTTGGGGGAGGCTAGCATGTCTTGGAAAGGCATGTAATGATGCCTAAAGGTTGGGTGGTTAAACAAGCCTTGTTCTCTTGGAGTTGGATTCTTTGTAAAAACATTCAAAGTTGGAGCTCAAGTGGGTAGTTGGTTGGAGTTTCTTGTCACTTTGGTTTTCTCTTGTGTCCTTCTTCCTTTGTGTGGATATTACTCTCCTTGTAATCTCTTGAATGTGGCTATTTCAAAAGTTTATTGTCTTGTAAGGCATCCTCTTTGTGATTTGGAATCACTTATTAATCTGTGACACTTCTGTTGAGTAACCTATCTCAAGCTTGTAAATAAGCTTAGTCATTGTCTACTTGAATATTGTAGATATGTTGAAAAAAATGGTATTGGAAGCGTAAATTCATTTGAAAAGAAAGTGTAGTGCCCACACTTTACACACAAATACAACAGTAAAATACTAGGATAATTTTTTTGACTTACATTGCTCACTACACACAACACAACATGGGCTTCAAGTACAGAACTCGACTCGCATACGAAAATCACAAAAATCATCGACTCACATAGACACACAAAAGCACGTAGGCATGTTGACGCTACACTTTTCCCAATGGAAGGTTACTAGTAAAGACCCAACCACAAGAACATGGCTTCAGGAATGGTGAACCCACAACACATCATTTCCTTAAATGTATTTTTGGTTAAAGTTAACATTCCAAGGACATTACGAGCAAGGATAAATTTTCTCATTTTTCCACCTACGTTTTCTTAAGTTTATCCCGCGGTTGAAAATACAATTCGACCTTCTCAAGTTGGCTTCTTATACTTTATATAAATTTCCATAACTGACATACATATTTGGCATAAATCAGATTGCATAAAAAGTACTTAATCATCTTATTATTATGTAAGAATATTCTTCTCCAACGTTTATTTGATGTCTACAGTTTTACCCTTACAACTCAAGCGAAAGTGACTTGATGTCCAAAATGCAATAAAAGGATTTGACGGAGATTTAGATACAGGGTAGCTTTTCACCAAAAAAATATTTCTCGATTCACACTATATTTATTTCCCTACCATTGTTATTATAATTTGAAAAATTCTTGAATTCCTATAAGATATATATATATATATATATATATATATATATATATATATATATATATATCCATATCTTTTGTTTTCTCAAAGTTTGGTCACACCAAGGTAACTTATATTCTTTGCAACGCATGACTAACATCTTGAAGGGGTACATGACCGGAAGAATTGTAACTATACATGAACCACGTTCAAGAAAATACCAAGATGTTATTTTGATAGAAACCAAGGTAGCACCGCTGAATCGTTCCTTCAAACAATGACTCATAAGGTGACTTCTAAGGCGGTCTTCACCACTCAGCCTGGTGTCGGACCTAAAGAGAGGACATTCTTCTCGTGATTACCAAAACTAGAAGGAAACCACATACTCTGGATAGGTTGGACCATGACATTCCTAAATATGGGTTTACGACAGTGTCGCTAGACATAAAGACTATGACGGTAAACTCCAACTAGGGGTTTTATTTACCTAACCTAGAGTGTTCCATCGAGCGCAAAGCTTAAGTTCGTTCTACGGTCTTAAATTTCTTATATGGTACAAAGGGTCACACATGCAGGAAAGTTATGCACGAATATTTTATTAAGGTTGAGTGTTCCCATTAAAACTCTTTATTATGTTTGCAAGGTAAAAAGATAACCCAGTGATTAATTTAATCATTTATTGAATACTGAGAAAGTACTACAATATATTAACTTCAATTTCAATTTACTATGTATAAATCAAACCCTTTTTGCCATACACAACTAAGAAAAAAATTGAACCGGTGATTAGATGCACATTTCCTAAGTTATCCCTAAAACTAGCATCTCATGCATATTAACAAATTTCAATTATAACTTTTTTGTAACAAGGAGACTACATTAGATAGTTATTCATTTTACAATGACCTATAAAAATTACAATTACAATAATTAAAATTACACATCGCCTTTTTCGTCGTCATTCTTCCATCCTGCAAAACCCACGTGAGCATGATATCAGCGATAAATCGTGGCATGGCATCCACCCTAATCAATCATAATTATCATTTTTCAGTTTCCCATTTACATCTGACAATAATTACAATTTGCAATCGAAATAAAAAAGTCTAGAAACATGTATTCATTGCATTTCATTTTTCTTCATTTTATAAACCCAGGAGAGAGAAAGAGAAAGGAAGAGAGAGAAAACATCGTTTTGTCAAAAGTTCTAATACACACAAAAAGTTTCATTATAGTGTTTTTAAACAGTTATTTACGTGTGTTAAAATTTTCCAGGGTGATTTGGTAACCCTACGAGGGTCCGACTTTCTACTTTTACATTTTCTCACTAGCTACAAAATGTACAAAACGGGCTCGGAGGCTAAGAAACTGCTTCCAAAGGTTATCTTCCGATGAGCATGCACATCACAATTAAATTTCTACGTGTCCCCAGATATACCAAGAGTTCATTACAACTGAAAGAATTGAAAAAGAGCGCACGGTTTGTGTTTAGCGGCTAGTTTTTAAGGGCCACTGTCGTTGTTCACCCGGTTGTAAAGCGACAAAAGTTAGCTTGAGGCCCAGAAAACCGTGTCCAAAACAACGTTCAATGGAGGAAAACACAATGAAACATCTCCTACTAGTTCCCCTATATGAAGAGAATTCATCAGAGTCGACGGGACTGAGAACTAGAGAACCATTCTTAAATGGCAACAAGTTCTCTGGAGCAACAAGACGAAATTGGACCAGTTTGACCTCGTCAAACTATGACCGAGAGGCCTACAAAATGGCTTCGTCAAACTATCCCGAAAAGTGCTCTTTCCTATACTGAAATTTCCATGCAGTTGTCTAGTATAAACACTAGAGGTTTGCGAAGATGGAACGTGATTTCTCTTTTCGGGTTTCAAATGGTGGTCCAAAACGAAAGCCAACTTTCTAGTTTTAACAACTCTCTACTGTTGTAAACTGATGTAACAGGGCTCCTATAAGAGCGTCAAAAGGATGTCATATGATCATTTTGGGTCAAACCAAAAATCAAGGCGACTCCTCGTATACCAAGGTACACGAATGAAACTTCACATCTCGTTTCCAGAGTTGCGAAGGGTACTTAGTGAGTCTCCAAAAATTACAAAATTTAACTATTTAAAACAAGGAGAAGGTCAACTTTATCAATGGGAGTCAAATTTGTCTGGTTGATAAAACGATATTGGAGCGATCAAGAAGGGTAAGAGTTTTCTATATCATCTCGAAGCGAGGGTGATAGTTCATGTTTTAAAGTAGATGAGTTATAATGACTTCGAGAGTTGCGACACGACACTTTATTGTTTTGCAAAGAGTTGAAGGGACATTAAACTGTATTAAAAATCTAATAACTTAATATTCTATTTAGTTGCAAAAGAGAACTAAAACACAAGAATTATGAGAGGTAAGGAAAGAAGAACCATGCCTGGAGAATGAAATCATTGAAGCCGTAGGCTTGGGTTCAGTCTCTTGCTTGGGCACTTCGTCAACCAGTCCTTGAGCGTCCTCAGCTCCACCATTTTGCATACATGTCTATCAATAAAATCTGTAACTACAGACTTGAAAACCATTCCGCTACTCTGATCACATTCCTCCTTCCTTCTGGATTCAACCCACCACTTGCTGAGCATGATCAAATGGTTTCTTATTGTTGTTGTTTGGATAGGATGAGATCTTCCTCCTTTTGTGTGTAGCCTCAAATCTTGCAACCATTAGACCATGATTTTTTTTTTTGAAGGCATTTAGTCAAACACTTCACATGCCTTAAGCATGCCTCCACATTTTGCACATTCTCATGTGCTCATCAAAAACCAACAAACATAATGATTAATTCTAGGCATGATTCTACAAGAGGCACTCATGCCATCGAAGTATTTACAACCCTCATGCACTGAACCTGCATGTCTGAAAGCTAATTAAACCAAAAATGAAGCTTACAAGGTCAGGGTATGTTCCATAAAACCACATCTTTTGAGGCATTCTGCCAAACACATCTCAGTCCCTTTGCTACACATCCATTTTGTGCATATGCTTGCCATCATGGCATTCCATGAGACAACATTTCTTTGAGGCATTAAAACAAACAGTTCAACATCTTTTTAACAGACCCATTTTTTGCATACCTGCTATCATTTCCACCAGAGGCCACATATCTTTCAGGTATTTTGTCAAATAGTTCGCATGAGTTGTGTATGCCTTCACATTTTGCATACGTGCCAAACTGGGCACCTGACAAGACATATAAAAACTATTATCTTTCCATGATGTTGATGGATGTCCATGCGCTGTTCTAAAGCTCCCACTTTGACAGCGGCTGGGAGGTCACTGGAAAAAGGTTGTGGAGGTCTGGCTTACATGTAACAAACACATTTTCTTGGAAGTTTCAAAGGCATTTTCAACAAACACACTTGTGCATATCCCGAAATCATTGCAGTCCATGGAACTACATTTTTTTCCCACGCATTTAGATGAACAGTTCGCACGCTTCCACGTTTTTACATGTAAATCTACTAGGGCGCTTGCAACTGCAACATCTGACAAAGTTCCTCTATTTTTTTTTATTTACTAGAAATCCACACAGTGCAGGTGTGGTGGGAGTATGTTGGCAACGTGGAAACTACACAGACCCAAAAATCCTCCATTTTATTTTGATGCACATCCATACTCTGTCCCCTAAGCTTTTGGCGCCTGCAACAACATCTGGAAAACTCCCTCTCTCCAATGAGCTTGGTTTTCCCACGCAGGAGTGTGTGGCGCGGCCTGGGAGAATGTTGAGTGGTTGTGGAGTCTAGCTTGACATGAATCAAAGCATTTGCTTGAAGGTTTTCAAGGCCGTTTCAACAAACTCATTTTTGTGTGTAGATCCCTACGCCCCAAACCAAGCCACTCATTCCAATAGCAAAAACAAAACCCTAACTCGCCCAAAAGAATCACGGGCCTCATTTTTTTGATTTCCTCCCCTTTTCCCTAATCCACCCCTTTTACGGGCTTTTCGATTTTATTTTTAATTCCTTTTAAATTTATTTATCTATTTCTTTTTGTTTGTTTTAATCAAAAACGTCACAAAACCCTACAACGAAGTAGACAAATAAATCAACTATAACTTAAACTCAATCCATTACCAGAGGTGAAATTTTGACACAAAAGTGACTGATCGAAGTCGGTGATATGAGTTATAATAGTGTTATAAACATTATTTTAATAATTTTACGGCTTAATAATGATAATAATTATTAATCCTATTAATGGCGACGACCAGGTAACTTGACGAACCGAGAACTAGATTTCCCTTTAACCGGATAACCGCCATGATGCTACGAGGTCCACAGTTTGGGGTGTCGACAACGACCCGACATGCAAGAAGGAGAGGGAAGGTGAAAAATCTTCACTACGACCTGGACATGGTCAACAATGGTCAACGAAAGCACACGCACACCAATCTCCCAAAATTAGCAACAAGGTCGGCGAGTCGGAAGAGGAAACATTGAGCGGGCATTACGAAAGGTTGTAAGATGAATGATTCCTTTAAAATAAATTTGTTGAAAATATCCTTTGTGAAATGAAAGTTGGTTCATTGGAAATTTATATTGTATTCACAAAAAAAAAATATATTGTCATGTTATTTGCTCTAAAAGAAAATGTGCTTTCTTACTTCTGGAATCTCCTTGTAAAGGTCTGCAACAATTAGTTAGTATTACATTTGAAGGAAAGCTAGTGCTACATGGAGGTATTAAATGAAAATATTAGTTCTCTTTTTAAAAATAAATAAATAAATAAATTCGGTAGTATTATATAATGAAATGAGATTTGCTTTCTTTTTAATTTTCTTTCCATGTGATACTAAGTGATTCGTTCTTATTAAGAAAATTAGTTTTGTGTATGTGTTATTTCTTACAATTTAAAATATAACTGAAATCACCCTTTTATTTATACAGATTTCTACAAGTCTTCCTTTAAGCACATAATCAAGAAGTCCATTTTAATATGCATGTATTGAAAAGAAGAAGCGAGTTCATACTCCACTACAATAACCAAACAGAGTTTATTAAATTGAGTTATAACATTGCATGAGTATTTATTTATATAAAGATATTTACAATAATAATGGAATGGAAATATATTTACATTCGTAAAAGAAAAGGTTGTTTTTCCATTATCCAGCTATGCTAGAATTTAAAGTATTTACGTACTTAATCCATGTATTAAATTTGTTAAATTTCATACAATGATTTAATAACAATTATAAGATAGTTTATTTTGAACTTTCTTTGTCACGATATAAATGTATTATAATTGATATATTATAATACAAATACATTCTATTTTATAAATAAATTATGATCTATAGTTATTTTATTATAAGTAAAAATATATTATACATATATATTTCTTTACCAATATAAAACAAAATTTAATTAATACAAAAAAATACTTTAAAAGGAAAACCGCGTGAAATTTATATTTTTAGACATTTGATTTGGGGAGGGCCAAACCCTCCCCACTCCTATGCACTTATCTGCCCCCTCACCACCATCCCTTCCTTCCTCCCCACGTGCGGCCCCAACACCCTTCTTCCACGCTATTTCCCCCCCCCCACATGGCTCCACACCCTACCGCCTTCCTCCCACCCATATGTGCAACCTCCAAACCTTTCCCCACACCACCCCCAACTTCCTCCACCTTCTCACGTTGTTGCCTCTCCCACTGCATGGCCATTCCTTCCTCCTCGGCTCCCAAACAAAACATGATCTTCTTGAAACTAAAACACATAATAATAATAATAATACATTCCTATATCCATATGGATTTGTGTACTTTGGAATTTACCTTCAAAGAAATTCCTCTTGGCCATTCATGGCCTCTCCAAGTAACTTGTAAATGACACAAGCAAAACAAAATGAAGAAAAGAAAGAAAAGAAAACAACATAAGGAAAGTTTAGGGCACCCTTAGGGAAAAATTTTGATCAAGGGCTGAGATCTCCTTGATCCTAGGGTCCACAATTAACCCTACATGCTTTTAAGCCATGGGTATTTTTTTTTTTAAATAGGAATGGGAAATAAAGTTTAGGTTGTGTGTGTAAATAAAATAAAAGGGGGAAATCTAATTAATTTAAAAAGGGGTGTAGACTCTTATTAGGGTTTCCTAGTAATCTTAATAGAAACTAAATAAATAAATTTGGTTGGGGGCTGGTGATTGAGTAATTGGGTAAATCAACTTAGCTTAAAATAAATTATATTAGGAACCGGATTAGGGTTGTTATTAATTAATTTCAAAAAAATTTACCCGAATTGTCTAGTGGCATATTGGTCTATTTCTAGTGTCCCAAGGCGGGGCCCTACACCATCACATTTATATCGAAAATGTCAAACTAGTTAGGAAACCTCAAAGAAGGATCAACCCAGCCTTGAGGGACATAGTCAAGTAGGAAATTGAAAAGCTATTACAAGTAGGATTTATCTACCCTATCTCAGATAGTCAGTGGGTGTCTCCTCTTGTGATTATGCCCAAAAAGAATGGAAAATGGAGAATTTGTGTCGATTATAGGGAATTGAAAAAATCTATGCTTAGAGATTATTTTCCCTTACCATTCATAGATCAAGTTTTAGACAACCTTTCAAGTAAACAATACTTTTCCTTCTTAGATGGTTTTAGTGGATATAATCAAATTAGGGTGGCTATTGAGGATTAGGAAAAACTACCTTTACTTGTCCATGGGGTACCTTTGCCTACAAGGTATTGCCATTTGGACTATGTAATGCTCCAACAACCTTCCAAAGGGTTGTACTAGTAATCTTTGCATATCTAACCAATGATTGTGTGGAAGTATACATGGATGATTTCACTGTGCATGGAGAAACATTTGATGATGCCTTGAAAAATATAGATAGAATATTAACAAGATGTGAGCAACACCATTTGTCTCTTAGTCATGAGAAATTCTTGATGATGGTTGATGAGGGGATTGTACTAGGACACCACATTTCAAAAAGAGGAATTCAAGTTGACCAAAACAAAATCAAGATTATTTCAGACTTACCTATTCCTCAAACCCCCATAGATATCAAGTCATTCTTAGGGCATGTTGGATACTATAGGCATTTTATTAAATATTTTAGTAAAAAAATTTCCCCCATGTTTGGTTTACTTACCAAGGATTGTGAATTTCATTGGGATGAAAAGTGTCAACATGATTTTGAAGAAATTAAAGAAAAATTAATCACTACCCCAATATTGAGAGGACCTAATTGGGAGAAACATTTTCACATCCAAATAGATGCCTCAAATAACTCAATTGGTGCAGTTCTGGGACAGAAAGAGGAAGAAGGGAAAATGTATGTTATTTACTACCTTAGTAAAAATCTTACTTCCATTGAAAGAAATTACACCACCACTGAAAAATAATTTCTTGATGTGATTTATGCAATTAATAAGTTCAGGCATTATATTATAGGTTACAAAATATTTGTACATATAGATCACTCAACAATTAAATACTTAATGAACAAACCAGTGGTTGGAGGTAGGATAATTAGGTGGTTATTACTTTTACAAGAATTTGATATTACCATTGTGGATAATCCAGGAAAATATAATGTGGTAGTTGATTTCTTGTCAAGATTAACTAGTACAGGACGTGGATCTAGTTAAGGAAAAATTTCTAGATGAACAATTATTTGCTATTTCAGTTCATACATCATGGTTTGTTGATATGGAAAATTATCTTGTCACAGGGAAGTTTCCCCCTTCTTTTACTAATAAATAAATAAAAATAGTAATCAAAAGCATTGCATAATTTAAATGGTTTAATGGAATGTTATTTAAATGTGGTCCTGATTTGGTTCTACGTAGGTGTGTGAGAGAAGATGAAATATTTGACATACTCAGGCATGTCATGATGAACCAAGTGGAGGACAATTTTTAGTGAAAATAACAACACACAAAATACTTGGCACTAGCTATTATTGGCCATATCTATATATATATAAGAATATATATCAATATATATATATATATATATATATAAATATGTGAAGAAATACATCAAGCAGTGTGATCCTTGTCAAAGGATGAGACAACCAACTTTCACTAGTGAAATGCCTCTGTAACCTCAAGTAGTGATTGAACCATTTGAAATGTGGGGGCTAGATTTTTTGGCCCTTTTAGTCCTCCTTCACAAGGAAAGGAGCACATTATTTTATGTACTAATTATGTGACAAAGTGGGCAGAGGTTCAGGATTTAACAAATGCTAATGAAGATGCAGTTTCTAATTTTCTTTGGCACAAAATTATGATGAAGTTTGGTGCACCAAGAAGCATAGTTTCAAACCAAGGTCCACAGTTCATGTCCAATATGATCTAGGCCTTCAAAATGTACTATCGATCAATCATAGGAATTCATCTCCATATCACCCACAATCAAATGGGCAAGAAGAGGTGACAAATAGAGAATTGGAAAACCTCCTTACTAAAATAGTTGAAGCAGGTAGAAGAGATTGGGTAAAGAGGTTAGCAAAAAGGCGTATGGGCTTATAATACAACTTGAAATACTACAACATGGTTATTGCCATATGAGTTAGTCTATGGGAAAAACAATTGTTACTTATTGAATTTGAACTACAAACATTGATAATAGAAGCTAAATTGGGTATTGAATTGGATGCAACACAAAAGGAAAGAATTCTATAACTCAATGAATTGGATGAGCTGAGATTGGAAGCACTTCAACAGATAGAGATAATCCAAGACCAAAGGAAGTAGTGGCATGATACACATATCAAGGAAAGACAATTCAAGGTAGGAGATTGGGCATTACTGTTTGATTCCAAGTACCAGTAATTCAAAGGCAAATTGAGAACCAGGTGGTTAGGACCTTATCAGATTGAGAAGATACTTAACAATGGATCTATTCATTACTTCCCATTGATGGAAGTATAATGAAACTTATGGTCAATGGACATAAGCTGAAATTTTATAGGAATCCTCCTACCAAGGATGAGTTCTTAAAGAAGATTGAAGAAAACAAGGAATTTGATCATATGGAAGAACCTAGTTCTTCCAAAATGATCAAGTAATCAGATGCATGGATCTAAAACAAATGGAAGAGAATGAAAACTAGTAAATGGCGTTATCTTCCCCAAAAAAGAAAAAAATATATATATAATAAAAAGGGAGGGAATGAAAACTAGTAAATGGCATTCCCTTCCCAAAAAAACAAATCTCTCAAAGACCACTTGAAAACTTGAAATGGCAGTTGGTCTCCTTAATAAATGGTTACTTAAAAATAAAAGGAACTTCTTTGGAATTCAAGCTATCTTTTGTAATTGTTTCTCCTTTTTAACTTTTTTTAGGAATGATGAGTCATCAAGGTGGAGGAATTACATCGATGGGAAGGTAATTATGTCTTGATATTATTAAAGTTTAAATTAAAAGTATGCATGTGTGATTAGACTTGATTTAAGTAGTCGGTATGATGAGTCATTTATTGTACATTATGATTAAAATCAATTAATCATGAGGGTGATGTCGATTGAACAAGTAAAAGTGGCGGCGTATTAATAATGAGCTATCATTTGGGAGGAATAAACAAAATTGAGAAGCAGTGTAGAAAATTTAAAGAAGAAATTGTAGAATTATATTTGAATTCTGCAACTAAACCCAATAGTTTCGTTGCCAAACCCAATAGTTCCGTAGTTAAATGTAGTATTTATGCAGCTATCTCCGGAAAAGTAAGGATTTGAAAGAAGGAAGAATTTGAATCGTCCTCTTTTCCATGGGGATAAAAAAGAAGTCAAAGCTAGAGGATGATACACAACTTCTTGTAGATGGAGAAGTGGCAGCCATTTTTGAACAAACAAGGTGGCTAGAGTTCCTAAAGAAATTCTCAAAGTATAATGATGAATTGGTAAGGGAATTTTTTGTAAATTTAGAAGAATCTAGAACTAAGGTTAAAATAATTGTAATTCCCTTTATTGTAAATACAATGAGCAATGTATCTGGGGTACCAATTGTACATGTCCCAAATCCTGTCAAGGGGACCCTAAAAGAACTGGTGGAAACCTTGATACAAGAGGGGGAATCTAAACCCCAATATATTTATAACACTAAGAAAATCATCAAGGGGGTCAGAAGATCCAACTTTCCCAAACCCTTTGATAGGGTAGCATTTTGGGTAGTTAAGTACCTAACTTGCGATGGCCAATTTGGGACTGTGGGAAGAGAGGTCCTTAAGATGCTAATATATCTTAGGTATGGGGCTGCAAAACTAGAATATATAGTAAACCTTCTAGGGTTCCTTTTTGACTCCATCCAGAAAATGGATTAGAGGTATTCTTGGGGAGTTGGGACAATTAGACATCATGGATTAGTCCATCTGGTATGTCAACACCATTTTCTCTCAAAGAAAAATGGAGAAGAAGCATGGGAAAATTTCCTTAACAAATTCAAACAAATCCCTAATATTATCGGAGGGGAATACCAACCCATTTCTCCCCTAAAAGTAATTTGGAGATTGATCCCTTACAAAGAAAAAGAAGGAAATAGGTGGGGTTAATGTGCCAAAGAGGAGGAGATATGAAAGAATTATCAAAGCTACAAAACCTATTGTGCCTTCAAAGAAACTCCTTCCTCTGCAGCAATACTAGAAGAACTAATATCTATCTCTTACAGTGACAGTTCACTTAAGCTGGATCCTGAAGTAAAAATTAGAAGAATCCCTAGGGGGAATCCCACTTCAGGACATTTTAAAGCTCCTCAAAGAAGAAGAGTTAATAAGAGGTCTAGGGAAACTCCAGTGGATATTGAATAACATAATGGTTTGCAGAAAGAAACTATTGATATTACGGCGCATGTTAATGTATCCTCCTCGACCAATTCAAACTGAGGTGGAGAAAGAAGATGAAATATTTGAAGAACAAGATTTTTAGGAGATGGGTGAATCAGCAACACTATCACATGAAGAAGAGGAATTGGCATCTTGGAAATAGAAAGGGAAATCCCCTTTGGTGGAAGAGGAATTCTCATTTCCCAAGGAACTTTTAGAAAAGAGGAGAAACAAAAAGTTAGACAGGATTTTTTTGTCTAGAGAAGAACTTATCATTAGGGAAAAGGATGAGGAATTAAACTTCCTCAAGAAAAAATTGGAGCATAGGGAAATGCTCATTGAGCAACTAAAAACTCAGCTCATAGATAGGATTGAATAATTGACATTGGTCAAATAGAAAATGGTAGAAAAAGAGAAAGAATTTCAATTGGCTAGTAAATAGAGTGCTATGTCAAAGATATCTTCAATGAATTAGGTTGTACAAACTGAATTGACTTACTGGACCACTTAAGCAGTTGTGGGATGATACCTGCAGAAAATTAATGAATTTAAAACATCAAATGAGGAACTAAGAAGCAAGATGGAAGAGGAGAAGAAGGCAAGGAAAGAATGGGAATAATTTTTTTACAAAATGGAAGAAGACAAATTTAAATTTTTGGTAAAGATAAAAATGGTCTGCATAATGAGTGAAAGATTACTCACATGCAGGAGACCTTCTCTTGCATACAGTGTCTTTCTAGAAGAGAAATTTATTTGCTAGAAGCTATCAAGGATTGCATGTGGCCTTCCACATGAAATAAAAGATGAATCAAAGTTCATGACAACATATTCCTCAGCTAGTGTAGAGTAGAAAAATCTTCTCTATGAATTCTATCTCTACAATTTTATGCTGGAAAAGAATACATGCTTCATGATCAATTTGTATGTAGGGGAAATCCAACTGAATGCATTTGTTTCTATACTTAAAAATCAAATAGCATGGAAAGAGAGGGATTATGAACATTTATTAAAGGCTAGTTCATCAGCATCTACATGAGAGCTCACTATGGAAAACCATCTACCTTTGTTATACATTTCAGATCTCATGCCTTTGATCAGTCAATTCAAGGCACATTATCTTTACAATCTGTAGAAAAGTATTGATGCCTTCACCTCTTATGAGGAGAATTTTTTTGAATATATTTATGATGGATACTTGAAGAGATGGGATTTTCTCACAATTGCATTGAGAATAGGATAAGTGATATCTCCCATGAACTTGATATGGATTCTGGAAAGAGCTAGAGATTTTAGTACACTAATCCCTCAGGTCAATGAAAAAGTAGGGGAATATGGATGGGAATGAGAACAAGGCCTCCTCTCCTTCTCACTCCCATGTCTCCATGGAAAAATAAAGAGCCTCAAGATCCCACTCACTTTGAGGAGTGGAAGAGAAAGATAGAAGCAAGATTAGGGTATAGTACTTTTGAACTAAAGCACTTTGGGATATTCAATTTCAGCCATTTGACCTGAGTAGTCAATTGGAATGCAAAATTCACAACCCAAGATTTGAAGAGTAAATTTTGTAAGGGGAATTACAAACAAGTAAGTATGGGGGAGATGATAAGGCCAAAATATGCCTCATCAATGTGCAATAAATGATCTTATTTTACTCTCCTTTTTATCAAGTTTGACTACATTTTGTGACTTTTGTTTGATCTAGTATAAGTTAGGATGTAATTTTCCATCTTTTGTTTGATTTAGTTCTAACATCTAAAAACTCTGTAATTCCTAACAAAGTGTGTGGAAATTTAGTTTTTGTAATAAAATAGGTCACAATTAGTCAAAAGAACAAAGTATGAAGTAACCAACACGTTTTTGGGAACATTGGATTCAATACGGATTAGCTCCGGAACCTCCAAGCTTAGTTCTAGAACTCCATCACACAGCAAAGGAACTCTATCGCTTAGTTCCGGAACCTTGACTTAGTTTGAAACTCTTGCACTTAGCTCTGGAACTTTCGTAGTTAGTTCCGAATAGTTCCCTTTGGTTTTAGAACTTCTCCAAAGTTCTAGAATCAATGGGAATCTATTTATTTTGACAACATCCAGTGATAGAGCAATCAATGGGCCTTCCAATTAGGAGTAGATCAACATATTGTCGATTCTTCATACTCCGAAATACATATGCAAGAGCCAACAATGGTGTGTCTAACAAGGTTCCTAACTTCCACATCTACTTTGAGCACTATTTTGTTTCATGGGAACCTATTGAGAGATGGAAAACTATTAAGAAATTTTGATTTTAACTAAATTTTTGGATGATAAAAAATATATAAGGATATGTAAATAGAAATTAGAGAGGGAATATATTATATATATGATAGACATACAGTGAAGTTTGTAAGACAGAACATTTTAGTAATAAGATAGCCATTTCATTTTGAGAGAATCGTAATTTGTCGACTCTTGATTCAAGGTGAAGCAAGGGCCCACTCCTCCAAGAAGCAATATTCTTTATTTTATTTGTATTTATATTTCTAAGCAATTCATGTAAATACTTTAAGTGTTAATTCTGTAAATGCTTTTGATTCTTCAGTTAAATTTTGTCACGTACTTTTCCCTATAGGTGTTATAGGTTAGACTCTTATTTCCTTGCAAGCATTTTCAATAAAATTTTCAAATGTGTGTTTACTTCTAGCATTTTTTTCATTCTACAAGAGTGTGTTTACTTCTAGTAATTTGTTTCATTCTGCAAATGTGTGTTTAATTTCTAGCAACACGTTTAATTCTGAATATTTATTTATTTCGAAACAGAGTGTTTATTTCAAAGAAGTTTCTTGTAGTATAGCTTTAATAATGCTTTGGCAAGGGAATCCTAAAGAAACTTGAAATCCCCGAGAAAATACAAAATAATAAATACCTACAATAAATTACTAGATCACTAAGATTCTTCTTATTGCATATAGCTTTAGACACACCCTGGTTTGAATATGACATCAACTAAGAGTTGATTAAATGAAGGGAATAACGACACCCATCATCCAACTCCCGTAGTCCACACAAATCTTGATTCTTCCATCTTTCTTTATGTTGATTACCATATGGCTAACCCACTTTGATTCCTTTATGGGATCAATAATGTCAAATTCAATATTTTTCAAATTCTTCTCAGTAACTTTTACATGCACATTAGGGTTCATCTTGTAAGGTATCTTCCTAACTGAGTGCACACCTTCCTTTAACTTAATTTTCATCTCACCCAAATATTCATGCACCCCTTTCAACTCATGGTAGCCCCTAGGAAACAAGTCCTGGAAATCACGTAGCAACTCAATTATCTTAGCCACTTCAGATTTAGACCAATAATATCCAATTATGGCCTCCTTAGGTTCAACATTCATGCCAATGTTCACTTTATTTGTCTTCATAGGTTCATGGTAGGCACACACCTTCTCATCCACACTATCTAAGACCTCACATGTACCCTCTGAATGATCTATGTCCAACTGTTCCACTTCTTCATCATCCACCATATAGACCATCTTTCCTTTCTCCTTCTCTAGGAAAGCGTGCTCAAACAATTTTGCATCTGTCTCATCTACTTCGTCAAAACGTGCTTCTAGATTTGACTCACCAAATAAATCTTGAATGAGTTCTTTAGCCTTTACACTATCTCCCATAGTCAATCACTTCATAACCTGTAATTCCTCTTTCACCGGAGGTTTAGTGGAGAAGTAGTCAAAATTATGGATCATTCTTATAGTTAAATCTTACCAATTTCCAGTCTCCCTATGCAGCTCTGCATAAACATACCAAGTATGTGTAAAACCTTGCAAGGTGAAATAAAGTTGGTGCGCCCATAACGAGGGTGGTAAAGATTCCCACCCCTCTGTCCAAAGTCTCTCACACTATTGAACGTGGTGCTTGAACATGATTATTACCATGATATTCATAGATTTGAGTAGGTGCATTACTCCTAAAAATTGGGATGATAGAGAAATTCTCACTTCTCTCCATTCTATGATATTATCCCTATGAACCATCCACCGGTAGCGTTATTGTCCCATGCATGGTATACACTAACATATTCCTTTTGTCCACTTGATCCTTCCATTGTACTTCTATGGCTCATAGGAATACCTTAGGGTTTCCTTTGCCAATGTACCGGGAAGATGGTTATTTCCTAACCTCCTAAAATAATGCATCCTCGACGATTACGCACACACGGTTGTGCTTCTAACTCCATACCTAACCATCTCATAATGGGACCAATTATGCAGCCTAGAATTTACTGTGAATAACCTAGGTGTGTTGGCACATCACTTAGCCTGAGTTGAGTGCTCACCCAAAGCACGCAAAGGCTCCAGTCCCTCTTTAGAGTTTCTTGTACATAATGTTAGCATGATGGTGCATATAGATATCTAGATTCATTATCAATAGTAAACAACACACAGTGCATAAACTAGATCTAGTTCTTAGAATATATATAGAATGAACTAAAAAATGACTATAACAAGATTTACCATGCAAGAACTAGATTCAATCATGTTCAACACCATTATCCAGCCAATATGAACCATTGTATTAAGTACTTGTAAAACACAAAATATTATTACATTACATAAGTATCTCCATGAGTCATGCACACGAAAAAACCAACAACATAACTCTACCATAGTTTTCATACACTAACTCGTGTAAATCAATACATATATATAGGGGTGGGGACTTTCCCTTCACTTCTCATGTACTTCTCAAAATAGGTCACATGCTAATAATAGCCACGCACCTTTACAATAGGATGCACAACATACAAGTGCTCTAACAATAGACTTCCTATAGTTAACTCTGAGTAGAAATCCTATTATTAGCCTAAACTATGCATGGCGCTTAGTTATCACTTGTTCCCAAAATACCATTGTCTTTATGTTCTCAACACGCTAACTCCAAAAATATCCCTTATCCAAAAACATTTAGTCTTGATCCTGGGTGCTCCAATCCTATCATAACATCGCATGCTCTTCCAGCTCCCTTCATTCACGCACCTAACACTTAGGCCATTTTTGTCTGCTCAACACTATAGAAAGACAAAAACCCATAAATTAGTGCCACATGATTCTGATTTGAATTTTTTCATTCAATGGAGACTAGGAAACAAATTCAAAAGTTTTGAGATAGTGCATAACATTGATTTCCGTTGCGTCTTCGCAATTGGCACTTTGCATACTATGAAAGCTAAATTCCAACTTTGAGATAGTCCAAGTATAGAGATGACCCACATATTTTGAGGCTACATGGAGAAAATTATTTTAGATTATTTTAAATAATAACTTTTATTATCTTCACATATTGAATATCCATCTTGGACACTAAAAATAGTGAAAATGGAGTAAGTTCAAAAATTCAGTCAAACAAGGTTACGTCGATGGGCAATAGATGTCAATGTTCCATCTTCAAATGAGATATCGAGCCTAATTTTAAAACCCCATTGAATGTGGTATCATTAGTGACCACTACATACCTATGATTGGTGGCACTATAGATTTTATTAGAACAAGGTGAATCCGATGGATGTCATGTGTCTTCTATCAATAGTGCTTTGATATTTCATAGGAAAAAATAAATCCAAATTGTTTAAATTAAATAGTGGCCACATAATGTCAAACTTATAAGACAAACTAGAAATAAATAAAATATAAAATTGATCATGCATAAAAAACAAATTTGTTTAATTTTTACTCTAACAAACTCTTTTGATCTCCTCAAAGTTTAACATCATCTTTCATACATCACTAATGATGTTATCTAAGTCCAACTAGGATTTCGGGACACATGTTAAGGATACTAATTGTGTTGATTGAGTATTCCTCTATGATTCCCTTTTTGATGTTGAGATCCTTAGAAACTTGAATTCCCTAAAGAGTAGCATAATCCTCTAAATAGTGATTCAATTGGATACCTATAATTCATATATAAGTGACAAGTAGAGAGCCTATACTATTCCTTGTCGAACCCCCACCAACTCTACCTATATTACCTTTATAATCCCCATCAAATTGAGATTTAACCACCTTGTCAAGGGATTATTCCACTTAATCATCCTTTAATACTTTTTCTTATCCAACATTTTCCCTTTCAAATGAAACACTTAATTTCCAATTCTTTGCTTGGGTTTCCTCCATATTAATATTTTTGTCTCATTTTTTTAGTTTAAACTTTTCATATTCTCTATAATTGCCTTGATAGTCATATATCTAACTCCTGTAACATTTATTTTCTATTTTTAAATATTTTCATGTTTCTCTCTTTCCAAACACCCTAAAAATATTGGGAAGAGTTAATTTCTACAATGCTTTAAGAGTTAGGGATGAGAATGGAGGATCCCATTGAATAATTAAGTCCATAATGGAGAAAGGAATATTCATGGCTAAGTTAAAAAAATATTTAAATTTCTCCAAAATATTAGGAACAAAAGGATAATCCATAAGGAGGTGTCACAAATATTCTCTTCCCTTTCACATAAATAACATTTATTAGGAATGGTTAATCCTATTTTTATAAGGATATCAATAGTTAGATTTTTTTTTTGAACAACTAACCAAGAAAAGAAGTTAACCTTAAGAATAATATTTTTATTCTAGAGAATACACCAAGGGAATACATCCTCGGTAGGGTTGAGCTCCAAGCCATAACCTAACTTCAAATTGTATTTCTCATGTTTACTAGTTGACCATACCATCTCATCTAACTTAGAAAACTATCAAGTTTAATAAACCCTCAATTTATAATGTATGGATTCTATAGAGCTAATAATATATGAGCTCTTAGTATCCACCCTAAGGTCTCCAAAGCTAGCCCAATATAACTTGCCAACTAGTATTTTTTACACACTAATTAATTTTTATGATGGAGAAGGTACAAAAAAATAAGAAGGATATAAGGGCTAGAAACAAGAAGAATATTATGATTTAATTAATTGCCAACATTAATTATACATTACCATAATACATTCAAAATTGACATAATTAAAATTATTGATAAATGATAAGTAAATTACTCAAAATATAAGAGGATGAATCAAGAATGATTTTTGTGTGAAGTACACTAGAATACGAATATCTAGAGATATGCATTCTACACTTGGCGAGAAGGTGTGGGACCCTATAGATTTTATATAGTATAGGTTGGAACTCTACGATACAAAATATGAGTTATATATTTTAAGATCCTAAGAAATTATAGATCTGTAAATTCATATGTGCTTCAATTTCCTAGAAATGATTCTTTATTTGTTTGATCTTTATTTCACATATTCAAGATGACTTGTGATAACTTGTAATAAAGTAGGAACCCTAAAAACTTGAAACCCCTTCATTAAAAAAATTATCAAACCAAAGGAGAAAATATTTATATTTATTTAAGGATGGAACACCCTTAGCATTCAGAATCCAACTATTAAACTAATCCAGTGGTGCACTACATATCTGTTTTAGTAAATGAAGGCCCATGTAGTTCTTATAGGTTCTTGTGTACGTGTGTATATCTAACCAACCCCCAGGGGGTGCTCTTGTGTCTCTTGAAAATGATATAGAGGGTTAAATACATAGTATATAATACCCAACATGGTAATAGTGAGATGTGGTGTGCCTTAGTTATGTGAACTAACCCATTTTATTGAACTCTTTTTGTAATGTTGTTATTGAATTTCTTATTACTAAGACATGGCTCTATCACTTTTGCATGCTTGTAGATGGATGAAATTATAATATTTTAAATGGATAAGTGATTTAAACTTGTATTATGGATTTATCTACATGATGTTAGCTAATTTAAGAATATCTAGAAACCATTTGAGTTATCTTGGAATGATATTTGTAATAGTATCTTGTGAAAATTTTGGGTGAGTTATAAAGTGATAATGAATTTCTTATGTATCCTTTTGTAGGTGAGATATTCTAATAAGACTGAATATGGGAATATGAAATGAAAAAGGAAAGATTTGAAATTTAGATCAAATTTTGTGATCATGAAGGGATGGTATCATACATGTCATCCAAGACCAGACCCTACATCTTGACCCTTTTTATGTTTTTGAATTGGAGAGAAGAATAGATAAACTAAAAGTTGTGCCATGAATATCAAATATTTTATGCTCATTTGATTAAATAACATTCTATCATTAATGAAATATTATAGTGTACAGATAAGAAAGTTTTATAATGGATAGAAATATGAGGAGTTTGAATTATGAACGTGAGAATTTGTATTAAGCGAGGATATATGGTCAAACTTGGCATTACACAAAGAAAAGTTACCAGGTTTTAGTGTCTACATTTACCCCCCTTAAAGTGTGTAATTAAAAATTGAATTCTTAAGGGAAAATCATACATGAGTATGCATAAATATTTTTCCTTTGCTTGAATGGACTCTATAGTATGCTCCATGATGAAACTTGGAACACATAGTGTAGTTAATTTCTATAATAGAAACTAAACTTTAACTTAGGATATAGATAATGAATTGTAACTTTAAACATTGAAAAAACAAAATAAAGGAGATGTAAAACATGGAGGGAATACAATTTTTTTATGTTGGAGGAGGATCTCCCATTATTCTCATTCCTTGGAGAGTTCATAGTAAATAAGAGGTATGATTTAGACTATGAAACACCCATATGTTTTAATGCATTCCCCATTTAAGGATTTGATGAGAGAGGAGGAAATATCAATCTAAAATTTTGTTTAAACACTTTCCTTGTTTGTGAATTTGGTGAGAGAATAAGCAAGAGTAGTATATAAAACTCACAATGTTTGTTTGATGTTTTCCACTAAACCCATGGACCACACCGATACTGAGATGGATATAGGACAATTTTTATCCAACTTGAAAAAAAAATACCTTGGAAGGAATGGAAATTTCCATGTCCCCATAACATGTTACTATGACTAAATTGATTATATAATTTTAAAAAAAAATTAAGGGTATAAGGAGGCCAATGCCCCCAAACCTAGTGTTTACAATCTGTATATAAATAGTATATAAAATAAGGAATGAAAAATTCATGCCCCATGTATCATGCTCTGAATTATGTCATTTCTATCTATAACTATGTAAAAATCATGTAAACAACTTTAAAAATTGTATATTGAAAATTTAATGAAACTTCCTCTGTCTAGGAATATATGGAATGTTCAAGACCATACCATTGTCCTTAATATACTAAATAGTTTTGACCTTGATTTGATTATGCCACATTTCAATACCTATGAAAAATATGTTTATATGTCCTTCAATATGTTAGTATCTGTAGAAATTCCATGTTGAATTCCACCTCTTTTGAGGTGAATGTAATAAAACAATTACGCACATGGCTCAAAAGAATAGATGTGTACCCATGTGCCATATGTTTGATAATCTATGTAGGATCACATAGAAGGATGAAGTGGTGGACACATTTTAGAATCAATACTTACAAAATGGGTTGTATATGGTGGAAACCATGACACATAGAAAAAGTAACATGAAGAAAAAACAATAATACATGTGAATAGTAACTAATAAAATAAGAGAATAATAGAAATCATGTCCTAATCTACAGATAAAACAATTATATAATCAACATAGTAAACATTTGAAAGCCATATCAATCATTAATGTAAGCTAATACCAATATAGTAATAGAAATAATAGTGTAGAGTCAAGTAAAGAGTAACATGTGGAAGCATATTCATATGTAGACATGGTTTCACAAACATGGGACACCTATACTATCACAATACAATAATAGTAGAGAAGGAATAATGCCTGTAACTTTAACAGAAAAAGTGCATAGATATAAAATAGGCATGAAACCACAAACATGGGACTCCCATAATGTTATAAGACAATAAATTTCCTTAGTCCATTAAAGAAAAAAATCATATCATCATAATCATACAATAAAAAAAAGTAAATCCACACATTAAGTATTCAAGTAATGAATCTACGTAAATAAGTAGTGACAATAATATAGAAATCATGAGTGTAAAATAGTAATAGTATTAAAAGAGATGGAAAGATAAGTTAAAACTACACAAAACATATGTGTTAGTATTATTAATCCAATAGGTATCTAAATAAAAACTATGTACGTAATCAAGAATGATGAAGAAGGTGTAAATTAACATATAATGAAACAAAATAACATGTATGGAATGAAGGGATTCCCTCAAGAGAGTAGAGTTAGGAACTAGGGTAGCTCATATCATCGTGTAACAATATGTGAGTGTCTTGCATCAAGCTCAAGATACCGCATGAAATATATGTGGAAATAATAGATATTTATTAAATTAATTTAAAAAACATCATGTATAAAGTAACAAGATAGCCAAGAAAAATAGATTAGGTCCTAATTTATTTTTCTCTCGTATTTGAATGTTTTTGTATTATTTGATTATTTGAATATTTTAAAATATTTTGAAAATAACTATGTACAATAAAGGGGATATCACAAGATTTAACAAATAATTTACTTATGAAGAGGCATGTCATGTGTGATAGGTAGAGTAAATACAATCCCCTCAAGTAGTAAAAGAGAAAGAATACTCGTGTATGATATTTGTAAAAGCTATAATATGTAACGAGGAGAACTACAATAGGGATACCTATTAGAAATAATAAATGTACAACATGATCTATTTCAAAGGCCTAAAATAAGTAGTATGTGACATAGGTAACTGAGGAGGAGACCAATGTATGGGAGTATGATGGGATACATCATATGACATAATAGAAGAACTTGTAGAGGTATTAAAACTTGAAATATTGGTCATATGTATTAGTCCAAGATGTGATGATGGAGGAGTTGGGAATGGAAATCCCATAATTTTAACCAATTTATTAGTGTGGATTAACTTAACACATTGGTGCAATACATAAGGGATAGTTATGAAGGTTTGGAGCCATGATTAACCTTGAATGATGTCACATGATATAAGAGACTAAATATTTAAGATAAAATATAATAAGAGAAACCATGCGGGAGTAAAACATGTCCAATGCATGTCTTACGATAAAAATGACATATTTCTTAGTATATCCAAGAGATTTTATTAATGTAAAAGTGCACATATTATGCAAATTATTGCTATAAAATAAAACATTACGTATAATATGTTAATCAAATGAATTTGGGACGTATAGTTTATCAAAAATAGATTCATGTACCATATAAGTACTATAAAAGGTAAGACTCTATAATGATTATGTGATGAAAATAGTTCCAATCATTACACCAAAAATGTTTTCATAATATGGTGGAGGTGGGGTAGCATGGTAAGCATTATAGACTTCGGGGAATATTTCATGGCATCGTGTTTTAGAAACGAGTCACTACAGATTTTGATTTTAGCATTGTCATTAGTATCCTTAGGTTATGGTGTTATCTCATATTCAATAGTACCAATATCGATTAGATCTTGTATAATGTGAAAAATATTAAAGTCTTTTTAGTGGAGTGATTAATACATCAATGGTAGTCACAATTAGCAATATCATAAAATATCTTATCATGAGGTGCACTTGCATCAACATCAAGAAGTGGAGGGAGAGACACAAGGTTACAATCAAGAAATTGTTGAATAATTTTTGATGTGTAGAAGGTAAATGAGTAAACTTTCATTGAGAAGATTGTAAGTATATCTTCATAGAATGGGACATGACATTAATTTTGGTTTTGGCAATAGGTTTATCATCGATAATTTTGTTTTTAAAATTAGCCTTGGATAGAAACTTGTTTGTAGAGCTTATAGTAGGATGAACAACATATTTGAGCTTATTCATGTTGAGGATATTGGATTCATGTTATTTCAAAGTATGAAAAACATGATCAAATGAATGAAACTTGTTAAACCTCACTAATTCTCACAAAGGAAAAAGGATATTTTGAGAAAAATATCTTACAATTCAATATTATCCTACAAGTTTTCATCTTAGAAAATTTATTCTTATATCATACAACATAATCATCGATAAACTAATTTTAACCTTGTTGTATTTTAATCATTTAAGCATATGATCCTTTATTGGGAAGGTTAATAGAAAATTTTGAGAGAAATTGATTATCTAGAGGTGTGAATTCTGTAAAAAATTGATAGGTAGGTAATATAACCATTGTAAGGAAATTATTTGATACTTCAAAAGAACATCTTGATAATTAATTTATCATTAGAATATTATTCCAAAAAGAAACATGAAGCATGGGGAGGTTTTAATTAGTATCACACTTACCATCATAGATAGGTAATTTAAGAGAGTAGTGAAAATGATAAGTAAAAGGGTATGAAGCCACTTTGGGTGTAAGTGGGTTAAGAAGTAGTTGAGTAGAATCCATAATATGAGAATAAGTGTATCCACATTATTAGAATTGTAAGATTTGGGCTTGAAAATTATGAACAAGGTATTCAAAAGCTTATGTGTTAGAAAAATAAGCATGTGAAGCACTATGAGTTTAGATAGGAGATGTAGGGATAGTCATGACAATAATACAAAGTGGTGGTTAGATTCCCTTAATGAAATAATAATTTTCAATGTAGGTATGGTTTTTTCATTACATCATAGAGGACAAGAGATGATTTGGATCAGAGTAGAGGATACAACAATATGTTTGATTTGATCAAAAGTGGTATAAAGAAGAATGATGATTTTTTAGGATTCTCTTGTAAATATTTTGTAATTTTTTTGCTATATCATATAATAAAATATTATTGTCACCTGTATCATAAGACCCCTCAACTTGAATGGTATTTTTAGGACAATAAACCCAAAATGGTCCAAGATATTTGCAAGGATATACTTATGAGAGATAGTAAAAACATCGTCATAGGGTGGTAGGTGATTAATATGGGCATGTAAGAAAAATAATATTTATAAAAGATCTATATAAATACCAATAATGATCCATGAAAATTGGAACCATGATGTACCATGATTAGTGAATATGTAATAGATTCAATTTAAGTGTCAAGTTCACCAAATGTTCACATCTATTTAACTTCTATTATGTGGAAGATACATAATAATATGAATGGTATAATGGTTAAAAACATGTAGAATATTATGATCTAATTAACTTGCAAAATTGATTGTACATTACCATAAAATTCATTCAAAATTGAAACAATTGAAAGCATTAATAAGCGAGAGGAGAGATAGAATCATCTATTCATGATTATTCAGGAATGATCTAGGTATACAAGATAATGGAATAAGAAGATATGGATATTTGGATTCTATTAAATGAAAACTAAGAAGGTTTGGGATCGTATAGATTTTGTACTATATAAGATTTAATTGTATGGTCTTGAATACAATTTATATGATTTCAGACACTAATACATTCTAGATCTAAAAATTCATGTGTGCTTTGCTTTATTATAAATTATTCTTATTGTATGTCACTCTTTCTTACAATAATGTTTTATGACCTATGATAATATGTAACAAAGTAGAAACCCTAGAAACCTACACAACCCTTCATTGAAACATCAAAAACCAAAGAATAAAATATGTGTATGCATTTAAGGCTGGACCACCCTCCGCATTCAAAATCCCAAGTACTGAACCAATTTAAATTTTTCACTACATATCATCATTGCATGAATAAAGCTTCATGTAGATATTGTAAGTGCTTTTTAAGTGTGAATAACTAACCCCATAATGTTTCCCTCATGTATATTGACACCAAAATAGTGGGATAATTACGTAGTATAGAATGTACCCAGTGTGGTAATAGTGAGATGGGATGTGCTTAAACTATGTGATTGTATGTTTAAGAATCAACACATGAGTCTAGGATGCACTCAAAATCTCGAGGTTGAGTGGGACAACCGATATGATATGAAAGATGGTGATGGAATGAATAACTAGGATGAGTAGGTGAATTATGCAAAAATAGGCAAAAATGGCTAAAACGTAGATCAAGGAAAATGAATGTCTTCTATGAGAAATATGGGAATTTTGTCATCTAAAGCAATGAATGTTAGTCTTACCTCATTAGTTGAGATGGAGCAATCAAGGAGAATGGACACACGAAGGTTTATATCAATGTTAGTGTCACCAAGAACCCCTTAATTGATTATGGAATACGTGGGAAATGTCTAGCATCTGCCTCGTAAAAGCCTCTAGAAAAGTTCATAGAGGTGTGAGAAGAGACGTGTGAGAAGGGTGTATTTATGGATTGCGAGAATCTAATCTACACCAAGCTTGTTAAACCATGACTCATTATCTTTATCAGCTTCAACATTCAAGGCTATCATTTGTGATATGATATTGGGTGGAAGTGGGGTGGTTTGGAAAATAAGTTTCTCAAGCCACGATCAATATTTATCAATTGGGTTACGGTGTTTGGCTGTGGTACTCTTGGGTCACACACACATTTTCTAGGTTTCCAAGGGCCTTGGATGGTCATGTGGATGTGTAAGCAATTAATTTAAATAAACAAACAAAAACACAAAGAATATGCAAGAGGAAAGGTCAATGTTTAGGTAACTGTTAGTGTGAAATCACAACACCCCCAAATGAGTCATTGGATCTACTTTTCTAAGGCAGACTCATCTGGTGTGATTGCATAACATGGGACCATCTCTCAAGTTGTGGGACTTGTATACTTGAGATGGCCCTCTGGAGAAAGCTAGCTTCTTCTTCCTGATCCTAATGCTAAACTACTCCTAATGCCTTAATGACGTCTAACTACACCTATCCTAACAATGCCAAGGAGACAGGGAGAGAGAAAGTGCATAAAGAGGGAAATCCTACACTAATGAGGTGATAACACCAAGAAAAGGGGAATGTTGATCATCTACCTAGACTACCATGAAATGAATAGAGGTGAGCAATGGAGAGGATGGACAGCAGCATCACAGACCAAAGATCAGATTTCACACAGGAAACATTTCAACCCAATGAACACAGCTCCCATATCTGCAAATGAAACGTCCAAAACATGCATAGAATACTCCAGAATGATGAGAGGCAAGAGTATGTAATGAAAACAAGCAAAGGATGGACAAATGCATCACAAAAACAAGTTTTATTGCTTCATAAATTTGCACAGAGCATCATACATGAGCAAGAGGCAAAAAACGCCATTTACAGAGTAGGGGAGGAGATTCAAAATCCATTTCGAACACAGGGAAGAAAACAAGGGGAGGAAGAGAAGAAGAATGACCAACCTTTTTACAATGAATCATGCCCCCATTTTTATAGATTCGATCAAAGAGAAGAAAGAGAGAGAGAGAAGTGGGAAAAACAAGTTGGAACTCAACCACTGCTATCAACTCTTCTAATAAAATCTGCCCCAAATCCATCTTTCTTTGCATCAATCCTTGATCCGGTGCCTTGAAAGAAGAGGAAACGAAGGAGTAGATCAAGGATGATATCTTTCCAATGATGTCGATTCACAATATTTCAAACCACGAGTAGAAAGATATGACCCTTCGAAGTTTGTATCGGGTCCGTAAAAGAGGGCGGGAAAACAACTTGAAAAATGGGTCCCCTTTTGATATGGGACACGTGACACTCTTTGGTTGGCTGGGAAGATGTGCTTCCATCTTTTCCTTTGTGCCCCTTTTTGACAAAAGGAAAATTTTTACCTTTTCCTCCAACTCCCTGCTTTGGCTTTGACTCAAGTTCAAACGCTGAATTTTTCCCCTTTTTTAATTTTAGAACTTGCCTGATTCTATCAAATAGATTTAAGACATAGATTCACGCGATAGAGCCATTTCTTCTCGCACATGGTCGTTTAAACTTTTACAGGCCCCACCATTCCATTGTAGAGTCTCTCTACAACCAATTTGCAAGATTTAAACATGTTTTCTCTGATTCTTTTTGTGTATGGTCGTGGCTAGTCCAATAGGTTCCTGGGCCATTTACAGAGTAGGGGAGGAGATTCAAAATCCATTTCGAACCTGGGGAAGAAAACAAGGGGGAGGAAGAGAAGAAGAATGACCAACCTTTTTACAATGAATCATGCCCCCATTTTTATAGATTCAATCAAAGAGAAGAAAGAGAGAGAGAGAAGTGGGAAAAACAAGTTGGAACTCAACCACTTTGCTATCAACTCTTCTAATAAAATCTACCCCAAATCCATCTTTACTTTGCATCAATCCTTGATCCTGTGCCTTGAAAGAAGAGGAAACGAAGGAGTAGATCAAGGATGATATCTTTCCAATGATGTCGATTCACAATATTTCAAGCCACGAGTAGAAAGATATGACCCTTCAAAGTTTGTATCAGTCCGTAAAAGAGAGCGGAAAACAACTTGAAAAATGGGTCCCCTTTTGATATGGGACACGTGACACTCTTTGGTTGGTGGGAAGATGTGCTTCCATCTTTTCTTTGTGCCCCTTTTTGACAAAAGGAAAATTTTTACCTTTTCCTCCAACTCCTTGCTTTGGCTTTGACTCAAGTTCAAACGCTGAATTTTTCCCCTTTTTTAATTTTAGAACTTGCTGATTCTATCAAATAGATTTAAGACACAGATTCACACGATAGAGCCATTTCTTCTCGCACATGGTCGTTTAAACTTTTACAGCCCCACCATTCCATTGTAGAGTCTCTCTACAACCAATTTGCAAGATTTAAACATGTTTTCTCGATTCTTTTCGTGTATGGTCGTGGTTAGTCCAATAGGTTCTGGGGGTGAAATATGGATAACAATTTGGTGACTCACAGGGGACATTTGCCCTGCTAGATGAAGAGACCAGTGACCTTGAAACATCCATTGGGCATGGAGTCTACGATAAACATGAAACTGATCAAAACCGAAACTCCAACCTCTCGAGCCATTTGGAAACCCACTGAAACTTGGAGTTGATCTTCACCAAAAACCATTACAATGCCTTTGTCATGCAAGAGCAAAACAATAGAACCAAAACTATGTACAAACTAAAAATCATACATACCCTAAGTGGGATATGTAGAGTGTGCAAAAGAACTTCTTCTATTGAAAACAAACCTATCCCTACTCCTACACTAACCGGAGAGAAAGAATGCTAAACAAAGCCTACTACATGCACCGAGAAGTAGCTTCCTTTTCTCAAGAGGGGAAGCCATGCAAATGATTTGGTGCTAAATATAGCTTCTGTATGAGTGAAAAACTGACAATAAGCCGGTCCTCCACCCAAATCATCAAGGTATAAACATTAATGGAAAATACCTCCTCAAGCTAACTTGCATTGGACTCTTGGAAGTATTGATGGTGACCCTTGGTACTTTGATGCTCATCTACATGCCCTAAAGTAGGCATGATTGGTTTTGGTTTCTCCTTTGGCTCCAATGAAGCCAAATACCTAATTGGGCAAGGTATGATCCATTTGATGTGCCCATAGCTCTGAGTTTCAACTCTGAAAATGGAGTCCTCTTGTAGATCCTCCTGAATGAATGGCATGGAAGAAGTGGTGAAACTCTTCTGCTCTTTCCCTTCCTCTTCTTTTGGATTTGGAGCAGCTTCTCCTTCCTCTGTTGTTTGAAGACCATCTTTCCCTTGGATAACTTCTTCCTCTAGCATGAAGCTTGTCAAAGAAAACTCTTCAAACTGCTACTCTAGAGGACTATTTGGGACAGCCATGTCTTCTTTAGAATTTTCCTCCATGATGGATTCATCAACCAAAACAGGCCCTTCGAATGAAAGCAAGAAATTATCAATGATGCCTTCTTCTTCTGTTGTTACAAAATCTGATTTGGTCTCATCCATTTGCTCCTTCCCAATGGGACTTTGAGCTGATTGTTCTTCTTCTTCCTTGGCTGATTGTGCAACTTGAATTGGATCAACATTTCTCTCAGACAAAGTGCCATTATGGACACTACACTCTGAGCAACTTGATAACTAATCTTCTTCCTTTACTTATCACTCTTCTCTACAAACTCAACCTCAGCCACCATTGGTTCTTCAATCTTGACCTCCTCTATTGGCTTGACCATCAAGGGGATCTTTGTAAACCCAAATTTGGTAGCCCAACTCTTCAGATTGTCTGTCATTTCTTTTCTATTGGGATCCTCTTCTTGTTATTCTCCTTGACTGGATTCTTGAGTCTCTTCCCAACATGGACTTGGGAAAGTAAGAGGAGTGACATGTTGGGGTTCAACCTGCATTGCAATTGTTTTTGGTGAGAAGGGAGGTGGAACTTCTTGTTTTTGGAGGGGATGACTTTTTGGAAGGAAAAGGACAAAGAACTAAGATGAGGTGGAAGACTAGGAGGTGGAGAAATGAAATCAACACTTGGGGTAGCAAGTGAGGGGCTTGAAAATTAGAGCTTGTGTTGAGATGGTGCCGCTCGAGAAAGAGAAAAAGAAAATCTATGAGATGTTGGACTTACCCATTGACAAGGTTGTCTTGACTCCAACTCATAAGCCCTGATCTCCTCAGTCCATTGTGCAAGTTGGGGAAACATTTCAACCATGAAGTATAGCTTCTCCTGAGGGCTGTAATGTCTTAAAAAAGGGCCTTCCCATGGACAAGGTGCCCTGTAACCAATTTTGAAAGACACCATTTGAGCTATTTCCCTTGATTGAACCATGCTAGCCTCCATTTTTTTAATCTTCTCTAGCAGATCAGCATCCTATGCATAACTATTGCTATCATATGTGTCTCCTTGTCCTTGATAAGCTTCATAGTCAAACTAGTTTTGACACTGCTCATATGGGTAAGCATAATGGTCCAGGATATAATTATAATGATGATCTGGAGGACTTGGGAAATATATTGGAGGTGGAATGTATTATTGTAAGTGTGAGTTCCATGAAGGGAATGAAGTCATGATTGCACAACCTCATGGAATGGGAGAAAATGAAAGAGATGGAAGAAGAAAATGGATGAAATGAGTGGAAATGGATGGAAAAGGTCTGCAACTCAAAGAATGGGTTTTTGACTAGATGGAGTCACCATATGTGCTTGAAAGTGCCTCCAAAGGCTGAAATCTTCACCAAGAGCACATCGAACTTGATGAAGTGAAGTGGTAAGGTGCTTCAGACCTATCCTGCCAAAGGCGTGCCAAAAATGTTAGCGCAAAATCACAAGCACCCTCAAATGAGTCGTGGATCTACTTTTATAAAGCAAACTCATCTAGTGTGATTGCATAACATGGGACCATCTCTCAAACTATATGACTTGTGGACTTGAGATGGCCCTCTAAAGAAATCCGGCTTCTTCTTCTTGATCCTAATGCTAAACGACTCCTAAAGCGAAATGACATCTAACTACACCTATCCTAACAATGCTAAGGAGACAGGGAGAGAGAAATTCCATAAAGAGGGAAATCCTACACTAACGAGGTGATAGCACCAAGAAAAGGGGAATGTTGATCATCTACCCAAACTACCATGAAACGTATAGAGGTGAGCAATGGGGAGGATGGACAGTAGCATCACAGACTAAAGATCAGATTTCAGACAGGAAACGTTTCAACCCAATGAACACAACTCCCATATCTACAAATGAAACATCCAAAACATGCATAAAATACTCCAGAACAATGAGAGGTAAGAGTATGCAATGAAAACAAGCAAAGGATGGAAAAATACATCACAAAAATGAGTTTTATTGCTTGAAATTTGCACAGAGCATCATACACGAGCAAGAGGCAAAAAATGCCATTTACAAAGCAGGGGAGGAGATTCAAACTCCATTTCGACCCTGGGGAAGAAAAGAAGGGGTAGGTAGAGAAGAAGAATGAACAACCTTTTTACAATGAATCCTACCCCCATTTTTATAGATTCGATTAGAGAGAAGTGGGAAAATTAGGTTGGAACTCAACCACTATTATTAATGCTTCTAAGAAAATCTACCCCCAAATCCATATTTACTACATCAATCCTTGATTCGATGCCTTGAAAGAAGAGGAAACAATAGAGTAGATCAAGGATGAGATCTTTCCAATGATTTCATATTCACAATATTTCGAGCCCTGAGTCGAAAGATATGCCCCTTCAAAGTTTGTATCGGTTCCGTATAGGAGGGCAGAAAAATAGCTTGAAAAATGGGTCCCCTTTTGATATGGGACACATGGCACTCTTTGGTTTGTTGGGGAGATGCGCTTCCATATTTTCCTTTGTGCCCCTTTTGACAAAAGGAAAATTTTCACCTTTTCCTCCAACTGCCCGCTTTGGCTTTGACTTGGGTTCAAACGTTGACTTTTTCCCTATTTTTTAAATTTTAGAGCATGCTCGAGTCTGTCAAATAGATTTAAGACACGATTCGTGGTGAGAGCCATTTCTTCTCGCACATGGTCATTTAAACTTTTGCACACCCTGTCATTCCATTGTAGAGTCCCTCTACAACCAATTTGCAAGATTTAAACATGTTTTCTCTTATTCTTTCTATGCAGGGTCATGGCTGATCTAATATTTGTTTGGGGGTGAAATATGGATACTTGATAACCTAGGCCAACTAAGGATACATAAGGAGTTGTGTTAATTTATGTCTAATTAATTATATATGCTTAATTAACAAATGAAAGCAAGCATATTTAAATTAAATCATTTTGATTACTCTCCTTAAATGATTAAATCTATTTGTGTTTTTGCTTTTTAAATGATTTTAACAAAAGTGAATAAAATAAACAAAAGAACTAAGTAATCTAATCTAATGTTTTTTTAATTTTATGTTTACTTGGAAAATAAAAATATATACACGAAAAATTTAACTTCTTCTAATAAAAAAAATGTTTCTACTCTGAAACAAATTAAACTAATTAGTGAAATAGTTGGATGTGGCTATTTCCCTATTGTAGAGGATTTAATCTAATCTAATAAAAAAAATATTTTCCTAATTTGTAGTTGTGGATTTTAATTATTTTGGTTCTACCTCAAAATCACAGAAGAATGAAAAGCTTATCGAAGCAATTATTCCCGGTAGAAACAGAATCATTCTAATGAAGAAATATAAAACTAACACATAGAAACAAGAGCTTCTAAAACTAAATTCTCTAGAAATCCACAAGGATAGGAAGAAAATAAGCTCTCAAATGAAGCTTTTCCTTGTGCAACTAAATCTGGATATTGAATGAAGTTAACTTTCTAAACAATTTAACAATGAAAAAATGACAACACATTATGGAAAGAACCCCTCGAATTCTCCCGGAAAATACACAAGGATGAGATGAGAATAAATCCTCAATGGAAGCTTTGGGAATGAAATATACTATAACCGTACATTTTGAACAAATGTATTTACAAAATTATAACTTTGAATCTATCTAAAAAAATTAACGTCTAGGAATTTAATGACACCTCCAACCTAGAAATGTTATACAGAGACAAATCTAAGATCGAAAATGCTTTTTGATATCTACTCAACTTATTTTCCAATGAATGTCTAATGTATCCATAAAGATGTGTTGGAAGTGTGCAAAAAGAATGGGAGAGTGTTGGAGCTGGATGATTTGTAGGTAGTCTGGTAGCAATGCGAGCAAGAGAGAAACAAGGCAAATGAACTAGTTTTCTTGTGTACTTCTTGGCGGGATTCTGAAGCATAACAGTGTAATTCCAAAATAAATGAATCCAACCAATACTTCAGGAAAAAATGTGGTTTTTATATAAAGTTGGCAGAGAAGTGGTCTAACCCACTTAGTAGCCAATAACCACCACATCACTCATGGGAGTAGCAGTTAACGTACTAATAATAATAAGTAGGGAAGGATAATTTTTTTAAAAAGGTACGATTTGGTCAAACAACTGATTTTGTCAAGAAATGTGACAGAATGGTGAGTTTGAAGAAAAACACATGCATCCGAAAAACATTAGAAAGGCTCAATTAAATGCATACGGAACCGCCAGTCTATACGAGAAAGGAGGTTATGCAAACACCATGGTGGTTTCACAACCTGCGGGGTGGCTGCATAACGATCGACATAGTTCTATAACTAACGGTAAGAAATATAATTAAAAGATGTAAAAATACTAAAGAAAGCAAGAAAAATATATAAAAGGAACAAGTAAGGTAAAGTAAGCTACAAGAACATGCTGTAAGTGAGAATTTGGACTTGAACATCATTGGAATTGATAGTTTTCATCATTGGGGATTTTAACTGTTCCAAAATGTAGCACCATAAAAAATTGGGTGCATACATATTGTCCCCTTAGAGAATCATTTTAGCCATGAAGAGGTGTAAAATGTAGAGTTTGAGTATGGAACTCTTGAATGGGAAGGTTAGAAATTATACCTAACACGCCCGTGTGTTGAAGTCACACCAATCCAAGATTCCCACTTTGTACAAGATGTAGATGAGAATCAAGTGCAGATATGATGTATAATTAACAAAAATACTAAAATAAAATGACAAAAGGACTTATCATATCCACAGGGATAGAAATATGCCTACGTCAGCGCTCCACCTTGTAAAACACATATACTCAAAATAGATAAAACATGTTATATATATCCAAATTACTACTTCTAGAAATCATTTACACTTATGTACTTGGTGAAAATTTGAGCTCCCGATTACTTGTGTTGGTTTTGCACAAGAGCATAGTCAAAATGATGAGTATTATGAAGTGATGGAAGCCCAATTAGTAGGAGGAGTAGTGGTTCATGAATAGGTGAGTTATTTGCATTTATCTATTTCTACCCTAAACTATAGAAAATGTGAAAAATTTAATGTAAGGTGGGTTTTTTGATAATTTTACATCCAAAATGTTCATAAAGGGGGCGCCACCTAGGATTTAAAGTTTTTTTTTTGAAAAATAGTCAAAAAGTTATTTTTGTGAGATTTTGGGCCTAGGGTACGATCAACATTTCGCAGACAAAACTACCGTAAAATTTGTAAAACTCTCGCTCTATGCAGAGCAGCGGTTGTACAACTGCTGCATTGGATACGCAACCACTACATAGCAAAAATGAAAGAATAATTTATGTAGAGGTTACACAACCACCATTCTGCACAAAGGGATGGTTACACAACCACCTCTTTGTAGAGAGCGTTGGTTGTGTAATTGCAAGGTAAAACTTCGAATTGACTAAGTATGATACAATTTTTAGTTTTGAGTGTTTTTATGTTGTTTTTGGTGAGCTTCTTATGCATTATTATGGTTCTAACTTGCTATTTTTTATGTTTATGAATGCAAGGGCCATATGTTAGATGGAGTAGAGCTCGAGAGTGTGACTAGTTGCCTTTGATTTTGGATGCTCTTACTCAGGACAAGAGGGACATATTGCATAGGGTTGGGATATGGAGGATATCGCAGACACATCTAGTTGCACTAGCTAGCCATTTTTGTGTGATTTACTGAGTTATTGGGATGTAGACTAGAACACTTACCGACTACACGGAGTTAGGGGAGTGGACGATTACCTTAGAGGACGTCTACTAGATTAGGGTTCCCATCACTGACGGGAAGTTGGTTTGACTAGTTCGAGTTTAGTGGTATAGTCTCATAGATGGGATGCATATATGGGAGACACGTAGGCACTCGACATGGTTGTCAAGCACAGATTGCCAAATATGTGATGAGATTTTATCGATTTCCTCTACACCTATCACTTCCTTGCAAAATTCCATTATTGGCATCTTGGCTTTGCACTTGGTTTGGGACAAAGGAAAGGACAAGATTCTTTACTCCTAGGCACCAATCATTTAGATCATTGAGTAGTATGGCCGTACATAGACTTAGGGAATTGAAATCCTAGGTACTACTTACCATGATCTATACAAATTTGTTTGATCAAGAGAAAGGCCCTTAGTCATCCTATATTGGTTATGAGTTGGGTTTACAAGTACATGATCCCCTATCGAGGGCCATTGGGATAACACATCCCGGGGCTATTAGAGAAGTGAGGTGGATTTGTATGGCTCCCCTCAAGGGGATACATAGATCAATTTACACACTTACTATTGATGACATGGTTACAAGGCCATACCAAGACATGGATGACCTATGGGGTGAGGATGTTGTTATTCTAGATTCATAAAGTTATACTACATAGTTGTTGGATCGGACCAACAAAATGGAGGTCCATCATGTTGGAAGAGTACCATAGTAGTTTGGATTACTATATGTTTATGCCCTCCCAAAAGTCTCGATAGTATACAAAGGGATTTGAGAGGCTATGTTTGGCCCAAAGGGAAAGCTCGAGTGGACCATTATCAAACACGGGGTTCCGATTAGTACTCCATATGTTACACAAGACCCGGCTAGGTCGGTGCAAATTTTATAGATCAAGGAAGTGCCCACACATAGCGGGGAGGAGGAAGAGGCCAATTTTGAGACTAAGACAAAGGTCAATGAGGAGAGAGATGAGGAGGGAGGATAGGAGGAGAGTGAAGCATAGTGGGAAGCCACTAAATAGGCTTCCACAACAACTAGGGAAAAGGTTGAGACATTATACTCCAAGGACCCTTTGACCAGCGGAAGAGGAGGGGATGAGAAGTCAGTTTTGGATGATGGATGGCTATAAAGAAGGTCATAGTAGAGGAAGTTCTGTAGCATCTTGCGTGCCAAAGACTAGTCATTGATCCATCCTAGATTCCCGTGATATCCAAGTAAGTAAAATACTCTTATCTCGACCTACGTTTTATATTAGAATTGTTAGTGGAATATGCACTATATATATTGAAAATATTCTAACTCATCATTGTTTTCCTTGAGTTTTCTAGTGACTACGGATGGCTAGCGATATTTTATTTTTCAAATTCTCCTTGACACTTTCACACTCCCTACGTGGAAGAAACAGGATCAACCGCTCGGGGGCGTTGGGAAACCAAAGATGGTTGGATGCCACACATATGTGTTCGCATTAGCATGACACGCTATCAGTAGCCATGACCCGAGATGAGATCCGAGCTTATTTGATATGATCTGGTTAAGAGGAGATAGAGGCAAGGCCATTCTCACAGTGAGGCTATTACTAACAAGTTGTTTTCCCCATCTCATGGTCACTCTCATTGATTGACACATGGAGGCTCTCACTCCGTCATAGGAGCTGTAGTAGGATTCCTCTTCCTACACCTTCAATGGGATCCTAGAGAGGGATAGACTATATGCCTTTATTGATTTAGAACCATGTTTGGAAACATTTATCATTTTTTTGGATTTTTGGCTCATAGATGAGCATTTTGACCACACTCATAAGAGTGTGATGGAATTGTATACAAACTTGACTTTATTTGGTATATACATATATACATCTCTTTTTGGTTTAGCTATTTTGTGTAAGAGTTGACTCAATGATGGGTTACTTCACTTATGTACTCTTAGATGTTTAGAATTTATGATGCTTTTATATGCTTTTATGGATGTATGTTATGGATGATGATGATGTAAATGTATAAATAGAATGATTTCTCTTTTTTTCTTATGATGCATATGAGGACAAATTGTAATTTGATATTTTGGTTTTCAAGCAATATTTAGCATTTTCATTTTATTGGCAAAAGATGGTGAATGTAATATAATAAGAAAATGAACTCACTTGACTCCTAACTCCATGCAACCAAGTAAGGTGCGAGGTATCATCACCGAGAGCTAGGAGGGACATGAATTGTATGATTTGGTGAGTGGAAATGGTGAAAGAAAGACAATATTTTGATAAATATCCAACTAGAACTTATAACCCAACCCTAAACAAGGTCAACTAACCAGCCTAGAATGTGTTTTCTTGCAATTTTAACTAGACTTAGATCCAAAGATGGCCTTTTGATTGACAAAATATAGTTTTAAGGATCTGAATCTCTTGTAACATACACATCTAGCTCATTTTCTTGAGATTTTTGAGATTTCACAAGCACTTTTTATTCATTGAATTATTTACAATTTATTGATTTGTTTGATGATACCCCCTACATCTTGCCCCATGCTACTAATAAGAAGTATGGGCTCATAATTGAGGAAAATATATAAGCAATTAAGGAAATTCCCTTCTTTCCGAACCTCACAATACTAGTAGGAAGCATGGGCTCATCACTAAAGGTTGGTAGGGCAAGGAAGTGTAGAATTATTTGTTAATATTTTTTTGTATTTATTGTTGATTTATTTTTTTGTACTTTAGACTTGTGCTTTTGGGAAGGAAAAATTTCCCTAGCCGCAACCCCACGTAACCAATAAGATGTGAGGGCTCACCACCATAGGTTTAGATAGGTGAACAAGAGGTCCGGGTGAAATGTTTAGATTTTTTTGTCATAAGAGAGGTTTTTAGGGAAATATGTGACATCAAGAAGCTTCTAGTATAGACTATGGGAAAAGACACCTAAGCTAGAAGAAAATGTGAATAGAACTAAGTGTGCAAGTCTTGGTAGGATCAATGTCAAAATTCCATCTAACAATTGAAATGATGAAGAGATTATAATAATTTTGTGATGATATGATGGATACTTGAAGAGGTATGATTGAATGTTTTTGCCAATTTTTGAAAGTTTCTTAAAGTTTGCTTGAAAAGTAAGTTCCAATTTACAATTTCACAATATGATAATGTATGTAGATGAATTATGCATAGAAACATTTAAGGTGAAGAAAATTAACTGATTAACTAAATTCCTCACCTTCTAGAGTACATAGGCGATACACACCATTTTTAAATTTTCTATTACTTGGTATGGGCCTAACCATTTGGGTCTAAAATTTCTTCCTTTGCCGGTATTTTTGTCAATCCTGCTATCAAGTCTCAACACTAGATCTCCTATGCATATTTCACGCTCATATACTTTCTTATTATACCGATGACACATCCTATCAACATAAACACTATGGCGCTATTCATATCTAAGTTGACCTTCTTCAAGGGTTCAACCAAGCAATCAAATGTGGAGCGTTGTAGGGGCCTAAGCCCATGCGTGGAGGAGTCCACGTAAGGTAAGGGATAATCAAACGTTTAAAACCTTTTGAAGATTTCTAATGCTGCCCCATGTGGGATAAACCCACATAAATTGTTGACCGCTCCATATGGGATTAAATCCCCTAAAAATGCACGGTAAGGCTAACGTTAAAAATAGCCTTAGGATTATATGTAATCCCATCAACTATGCTACGAGATTAGGCTAATATTAACCTATGGATAATATGTATTGCAATATTTGAGGACCCTAAAAATGTATAAATAGGGTACCTATTTCATTGTAATAGGACACACAAAAACACACACCGAAGCCACGGAGAAGCTCATTGCTAGAGCACGAAAAGGTGGACACACGCCCGAGCTTATTATTTGTTAAGCTTATTTGTGGGATGTGTCAACAAGTATTGTCTATTGGCCTATTATTTTAGGCAATATTAGATGGAATATTTGTGATTGGGAGTGAAATGTAAACTACCCAATAGGCCCATTGAGCCACACCAATTACTTGTAAATCCTGGATTGTCGACCGGAGTGCTAGCTTCGCATTGTTTGCGTCGGGAAGGCCGATCACAGCCGAAGGAGATTGTACGCCAAGAAGGTGGAAGTCGGGTGCTATTTTTCACCCTTGTCGTCCGAAGGTTTGGTGTACTGGATAGGCAAGTAAAATTCCATTAGGTTTTCTTGTGAAAGTACTATTGTAACTTACAAGTTTTGACTAGTGGAACGGTTCGACCACGAACCCGAGACGTAGGCAATTACCGAACTCCGTAATCAATCTGTGTGCAATTGTCATTATTGTCTTGCATTATTTTAAATTGATTACTTAAAAGGAGTAAATTATCGACAAATAATCGAAGCCTATAAGGGTCCGAGATCAGATCGTAATAATCTGATTATTTTCGGATCATGTTTGGTATCAGAGCTGGTTTAGCTCCATATTTGTTTTTCAGTAAATCTGATTAACAAAGTGATTGCTTCAAGATTAGTGCAGTTGGTTCAGTTTGTGTGAACAGGGTAAAAGTGCACTATGGGAAAAATTTCTACACAGGAGAAGCTCGAAGAGATTGAAGCTTATAATCACCAGATCTAGGAAGAGAATTCTCTCCTGTGATCCATGTATTCCTCCTTGGAAGAGGAGAATGCTCGCTTAAAATCAGAACTGCAAACCAAGGATGAGCTCTTGGAAAGGTTGTAGTGTGGTGATCAGAGGAAGGAAATACCTTCAACTTCAAATGCAAAGGCCATGGCAGATGATTGCACTTTGTAAGTTGTTCACCATGGGAATCTTCTTCTTCCTCCCATTCAGCTTTGGATTCAAGTAATGAATTATTTGGTTTGTTTTGAAAGGCATACTAGAGGCATTGGATCCAAGTTACTAGATAAAATGGGATTTGATGGAAGAGGCCTTGGTAAAATGGCCAAGGCATTGCTAACCCAATATAGGTTGAGGATCGTCCTCGTTTTGTAGGTTTGGGTTATCCTAGTGTGGGAATGGAAACCCCGAAAACTCCAATAAAATCGATACCGATGGATAAGATCCAAGATGTAGACGGATGAGGAAGCCGATGTAGATAAGACGGGCGCACACGAGCAATTCGCACAATAGATCCGAGTAACCTGCAAAACACCGATGCTTGACAGAAAAAGACCACGTTAAAAGATATTTAGGTGGACTGCCCGAGAAGCGGTCCGGAAGCGATAAGCTTCCTCATGGATGTCACCCACGCTTTCAATTAAGAAAAGAAGCATACATGATAAAAGATGTAAGTAAAAGCTAGATTTTCTGATTGCAGTAATAAGACAGAATCTAAACAGCAGACAGAAAGTACAGAAAACAGGGAACTATGAAATAATGCCGGATTTGTGTTACCTGTATCCTTTTACCTATCTGCAGGGAAATCGGCGCCGATCGGTAAATCGGCGCCGATCGATGTGGTCGGGCGCGATCGAGACGAATCGGCGTCGACTGGGTGAGATCGGCGTCGACTAAAGGCAGATCGATCAATCAGGGACTGTGCGATAAGATTCGGGAATTAGAAGGTGAATGTGGTCTCACCGATGTGCCGGTTGGCGAGACACTGAACAGAGTCACCGATGATGATGGTGGTGTGCGATGCGATGTGACAGGACAGAGTAACGGTGCTCTCTCGTGATTGATTCGACAGATCTGCCCTAATTTGATACAATTGATGCTAAGAAGATCTCTCTTTCTCACAACCTGTATCTCTCTCGCTCTCTGTTCGTGCGTAAGTGCTTCCTTTTTTCGTCTGTTCACTTTTTCGCTCGTTCGTGGTCTCTTTTTCGGTCCCTAGAACTGAGTTCTGGACTCGCTTTTATAATCGGCGCCGCTCCTAGAAAATCGGCGCCGACCATATGGGTCGGCGCCGATCGCGGAATAGACTCCCGAGATGGCCAAAATGAGCGATTTCAAGAAAGATAAGATTTATCCCGAATACGGGAAATATCCCGCTTAGGGAAGAGGAAAAATAGATGTGATACATAGATAGAATAAATTTGGGGTGGATAAGTGATTAAGATGCATGGGAAGAAGCGTAATCAAATATTTAATATTTAATCACTCATGGGTAAGATGTGATGGGGTGAATTAAATTTGGAATAAGTGATTAAATCACAAATTGGATAATATCCCAAGGGGATAGTTGGTGACGTAAACGTGCCCCAGGGTACCTAAGCAAGTAAATGAATGAGAGGGACACTAAATTGAGTAACCAATTTTAAGTGTCTACATTTTGCCCTTTTTGTCAAGTAACTTGCGATAAGCAAGGTTATGAGACAAAAACAAAGGGATGGAAGAAGGGAAGAATTTGTGATGATGTGATCCCCTCAAACTAGGGATGGGATGGATGATAGAATGTACGATCCCAAGTTTGAAAAAGGTAGATGAAAATGCAGGATGCCCCACCGGATGTCCTGAGTAGATCCGATCATCGATGACGCATAAAAATAAATAAAAGGCAAAGAACCTAAGGAACTCACATTGGTAGGGCAACTAGCCGGTCTCCTCATGAGACGACGTTAGTGCCTACAGACCCATGAGTGTAAGGAGAACTGCAAAATAGTCAGCATCTAAAGAGAGACACATTGGTAGGGACAACTAGACGGTCTGCAAAGCAGACGACGTTAGTGCCTACAGACCCGTTTAACTCTAAGCTGCCAAAAAGTACGAGTGTCCCACGCAAAGGGAACAAACCCGAAATAGACAAGGATATCTAAAAAAAATGTGCCAAAAGGCAAAATTCAGCACACAACAATGATCAGATAGATAAGTAAGCCAAGCATCAACACTATGGCAAAAAGATATGGAAAATCGGCGGCGACCAAACTAATCGGCGACGACTAAAACAAACGGCGTCGACCCAAAAAATCGGCGCCGACCAATCCAGGCACATATAAATATGCGAACGGAAAACGTAAACGATTTATTTTCAACGTGACGATTGATTCAGAGAAAGCCAATTTTTTGATTTGAGCATCATGGAAGCCTCTGGGAGCGGTCAGAAGCGCAGGAGGACACGACCTGGGGTAAGTGGTCATTCTTGAACCCATTGTTCTTAATTTATTTTTTTTTGTTTTTTTTTTTTTTTTTTTGCATGGGAGGCCAGGGTCCGGTTTATGTCCGGACAGGCAGTCGGCGCCGATTGGTGTAATCGGCGTCGATTGGTGTTAGATCGGCGTCGATTGGTATTAATCGGCGCCGACTTAAATGAACGACGCCGATTTTACCAAATCGACGCCGATTGATATATGTTCATTTTTTTTTTTTTTTTTTATTTTTGTTTGGAGGATGTGATTTGGGGAAATAAGAGACTAATTATGTTTTTGATGTCGTGGATGCAGGCACGAGAGGCTCTTCATATGAGGGATGCCATTCCTGAGTTATTGGAGACTATTCTCCCTGATGTGACAGATGCAGACTGGCAGCATTTAGAGCTAGCCGGGCTCGGGGGTTTCCGATATTATAGACGAGTGCCACGAGATGTGGAGCTCATGCGGGCATTAGTGCGACGGTGGGACAGCCACACGTGCACTTTTTGGTTCAGGACGGGTGAGATGACTATCACCCATGAGGATATATTCAGGATCCTGAGATTACCGATCACTGGGGACCCGATTGAGATCACACCCCGGGAGCAGCAGCAGAGGGCCCTAGGTCGGTTATACAGAGATAGGGCAGATGACTCTGAGATAGTATCCGGGGCAGTGAGGATAGCCTCACAGTACAGGCAGGATAGCCCTCGGAGCAGACGGATAGCGCTGATTCAGATGGCTATATCCTACTTTGCCCCGCCGATTCTGTGAGGTGGGAGATTCCCATCATATCGTTAGACCGTGTCATCACGACATCCCGCAAAGCATGCATGTGTTTTTGCCTTCACGATGCCCCGATAGCTCGGGATATATCATGAGCTATGGATGTACACCACCGGCCGGAGGACAGGATTGACGCGCTTTGTGCTCCATCACGGGCATATGAGCACATAGCGGTGATCGTGCCATCCGGCTTCCTCGATGCCAAAGCAGGAGTGGGAGGGATTGATTATGGATTTCGAGATGGCGGGCTGACATGGCCGCAGGGGATATACAGTAGATCACCGAGTGGTACTGAGCGCCAGACGCCGACACCGCATCAAAGTTATCTCGAGGCCGATCGGCATTTCCGACATGGGCTGGTCAGGATGCCCACTTGGTAGCACTGAGACGGAGCCGGGTGGTCAGGGGCCGTAGGCCGGATATGTGGGAGCGAGTCCCATTCATGCGGATACTGAGACAGTTCGGCCTAGTACAGACAGTGCCGACCACCTACACGCCATATAGGCGGGATAGCAGAGAGACGGATTTGCCGATTTTGATCCCAAAGCACCCATCGAGAGAGGCCCCACCCTCCGCAGCATGCTGATGATGACGCGGGGGTGGATGAGGGCTACGCAGCATGGTACGACACAGAGCTTCCACGACATCTCCCGCCATCTATAGATGCTGACGAGGAGGACATAGCTGCTATGCTGGACAGACTGGAGGTAGAGCATGCCACCCTTACACAGACACATCAGGTAGCTCTGGAGGAGATCAGGGCTTTGACAGAGGAGAGGGATGCCCCGATCAGGAGAGAGACACCGCTCGCCAGGAGCGAGACATAGCGATCCAGCAGAGGGATCGCTACCTTCGGCATAGGGAGGCCCTCAGGGCCAAATATGGAGAGACCGGTGCCACATCAGAGTCCTGGTACACAGGGCACGACCCTAGGAGGGGCACCACCAAGAAGCGCAAAGAGCCCCAAAGAAGACCAAAGAAAGATCGCTACGAGCACCGGCACCGTGAGCCCGAGCACATACCGCCTCTCCTCGCTGAGGTGAGATACTATGAGGATGCCCTAGCGCAAAGATGCCCCGTATGTGCCTCTGCACGGGCGAGGAGGAGAGCAGCAGAGGCTACACAATGAGCGGAGCCTCGTGGAGGGAGTACCGGGAGAGATCGAGGTGGGCCGAGACCTCCAAAGAGCAGTGCATCGAGCTCGATAGGCGGCGGCCAGAGAGACAAAAGTGGCAGAGGAGGGTGGAGGGGAGGATAGTGTCCTCCACGCTCTGATTTTACTATATAGAGATTTGATAGATTTTGTATCTCAGATAGTGATGTAGCCTCGATCGAAGGCATCAGATAGATGGCTTGATTGAAAGCCACCCATTTTTGTACAGACACACATGTATATATAGATTCATCATGTTATTTGTTATATGATTGTACTCATGCTTTTAATTTTGATATACATGGATAGATGGATATAGATATAGACTGATAGAGGATAAAATAGATGTGATTGGATAGATATAGACTGATAGATGATAGAAATAGATGTGATTAGATAGATTGATATGTGGATATAACTTTGATAGATGGATGTGATGTAACTTAGATGTACATGTGTTTAAATGTTTTGATGGATAGATAGACAGATGTGTTTGATGTATGGATGAGATATAGATAGATGTAATGTACCTTGATGTACACTTTGATGGATAGATTTAGATATAGATAGATGCAATGTACCTTGATGTACATTTTAATTTTGGATAGATAGATAGATGTGTTTGATGTATGGATGTAATTTTAATGAGAAATGAATACAGATAGATGTTTTGATAGATAAGATGAATTTTGATAGAAGATAAATTTTGATTGAATTAACATGTGAAATGTCAATTTAACTAGATGCAAGACAAAGAAATGGGGAATACTCCTTGCAAGAGCCAAAGATGTAAATGGAAACAACCGTGACTTAGAAGAGAAGATACTCGGATAAGAAGAAAAATGATAAGTCGGACTTCCAACCGACCATAGATAAGATCCAGATAGGAAATCGAAAGACCAAGCATACAAGGCCCTATATAAGATTAAAATAAACCTGACACTAACTAGTCGCAAACCAGATCTAGGATAGAAACGGAAAGAAAAGTAAGTATCTTGTCGGAATTTACAAGGGACAGAATACATGTCCATAGTAGGAAAATAGGATTCTCCATATGATCGACAAAAGGTCCTAAATCTCAGCTTCATGATTTTGGCAGAAAAGCAAACTGATCAATGCGGGAAGTTTGCTTGATATGGAAAGACTGATCGATGCGGGAAGTCTTTCAGTGATGCTAAAAAGTGTATAAACCGACCGAAGGCTGATTAATTACAAGAAGCCTTGAATATTTCTTTGAGAAACAGCCGTCCTTCAAGGGAGCGGTCTGTATTTTGAATTTTAATGATAGCCATCCTTCGAGGGTATGGTCTATATTTTTAGAATTTTTGATAATAGCCATCCTTCAAGGGCATGGTCTATTTTCTTTTTGATTCACTTGATAATGTATGGATAGCTGTCCTTCAAGGGATCACCATCTTTCGATAGCATCTTTTTTTTTTTTTTTTTTTTTTTTTTTGAAACTTTTTGAAAGAAGCTGAGTTTAGACCTAGATAGATCAGATGGAGGGGAAGAGAACAAAGAAGAACATGCACTCATGCCCCGAGTAGATCCGATTAAGATAAGTACTTGGGACAGATGAAGTGGTGATTAAGGTATTCCTACCATGAGGAGGAACATATCCAAAAGAAACGTGCAATGAGTAGAGCCGCGATACTCATATTTAAGGTAAACGAGGCAATAGGCGAGAACCACACAATTTCAATCACCACGAAAGTAGATGACTCAAGTTATTAGGACGGATGAAAGATCTGTGTTGCGACTAGATTTGTGTAAGATAGATTTTAACAGTAGAAGGGCCGTAAATGCAAAGCATTAAGAGGTTCCGCTTCAGGTATACCATCCATGGAAGATAAACGATAAGCCCCAGACCCATATTTATGAGTGATAATGTAGGGGCCCATCCAGTTGGGAGCAAACTTACCACGTTGACTTCTTTCGAGTGTAGTGACATTTTGATTTTCCTTAAGAACAAGGTCACCAATTTTGAAGTCACGGTGCTGCAAATGCTTGTTATAAGCACGTTTGACTCGCTCAAGATAGATTTGATGATGCTCAAGAGCGCTGAGACGCCGCTCATCTAATAATTCAAGTCAGTGCTAGACGATTTTGACGATAATCCTCATCGAGACAAATTCTCCGAGAGAAACACGAGAGATGGGATTTGGACTTCCAAAGGAAGGACAAATTTCTGCACTCCATAGACGAGAGAGAAAGGAGTAGCACCAAGAGGAGTACGAATGCTAGTCCGATAAGCCCAGAGAGCAAAAGGGATATGTAAATGCCAATCCCTACCAAATGACTAGTTACTTTGAGGATATTACGCAAAGTTTTATTGACGCTTCACCCACCATTAGCTTGAGGATAGTATGGAGAAGAAAACTCGAGTTTGATATTGAAAGCGCTGCAGAGATTCTCGCAAATCAGCTTTTGAAAGACTTACCATTATCCGTGATTAGCTTGTGTGGAACGCCAAAGCGACAAATGATGTGTTGATAGACGAAATCAACTATGGGTTTAGCCTTTGTTGAGAAAGAGGGATAGCTTCTACCCACTTAGTAAAGTACTCAAAGGGCAAGTAATGATGATAAATGATGACGCTGTGAAGAACGGGATTGATGAGACCAATAAGATCAAGACCCCATCACGAAAAAGGCCACAAATCCGCCGCAGTCGTCAAAAAGCCCGACTAGGATGTGCGTGAGATTGGAATGTTGTTGACACTTGACGCACTTCTTAGTGTATTCACAACAATCTCGATTAAGAGAAGGCCAATAATATCCCAAACGTAAATGCGCTTAGCTACAGCTAAACCACTAAAATGTCCACCACAGATACCGTCATGGACCTCCTGGATGGCTTTAGATGATTCATGGGTTTTGAGGCATCGAAGCAAAATACCATCAAAGCCGCGCTTTGTAAAGAATCCCGCCTAGAATAGTATAGCGATTGCGCGCTGACAAAAGACCTTCTACCATCGGAAGTCGATCCGAGGAAGGATCGAATGAGATAGATAATCAACAATCTCATTGATACCACTCATCCCGAGTATGGGTCAGACAAAGATTGATCGGGTTAGTTGCCAAGATGAGATGGTTGATCTAATCGCAGACACACCACATAAAGACGCGAGTCTTCGTAAAAGGCGGATAAGTGAGGCTAATGAGGCCATCAGGTATCCGCGAATCGATTTGCAGCAAGCGAGGAATGGCTTGATGGTGAACTTATCGAAAGATCGAGTTGAGCAAGAACGATGTCACGATATTTTTGAAGGATATCATTCTTGCATCGATAGACACCCGTGACTCGATTAACGATGAGTTCGTAATCACCAAAGATGTCAATATGACGAGCGCCGAGATTAATGGCATTTTGAAGACCTAAGACAAGAGCTTCAGACTCACCATATTATTGGTGCACTCAAAGTTTAATTTGTGTGCAATCGGGATAGGCGTATTCTCCAAGGAGGAATCATCACGAAACCCCACCTCCCCTCACGGGCATTTGATCCATCAAAGAAGAGCTTTACTTTAAATGGAGATAGACCAAAATCAATTTGTTGGATATATTCATCGGGAATCGAGCAAGGGGGTCTTGAGTGTCCTAAGAGGAGCATCACCTAATTGATCCGCAATAACCCGACCCTCGATAGCCTTTTTATGGATAAACTCGAGGTCAAATTCAGTCATGAGCATGAGCCAACGAGTGATACGATCATTGATAAGGCTTTGCATGAATTGTCTTGAGAGGATTGACACTTGTGACAATGTAAGTTTTATGATTAAGGAGATAATGACGAAGCTTAGAAGTTGCGAAGAAGAGAGCACAACATAGTTTTTCAGCTTCGGAGTAACGTGTCTCATACTCATGGAGGGTGCGACTGATGTAATAGATAGCTTGTTCTTTACCACAAGTGTCCCGATGCGAGATCATGGCTCCCAGAGAGCATGGTCACCACAGAGATATAAAGATAGAAAGGCTCCTCGCGTGGAGGTGTAAGCACGGGTGGAGAAAGAAGATAAGCTTTGAGATCATCAAAGGCCTTTTGGCAATGCTCATCCCATTCAAAATGAACATTCTTACGAGGAGATGGTGAAAAGGTCGACAACGGTCCGACAATTGGGAGATAAAACGACGCACCGATCAAGACGCCCTCGAGACTCATGGAGTTGCTTCAAGTTAGACGGGGAGGCATCTCAAGGATGGCTTTTATTTTTGGGGTCCACTTCAATACCCCGATGGAAATGATAAAACCTAAAAGTTTACCAGTGAGAACGCCAAACACGCACTTAGCTGGATTTAGACGAAGACAGAAGCGGATAAGCCTCTCAAAGAGAGGTGCAAGGATGAAAAGATGATCCTGACGACGCTTGACTTGCCGAGAGATCGCCAACATAATCTTCCACGCTTTGTGCAAGAGATCATGGAAGATGTAGGTCATCGCTCATTGATAGGTCGCTCCCGCGCTCTTAAGACCAAAAGGCATGACACGATAACAAAAGGTCCCCCAAGGAGTTATGAAGGAAGTCTTATGTTGGTCTTCTGGTGTGATGAGAATTTGATTATATCCAGAGAAACCATCCATAAGAGAAAGCATCTCATGACCCGCAGTTAAATCTACGAGTTGGTCGATATTAGGTAGAGGAAAATCATCTTTTGGACAAGCAAGATTAAGATCCCTGAAGTCGGTACAAATTCAAATTTTCCCAAAGAGCCTTAGTTATCGGTACTACATCGACACCCATCAGGGATAATCGATGGGTCGATGAAGTTAGCCGAGAGCAAGCGCTGTAATTCTTCTTTAACAAGAAGGGCTACTCTAGGGTGCATTTTACGTAATTTTTGCTTAACTCGGTTGATGTTGGGAAGAGTAACGATATTGTGGGACCACAATATCGGATCGAGTCCCGCATATCCTCATATGACCAAGCAAAGGCTTGACGATGTTTGAAAGAAAAGTGGTAAAGTCCCCAATTCCCGTGGATTAAGGGATCGGCCGACCTTAATGATGCGAGGGTCTTCAAGTCCCTATATTAAGGTCGATAGTGGCTTCGCTGAGAAGGGTAGACGTGTCGAAGGAATAGTCTTGGGGAGATATGAATCCTCCGCCCCGATAGGTGAGGACGTAATCATCATCCGCACAAAGGATAGTGTCGATAGTAGGAGAGTCGCTCCAACTATTTCAGGAAGATTAATGGTATAGAAGCGGACCGATTGTTAGTCTCATAGGCTAACGGCCCTAAGGAAATGGTATTGATCAAAAAAAAAAAGTTAGGTGGGATGGAAATGTCATCGTCCACATCAAGTGATGCTTCTGACTTAGTGGGGGAAGATGGTTCTTCAGTAGGAAGAGGCTCATCGAGAATAGTGACGGTGGCTTTTGAAAGAGGTTTAAATCCTAAACCAAATTTCTGATGTGGCATGAGAGTAGGAATGGATTTGAGGTCATGTATACCTTGTTCATATTTTCCCAGGCCAAAGCCTTTCCACGCGCATCGATATAGATAAGTTTTTGCAAACGTGGGATTCTGTAGATAATCAAACCCTGTTAAGTAAGGTTTGGTCCTAGGAGGAGAATCTGGGCGATAGTGAGGCGTATCAAGACCACCGTAGATGAAATTAGTCTGTTGATTGGGCAGACCAATGGTGACGATGCGACGCGACCGAGACCTGGTTGATATTCAGGTTGTTTGTCTGGTCTACCATACTCATTAGGTTTGAGATGGGCATCAAAAGAAAAGAGAGGAAGCTCTCCTAGTGAGAAACGCTGCAATGTCTCTTCTAGATTTTGTAAATCCGGTAGTTTGGTTGCAGGTATGGAAGAAGATGAGGCCCCGTCAGGAGAACATGCATTTTCTTTTAAAGGGGCAGATCTTGTGGTCATGTCGCATTGTGCGGAAGGAAAAGGATCTCCTGGATGAGTATATATTTTGCCCTCATATTGATATTTTAAGCATCGATGGAGGGTGGATGGGACACAATGCATTGCGCGAATCCAGGAGCGTCCGAGGATCATATTATAGTGGAATTTTCCTTCGACGATGTAGAAGAGTTCATGAAGCAGCTTTTTACCTACTCGAATGGGTAAGACCACGCTCCTAAAGTAACAAGTAGCCGATCGTTAAATGATCGAAGGGCGAAAGGCGGGGGTGACACTACATTCTTTGGTAACTTAAGTTGCTCAAACGTGTGCGAGGAGATGACGTTGAGTGCAGCTCCACTATCGATCATAACACGCTTTAAGGTAGTGTTATTGATTTGACCGTGATAAAGAGGGGAGCCTCCAAATCCTCCTCGAAGAAAGAGAAGGAATTTCCGAATCTTCAAAAGAAATGGTGGTTGATGGTCTATTCAATCCAACAACCAACTCGTAGGGCTGGGGCTCATCTGAATTCACTGCGATGCGACGCAGATTATCGATTAGAGCCTGGCGATGTTGTGGAGAGGATTGATGAGGTCAAAAAGAGACATTTTGACCGAGCCTGGGTGAGTTGTTTCATAACACTCTCCTCAACAGACACGGGAACTTGAGCCCGAGGTGCAGCACGAATAGAGACCCTGGGTCGTGGGGCTGATGAGGAAGGAGAAACGCCTTCAGGGGCTGCAGAAATGACAACCCGTGGTCGAGATGCTGAAGATGAAGATGGGTTATCATAGTGTTGGGTTCTAGTGGCGATATGGATTGTGTCAATTTGAGAAGGTGGAAGATCAAGGGAGTGGGACCACCAGAGGTCCGAGTGGATCGTTGAGGCTCGGGATGGGGCTAAGGTGACAGAGAGGTACTTGCTTCCTCCTCCTCCAAAGAAAAGGTCACTTTCTTCCAAAAGGTTGTTCACAACAAATACTTCAAGAGCTTTACATCCCCAAGATCATGACCCGGGTACGGTGGTAAGCACAAATCAAATCGAGTTAAACCAGTAGGTTTAACTCCTTTAGGGTTATAAGGTTTAATCGAGGAAGGGTTATGGATGAAGATTGATAAGTTGATGAAGGATTTCGTGTAGAATCCGGAGACGAAGAGGAGGATAGAGATGATGAAGGTGGTTCTTTTACATTAACCGACCGCACGAGGTAAAAGAACTTGCATGTTAGGTTTAATGGGTACTTTTTTAGGGATCCTCTTATTTGTTTGGACATTTGAGGAGCAATTTGGGGCACTTGAGATGGGAGTAAGTGAGACATGATTGACTTTGGTGGAGGAGGAGCCCCTAAAATAGATTTTGAAGATGATGGAGATGTGACAAATTTTGCGGTCTTTGGAGACAAAGGGGGTTGCTTGGTCGAATTTACTGATGATTTAGATAATGTCGATTTAGATGAGGAAGAAGCTCCCAAAGTAGGTGTAATCGGAGGAACATAGAGTGCCTTGGTTTTTGTAATGAAGATGATGATCCCGATAAAGAGGTGACGCTTTTTAGTAGGTAAGTCTATTTTTCTGGGTATTGGTGAAGAATGTGTTGTAGAAGAAGATGATGGCTTTGATAAGTGTGTAGAAGAAGACGCCTTCTCAGCGGGCAAATCCAATCGTTTATGAGGCGTAGAGAGAGATTTTTGTGGAAGAGCACCAAGAGTCTTGATGGTCCGAAATATGGGCTTTCCTTTTCAGTGGATGGTGACAACTTCAACGGCATAAGGTGATCAGTAATCTTTTCGAGGAAGCAGGGGGAGGTACCGATGGTGTAACGTTAGATTTTGGTTGTCTCGCTTTAGGTTCAGAACCGAGTGTATAGGTGTTGGTGCTACTTTTTTGATTTTTCTTTAATAGGCAAAGTAACATTAGTGATGGAAGAAGGGGGTGATGAAGAAGCAGCTCGCGAAGGGACTACTTCGATGCAAGAATCATGGGTGAAACTACCGTAGGAAAAGAGATAGAAGGGTCAAAATCGAAGATGCTTCCGAAAGTCGGCACAATTATAGGTACGCTCACCAAGGGCATAGTCAGCAATGGGAATGGGAGCAACAAGTAAGATGATGTGTTCAGAGGGAAACTCAAGGGATGTAATTGCCTCGAGTATTGAAAGAATGTCTGATGATGAGACAGATGAGGATGACACTGTCTCGGGTATGGATGGAAGGTCAGACAAAGGAGCGGAGAGAGATGACTCCGTGCTTAGTAATGTAGGAATATTCAAAGACGGGATATCTGAAGATGGTGAAATTCCAGTGATTGATGAAGTGGAAGGAGGTTCTGATTCGATTGATGTGTTTGCAGATGGCTTGGTTTCAGAAGAAGATTCTTCAATAGAGATGAAGTTGATAGTGTGGGTGTTTGGTTTTTGAGACTCTGAAGCATTATGGTTCGGGGCATGATTGGGAAAAGGTTGTTTAAAAACATCGAGTGCCTGATTTGGGGGAGCATTTGGGTTATCCAGAATGAGCTCGCCTTTATCAATGAATTTCTGGACAAGATTTTTGAAAGTCTGACATCGTTCGATGTCATGACCTTTGGTTCTATGATAAGGACAAATCATTTTCCTATACCGTATGGGCGTTCTCGGCTTTCATCAATATCCCTAATGGGGGGAAGTTCGATCATGCGAACTTCCAACATTTTTTCTAAGATAGAGGCATATGATTCCCCCAATGGAGCGAAGGATCGAGATGATGAAGTCCCTTTTCGAGAAGATGAGGGGTCTCTTCGTGGTGTTTGATTAGAAGTATTGTCGGCTCGTGATGCTTTTAATACGATAGCGTTGGTGGATCCTTGATTTTTGTCTTTAGAAGGGGAAGAATTTGGTTTGGTAAACCGAGAAAAATCTGGTTTAGATTTAGAGCGAAGTTTTAGCTTCCTCGCTCAATGGCGCGAGATTCAAGTTTGCGTGCCATCGTGAAGGCTTCTTCAAAGGTATGAAAAGTTTGGATCCTTAAAGTAGAAGAAATGTGATTAGCACAAGATCGAGTAAACAACTCGATTTGTTGGGATTGAGGAAGGGAGAAAGACAATTGGTTGATTATCCCTCTCCAACGAGCGACAAAGTCTGCAATAGACTCATCATCATCGATTGGCGAATGTTATAAAGATCTCGTGATCGAGATCTTATGCGCGATATTTATCAAAAGTTTTCAACAAACATCCGGGCCAATTGAGAGAAAGAAAACAAGGAATGTTGAGGAATGTTATTGTACCACTCTAAAGCAGACCTCGCTAGAGACATAGGAAAGGTACGGAGCATAAGCTCCTGATCCTGGACTATGAGGTAGCAAGCATGTTTGAATGCTCGCAAATGTTGTTGAGGGTCTTCCCGACTATGAAATTTTGAAAATTTAGGAAGTTCCCATTGGGGAGGATAAGGCTTGAAAGCTACTGAGGGGTGAATGGGTTCATTACACACTTCTTCAAAGGAGTATGAAGGACGAGCCCCTTTTGTGGAGGCTTCCAAGTCTCATGATTTTCTCAAGAGAATTTGAACCACGCGATTGAGGAGGAGGTACATCGGGTATGTCCTACATAAGAAGCAAGTGGTGGATGTTGTTGAGGTGTCAATGGGGGATTCATCTGTTGATGGATAGGATGATAAGAGGAATAACCAGGTGTTCTGGGTGACACCGGGTGGGGTATTTGCTGTGAGGTAGCTTCATGATAGCAGTCAGTGAGATAATAAGTGGTTGAGAAAATGAAGGTCGATGACTGGACGGAGCCTCGTGATCGGTGGACTCCTATGTTTGTTGATCGATCGAGACAGATTGAGGAACATGGGTGTTGGTTGATTGACATGTTGGGGAACAAGACCTCGAAAGGGGCCTTCTACCGCCGGATTAGGTATTAAGGGTGCCGATGTTAAAGGATGGGCGAAGGTCACAAATGCTGGAATATCGAAGAAAGACCCCTGAGGACGAGAAGTAGTAGAGCCAACCGACTATTCGGAGGGGGTTGGCTCATGAAGAGGTATTGACCTTGGGACACGATGGAGGGCATAGATGAATTAACAGCAATATGCGGGTGTGCAGACGCATTCATTATAAATAAAAGGTAAGACTTCTCTAAGTAGGTAGGTTGTGGAATACTCGAGGTAATCATGTGTTAGGAATAGGTAAGACTATTTGAGAACTAGTCGATATGGTAGGTGGAAGAGAAAAGGGAGGCATAGGGGCCTCGCCCTTCTCCGTGACTCGAGGCAAGAGAGATGATGCAAACTGCTCTACAAAGGCTTGGGATGATCCACGAGGATAATCGTACACTTGTTGGATTGGTGGTCCTTGATCAGATATTTGAATAGACTTGTGTACTAGGTAGTCCATGAGGGCTATCGGATTGCGGTCGAGGAATGCCTGGAATTCAGGATCCCCGCGGGGAACATACTCCGAGCCAGATGATATTTCCGAAGGACTAGGGGAAGCTGGACGTGATGGGATTGCTTTGGCTTGATAGAAAGGATTATATGACCATGATGGGGAACCAACTAACAAATGTCCCGAGGAAGATTGGGGGTGCCAAAACTCCACACTAGTGGTGATCTCGAGGAAGAAGGAACCAATGAGCCATTCTTCTAGATTGTGACCGAGTGATAACCGTCATAAACACGCAGAAAAGAAGATTGACCTAACTAATGCACAGACAATTCAAGCAGCGCAAGTGATTATCTCCTTTAAATTTTGATGCTTTTAAGAAAAGAAAATGTTAGGGAAGGCTTTTTAGAACAGGAACTACTCAGATAGCCAAACTAAGGATGGTTTGGGTAATGTTTGGTGAGGAGTCCCGAAGGCACTTCAGTAAAAGACCGGTACGTGGCTTGATATAGGGGCCTACCCCCGCACTTCACACACCGCTGCGATAAGGGAGTCGGGTGCTTTGCCAATATATACCAAAATCTTCCGTGAATTTATAGCGCGGCCTGAGTACCGCGTAGGCTCTTCCTCTTGGATATCACTTCCAAGTAGGCGAGGCCAGGGAAGGAATTTTGTTTAAATGCTTTATACCTAGTGATTTTGGCTTTGTGTGCAAGGGTGAAAAATAAAAATCAAATAGTGTCACTACCGATTTTGATCAATTTTCCAGCCTAATTAAAACTAGATGAAAAACATGCAGCAATGACAAAGGAAAAGTTCTTTTTAAGCACTTAAAAACGAAGTGTTTGATTTCGATGAAGACAAGTCAAACAGATTCTTTCCCAAATGCGATTAAGTTCTTTTTAAGCACCAAAAATTGAAGTGTTTGGATGTGATAGGCAACCGACAAAGAAATCCTAAAAAGGAGAAAACACCGTAAAAGAGGAATACCTGTAGATTTAGCTCTCCAAGGTGTGTGGACTTCAAAAAGCGCGTTGTTGAGCTCTTCCCCTCGAACAATCCCACGAACAAGCAAAGTGCTCCGCAAGAAGAGGTTAAGCAAACACCAAAGAAAACCCAGAAAGATATATCCAGATAACGGTGAAACAGAAATTTCTATTTTTAAGGAACTAGAAAAATTTCGAAGATAACGATTTCGCCTAAAAAAAAGCAAGATTGAAATGATGAAAAGAAATGCTCAAATAGGACTGATAGAAATCAGTGAAGAAAAGGAACAAAGTTCAAAACTAGGAAAGAAATGAACTTACCAATAAGGGACTTTGGTTCAAGTCCCACCGGGCGTGCCAGAATGTAGATCAAGAATTTCGCGCTTGTTACCTGTCCAAGTTAATGCACCAAACTAAACACAAAACCCTGAAAAACTCCAATAAAATCGATACCTGATGGATAAGATCCGAAGATGTAGACGGATGAGGAAGCCGATGTAGATAAGACGGGCGCACACGAGCAATTCGCACAATAGATCCGAGTAACCTGCAAAACACCGATGCTTGACAGAAAAAGACCACGTTAAAAGATATTTAGGTGGACTGCCCGAGAAGCGGGTCCGGGAAGCGATAAGCTTCCTCGCTGATGTCACCACGCTTTCAATTAAGAAAAGAAGCATACATGATAAAAGATGTAAGTAAAAGCTAGATTTTCTCGATTGCAGAATAAGACAGAATCTAAACAAAGCAGATGTAAAAGTACGTAAAACAGGAACTATGAAATAATGCCGAATTTGTGTTACCTGTGTCCTTTTACCTATCTGCAGGGAAATCGGCGCGACTGGGTAGAATCGGCGCGATCGATGTGGTCGGGCGCCGATTGAGACGAATCGGCGTCGACTGGGTGAGATCGGCGCCGACTAAAGGCAGATCGATCAATCAGGGACTGTGCGATAAGATTCGGGAATTAGAAGGTGAATGTGGTCTCGGCATTGATGTGCCGGTTGGCGAGACACTCGAACAGAGTCACCGTGATGATGATGGTGGTGGTGTGTGATGCTGATGTGACAGTGACAGACAGAGTAACGGTGCTCCTCTCTGGGATTGATTCGACAGATCTGCCCTAATTTGATACAATTGATGCTAAGAAGATCTCTTTCTCACAACCTATCTCTCTCGCTCTCTCGCTCGCGCGTAAGTGCTTCCTTTTTCGCCTCTGCTCACTTTTTCGCTCGCTCGTGGTCTCTTTTTCGGTCCCTAGAACCGAGTTCTGACTTGCTTTTATAATCGGCGCGCTTCTAGAAAATCGGCGCCACCATATGGGTCGGCGCCGATCGCGAATAGACTCCCGAGATGGCCAAAATGAGCGATTTCAAGAAAGATAAGATTTATCCCGAATACGGGAAATATCCCGCTTAGGGAAGAGGAAAATAGATGTGATACATAGATAGAATAAATTTGGGGTGATAAGTGATTAAGATGCATGGGAAGAAGCGTAATCAAATATTTAATATTTAATCACTCAAGATGGGTAAGATGATGGGGTGAATTAAATTTGGAATAAGTGATTAAATCACAAATTGATAATATCCCAAGGGGATAGTTGGTGACGTAAAACGTGCCCCAAAGTTACCTAAGCAAGTAAATGGATGAGCTTTTTCAATTATATATTACACAATTCAAATTGATGAATCGTATGCGATTAAGTTTGGAGATCGATATTGTGAGAAAATGCTTTGAGAGAAAGGTTTACAATACTCAAGTGGATTTTCTTACTTAGAAAATTTGATTATTGCTCCAAATATATCTCCTAATCAAAGCATGTGAGTACCGTTATTACAGCTTGGATGCGGATTTGACTCACATAAAGCTTGGAGATTGATCTGCCATTTTTGCAGACAATAGAGTTCTCAAAAGATCAGCTTGAAACTTCATTCTGTGTAGAGGCATTGTGACTGTGCAGCAGAATGGTAGCTGAATCACTGTTGGCTTTGAAGTTGTGTCGGAACTTCATTCTGTAGAGGCATTGCGACCGTAAGCGTGAGAAATGGTACCTGATATTAGTATGTCAACAAGAGGAGCTCTCAAAGGATTAGCTCGGAACGTCATTCGGTGTCAAGGCATTGTGACCACACATACGAATGGTAGCTGATCAACAGACTTAGCATCATACATCAAAGGCTCGAGGTCTTGAAAAAGGCTTAGCATCATGTATCGGAGGTGTTGAGGTCTGTACGAGACTTAGCATCATGCATTGGAGGCTCGAGGTCTTGAAAGAGGCTTAGCATCATGCATCGGAGGCGTTGAGGTCTGTAATAGACTTAGCATCGTGCATCGGAGGCTCGAGGTCTTGAAAGAGGCTTAGCATCATGCATTGGAGGCGTTGAGATCTGTAAAGGGATAAGGCATTGTCCATCACCGACATCGGATCAATCAAAGCTCTACGTAACATGGAGCTCCTTCAAACCAGTTCAGATTCTACGGAATCAACTCGGAGCCAGGAGCTGTGTTATAGAGTCGAAGAAGATCCTTGTTGTCGATATATCAAGAAGCTTAGCACTTTGCACGAAGAAGCGTTGAGGTTTCATTCGAAACTTAGCACCAAAAAGCGGAGGCGTGGAAGTCTTCTTCGGATATCAGAGTGGCGCAGCGGAAGCATCATGGACCCATAACCCACAGGTCCCAGGATCGGAGCAGAGTTGTCGAAGTGAGAAGGTTGGAGGAGAAGACCCAAGGGTCTACTACAATAGCACTTCCGAGGTGGCGTGAGTTTTTCAGATTCGGGGCAGATATGGAAGCTTTTTGGGACAAAAAGCTTTTCTCAGTGGGGAGGTGTGATCAAGGGATCATTTCTAAAAATTCCCTAAACATATATAAATGGTGTTAGTGCAGAATATCATCTCGAGAGCTTTCCAACGACTATGAGAACGTGAAAAACGGACATCGGGAGCTCTAGATATGTTCGGTCAAAGTTCAAACAACAAGAAAGTCAACTCTAGTCAATGGTCAATATTGGACCAATGGCACCGCGACAAGTGGCGAAAAGGAAAAGGGGAGTTGTTTGTTGGTTTTGATCACTGTCTTTGACGAGCGTAAAAGTGGTGCATGGGAACAAGAGGCTCAACTTTTATTACGGAGGGGAGCCCGGCCCGTGTGGACTAATTGGTCTTCACCGACGTGGTGGGTCCACAAGCCACCACGTGGCTTGCCACCACGAGTTCGATCTTCTAATTGCAACTTGACAAGTGGGGCCATGTCGTTCGAATTACACATCATCGAATGGATCAAATTCTATTCATTGAGTGGGACCACGTATAAACAAGCGGAGTCAATAGACCGCATTTACCAATTCAAGCATGCACGTGAAGCGGTCAACACCCCCAGCCTTACCAATTTATGCGACCCATTTATTAGCCAAAGCAGCCACGTACCACCCATGCAATCAAATGTGGAGCGGTGGAGGGGCCTAAGCCCATGCGTGGAGGAGTCCACGTAAGGTAAGGGATAATCAAAGGTTTAAAAACCTTTGAAGATTTCTAATGCCGCCCCATGTGGGATAAACCCACATAAATTGTTGACCACTCCATATGGGATTAAATCCCCCTAAATATGCACGGGTAAGGCTAACGTTAAAAATAGCCTTAGGATTATATGTAATCCCATCAACTATGCTACGGGATTAGGCTAATATTAGCCTATGGATAATATGTATTGCAATATTTGAGGACCCTAAAAATGTATAAATAGGGTACCTATTTCATTGTAATAGGAAACACAAAAACACACACCGAAGCCACGGAGAAGCTCATTGCTAGAGCACGGAAAAGGTGGACACACGCCCGAGCTTATTATTTGTTAAGCTTATTTGTGGGATGTGTCAACAAGTATTGTCTATTGGCCTATTATTTTAGGCAATATTAGATGGAATATTTGTGATTGGGAGTGAAATGTAAACTACCCAATAGGCGTTCATTGAGCCACACCAATTACTTGTAAATCCTGGATTGTCGACCGGAGTGCTAGCTTCGCATTGTTTGTGTCGGGAAGGCCGATCACAGCCGAAGGAGATTGTACGCCAAGAAGGTGGAAGTCGGGTGCTATTTTTCACCCTTGTCGTCCGAAGGTTTGGTGTACTGATAGGCAAGTAAAATTCCATTAGGTTTTCTTGTGAAAGTACTATTGTAACTTACAAGTTTTGACTAGTGGAACGGTTTGACCACGAACCAGAGACGTAGGCAATTGCCGAACTCCGTAATCAATCTATGTGCAATTGTCATTATTGTCTTGCATTATTTTAAATTGATTACTTAAAAGGAGTAAATTATCGGCAAATAATCGAAGCCTATAAGGGTCCGAGATTAGATCGTAAATATTTTTTTCAATCAAAGCTAGTTTAGCGATTAACAAAGTGATTACTTCAAGATTAGTGTAGTTGGTTCAGTTTGTGTGAACAGGGTACAAGTGCACTATGGGCAAGATGTCTACACAGCGAAGCTCGAAGAGATTGAAGCTTATAATCACCAGATCTAGGAAGAGAATTCTCTCCTGCGATCCATGTATTCCTCCTTGGAAGAGGAGAATGCTCGTTTAAAATTAGAACTGCAAACCAAGGATGAGCTCTTGGCAAGGTTGCAAGTGTGGTGATCAGAGGAAGGAAATACCTTCAACTTCAAATGCAAAGGCCATGGCAAATGATTGCACTGTAAGTTGTTCACCACGAGAATCTTCTTCTTCCTCCCATTCGGTTTCGGATTCAGGTAATGAAGTCTTTGGTTTGTTTGAAAGGCATACTAGAGGCATTGGATCCAAGTTACTAGATAAAATGGGATTTGATGGAAGAGGCCTTGGTAAAAATGGCCAAGGCATTGCTAACCCAATACAGTTGAGGATTGTCCTCGTTTTGCAGGTTTGGGTTATCCTAGTGTGGGAATGGAAATTAGAGAATGCTCCAAGAACGCTGACGGGAGACAAGCTTCCGAAAGCAAAGTGATTACCCCACTAGTCCTGTAAGAAGATTCTGAGCAGGAAAGTTGTGCTTCGTCATCACAGCAAGATGTGGTAAGAGAAATCAGCGAAGAGGTAATGAGATTCCACCTCCAGTTTCTTACCATAATCGTAAGCACAATAAAACTTCTGATCCACTTTTTCAGCTTAAGAAGTATGGTTATGATTTTCAGAAGATGTGGAATTCTTTTCCATGTACTTTTTGTGGATTGCATAATCATTCAGTGGCCGATCTTTGGAAGAGAAGGACACCGATGAAGAATTTGATGCCGTTAAGTCAAGAATAAGGCAAATCAAAAAAAAACCAATCTCGTCATGCAGAGTCGAGAAATGGCAGAAAGAGTTCCTCATCCCAGAAGAAGGAGATTAAGAGGAATTTTTGTGCTCATTGCCAGAGGAATGGGCATCCGGTGGAAAATTGCTGAAAACTGCATCCATCTTGCCATCAGAGTAATGGCAAGCCAAAGATGGAATGGAGGCCTATTGCAAAGGCAGAAGAAGTTTCTACTCCACCACCAGTTGACAAATCAACCCAGGACTAGGTAATACCTGAAAGTGAAAGTCCTTTCAAATGGGTAAGTCAACAGTTTTTCAATTATATATTGCATAATTCAAATTGATGAATCGTATGCAGATTAAGTTTGAGATCGATATTGTGAGAAAATGCTGAGAGAAAGGTTTACAATACTCAATGGATTTTCTTACTTAGAAAATTTGATTATTGCTCTAAATATATCTCCTAATCAGCATGTGAGTACCTGTTATGTACTTGGATGCGTGGATTTGACTCACATAAAGCTTGGAGATTGATCTCGCCATTTTGCAGAGATAATAGAGTTCTCAAAAGATCAGCTTGGAACTTCATTCTCGTGTAGAGGCATTGTGGTACTGCAGCGCGAATGGTAGTTGAATCACTTTGTTGGCTTTGAAGTCGGGTCGAACTTCATTCTGTAGAGGCATTGTGGACTGCAATGAGTTGCAATGGTACCTGATATTAGTATGTCAACAAGAGGAGCTCTCAAAGGATTAGCTCGGAACGTCATTCGGTGTCAAGGCATTGTGACCACACATACGAATGGTAGCTGATCAACAGACTTAACATCATACATCGGAGGCTCGAGGTCTTGAAAAAGGCTTAGCATCATGTATCGAGGCGTTGAGGTCTACAGAGACTTAGCATCATGCATTGGAGGCTCGAGGTCTTGAAAGAGGCTTAGCATCATGCATCGGAGGCGTTGAGGTCTGTAACAGACTTAACATCGTGCATCGGAGGCTCGAGGTCTTGAAAGAGGCTTAGCATCATGCATTGGAGGCATTGAGGTCAGAAAGGATAAGGCAATGTCCATCACCGACATTGAATCAATCAAAGCTCTATGTAACATGGAGTTCCTTCAAACCAGCTTCGGATTTTGGGAATCAACTCGGAGCTAGGAGTCATGTCATAGAGTCGAAGAAGATCCTTGTTGTCAAATATCAAGAAGCTTAGCACCACACAGAAGGAGCATTGAGGTTTCATTCAGAAACTTAGCACCAAAAAGCGGAGGCATGGAAGTCTTCTTCAGATATCAGAGTGGCGCAGCGGAAGCATCATGGACCCATAACCCACAGTCCCGGATCGAGCGAGAGTTGTCGAAGTGAGAAGGTTGGAGGAGAAGACCCAAGGGTCTACTACAGCAGCACTTCCGATGTGGCAGCAAAGTTTTTCGATTCAGACAGTATGGAAGCTTTTTGGGACAAAAAGCTTTTCTCAAAGGTGGAGGTGTGATCAAGGGATCATTTCTGAAAATTCCCTAAACATCTCTAAATGCTGTTAGTGCAGAAGATCATCTTGAGAGCTTTCCAACGACTATGAGAACGCGACAAAGGGACATCGGGAGCTCTAGATATGTTCGGTCAAAGTTCAAACTGCAGGAAAGTCAACTCTGGTCAACTGGTCAATATTGGACCAATGGCACTACGACAAGTGGCGAAAAGGCAAAGGGGAGTTGTTTGTTGGTTTTCGATCACCGGTCTTTGACGAGCGTAAAAGTGGTACATGGGAACAAGAGGCTCAACTTTTATTACGGAGGGGAGCCCGGCCACCGTGTGGACTAATTGGTCTTCACCGACGTGGTGAGTCCACAAGCCACCACGTGGCTTGCCACCACGAGTTTGATCTTCTAATTACAACTCGATAAGTGGGGCCATGTCGTTCGAATTACACATCATCGAATGGATCAAATTCTATTCATTGAGTGGGACCACGTATAAACAAGCGGAGTCAATAGACCGCATTTACCAATTCAAGCATGCACTTGAAGCGGTCAACACCCCCAGCCTTACCAATTTATGTGACCCATTTATTAGCCAAAGCAGCCACGTATCACCCATGCAATCAAATGTGGAGCGGTTTAAGGGCTAAGCCCATGCGTGGAGGAGTCCACGTAAGGTAAGGGATAATCAAAGGTTTAAAAACCTTTGAAGATTTCTAATGCCGCCCCATGTGGGATAAACCCACATAAATTGTTGACCGCTCCATATGGGATTAAATCCCCCTAAATATGCACGGGTAAGGCTAACGTTAAAAATAGCCTTAGGATTATATGTAATCCCATCAACTATGCTACGGGATTAGGCTAATATTAGCCTATGGATAATATGTATTGCAATATTTGAGGACCCTAAAAATGTATAAATAGGGTACCTATTTCATTGTAATAGGACACACAAAAACACACACCGAATCCATGGAGAAGCTCATTGCTAGAGCACGGAAAAGGTGGACACACGCCCGAGCTTATTATTTGTTAAGCTTATTTGTGGGATGTGTCAACAAGTATTGTCTATTGGCCTATTATTTTAGGCAATATTAGATGGAATATTTGTGATTGGGAGTGAAATGTAAACTACCCAATAGGCGTTCATTGAGCCGCACCAATTACTTGTAAATCCTAGATTGTTGACCGGAGTGCTAGCTTCGCATTGTTTGCATCGGGAAGGCCGATCACAGCCGAAGGAGATTGTACATCAAGAAGGTGGAAGTCGGGTGCTATTTTTCACCCTTGTCGTCCGAAGGTTTGGTGTACTGATAGGCAAGTAAAATTCCATTAGGTTTTCTTGTGAAAGTACTATTGTAACTTACAAGTTTTGACTAGTGGAACGGTTCGACCACGAACCCGGAGACGTAGGAAATTACCGAACTCCGTAATCAATCTGTGTGCAATTTTCATTATTGTCTTGCATTATTTTAAATTGATTACTTAAAAGGAGTAAGTTATCGGCAAATAATCGAAGCCTATAAGGGTCTCGAGATCGATCGTAATAATCGATTATTTTCGGATCAGCTTAGTATAAGAATGATAAAGGTAATGCTTAAACATATATGTTTTCTTTTGCTCTCATACAGGTTTTTCCAAATTGAGCTAAGTATGTTGAAGTAACAGGTCTACAAAAATTATGAGAGGCTCCATATGATCTTGTCATCCTTAAACATATATTTAAGATATTATTTAGGAACATTAGATAGATTATAAGATGATTGTCAATATATTGGTAGGATTCATTGCATTAAAGACTGTATGTTTGATTTTTGGGTGCAAGTTGGATTTGTTTATGGTGTCTAGGTAGCTTGGAAAGGTGAATGATCTTAAAAAGGGTGCCTCGAAAATTTAAATTTATCATTTATACTTGAAATGTATCTTAATGTGTAAACACTAGGGTATGACTCTCATGACATCCAAAGGACCCTGAAGAGTACCTCAAATCTTCTTCTTCATCTAATGGTGGCTTGGTCCAAGGAAGAACACAAAAATTTGATTGTCACTAGTGGTGCTAAGAAAGAATTTGGTCTTATGATGGAGAATGTGACTATCTAACCCCAATAAATGAATATTAAATAAGCTTAGGAAACATTGGATATGGATCATACCTCTTGAGGTGTAGGAGCTATTTGAGTACTTCAAGAGTCATATAATGATGCTAACAAAGAAATGATGCCAAGAAGACAACCTTAGTAAGTTAAAAACTTTAAAAACCTTGCATTCTTGTTCCAGTTGTTTTGGAGACCTAGAATTAGTTGAAACAAACAAAAAATAAATCGGGGTGTCTATTTTTTTAAGAAGAAGATGTAAATGAAATAGAGTAGAGATAGAGAAAGGTTGAGTTGAACAAAGTCTAAAGGAATCTCAAAATCTTCTTTATCAGATTACATTCCCGAATAGACTATAAGAGAAGACTAAGAGACCTAGCTCAAACCAAAAGTGCTAAGAATGTGAATAGAAAGAGACTGATATGGTTAAAACAAGTAAAAATTAGTCTAAGGCATGAAAGTTGAAAAGGTTGTGTGTAATATGAAAAGTCATATGAATTATGTACAACAACAAGATGCTTTATTCTTGTTTGAGATTGATGAAAACCCATTTTCTCTTCAATTGAAGAAAACCTTGTTGTAAAGAAAAACCTCCTAGAAGTATCTTTCGAATAGAAACTGGTCTTTGTGGAATGAAGATGATGGAGTGCTTGTAATGACAGGTTAATGAAGGAGAGAAGTCTAGCTAGTATGTAGTTGAAAGTTCTTGTCAAAATCACATTGATAATATTGTTGAGATTCTAATTGTATATTGTAGATTTTTGATGTGAATCAAATCATTGTGCTCTATTCTAACATCAATAAAGAAAGGCTCTAAGTTTTTTGTGTGTTCTTATCATGTTTATATCTCATAATAGACTATATCAAATGGTGATCAAGCACTTGTCTATATGATTCATATGAATGAATGTTCATTGTTTGAAATAGAGAAATTTTTATTACAAGACTGATTCACCCCCCTCTCAGTCCTTTTTCATTTCTAACACACTATCTATCCCTACTTGGTCAATGCAAAGAGCTCCTCTAAGACCTCTTCATATCTCCTGAGAGGAAAATTTTGTACTTCCTCCTTAGATTCTCAATTGAGTGAGTGGAGGAATAGATAACAAAGCTCTGTTTGATCCATGTTGGGAGCACTGGCAAAGGAATAGAGAAATTTACACCACCCCTAGATGAAATGGGCAAAAAAATTCGTTATTCTCTTGTTTGATGTGAAGGAATTCTCTTATTCCCATTCTTAAGAGTTTTTTCATATCGAAATCCTTTATGAACTCGGATACATATTTCTTGAAAGAGTGAATTGAGGCTTCTAGTATTCTATAGTACCATTCAAGAGAAATCCCTTCAAGGGTCTTGGGAATATCTTTGCTACAATTGCATCCCATGGGAGTAGCTCTCTAATGGAAGTGGCATATGCGTTTATGTGCGCATTGGGATCCCCCTCCCCTTTGAATTTTGGAAGATCCAGAAATGGTCATGGGAGAATTACACTTCATATGGTGAAGTCAAGAGGCTCAAAATATGTGTCTACTACATAGGACTCAACCATTGACAATCCTTAATGGGGAGGTGGAGGTGGAACAAGAGTGTGGTACGGTGCAACATAATAATTGGTCGGGGTATAAGGAACCCCTTTTTGTTGAGTGTATGAACTAGGATAAGAGAACATGTCCCCTTGTGGTTATTTTGAATGCATGTGAATATATGGGGGACATTTTTTTGATATGGAGTGGTAGGGATGAAGCAAGGGAACATCAAATTGTCGGTTAGAATGGAATTTGAGAACACACTTCTGGTTGGCCCTTGTGGTGGGTATCTATTTGAATAATAAGGGGGTATGCCTAATGTTCCCAATCCAAGAAGGTCTCTAGGGCTAAGAACACCCATGTAGACCGGAGGAGGTGAAGGTGCGGATGACACATGGCTATAATTCTAAACATGGTTGGGAACTTTTCCTTTCTCTACAAACTAGGTAGAACAAGAAGATGGGGCAAGATCAAGCTCCCTAATTCTATCCACCAATGTTGAAACCACATTACCTGACAAAGGTGTTGCATTTGACCTAGGCATGTTTTGAGTCTTTTTAGGAAGCAAAGAAATGTGATGTCTTGCTATGAATTGATACTTGGGAGACCACCCCTCTTTGGATGTATTTTATGTTATAGGAAGAGGGGTAAGAACATTTTTCTGAAGAAGAACATCATTATACCCTTGCATCCTCTCCAAGGATTGTTCTATTGCGTTAAGACATTCATCTCTTCTAGAAAAGTGTGCTAAGAGTTCATCATTTGGGGAGAGGTAGGAAGAAAAGGCATCAGATTACATGTTGATTTTAGGTCTAGACAAAATGTGTGGATAAGATCCCTTTTCTCCCATGAATTTCATATTATTAGATTTAGAGAACTCTAGTTGCAGGCTATAGATAGGTTGATAAATATCCTCAATCCTAACTGATGATCCATTTTTAGCACAATTAGTGCTCGAATTAATCTCACACTTATTTGGTTAAGATTTTCCTTCACCGCTGTTATATTTTTTTACTTTCCATGTAGAGGTGTGGGTCAACTTTATGGATTTTTTGTATATGGTTTAGTCTTTCCTCCTTTTTCAGTTGAGAATCATGTCTGGATAAGCATTATTTGGCGGTTTCTTACGAGATATTCCTTTGTGTTTTAAATTTTGAATTGGAGGGATCTCCTTTTGAAAATTGATTCGGGTCTTGTCCTTTTATTTTTGTTTTCTCTCCCATCACCTGCTGATATGTGGAAACTCCCAGTTGATTGCAGTGTGGCGGGTCAAATTTGTAAACTTATATTTTTCTCTCGCATTCAAAAAGTGTGAAATCTGCCTTACCGTTACCCGATAAATGTTCTCCAAATATTCACAGTCAAAATGTAACGCAAGTGATTTCTCAATTGGTTTCAAGGAGTCTATATGTGTCACAATTAGAGTAGATGCAGGGAGGTTGCACATATTTTTACAATTGTGCATTTATGAGGAAAGTGGTAAAGGTTTAAAATTTCCCAAAACCCGCAAGGGACATGTGGATACTTATATGCAAAAGGCGGGGATGTGGGTCGCCGGGGAACTCAAGTATTTTTGGTTTGAAAAGGAAATGGGATAAAGTTGCAAAAAAGTGTCGTAGCCCCGCTATCACTCAAGTGCGACCACGTGTTGAAAACCAAAAGGTGGATAGGTGGATCGAGCTTGCCAAAACTTTGTAAATTCTCTAATGCTTTGCTGAAAATTACAAAGGGTGCCCCCAGAGCCCGGGTTGAGAGAAGTTTTTCTCTCACATGGACAGCTCATTTTTAAAATTGAGAATGCCATATTGAACGGTCATGATACATTACATTTATTTCTACTGCCATTAATGTTGCTACGCAAATCAAGGATGTTTTAAAGCCTGTGAATGCTTTTGTCTTTATTTACCAATTTTCTTGATTTTTATTTCTACCTTCGTGATTTTCATGGAGAATTATTGTGTAAAGCTCGAATTATGAACCCGAGGACTTAAAAGGTTGTTGATTTGGATTTAAATTTCTCAAGAACTCATGGATTGAATGGTAAGATCTTAGAAACCCCTATGTTTCACTTTCAGTGGTAAGTTGGCTTAAAGGAAATTTAGGTTTTTTTAAGGATGAAGACTATGCCATCTTCATTCTTGGTTGTGTCAGGGGTCACAAGTAATTTGGATAAGATTACAGATACAAACTTGATGTGTGCTAACCTAGATGATTTTCTTCAGAGACTTAATGGCCCCCATAAGAGTGAATCCCTTAAAGCAATTGAAGATAGTCTCGTATTGCTTTAGCAGGTGCTATCCCACCAACAATTCATTTCCCATAATTGGTGTGACATTGTGTTATGAATTATGATCCTGAAAAGAGGGAAGTATTAGATGGGAGTGGGGATGTAGTTTTGACATTGACACCTGTAGCCATTAGAATAATGTTAAAATTTCATGTAATCACCAACCTAATCACCATTTCTATTAAATTAGCCTGCAGATTATGAAACAAAGAAAAAGGACTATGTCAAGATGATAAATACAAAATGGCTTATTACGAAGAAGACAACAACTAGAATCCCTAAAAATCTGGTTAGGGCACAGTTTGTTGAGGAGGTTGAAGATGTCATTGTGTTGCTAAGTCGAATGGTGGGTTTGGAAACTGTAAATGAATTTAAAGAGTGGATGGTTACCTATATATGGATCATTTTGGAGAGAAAAGGGAGTATTTGTTGGGAAAATTTCATTGCAAAAGCACTCCATGGTCACATGGTCACCTTAGCAGCAAGAATTGAGATGGGTGACAATTCGTAACTAGAATTTTATATGCTGACTTACTTAATCTACATTGTTGATAGGCATAGACGTTTCTCGGGTTTATCACCATGTACGGACTTCAAATAGTGTCAAATGCATGAGATATTCCCCCAACTGCAATTGATCAACTAGAGTGGGAATGTAAGGTTAGTTAATGATGTTTTCTTTTCCCCTATCATTTGTGTTTTCAAACCAGAGTGGGGACAATATAGAATGTCTAAAGAAGCTAGGCAAGTAATTTTGGAATATGGATGATACTTAGTCCAATATAAAAAGTTCACTTACAAAATGTTTAGTGGTTTTTAGGGAAAGCCTTGTAAGTTTCCTAGGTATGTAGATGATAAATTTATTTTATGTGAATTAGCAAGGCAGCTAACACTGTGCATAAATTAATTACGAGGAGGCATGAGAAAAACATAAAATTACCTATTCAAATTGGAATTTATCCATGCCCTTTCATCATAAAAGGCTAGGTTGATTGAAGAGGAAATACAAAGATTTGATATTGAAAGTTTGAGGCAAGGGCTAGTTATGACATCAGATGGGTATTCAACAACATTGCACACACTTTTGAGCATGAGCCTCAGTTTGAAGATTATTAGATGAACTGTAGAGATGAGGAAGAGGTCAGATTAAGATATTTCTCTAGAATGACCCTTTCACAAATAATTAATTTCAAAATTGTATTTATTCCATAAGGAATTGTGGATGACCCACATATGGCAAGCATGTATTATATTGATCAAAAAGTAGATGCACAACCCATAATTCCCCCATATTAGAATGAGATATAATTTGATGATTCTTCTACAATGATAGTTGATTTAATGATAAGAACTTTGAATTGGTTGACTCATAAAGGAATTGACTTATCTGTTCAAAATACCAAATTCTTAAATAACTTCATGATTTTGGGAAACTTAAATGGTGATATTCCACCACTGAAGGAGGGATCACATAGAATGGATCCTCTGGGAGGAAAGGCCCCTCAGTCACCCTCAAAAAGTCCTACTACTAAACTCTTAGATGAGTGGACCTTAGCTACTAATGGAATTGGTACTCCTATGTCAGTTCTCAGGAAAAATACTGAAATCATGCTTTTGAAATTTATGGAAAATGACCCCATTACTTTTACAATGCCATTCCAGGAAAATGGGAAGGGCTTAACATCTCATGTAATCTATGCAGGTGTTGCACTAAGGCCTCATAATACTAAGAAATTAATGAGTGGAGCCATATCAAGTGGTTTTACTCAACCCAAGTCACATAAGGAAGGGCAAAGAGTAGCTCCTGATCTAAAAAAGTTTAAAAGGGAACACAAGAAATATAAGGTTGCTCATGTACCAGGGCCTTGGTGAAAGTAGGCTCCCATACGCCGAGAAGAAAAATCACGAGATGTAGTAATTGATCCTCTTGAATTTGAAAGGAGTGATTTTTTTCAAGCACAACATGCCCCATCATTGCCACAAGTGGGAAAATTAGAATCTTCTCTCCCACCTCTTCCTATGGAGGAAGAAATAATGAAAGTTACTTAAGAATAAGTAACCCAAGAAAATGTTAGAGATAGTTCAGTAAGAAGCCAAATCTTAACTCCGTGTATGAAGACATCTGAGACCTTGCTTACTAATGATACGAGTATACCTTTGATTGGAACATTATATGAATCTGTAAAGGCCCAAGATGATATAATTGATATTGATACTAGTGAGGGATTTTCCATGTTAGATGCTCTAAAATTATCAATGAGTGAACCATTAATGATACCAGTAGATGACCTCCAAATTGGTGAGGAAATAGAGAGAAATGCTCCTCCATTGAATAGTAAAGAAAAATCTCAAGTAACAGATGATCCTTCTATAAAACAAGTTGTTGCAGAATCAGGTAAACCAGAGTTTCCTAGTGGAGGAGATGTTAATACAAAGGTGTTAATAGAAGAGATTATTTTTGTTTCTGTTGAAGTTACTAAGGTTGATGAAATCTCTCAAAAGGGAAAATATGTTTATAAAGAGAAAGTAGAAGTAGCACAAGCCAAAATTGTTGAAAAATGAGCATTACTGATAAGGACATGTAGCCCCTAGACAGAATGTGGAGTTGGCTTCAGATGAACAGCCTACCATATCATTTCCAGGAACATCATCAGAGCATGAGGAGGGTAGGATGCCAACTCAACAGAGTTTGAAGAATGAAGAACTCATAAGCCAATCAATAACCCAAGAAAGTGTCGAAGGAAAAGTGGGTTCCAGTGTGGAATCCATTGAAGAAATAAGGAAGGAGTCTCCCTTGATTGTTGATATAAATCAAGGAAGAAATGATCAACTTCAGTCTTTAGACCAAGGAGAGGAACATCCAAAAGAATTATTAACACAGGGTGAGACTAACAAGATGGTCATGGAAGTAAATAATGAAAACAGGAAGAATTACTTAATCCTGATGAGTAGGGGGTTTCCAAGTAGTTAATGGTTTTCTGTGAAGAGCCTCAACATGAATCACAAAAGGAAAAAGCTGGAACAAAATTGGTGAAAGGATGGATCAGTGAACTAATTTCAAATGAGGAAAAAGAGATCCTTCCTATGCAAGCTATTGACCTTACTACTTTGTCTTTTCCAAAGATAGTAAGAGCCTCAAAAAGAGCTAGAACTATTACTAAAACCCACACTAACTCATCAAGATCTAAAACATTGGAAATAGTAATCCCCTTCGAAGGATAGACCAAGGATGACATAACATCCAATGATTATAACATCCATATTATTCCCTTAGGAAATCATTCAAGAGACCAATTAAAGTAAGGGGTGTTTGAATCTGTCAATGACCTTTTGTAAAAGTGGATGAAGATAGAATGAAAAAGAAGCAATTAAAAGAGCAAGTTAAAACCCTAAGTTTGAGTTTGCAACAATTAATTAGGAAACCTAGTCAGGCCCAAACAAGAGCCCCCATTTATACCCCTAAGGGAATGGATAAAATAAATAAGGTTGTTAAGAAGGTTCAGAAGTAGACACATGGATTGAAAAATTTACCAAGAGGGGAAAGGAAGAAATTACAGAGGCTAGGTCAAAATATGAAGATCTCAAAAACATACTCAATGAAATTGATGAGATAGTTGAACAGTGTGACAATGAGATTATCTATTTTGAAGGCATTCTTCCCATGTTAGATTGCATCACCCAGCTCAGTGATGAGTTAGTTGAGCAGGAAGATATTGTGCCTATAGTAGTCAAAAGAATCCATCATGATATTGAAGAATTTTCAAATATCAGAGTAGAGACCACTGAATGGGATCAAAGAAAAACTTAAGATTAAGAGAAACTGGGTTGATGATACTCTCGATGCTATTGACTTAAAGTTAGAGGATATGGTCATTGATAAGTTCAAAAAGAGTTATGGGGATATGAATATTGACTTCTTACTTAATTCCTTTGAAAGGAATGTTTTGAAGAATGATTTCTCCTATGAATTCATTAAGACCATGAGAAAGATTGAGAATAGAATTGTAGAGTTAAAAGTAAGACCACTTGGAATATAAGTAGAAAATGGGCCATTGCATTGATGCAATATCTAGGTAGGCACTAATTTTCTAGCATCATATAGGACCAGATGAGGATGAGGTTAATGAGTTATTCAAAAGGTATGATGCATATGTGGCAAGGCTACCAAAAGAACAAGATACATAAGTGGAAGCTGAAGAAGAAGAAGATACAAAGGATGATGAACATGCTTAGAAAATTATTCCTTGAATTGTATTCTCTTTTCATATTCATCCTTTTATACTTGATACTTTAAAATAACACTTCTATTACATGGGATGTAATTTTTTTTCCTATATTTTGTTGTTTCATTGTTTCAATCGAAAAGTGGAAGAATGCAGTAATGTCATGTTTACTTTGATAAAATTAACGTACATTTGGATAAGCATGTAAATGATTGATATTGTTGTGCTTCTTGCATTCTGAATAAGGAACAAAATGGGGTTATATAGGGGCCCTTGCCCATGACAAAGAAATACATACATATGTCATAGATAGAAACAATGAAATGAAGATAACATCTAGGCATTCTTCAGCCTTACTTCATAATTTCCTCCCAAATAGGGGAAATTTTTTCTAAGTTTTTTTTTCCTTAGTAAAAACTTGCTTAAGCATTGTGTTATCCGAACGAATAATGACCGACCCTACCATGTCTCGGTTCCCATATCCATCAACGCTTCCAGATTCATTCTAGGATGACTCATGATTTTCTCAAGTTCAACTTTCTTTTGTTGTGATGACACCCAATCTAAAAGATCCAGACCTCCTGTGAAGAATGTTGTCTTTCCTTTCCCTTTGTGAAGGGTTGGCATGTTATGAGACGCTTGAGAGGGGATGCCTAAAGTGATTGGGAGGGAAATTACTGTATGTTTTTAGCTAGGCTGATTACAAAGTCTCGAACTGGATCTAGCCTCCCATTTCCTTGTGAGAGGCGGATTGTATTTTGGAGAAGGAATTGGTTGAGGCCCCAAAAACTCATGCTCTACCTGAGGAGCATGATGCATTAAGCTGAGTGGACAATCGAATTACAAATCTCCCCTATTCTCTAGAGTGGAGGAAACTTCTTCCCTTTAGTGGTAAGCAGACAATGATTGGTCCTCTTCTCCATCTAAAATAATGATCGAGGTTGAGTTTGTGGTTCACCTTTTATTTTCCCTAAAAATGAAAATGGTGCTGAAAATGGTTGCGAAGGCATGGTCTCTACTTGCTTTTTCTCCAGGAAGTTGATTCTCTTCTCCAACTCATTTATTTTGTGGGAAATAGTAGGCATTGTGTCGATGGAGGATTTATCATACAACACATATGATTCCTTGGGAATCTCTTTTGATACAAACCCTCATCACATAAAAAGGGACATTGAAAATTGGTCTTCCTAGAGACCTGAGGTCTTCTCTCAATCCAATATCTTTTTAAATCTTTGGGATTTTTCAAGTGCTCCCATCTAAAAAGATGGAAATACATAACCTAGAAGGCTGCAAACACAAGATTGATCCTAATTAGCCTTGTAAGAAGTGCTAACCGGACTTTCCAATATGTTAAGGGTCCTCTGGTGTCACCCGCACATTCTATATCAAACAAAGCCTTGAAAAAGCTTCATCAAGACTGCTTAAATTGAAAATCTAATTTAAATCCTTTGAAGAAATCTCCTTTAGGTTGTGAGTTTTGAGAACCTTCACCATTTTCTTTCAAATTTCTTATACTCAAAACAAGAAGGGAAATGCATGATGATAATAAAATTAAGCCATGTTTTATAATGAAAAGGAGACATATGTGTTTGATTTAGTAAAATCTTTCCCATAAAAAGAAGGATATTTTGTTCAGTTCACACATAAGGGAATTTAAGACTTGGAAAAGGTTAGGAATGAGCAGAGCTTTGGTCAATCAAGGTGATTCGACAGAAACTATGTGTGGCAATTAAACTAATGAGACATGAAATAGAGTATGTGGCACCCAAGGTAGATGAAAAGTGAGTATGGATATATGTCATATCAGAGTCATCTAAAAGTGTTCAGGATTGTTTGAAATGATTATCTAATCAATACAAGGTAATAATGATTAAATTAGTCTGCCGAGTGATGACCGATATCCTGTGAGAAAAGTTAATTTGATTGAAAATACTTGTGATTTGTACATCCGGCAGTTGTAAAAGAAAAGTATTTTTAATTCCATGTTCTAGAACAAATTTTGAAAAGGGAATATTCCTTGGAATATTCATACTTTTAGGGGGGAACAAAATTTGAAGGTTAACAAGTGACGGGGTGATATACAAGGAAAAAGGATAGCCACGCAAAAGTGGGGGTTAATTTTTCCGAGATTTGTTCAAAGAAAAGTGAAGGAGAGAAAGCCGAGAAAAGCCATTTTCTGAAGGAACTTATTTGAGAAACCAGTTATTTCTTATGTGTCTTTGAAATTGATCATGTCAATATGGTTGCAAGTGTCCAACCATTGATAAGCTTTGAGATTGTAAATAAACTTTCCCTTGTTGATCAATTTGAGAACCTTGAGGAATTTGTGTTAATTATGAACCTTGTTGTGTCTCGCTATCATTTTGAGATATCTTCAAATAGTTATCTATATTCTGTTGCAGATCTTATATTAGGAATTCCTCTAAAATCACACAAGATCTCATCCTTGTGATAGTATTGTGGATTTTAAATTACATTATGAAGAAATTTTTCATTTCATAATGCAATAAATGATTTAAATTCACTTTACTTTCATTTCAGTGATACATATTGTTTTTCAGTTTTATGAGTGTATCATAAGCATGATAGATCAGGGACTTATAAGGTTTAATTAATTCTTTAACATGAGTTCTTATGTTAAATCCTTAAATAATGTGTGAAGCCGTGTGTCTTTGAGATTTCATAGATGCACAATTTTCTAGTTAAAGTTTCATTCTGACTATTTGAAGCCATTTGTCATTTTGCTTTGTAGATTTTTCAACATTTGTTAAAAGTTCTCAAGAATTTGGTATAATCAACTTTATCCTACTTAACTTCCCAACCATAAATTTTATATTCAGTGATAAATCATACATTAACCATCCCTACTTGCACTGTATATCCACAAATGTTGAAGAAGATAATTAAATTTGTCCATCCTTTACCAAAATATGCAGATGCAATCAGTTTTTATCATTGTCTTTAGTGACCTAGACCTCGTCTAGAAAACATCTTCATTCTCTAAGGTGACAACTTGTGAGAGTTAGGTTATATTTTATTGACCATGTTTTCTTGTGGTCTCCATAAAAATTTGCAAAGGGAGAGTCAAATACTATTAATCCATTGATATTTTCCACTAACACAGGTCACAAAATGGGTCCTCTCACCCTGGTTGAAGGCACAACCTAAAGTAGTAAGGGTAGGTCAAACTCTTAGCACAATGATACCTAGTCCTTTCCAAACCAGAGTGATAAAGATTCATCTAGAATCCATCCCTGGATATAAAACAACTCCTATTATGATTTGTTTGTCTCTAAGCATCCTGATCAACTTGTGATATTGCTTGGTTTTATAGGAAGGATCAATTTTGGTACCAACACTAATTTGGCACCATTGTGGGGGATTATTTTTTTAAATACATATGCATGTCAACCTCTGGTAATGATTCGTATACAAATCTATTGTTTAAAAGTCATCATTTGTTAAAATTTGTGAGAATTGTATGAGATCAGGAGTTTATTGTACAATATTTATTGGTTTTAGTAAAAGTTGCACTAGATCATGTGGATATTGATAAATATTTACAAAGGATGATCATATCCATGAAGATTTGTAGAAATTGAGTGTTGATAGACATTTGAAAAATTAATTACAATGCTTTAGCATATCTAAGGTGAAAATACTTGGTGGCGAGTCCGTATTAGTTTACAATTCTTGGCAATTACCAGTGTCTTAAATCTTTGTCAAGTAATTTTGTCATTAATATTCACAAAGCTGGAAGGAAGAAGATCTTTCTTTACTAGGGATCCTACTAGAAAGTTATTTCTAGAGCTTGGGAAGGAAAATTTAGAAGGAAGATGAGTCTGGAGAATATTGGGAAGTCAAGAGTCAAAAGAAAAGGTAGTACCAAGTTCTAGAAGGTGATCAACCTGTAGTTGAGGATTACCCTACATCTTCAGATAATTAAATCAAATAGTCCTCATAAAAAACTAAATTCTCCAACCGGTGAAGGGCCATCATTTGTGTCTAAAAAATGTATCCCCCATTTTTTCCCTTCATCATCTAGGATTGATAGGGTGTTTCACGAAACTGAATCATTAGAGGATATTTACTTGGAAAGTTATACTCATGTGCTCTAAAGGCCCTTGGTCCCCTATCATTTTGATTCTCATGTAGGATCACCTCCTTAAGATAATATGGCTCAACCTCCACCTAGACCTCCTTTTGTTGTCAATACTTTTAGACCGATAAATTTTAGAGGCATGGTTGGGTATCCTAATGTTGTACCCCAAGATGTGAGGAACAGGCTACCTAAATTTCAAGGGAATAATGCCATTACTAGGGATCAACATTTGAGACTTTTTTTTAACATGATGGAATATTTTGAAATTGAGTATGAGGATGTGTACATAAAATTATTCATTCATACTCTTGAAGAAGATGCACGTGATTGGTATAAGTCTTTACTAAAAATTCAATAGACTCATGTACTGAGATGAAAAATGCTTTCAAATTACATTATGGGGATAAGACTGACCCAAGGCTCCTTTTGTTTGAGTTTGAAAATATTAAAAATAATTCCAATGAGTATGTCCAAGATTTTAATATCACATTCAATAAGACTGAATAGATTACCCATAATCCACGAAGCTAAGTGATGAGTCTTGTTTAGTCAAATATTTTGATGATTTTGACAAAAAGGTTGCCTACTACTTAAGAGACAAGAACCATATAACATTAAGGAAGACCTTCACTATGGCCTTGCAAATTGAAAATAATATCAAAGCAGTTGGCAAACCTCTCGAAGAGAGAATGTGTCAAATTGATTAAACCCGATAGACCTCGGGTTAACAAATGTGTTGATCTGGAAGAGGTTGTGAAGACTTTTGCTAAGGAAGTTAAAGAAATATCATACAATTTGGCTAGAGTAGAAAAAGGGATAGGATAGAGCTCTCACGGTCAGCATAAACCAAAAAACCAGGATAGCTTTGGAAATCATCCTAGGAATCATCACATATTAGATGATAGAGGAAAGGGGCCCATGGGATCAAGTAATATGAAACCACAACTTAGAGAGAATAGATAAGTCCTTGATCCTTTGATCGTCATGGTTGCTACGGTGGAAGAAGTGCACATTATTAATTGGTGTTATAAGTGTTTCCTGCCACATTCCCCATGTGATTTAAGTAAGGATATTTAAGAGGTAAATTAAGATGAAGATTATGGTGATGTTTTCATGATGGAATGCCAAGAAAATTCACAACATAGGGCTACTTCAACTGAGTTAATAAGTGCTAAAACTTCTCGAGTTTCTAGGATTGTATTCACCGAGTATTACCTCTCTCACATGATGATGGTGTTAAGATTGATATGGTGCAAGATTTTGATTTGCATAATCATGATTTTGAATAATTAATGGTCTTAATTATTAAGAATTATGATGCGGGAATACCTTCTGAGGAAGATAGGAAACTATTGATGAATGCGGTAGTTGCACATGAAAATGAATATAATACAGAAGTAGAGTTATAAAAGGGTAGGTCCTTAAGACAAATCAAAAAAAATTATTCTCACTAACATCCTAAGGAACCCCCTAAGAAGGATACATTTAACAAAAACCCTGTTGTTCCAAATAAAACTTGTACCTCAACACATGCCCAAATCACAAAGACTATCTTATCACTGGAAGGAATCACAAATCACCCATCCAACACTGCCTTACCTAAATATGTTCCATGTGACATAGCCTAGATTTTGAGTCAAATCAAATTCACTATGCCTATTGTTGAATTTCTCATAATCCCTAAGCATAGAAAATGGACATTTGAGTATTTAGGGTTTAAAGAAGAGTTAACAACCCAAGGAAATAATGTGAATGGTGTGGATCTTCCTCCTATCATCGTAAATATCAAGGTACCGCATGCCACGGAAGAGTTGGAAGAATCACCATAGGTATAGTTGGGTACTTCACTTATGGAGTCTCAACTTGACATTGATCCTTTTTACACCACTTTGATCATCAAGGATATGTTGGTGCATAACTATATGTTTGATTTGGAAGCTTCATGCAATGTGATGCCTCTTGAGGTGATGAATGAATTAAACATCAAAGTAATAACAACCTTTGGAAAATGCACAGCTATGGATTCAAGGGAAGTTCTTGTGATTGGATATGTTAAAGGGTTAATAGTGCAATTAGCAGCTTACCCTGGAAAATCCTTAACTATGAATGTGGTTATTGTGGACTGCCCAACCAAATGGGGCATGCTCTTATCAAGGAAATGGGTTGTTAGTGTGGGGGGAAGTGTGCAAATGGATATGTCATACGCAACCATACCATTGGAAGGAAATATTGTAAAGTTATATGGTGAAAATAAGATGCTACATCTGATTGAAGATCCTAACAATGCTTTGTATGAAGTATTATATATAGATGTAGATGTTGACAATTTTGTTGGTTATGCAGATTTCAAGGAACATGAAATTGATAAATGTAAATTTCTTGAGCAACTTGGTTCCCCTTGGAATTTGATGTTTGATGGAGCTTGTTCTAATTTTGGAAATGGTGCTGGTATTGTATTGATATCCTAGATAAGAAAGAGTTCAATTTTTCTTTTAAACTCCAGTTCAAATGCACTAACAATATTATAGAATATGAAGCATTGCTTTTGGGTTTAAGGATTTCTTGGAGATATGGTATTAAAGACATTATTATTAAAGGGGATTTGGAATTAGTATTCAAGAAAGTCCGCAAGTTGTATGTAACAAATAATCAAAGAATGAAACAATATAAGCATGCAGTTTGGGATTTCATTGAAATGTTTGACTCCTTCAACATAGTGTACCATGAAAGAAAATAAAATATTATAGTAGACAGTTGATGACTAGGGTCTAGGTTTGAAACTTTCACCATGTCTTTGTATTGTGAATATGAAATTGAGGTGCTGACAAGACCGTATGTCCCTGATAATGTCAAGCATTGGCAAGTTTTTGAAGATGATGCCTAAATTCAAAGGTTTTTATGAAACAAAGGAGAATTCAAAAATAAAAATGTGGATTAGGAGCCAATGGTCTGTATTAATGAGGGAAGAGAAACCATTTTTGGTAAAGATATTATTTATTTGAAGAAAAATACTATTCTAAGAGGTTTGGTTGTGCTTGAGTCAAAATTTGATAATGTTGATTGCATTGTTAGTAGGCATATGTCAGCTTCGAGAGATGTGGAAGAACACAACCTAGGACAGACAATAAACCTAGGAAAGTATGGCTAAGTAGTAACCTAAATAAAGAGGAAAATAAATCATGTATCCAACTATTGAAAGAGTACGAGGATTTCTTGGCATGGTCATATTCAAAATAAAAGACATATAGGGAAGACCTTTTCTAGCATGAGATACCATTGCAAGCTAATGCCAAGCCATTCAGGAAAAAGCAAAGATCGATCAATCCACTTCTCTCCCTCAAAATGCAAGAAGAATTAAAAAATTTAAGGGATGGAGGAATTATACAACCCACAAGGTATTCTTCATGGGTGGAAAATCTAGTGCCAATTCGAAAAAAGAATGGAGATATAAGGTTGTGTGTGGATTTTAGGAACTTGAATAAAGCATCAATCAAAGATAATTATCCCCTTCCCAATATGGATAACATGCTATAGTTAGTTATTGGCTTGAAATTATTGTCTACTCTGGATGGATTCTCAAGATATAATCAAGTGGTGGTGAAATAGTCAGAAAGAATCAAAACCGCTTTCACCACTCCATGGGGTACTTATGTGTATGTAAGAATTCCATTTGGTCTGATGAATGCTGGAGAAATGTTTCAAAGAGCTATGGATGTAGCATTCTCAGGATATATAAATGATTTCATTGTTGTGTACCAAGATGATGTGACAATATTTTCAAGAAGAAGAAGTGATCATTTGCAACATCTGGAGAAAATGTTGTTAAGGTGCAGAGAGTATGGCATTTCACTGAATCCTAAAAATTCCACTTTGGGGTTCAGAAGGAAAAGTTGTTGGGACACATCGTATCTAAGGAAGGGGTCATGATAGATCCTGAACGAGTAGAAGCTATTGGAAAAGTCCCTATACCCAAAACCAAAAAAGGAATTCAATCCTTTTTGGAAAAATAAATTTCATCAAGAGATTTATTTCTAACTTTTTCTGAAATGACTATCCCCATTACGAGTATGCTAAAAAAGGATCAGGTTATCAAATGGGAGGAAAAAGCTATCCAAGATTTTGTTGGGATTAAAGAAGCATTAAAGAATGCCCCTATTTTGGTAGCTCCTGATTACAAGAAATCTTTTCAAATGTTTTATTTTGCTTCTAAAATACTATTGCCTTTGTACTACTGCAAAAGGATGATGAAGGAAATGAAAGGCCAATTGCTTTCTTTAGTAAGGCACTTCAAGGAGCAAAATTGAAATATAGTATCATGGAAAAGAAATATTTCTCTTAGGTAAGATAAACAAAAAAATTTAGACCATATATTTTGAGCTCCAAGATCACATCCTATGCTCCTCATATTATGGTCAATGATATTCTATCATAAATGGAAATCTCAAACAAAAGGTGTCGGTGGGTAAACAAATTACAAGAGTATGACATGGATATTCAAACCACCAAGTTAGTTAGGGGTTTAGGTTAGCAAAGCTAATGGTAGAGAGAAACTTGCAGGTAATGGAAATAAATGAAATTGAGAGAGAAGATATGAATGTCCATGAAAAATTGATTAATTTAGCATGGTACAAGGACATCATGTTTTATCTTAAGAATTTGGAGTGTCCTAGACATTTGAGTAAAAATTAGAAGAGGGTGCTTAGGTTGGCTACCCAGAAATATATTATCACTGATTATGGATTGACATGGAATAATCTTGAAGGGATTCTCTTGAGATGCATTATTGAAGATGAAGCCCCTAAACTAGTTGTTGAGTTTCATGGAGGAGTTTGTGAGGGAATTTTCTTTGGAAGAGTAACTACTCACAAGATTTTAAGAGTTGGTTATTGGTGGCCCACACTTTTTAAAGATATAAATCTATTAGTCAGAAGATGTGAGATTTTCCAATGCTTCTCAGGAATATTGAAATCTTCAGATCTCTCCCTTTACAACTAGTATCAGTCAAAGATCCTTGTAAACAGTGGGGTATGGAATTTTTGGAGAAATCTTGGACCCTTCAAGTGCAGGCCATAGATGGATATTGGTGGCTACTGATTATTTCACCAAATGGGTTGAGGTAATTCTGACTAAGAAGGCAACTCACCAGATTGTTATGGATTTTGTTTTAAATCACATAATTTGTAGATTTGGAGTACCTACCAAAATAATTGTTGATAATGCTATGAGCTTTTGAGCTAAACCCTTAGTGGCCATGTGTCAGGAGTATGGAATAAATCTCACATATGCATCTAATTACAATCCCCAAGGTAATGGGAAAGATGAATCAAGCAATAAGAATTTTTTGAAAATAATCAAGATGACATTAGAGATAAATAAATGAAGATGGGGTGAAAAATTGAAGTTTGTTGTCTGGGCTGATAGAATTACTATTAAGAGAGCTACTGGAAAAATCCCCTTTGAATTGGTGTATGGAACTCAAGCCCTCCTTCCCTTCCACATGAAACTATATTCCTATCAATTTATTTGACAATTCAAGGATCAAGAAGTTAGTCCATATGATGCAAGGATAAATCAAATTGTCGAATTAGATGAAGTGAGAAGAGAGTCCCATCAGAGACATTTGAAATTCGGGGAAAATTTGAAAAAAACTATTTGATAAAAAGGTGACTCCTTGAGTGTTTAGTGTAGGAGATCTTGTGTTACTATGGGATAGTAGACATGAGGACAAGGGAAAACATGGAAAGTTTGATGCATTATGGATGGGTCCTTACTCCATTGACATCGAATTAGTGAGCATACCTTTTTCTTAAAGGATTTAGATGGAGAACTACTTGAGTTTCCTGTTAATGGCAGGAACTTGAAGCACTTTCTTGATTGATCTCTCAAAAGTGAGGTACGCACTATTTTATAGAGTACAGATTTTCTGTTTATTTTTGTTGTTTTTAATTTTTTTGTCCTTTGTTTGTCTCAATCCTCAGGTGACCATTGATTTTGGGTTTATCGGTATGTTTTCTAGGGAGTTGGTTGTTATCACTTTTTTGTATACTATTTTTTTTACTTCATGGCCCAATGGACTTTGGCACATGGTTTACTTTTCTCTACACCATAATTTGTTCTTGAGGCACTCACAAGGAGTGCTCATCCACGAGTCGAGCTAGTGTTGGTTCTCGAATTAATCTCGCCCTTATTTGATTAAGATTTTCCTTTGTTGCCTACTATATTTTTCTTCTTTCCCTATAGAGGTTCCGGTCGGCTTTATGGTTTTTCTATATATGGTTTACTCTTTTCTCTTTTTCAGTTAAGGATCATGTCTAGATAATCATTATTTAGCGGTTTCTTGTGGATAGTCCTTTGTGTTTTAAATTTTGAATTGGAGTGATCTCCTATTGAAAATTGATTTTTGGTCTTGTCCTTTTATTTTGTGTTTTCTCTCCCATCACCTACTCATATGTGGAAAATCCAAATTGATTGTAGTGTGGCAGTCAAATTTGTAAACTTGTATTTTTCTCTCGCATTCACAAAGTGTGAAATATGCCCCGTCACCTGATAAATGTTCTCCAAATATTTGCAGTCAAAATGTAACACAAGTGATTTCTCAATTGGTTTCAAGGAGTGTATATGTGTCACAATTAGAGTAGATGCGGGGAGGTTGCACATATTTTTACAATTGTGCATTTATGAGGAAAGTGGTAAAGGTGTAAAAAGTTCCAGAAAATTGTAAGGGACACCTGGCTACTTATATGCAAAAGGATGGGACGCGGGTCACCAGGGAACTCAAGTATTTTTGGTTTGAAAAGGAAATGGGATAAAGTTGTAAAAAATCACCACAGCCCCACTATCACTTCATTGGGACCATGTGTTGATCCCATGTTGAAAACTCCGAAAGGTAGATGGGTGGGTCAAGTTTTCCAAAAGTATGTAAATTCTCTAATGCTGCAAAATTAAAAAGGGTGCCCCGAGCACAGGTTGGTGAGACATTTTTCTCCATGTGGATGGATCATTTTCAAAATTGAGAACACCGGATTTAATGGTCATGATGTATTTCATTTATTTCTATCACCATTAATGTTGCTATGCAAATCAAGGATGTTTTAAAGCCTGTGAATGCTTTTGTCTTTATTTACCAATTTTCTATAATTTTGTTGTTACCTTTGTGATTTTCATGGAGAATTATTGTGTGAAGCTCGAATTACAAACATGAGGAATTAAAATGTTTTTGATTTGGATTTAAATTGCTCAGACACTCATGGATTGACTGGTAAGAGCTTAGAAACCCATGTGTTTCTCTTTCACCATAAAGTTTGCTTAAAGGAAAGTTAGGTTTTTTGAAGGATCTAGACTATACCATCTTCATTCTTGGTTGCTTCAGGGGTCACAAGTGATTTTGATAAGATTACGGAGGCTGACCTAGATGATTTTATTCAGAGACTTAATAGCCCCCATAAGAGTGAATCCCTTAAAGAAATTCAAGACAATCATATTGCTTTAGCAGGTGCTATCCCACTAGCAGTTCATTGCCTAGAATTGGTGTGGCATTGTGCTATGAATTATGATCCCGAAAAGAGGGAAGTATTAGACAAAGTAGTGGGGATGTAGTTTTGACATTGACACCTATAACCATTAGAATAATGTTAAAATTTCCTGTAATCACCAACCCGATCACCATTTCTATCAAATTAGCCTTGCAAGATTATGAAACAAATAAAAAGGACTATGTCAAGATGATAAATACAAAATTTCTTATTACAAAGAAGACAACAGCTAGAATCCCTAAAAATATGGTTAGTGCACAGTTTGTTGAAGAGGTTGAAGATGTCATTGTGTTTCTAAGTCGAATGGCGGTTTTGGAAACTGTAAATGAATTAAATGAGTGGATGGTTACCCATATGGATCATTTTGGAGAGGAAAGGGAGTATCTGTTGGGAAACTTTCATTGAAAAATTACGCCATGGTCACATGGTCACCTTAATAGCAAGAATTGAGATGGGTGACAATTCAAAGCTATAATTTTATATGTTGACTTACTTAATCTACAATGTTGTTGGGCATGGAAGTTTCCTGGGTTTATCACCATATGCAAACTTCAAGCAATGTCAAATCCATGAGATATTCCACTAACTACAATTGATCAACTAGAGTGGGAATTTAAGGTTAATTAATGATGTTTTATTTTCCCCAATCATTTGTCTTTTCAAGCTAGAATGGAGACAATATAGGATGTCTGAACAAGCTAGGAAAGTAATTTTGGAATACGGATGTTACTTCATCCAATATAAAAAGTTCACTTACATAAGGGTTAGTGGTTTTGAGGGAAAGCCTTGTAAGTTTCCTAGGTATGTAGATGATAAATTGATTTTATGTGAATTAGCAAGGTAACTAACACCTGTGCATAAATTAATTGTTGGGAGGCATAAAACAAATATCAAATTCCCTATTCAAATTGGAAGGTATTCATGTCCTTCCATCATAAAGGCTAGGTTGATTGAAGAGGAAATGCGAAATTTGATATGGAAAATTTTGAGGCAAGGGCCAGTTATGACATCAGATGGGTATTAAACAACATTTCCAACACTTTTGAGCATGAGCCTCAGTTTGAAGATTATTGGATGAACTGTAGGGATGAGGAAGAGGTCAGATTAAGAGATTTCTCTAGAATGACCCTTTCACAAATAATTGATTTCAAAATTACAGTTATTCCAGAAGGAATTGTGGATGACCCACATACGGTAAGTAGGTATTATATTGATCAAAAGATGAGGCACAACTCATAATTCCCTAGATTGGAATGAGATAGAATATGATGATTCTTATGTAATGATAGTTGATGTAATGAGAAGAAATGTGAATTTGGTTGATTCAAAAGGCATTGACTTATCAATTCAAAATACCAAAATCTTAAATAACTTCAAAAGTTTGGGAAACTTAAAGGATGATATTCCACACCTAAAGGAGGGATCAATAGAATGGATCCTCCGAGAGGAAAGGCCCCTCATTATCCCTCAAAAAGGCCTACTCTTGAACTCATAGATGAGTGGACCTTAGTTGCTAGTGGAACTGGTACTCCTATGTCAGTTCTCAGGAAAAATATTGAAAGCATGCTTTTGAAATCTATGGAAAATTCCCCCATTACTTTTGCAATGCCAATCCAGGAAAATGGGAAGGGATTAGCAAGTCATGTAGTCTACTTAGTTATTGCACCAAGGCATCATACTAGTGAGAAATTAATGAGTGGAGCCATATAAAGTGGTTTTACTTGAACCCAAGTCATATAAGGAAGGTCAAAGAGCAGCTCTGGTCTAATAAAGTTTGAAAGGGCACACAAGAAACATATTGGTTGCTCATGTATGAATATTGGTGAGAGTAGGTTCCCAACTCCCAAGAAGAATAAACATAAAGATGTAGTAATTGATCCTTATTAATTTGAAAGGAGTGATGTTTATCAGGCACAACATGCCCCATCATTGCCACAAGTGGGACAATTAGAATCTCCTCTCCCACCTCTGCCTATGGAGGAAGAAATAACAAAAACTACTCAAGATCAAGCAACCCAGAAAAATGTTACAGATAGTTCAGTAAGCAGCCAAATCTTACCTCTAGGTATGAAGAAATTTTATACCCTACTTACTAATGATATGAGTATACCTTTGAATGGGACATTATATGAATTTGTAAAGGCCCAAGATGATATAATTGATATTAATACTGGTGAGGGATTTTCCATGTCAGCTGCTCTAAAATTATCAATGAGTGAACAATTAATAATACCGGTAGATGACCTCCAAATTGATGAGGAAATAAAGAGAAATGCTCCTCCATTGAATAGTAAAGAAAAAGCTCAAGTAACAGATGATCCTTCTATAAAAAAAGTTGTTGCGAAATCAGGTAAACCAAAGTTGCCTAGTGGAGGAGATGTTAATATAGAGGTGTTAACAGAAGAGATTGTTTCTATTTCTATTTAAATTACTAAGGTTGATGAACTCTATTAAAATGGAAAATATGTTTATAAAGAGAAAGTAGAAGTAGCACAAGCCACAATTGTTGGTAAAATGAGCATTATTGATAAGGACATGCAGCCCCTAGATAGAAATGTGGAGTTGGCTTCAGATGAACAACCTACCATATCATTTCCAGGAACATCATCAGAGAATGAGGAGGGTAGGATACCAACTTAGTAGATTCTAAAGAATGAAGAACTTGTAAGCTAATCAAGTAACCCAAGAAAGTGTCGAAGGAGAAGTGGGGTCTAGTGTGGCATCCATTGAAGAAATAAGGAAGGAATCTCCCCTGATTGTTGATATAAATCAAGGAAGAAATGATCAACTTCAGTCTTTAGACCAAGGAGAGGAACATCCAAAAGAATTATTAACACAAGGTGAGACTAACAAGATGGTCATTGAAGTAAATAATGAAAAACATGAAGAACGATTTAATCCTGATGAGCAAGGGGTTTAAGTAGTTAATGGTTGTCCTTGAAGAGCCTCAACATGAATCACAAGAGGAAAAAGCTAGAACAAATTTGGTGAAAGGATGGATCAGTGAACTAATTTCAAATGAGGAAAAAGAGATCCTTCTTGTGCAAGCTATTGACCTTACTGCTCTATCTTTTCCAAAGATAGTAAGAGCCTCAAAAAGAGCTAGAACTATTACTAAAACCCACACTGACTCATCAGGAGCTAAAACTTTGGAAGTAACAATCCCCTTTGAAGGAAAGACTAGGGATGACATAACAACCAATGATTATAACATCCATATTATTCCCTTGGGAAATCCTTCAAGAGACCAATTAAAGCAAGGGGTGTCTGAAGCTGTCAATGACCTTTTGTAAAAAGTGGATGAAGATAGAATGAAAAAGAAGCAATTAAAAGAGAAAGTTAAAGCCCTAAGTTTGAGTTTGTAACAATTAATTGGGAAACCTAGTCAGCCCAGACAAGTGCCTCCATTGATACCCCTAAGGGAATGGATAAAATAAATAAGGTTGTTAAGAAGGTTTAGGAAGTAGACACATGGATTGAAAAATTTACCAAGAGGGGAAAGGAAGAAATTGTAGAGGCTAGGTCAAAATATGAAGATCTCAAAAATAGACTCAGTGAAATTGATGAGATAGTTTAACAAAGGTGTGACAATGAGATTATCTATTTTGAAGGAATTCTTCCCATGTTAGATTGCATCACCTAGCTCTCGGTGATGAGTTAGTTGAGAAAGAAGATATTGTGCCTATAGTAGTCATAGTAGTCAAAAGAAGCCATCATGATATTGAAGAATTTTCAAAGATCGTAGTAGATACCTGAATGGGATCAAAGAAAACTTGAGATTAAGAGAAAGCTGGGTTGACGATACTCTCGATGCTATTGATTTAAAGTTAGAGGATATGGTCATTAATAAGTTAAAAAATAGTTATGGGGATATGAATATTGACTTCTTACTTAATTCCTTTGAAAGGAATGTTCTGAAGAATGATTTCTCCTATGAAGTCATTAAGACCATGAGAAAGATTGAGAATAGAATTGTAGAGTTAAAAGTAAGACCACTGGAATATAAGCACTAATTTTCTAGCATTTTCTAGCATCATATAGGAACATATAAGGACTAGGTTAATGAGTTATTCAAAAGGTATGATGCATATGTGGCAAGGCTACCGAAAGAACAAGATACATAAGTAGAAGTTGAAGAAGAAGAAGATACAAAGGATGATGAACATGCTTAGAAAATTATTCCTTGAAATGTATTCTCTTTTCATATTCATCCTTTTATACTGATACTTTAAAATAACACTTTTATTACATGGGATGTAATTGTTTTTCTAAATTTTATTGTTTCCTTATTTCAATCGAAAAGTGGAAGAATGTAGTAATGTCATGTTTACTTTGATAAAATTAACGTACATTTGGATAAGCAAGTAAATGATTGATATTTTTGTGCTTTTTGAATTCTCGAATAAGTAAAAAAATGGGGTTATATAGGGGCCCTGACCATGACAAAGAAATACATACATATGCCATAGATAGAAACAATGAAATGAAGATAACATCTAGGCATTCTTCAGCCCTACTTCATAATTTCCTCCTCCGGGGGAAGTTTTTTCGAAGTTTTTTTCCTTAGTAAAACTCGCTTGAGCATTGTGTTATCCGAACGAATAATGACCGACCCTACCATGTCCCGGTTCCCATATCCATCAATGCTTCTAGATTCATTCTAGGATGACTCATGATTTTCTCAAGTTCAACTTTCTTCTATTGTGATGACACCCAATCTAAAAGATCTAGACCTCCTGTGAAGAATGGTGTCTTTCCTTTCCCTTCGTGAAGGGTTGACATGTTATGAGATGCTTGAGAGGGGACACCTAAAGTGATTGGGAGGGAAATTACTGTATGTTTTTGGCTAGGCTGATTACAAAGTCTCAAACTGGATCTAGCCTCCCATTTCCTTGTGAGAGGTGGATTGTCTTTTGCAGAAGGAATTGGTTGAGGCCCCAAAAACTCATGCTCTTCCTGAGGATAATGATGCATTAAGCGGGTGGACAAGTGAATTGCAAATATCCCCTTTTGTCCTGAGCGAAGGAAATTTCTTCCTTGAGTGGCGAAAGCGGACAATGATGGGTCCTCTTCTCCATCTAAAACAATGATTGGAGGTTGAGGTTATGGTTAACCTTTTATTTTCCCTAAAGATGACGCTGGTGCTAAAAATGGTTGCGAAGGCATAGTCTCTTCTTGCTTTTTCTCCAGGAAGTTGATTCTCTTCTCCAACTCATTCATTTTGTGGGAAATAGTAGGTACTTGTGTCAATGGAGGATTTATCATACAACACATATGATTCCTTGAAATCTATTTTGATACAAACCCCTCATCACATAAAAAGGGACATTGAAAACTAGTCTTTCTAGAGACCTAGAGGTCTTCTCTCAATCCAATATTTTTTAAATCTTTGGGAGTTTTCAAGTGCTCCCATCTAAAAATATGGAAATACATAACCTGGAAGGATGTAAACACAAGATTGATCCTGATTAACCTTGTAAGAAGTGCTAATCAGACTTTACAGTATGTTAAGGGTCCTTTGGTGTCACCCGCACATTCTATATCAAAAAAATTCTGAAAAAAGCTTCATCAGATCACCTAAATCGAAAATATGATTTAAGTCCTATGAAGAAATCTCCTTCAGGTTGTCACCTTTGAGTACCTTCACCATTTTATTTGAAATTTCTTATACTCATAACAAGAAGGGAAATGCATGATGATAATAAAATTGAGCCAGGTTTTATAATGAAAAGGAGACATGTGTTTGATTTGGTAAAATATTTCCCATGAAATGAAGGAGATTCTATTCAGTTCACACAAAAGGGAATTTAAGACTTGGAAAAGGTTAGGAATGAGCAAAGCTGGTCAATCAAGGTGATTCGATAGAAACTATATGTGGCAATTAAACCAATGAGACATGAAACAATGTATGTGGCACCCAAGGTAGATGAAACATGAGCATGGATATATGTCATATCAGAGTCATCCGGAAGTGTTCAGGGATTGTTTGAAATGATTATCTAATCAATACCGAGTAAGAATGATTAAAGTGATCTTATAGAAGTGATGACTTGATATCCCATGTGATCACAAGTGAGTTGATTAAAAATACTTGCAATTTGTACATCTGGTAGTTGTAAAAGAAAAACCTTTTTTAATGCCATGTTCTAGAACAAATTTTGAAAAAGGAATATTCCTTGGAATATTCATACTTTTAGGGGGAAAATTTGAAGGTTAACAAGTGAAGGGGGTGATATAAAAGGAAAAAGGATAGCCACGCAAAAGGGGGTGTTAATTTTTCTGAGATTTATTCAAAGAAAAGAGAAGGAGAGAAAGCTGAGAAAATCCATTTTCTCGAAGGAACTTATTTGAGAAACTAGTTATTTCTTGTGTGTCTTTGAAATTGATCATGGTTGTAAGTGTCTAGCCATTGATAAGCTTTGAGATTGTAAATAAACTTTCCCTTGTTGATCAATTTGAAAAACCTTGAGTAATTTGTGTTAATCATGAACCGTGTTGTGTCTGCTATCATTTTGAGATATCTTCAAATAGTTATCTATGTTCCTGTTGCAATATTATATTAGGAATCCCTCTAAAATCACACAAGATCTCATCCTTGTGATAGTATTATGGCATTTGCAATTACATTATGAAGAGATTTTTCATTTCATAATGCAATAAACGATTTAAATTCACTTTACTTTCATTTCAGTGATACAAATTGTTTGTCAGTTTATGAGTGTATCATAAGCATGATAGATCAAGGACTTATGAGATTTAATTAATTCTTTAACATGAGTTATTATGTTAAATCCTTAAATAATGTGTGAAGTCGTGTGTCTTTGAGATTTCATAGATGCACAATTTTCTAGTTAAAGTTTCATTCTGACTATTTGAAGCCATTTGTCATTTTGCTTTGTAGATTTTTCAACACTTGTTAAAAATTTCTCAAGACTTTGTATAATCAACTTTATCCTACTTAACTTCCTAACCATAAATTTTATATTCAGTGATAAATCATACATGAACCATCCCTGCTTACACTGTATATCCATAAATGTTGAAGAAGATCATTAAATTTTTCCATCCTTTACCAAAATATGCAAATGCAATCAGTTTTTATCGTTGTCTTTAGTGACCTGGACCTCGTCTAGAAAAAATCCTCATTCTCTAAGGTGACAACTCGTGAGAGTCAGGTTATCTCGTATTGACCATGTTTTCTTGGGGTCTCCTTAAAAATTTACAAAGGGAGAGTCAAATATTGTTAATCCATTGATATTTTCCACCAACACAGGTCACAAAATGGGTCCTCTCACCCTGGTTGAAGGCACAACCTAAAGTAGTAAGGGTAGGTCAAACTCTTAGCACGGTGATACCCAATCCTTTCCAAACCAAAGTGATAAAGAGTCATCTAGAATCCATCCTTGGCTACAAATTGAATCCTATTATGATTTTTTTTTCTCTAAGCATCATGATCAACTTGTGATACTACTAGGTTTCACAAGAAGGATCAATTTGGGTACTAACACCGATTTGGCACCTTTGTCGGGATTATTTCTACAAATACATATGCAAGTCGACCTCTGGTAATGATTTGTATGTAAACACATTGTTTAAAGTCATCATTTATTAAAATTTGTGACAATTGTATGAGATCGGAGTTTGTTATGTAATATTTTCTCGGTTTTAGTAAAAGTTGCACTAGATCGTGTGGATATTGATAAATATCAAAAAGGATGATCGAGATCCATCAAGATTTGTAGAAATTGAGTGTTGATATACATTTGACAAATTACTTACAGTGCTTTAGCATATCTAAGGTGAAAATCCTTGGTGGCGACTTTGTATTAGTTTACAATTCTTGGCAATTACCAATGTCTTAAATCTTTGTCAAGTAATTTTGTCATTAATATTCACAAAGTTGAAAGGTAGAAGATCTTTCTTTACTAGGGATCCTACTATAAATTTATTTCCGAGATTTGGAAGGAAAATTTAGAAGGAAGATGAGTTTGGAGAATATTGGGAAGTCAAGAGTCAAAACAGTAAGGTAGTACCGATTACGGAAGGTGATCAACCTATAGTTGAGGATTACCCTACATCTTTAGATAATTCTGAATCAAATAGCCCTCATAAAAACTAAATTCTCCAACTGGTGAAGGGCCATCATTTGTGTCTGAAAAACGTATCCCCCATTTTTTTCCTTCATCGTCCATCAACGATAGGGTGTTTCACAAAACTACATCATTAAAGGATATTTACTTGGAAAGTTACACTCCTGTGCTCCAGAGGCCCTTAGTCCCTTATCATTTTGATTCCCCTATAGGATCACCTCCTCAAGATAATATGGCTCAACCTCCACCTAGACCTCATTTTGCTGTCAATACTTTTGGACTGATGAATTTTAGAGGCATGGTTGGGTATCCTAATGTTGTAGCTCAAGATGTGAGAAACAAGCTACCTAAATTTAAGGGGAATAGTGCTAGTACTTGGGATCAACATTTGAGACTTTTTTTTAACATGATGTGATATTTTGAAATTGATTATGAGGATGTGTACATAAATTTATTCATTCATACTCTCAAAGAGGATGTGCGTGATTGGTATAAATTGTTTCTAGACAATTCAATAAACTCGTGGATTGAGATGAAAAATGCCTTCAGATTACAGTATGGGGATAAGATTGACCCAAGGTTCCTTCTGTCTGAATTTGAAAATATTAAAAATAATCCTAATGAGTCTGTCCAATATTTTAATACCAGATTCAATAAGACTCGAATAGATTACCCATAATCCTGAGGCCAAGTGATGAGTCTTGTTTAATCAAATATTTTGATGATTTTGACAAAAAGGTTGCCTACCACTTAAGAGACAAGAAACATTAAGGAAGACCTTCACTATGGCCTTGCAAATTGAAAATAATATCAAGGAAAATGGCAAACCTCTCAAGATAGAATGTGTCAAATTGATTAATCCTAATAGACTTCGTGTTAACAAAGTCATTAATCCGGAAGAGGTTGTGAAGAATTTTGTTGGAGCGGTTAAAGAAATATTGTACAAGTTGTCCAGAGAAGAAAAAGGGATAGGATAGAGCTCTCAAGGTCAACATAAACCAAAAACTAGGATAGATTTGAAAATCATCCTAGGAATGATCACACATCGATGATAGAGGAAAGGGGCCATGGGATTAAAACCACCACATCACCCATGAGAGTAGTAGTTAACTTACTAATAATAGTAAGTAGGGAAGGAGAAGTTTGTACACATCTTACAAGCTCACTAATAGCTGATTTGGTCAAGGAATGTGCAAGAATTATGAGTTTTAAGAAAGTTACACGCATCTAAAAATGTTGGAAAGGCTTGCCTAAATGCGCACGGAACTACTTTTCTACACAGACCGGAGGTTACAAAACTACCACTCAGGGTATACTAGAAGTTACGCAACTGTCAGGGTGGTTGCATAACCATCTATGAAGTTTCACAACTAAAGGCCAAAAAGCTAAGGAAAATTTGTAAAAAGACTAAGGAAAGCGGGAAAAATATAGAAAAGGATCAAGCAAGTTAAAGTAAGCTACAAGAACATGCTGCGAGTGAGAATTTGGACTTGAACATCATTAGAATTGATATTTTTCATCATTGGGAAATATAATTATTTTGAAAATGTAGCACCATGCAAAATTGGGTGCATGCAATGACCTTACCTGTTTTTATTGAAACCCTTGTGCAATGCTTAGATTGAATTTGATCTTGTTATGACATATATATATGAATTTTTATGCTTGTATATAGATGAATATAGACTCTTTGACCCAATTGAGTGCTTCAAAATTATAATAACAACTTCTCTAAATGATGTAGTTTATTTAGGTAGATATAGGAGCCCTTTTGTCTCTCTTAGAATGATATTTATAATAGTATCTTGTAAGAATGTCAAGTGAATTATAGAGTGATAATGAATTTCTTTTATGGTCTTTTGTAGGTGAGATATTATAAAAAGTATGACCCTAAGAAGATGAAATAGCCCAAAGATGAAATTGAAATCAGATTCAGTGATTATGAATGGGTAGGACCATATTGATCGGCCAAGACAAAACCCTTTATCTCAACCCTTCGTACATTTTCAAAATTGAAAGAAGAACAAATATACATAAATTTGTGGCATGAATATTATATGTTTTATGCTCCTTTGATTTAATAATATTTCCATAATTAATTACATAGAAAATAATAAATGTAAGAAATTTTTATAATGGATAGATAGATGAGGAGATTGGATTTTGAATGTGATCATTTTTCTTAGTAAGGGTACATGGTCAAAATTGGCATTGCATAAGGGAACGTTATTAGATTTTAGTATTTACATTAGTATTCAACTCTTTCCCCAATGCTTACTTTTAATATTTGACCCAAAAAACTCCACTGTTTTAGAGAGCCTATAGGGGACTATAGATCTAAGAATCATATTATAACAACGCTTTTTGTCCATCTCGAATGTTCGTCTATAACAATTTTCCAACAAATTATTACTCTTAACAATATTTTTATAGATGTTAGAACCTCAAGGGATGTCATCCATGGAAAGAATGGATTAAACCTCTCTATTTCCCAAATATTTGACCTTAATAATACTCATCCAAAGATTATCATCTTTCAACAATCTCCACCCTACCTTAGCAATAAGGGATTTATTCATCTCCTTGATTTTCCTAAGACCTAAATCTCCACAAGAAATTTTCATGTAATCTTAAATAAATACATGAGGTAAACTAGAAGGATTTGAATAGTAATTTTTAGAAGCCTTATTTTACCTACCCGAGTAAGAAGAGAACCTTTCCGCCTACATTCTTGTGTTGGATATTTTTATGTATTTTTTTGTTTATATAAATTGAGTAATATATATATATATATATATATATATATATATATATATATATATATATATATATATATATATATATATATTCCCAAATTAGGCCTAATTCTATACACATTCAAAACAAATTGAAAAATTTGATATTTTTTGAGGTAAACTAGGCGGTGCATGAATGGGAATCCAATATTTATCAATTTTTAAGGTCTTTTCACATGAAAACCCATTAAAAATATTCTCATATATATATATAATGTCTATGTGTGTGTCCGAACTATATGATCTTATCTAACTTTCCACAAAATGGTTTTAAAAAATACTAAACAACAATAGCTATCTACTATGTTGTTTTGAAAAACAAGATTACTTATTTGAATTTTTTTATATTTGGCTCACTTACACTTGATCATTTTTTTAAAGGTAGTCTAGAAACTAGACTCAAAATTCTATAACTCATATTCTTATTACTTTTTCAAAATTCGAGTGTAGAAATCTCAAATAATCCATACAAAGTAAGGATTCTCATTTTTAAATAAAAAAATTCCAATTAAGACCCCCTTTTTACCCCATTTCCCTACACTTACCTCTATACTTGTATTATGTCATGAAATGAACATAACACATGATGAGATTTTTTTCCATTTCTCTTTCTATTTGCGACCTCATGTTTTAGTTGAAATAGTGCATACTTTGTGATTGTAGACACAAAATATATGCACTTGGTTACATTTCTAGGTCTGAATCATACTAATGTATACATGATTCCTAATTAAGAAAACTATTGGTAGATAACTCTTGTTGGCCTTTTGGTTATTGTATTAACATATCTTATAGCTCTATCGACACTTAATTGATCTATATTTTAATGACCTTGGATTCTAGCACCTAGATAGGATAGAAGCACCCAGTGCTCATGTCCCTCCTGAGACACTCCTACCCTTATTTATCTTCTTCTTACTCTTTTGGGTCCTTTTCTCCTTTTGGTAAGATTTTAAAACTTTAGGTCAGCCTTTCAATTTTCAATTACGAAATTCAAACAAGGGAATCATATATATACTTAGTTATTACACTCAAATAATGTGCCAAACACTATAAGCATTATCTATCATCACCTAATCTTGCAAAAAGGAAACAAGGAGCATTACAAGGAATTCATCTAGTGCATCCATAAAAGGAAAAATGGATGCATTGATCTATATACACTTCTCCATAAAAGGGAAATTTCATTTTATTCCATCACACACATTTGCATACTTGGAGTAATCTAGATCTAGCCCACTATCATAGTACAACTTTCAAAAGGGAAACTTAGGGCATCATTACACACACATACACACATAACTACATGGATTCTAAGATGTAGTACAATGCTCACCGTAATATCACTCTTAGGGTGACTAACAGGGTCATTCGACTTCCCATTTTGCATCTTCTTTATTAGGTTTGATGTGGTTTGTGGCCATGTGCAACTAATTTTTATTTTGTGGTTACAGTGTATGACCGCTGACATTGGAAAAAAACTAGAGTGATAAAAGAGGACCAACAATGAATCTCCTCCACCCTAAAAAGGATAGAACCCAAGCATCTAAGTGGACACTAGCACCTAGTTCACCACTACAGTGCATATGTGCTCTGTCCTCCCGTAGAACTTCGCTTATGCATTTATAAGTTCCAAAACCCTCGGTGAGGCTTGAAGACATTGTTTCCTATTTTTCCCAACAGCTTACCCAAAAACTATATCACTTCTAGGTTGCACAAAATCAGCTAAGTCACCTTCCCTCTCTCATTTTCTTAGGGTTTTATATATTTGAATGCTTATTACTTGTCCATTATTGTAGTCTATTACCTGTATAACATTAGTTACAGTAGTTACTCTAAAATTATATTTAATTTAATTTAGATTAAACCATTTGGAAAATCCTAACTCTTGATCAAACCCTCATATCCTTATTTTTCCTATTTTATCTAATTTATCTTTCCCTTACCCCAAACCCTAGTTGTATCGGTGTTCATACTTCCATATATTTTCTATCATACATCTGATATGTATATTTTTCATGGGGTATCATACTTGTTCCTATCCTTTGGGTTGCTTCCTAGGGCTCTTATTTCGCATATTACCTTTTCTTTCATATCATGGCCTCCAAAGTTCCTCACATCTCCTTGTATCAATTACTTAAAAAGTACCCGGTTACAAAGCTACTCTCACAAATTCCATATATATAATGTACCACACTCATGATATGCCACTTTCATAAATAAGTGTAATTTTTAATTTTCTCTTTGACCCTCCTATTATTCTTGATAACACAACTAGTCAACCCATCCCCGAGTCAATTCAAACTTTATACCTTCTTTTTAAAACTAAATTTCAAGATATGGAAACCATGATTACATCCCTCACAGTTGAAATCCTGTTGGAAATTAGGACACTGACAGGAGGTGAATCAGTTCCTACTCAATTTTTAACTCATAATTCAATTCACTTAATTTGTGACAATAAAACCAAATCAACATCCACAAGAAGCTAACATGAGAGAAAGTACACAGAGATGGGATTTAATGTGGGAAACCCAAAATGGGAGAAAACCCCACTAAAACTAAGAGCTAGCTTAGGACAAAAATGTCATGTAAATGGTACATTGATTTCATAGTTGAGCTTCAACTCAACATGGAGTTGCAACTCTAAAATTCAACCAAGCATCTTCTTAGTCTTAGAAAGCTTCTATTTTCCTAGAATATTCAAATCCCAAATTTAGTCTAGCACCTATTGACCTTTTAAAAGCTTCAACTCCCCTGGTTACTAAGTTGTTACTTAGACTTATGCCAATTTTTTATCACACTTATTTTTTTATCTCAAACAACTGGTAATGACCACTAGATTAGATTTCTCTTCTTCTCTTCTCATTCTCATTCTCTACTTGATTTATTTTATAAAACCTTTGTCATACAAGCTTCTTTCATGCCCAATTTATTGTCATATTCCACTCTTTCAATTGTTTGCATACACCATGATTTACACGGCTATTCTCATACTCTCATCCTTTTCATCAAAATCACTTCTTCATTCATTTGTACATATTCGTCATACATATTTCTCTACATTAGTAGATCACCTTTTCTTAATCAACTATCACTTCAACCTCATTTATGTACTTCAGCTAACATATCTAATATCAGGTCTTTAAGTGTGGTTTGTCACTCTCAATTATTCTCTTTCTCCGTGAAGATGATGCTCTCACATTCCTATGAATCTCTTTATTAATTTCAACTTACAATGATCACTCTAACTAAATTTATATCTCCAATGGCAATGTGTTCATATTTCTTCATCATTCATCTACAAGCACTCCCAAGCTTCAACTATTACACAACTTCACTCACAAGAAAAATATCTTAGCAATATATTCATGTGTCTTCTGAATGCATTAACTAGATCTCCTAAGCTTCAATTCTTACACCACTTCCCTCACAAGAAACCTATCTCAACAATAAATTCATGTGTCTTCAAAATGCATTAACAAGCTCTCCCAAGCTTTAGTTAGTTGTTAAAATCACAAAAATTAGTTTTGTAGACAACAACATATACTTCACATGGATTTCCAACTTCATATATCAAACTCATCACTTTCCTTACTTGTTAACTCCTACATAGGAAGCAAAAATTCTTCAAAATAAACTACTTAGATTTTTCAAGATTGCATCTTGATCGAGATCTGTCATATTTTTAGGATTTGTAGGTATAGGTAATATGATATGATGACTAAATATCTAATATGAAGTCTCATGAACTTCATTTATAAATTTCCTAGGATGACAAACCCTTCAATCGACATTTATTCCCTGATTTGTAATGATTTGTAAAAAAATTCTGATTCGTCTCGGAATCTACCTTATGCTCCACCATACAAAATTTTATATTATAGTTTAAATCAACCTCATTCAAATGTAACTGACATATATGAACATTATGAGAACCTCTACACATTATTCATAACCTTTTCAATACCCCTTCTTTTCCATTTTACCTTTCACCTTCCATTTGATCACATAGAATGCATTAGGAGTAAGATGCTAGCTAGTTCATCATGAAATAGGAAGGAAAAGAGAATTAAGTGAATATAACAAGATATTCATTCAGATACACAAGGATTAGAAAGGAATTTCATTTATAATTATGTTCTTTAAGGGAATCCTCCAAAGATATCAAAAGAAGAAATATTTTGCACACCACCACATCTTCACAATCTACAGGTGCTTAGATCATAGTCTTGATTTTGCTTGGTAAACTACAAGGAATGATCATTCAACTAATTAATAGTTTGGAGATGAAAAATGAGGAGAAATTTACCATTTATCATACTCAAGATAGAAATACATTTAAAATATTTTTCATGAAGTAGATTTGAAATCGGGGTCTTCACTATTATTTCTAACACACACTTGCACTACCAAAGGTTTGAGTGAAACATGTGTATACTCAATCAAGTAAGATTATGACATAATAATTCGTGGATGGGATAACATTTACACACCTTCTCCATTAATTTTTTTGTCTAATAACTTTCCAATATGATCAAAATAGTTTGATCTTCTCAGAATGTGCATAGTGAGGGTTTCTAGTTTCAAACCCTGATTCATAGTTAGAAGACTCATAACAATTTTTTATTCATATTTATGCCAACATAACTAGATGCATACTTCAACAAATTACCTTACCATATCGTCAATCCTTATATTGCACTTGATACGATAAAGCTTCAAGGTTTAGGAAAATAAAGCATACCAGTTTGACTATTAAAAAAAGACAACCACAGTCTTCAAAGAATGAATAGTATAACCTATTTGAACCTTTTTCAAAGATCTAATCCAATATTTTGAGGATTTACATTCTTCCATCATCTCATAAATTTTAATTTAACCTCTAACTAAAGGAGTACATGCCTAAGAAACAAGTATTTCTAGGGAAGACTATGTTGACCCTTAAGACATAACAGGAAGTCTTTCTTTGAATGGCTTGATGTTAATACAAATTTATCTATATGACAAAGAACTAATGTAAACAATTAAAAATACATACCTATACCATCTACATTCTCTTTAGAGAATAATTTATGAAGTGAGCTTGTATAACTACAAAACAATTTCACTCTTCTTAACAAGAGTTGATCATCACAATCTAGGAGTAAAGTAAACAGGACCATTTATCACCTTTCTAAAAAAAAAATGTGAGCTCTAAAAACTCACCTTGGAACTATATATTTTGTTTATCACCATTTCATACCCCAATTCTCATGCATGTACTCAGAGGCATCCTTCAAACACGGTGAATGTATTAGCTTGAGAAGTATTTTTGCGATATTAAAGAGAGTTTGATTAAACTCACACTAACCATGCACTGATATTTATAAAATATATTCATGTCACCTAATAAAAATTTCCATACCTTATTGGCAATAGGGGATTCATCTTGACACCTTTAAGTTTACACTATATAGATTAAATTATTCAAAACAAGGTCATACTTGTATAGAATAGTCAACCACGAGTACTAAAAATATTACAATTTTGACATAGGAAGATTCTTCTACACTCTTGAGGGGTTTCCATAGCTTTCAAAAGTAATTTGGAGTAAAAACAACTCATTTTGTGCCTATTGCTTCATGAATGAGGTCTGGAGAGAGAAAGACCCTTTTAGTAAAATGAATAGAACATTTTTGTTCCTTATCTAATTGACCTCAAAAAAATTTCAAAATTTCAGTCTTAGAGTGTTCATGAAAAAATTAATTATATGATTTATCTAAAGAACGATTGATAATTTTTTGGATGCTAAGAAGACAAGGTGCTCAGTTTTCCTTTTTCAAGAAACCGGTTTTGGTAAAACTTGAATAAATTACACAATTCTCTTCAAAATTTGATGAAACTTGACATGAAACACTAAAACAAATTCTTATGTATACTCCATAGATTGGTTTCTCATAAATTATCCTTTACATCCCAAATCAATATCATTTACCATAACTTCTATTGTTAGTTCTCAAAGGTAGTTTTGGTGAGAACTTGAATTTTACCTCCAAAGATAAAGTAAGACATGTAAATTCTGCTACATGTCAAAGGTAGTGTTCTTATGCTCCTACCATGGCTACTTAGGATTTTTGTGGCATGTATTTATCTCTTACACCTCATTAAGCTCTAGAACTAGGCCTAAAAGGGCTAGTTCCAACTGTGACTTCTGAACTCTTGACCTGATGCTCACCCTAGAAGCTCTTAAACATCCTTTAAAAATCATATCATACCTATGGAATACCTAAGAAAAGAACACCAATAGTCTTCATACCTCCGGTGAGCACCTACTTCAATGGTCAAGCCTGTAATGTCTTGAATTCATCATGAAACCAATCTGAATCAACCTTCATGCCCCTGTCTTAGCCTTACTTCACCAATCACATATTTTTCATCAATTCCACCTAACATTAATGAAAACACCAATGTACTAGGGTTCAACAATCTCCCCTTTGTCATTGATGGCAACAAACTCGAAACCTTGATGGAAAACACACACCAACATCTTCAAAGCATTCATACCTTGTTTCTGATAGCACTCTCTCCCCCTTTGACATCTATGATAAAGTTTCACATCCAAAAACATTATCAACATGTAAATAAGCATTGAAAAAGTGTATCCTTACATCAAGAATCTCCCCCTTGGATTAGACATGTTACCTTGTCAGACATGGTTTGAAAATATACATAAATTTTTCATCAAACAACCTCAATGTTCCCCTTGAACCTCTTTTCTTCAACCTCAGACCATTCACAACTTTTCCCATTCTTTTCTTGGTCTCCACAACTTATGCCTTAAAATAGTGAACTATCTCCCCCTATGGAAATGCTTTCATGTAAAATACACATGCCTATCTCATGGTTCTTTGAGTGATGACTTCCTTCTAGCTCATTAGAGTGTCTATTTCAATTCAATGGTTCTCAAAACTTGGCCTTCATTTATTCATTTTTATATTGTTTAATTGATTCAGGACATAGGTCCCTAATTAGAAATTTATAGCATGTTGGCCCAACTTTGGACATCCAAAATAACTTAACATTGCATGGAATTATTTCTTCTCGTTCCCCCTAAGACTGCATCGACTTCATTTACTGATTATGCATGAGTTTGTCTTAATTCCTTATCCTTGAAAGTAACATGTAAGTGAGTTTACCTTCTATCATATGCCTTGAGTTGTCTTCTCAATATTAAAAGCCTTATTTGTAAGGGATAATGAATCTCTTGGATGTTCATACTTTAGTTATCTTATGTTTATCAGTCCAAGGTGGTGTCCATGTCTATTTGCAATAAAGGAAAAAGTTTGAACCATGCTCAATGTTAATTGCCATAAAGAAATGAACCAAATACTTATATTAATTTCCATAAAGAAATGAATTTGATTGATAATAAAAGATTATTGAATGCAGAATTAAAAGTACTGAAAATAATGTGATGTTGATAAATCAAATTAATGAAAATAACAGAAGGAAATGAAAATAAATTATCCTTCATGTTTGGGAGGAGTGGCCCTTACTCCCTCTCATCGATCCGGTTCAAAGTTTTAAGTCACGAAAATAGAATTTCCCCTTGATTCTACACTTTATTGAATGGAATAATTTCTTTTACAATGATCAATCGAACTAACTTTTTAATCCTACTACACTTGCTCTTTTATATTCATAGTAGACTAGTCTCTCTAAAAGAGGACTAGTTATTTTAAATTAATGATAACTACTTAACTAGAAGATACCTATAATAAAAACTAACTACTTAAGGAATTACAATCATGGAAGGATTAGTCCATGTCATGTGTTTGGATCAAATTCATCTCATTAACTACAAATGAAGTCTATAATTGACTCTTAATTGAGATAGTCAATCAACACCAGAATATATTCTATATCCTGAATTGATTCCTATAATCATGATGATTATAAGTCTATAAGTGTTTTGATTTTATACTCCATGCCTTCAAGCAAACTGATGTTAAGTTGAGATTGCATGGTCCTCATAATCTGCATGAAGGTTGAGATATAAGTACATGTCTCATCGTATCAACTAGTGTGCCAACTATATCAACTCATTGCTTTTCTATCTAATTCATTTGCCTCTTTTTGTGAGTTCCTCATTCTAAGTGAGTCTGCATTAGTGTTCTAGGTGAGTCCTATGCTCCACAGTCTTGCACTCATGCAAAGGATCCTACACTTATAAAGCAAGTCCTATGCGCTAGTGCATAAGTGATTCCTATGCTATATAGTGAGTCTTGTGATGAATTTAAGATATTTTCAAATGCATTGTTAATACTCATAATGATTCATTTGAAACATATTTGAAGAAGTGAAAAAAAGATGAAAATAACAAGGATATGCACAATATTTCCTTCCAAAACATAGTAAAGTATTAATTACAAAATGACAATATTATACATAGTGTAAAATGATGATCATGAAAAATAGGGTTTCACATAGGATAAAACATGGAAAAACATAGGGGCTCATCACTCCCCCACACTTAATATCTAACAGGTCCTCCTACTACCTATTCAATTTCTCATGATTCTTGAACAATTATATTCATTGGCAAAATTTTACCAAGTCTCATCTAGATCTATGTTACAAAAACCAAAGAAATTGAAAGATGTGTCCCTCCATGTTTTATAATCTGGCTTTCAGATTGATCCCATTGGAGTTCCAACATGGTATGGGATATCACCAATGGAGGCATGTATCTCATTCCAATCCATTTTTCCTACATGTTTAGAATAATCTTACAGAGGTCCTTGGCCCTCTTCAATGACCAATGGAGGTTAGTTGGGGAAATCACCTCCTTCTTCTTATAGTTTCTGGAAGAAAGTTCATATCTCAACTGGAAAGCAAGGAAATTAACATTAAATGTTGGGAGTTACTGCTTCTGAAAAATCTGATATGCAAGTTCTCAATAATAGCCTTATACCTTTCCACCAATTGTAAACAATACACTTGAGATTGAAACCTTCTAAGAAATCGATGGGGAAGGAGATCATGCCTCATTAAGAGGCCTATATTAGCTTCTTCTCGAACATATGTTCCCTTTTCTCCCTCCACATTGTTTGATGCCTTAAGGTAGAGATAAATTCCCTTAATTGTACCTCTCCCACATATAGATTAATTGGATTTCAATTTGTTCAGGGAGAAGGAATTTATGAACATAAAATTCACATAGTAGATTCTTAACAACATTATTTCCTATTGTGTATGCTCCAAAAAATTTCTTATCATCATCAAATTCTATATCCTGCATAGAAAAACTCTAGAAATCTTCCACTTTAAAAATTGTTCCTTTAAAAAATGCATAGAAATTAGAAGGGGTTGCATGATGAGAGGACCAATCATATAATACCAAAAAAATAAATACATTATCTCGAAGCAGTTTTTTCTCTTCCTTTAAAACCTTATTTTCTTCAAAACTCCCCGAGATATATAGTAATCTTCATCCATTTATCCATTCCTCTCAATACAATAATATGAGGAAACACAAAGTCTATCTAAGTTATTTGTTTTGTGGTAGGCACATGCTTTGTTTCCTCCTTTTTTTTCTTGCAATTTGCAAGTGATGTGTTTAACTCTTTTGTCTTGGTTTAAAGGAATGAATCTTGTTGTTCCTTTTCTTCTAAAGCATGTTGAAGTTGAAGAGTTTCCTCTTCTTTTTTACTCTGGTTGATGAAGTTTGATGAAGTTTTTTCTACTCTTTTCGACTCCATTTGAGAGAAACTAGACTCTTTTGCTTGTAGGAGGAGTTGTAGGTGGTAATTATTTCTTGGGCCTATTGGAGTTCATACTGAATTTTTTAAAGAGATAAGACTTGTGGCATGATTGTCAGAATCAGGAGGGAACTAGGTTCTCCTTCATCATGGTGTTTTACCTTTGTCCTTGAATGGGAGAGTCAACAACAATGATTGGGGTTTGGTCAAACTTCCTTTTCAAAAATGGAACAGAGGGTGATACAAAATGAGGGGAGACATAGGTGGTTTTTGAGTAAGGTTTGCATGATGGCAGGTAATTCCTCCTATTCTTCTTGAGAAGGAACAATTTTCTCTTGGGGTTCATTGAGGGTCTAAGTAGGCCCAGATGTCTAGGGGGCATTTCTTAGGTCATTCTAAAGTGGAAGGCCTTCTTTTAGAACCAATGCAGGATCTAGGGCATACTTTTTCTAGAATTTCATCCACTTCTTAAGGCCATGTATTTTCTTGATAAAATGATGCTTGCAAATTAAGTGTATTAGGCCTTGGAATTTCAAATAAGAAGTACCCCAATGGAATTTTTTTAGTGCAGAGAGACAAAATCAAACAAGAATGGGTAAATTTACTTTGTTATGGGATTTAGCTTGGCCATGGTGAAGGTGGATAAGAATTCTTAAAACAAGGCCCAAAATGACCTCATACTTGACCCCTCACATGTGAAATATTTGATTATCCACTTATCTACCTCTTCCTAGGGCTCGGGAGAGTACCTATTTTTATACCCTTAGCTTTCCCTTTATTTCCATAACCAGTTCCAATTTTTCCTTCTTCCCCACAAAAATATCTTAATAATTTCATAATAGAGGGTCCTATAGAGTTAACTAATTTCCCTTCTTCTAGTATTCCTTGAAATATGGCTAATAATAGTAGGATTGAACAAGATTTTCTTACCTTTCACTATAGCATGTCCTTCCTCATGTTCTTGGCAAAATCCTTTGTCATTCTTGGATTGAAATCTTCATAAGCCAACATGAATTCTAGCCACCCTGCCTTTTCAAAAATTTCTACTAACTTTGCATCAGCTAATAATTCAACTGAATTTGTAGGTTCATGCCTAAGTCTAATTCCCATGGTTGGTTCTAAAAAAGCAACTTAATATGCAAAGTTGGAAAGTAATGGGGCATGAGAATGGAGAAAAATGTCATAGAAATGGAATAAGCACATAGGAATGGAAGCTAGTAGTGTAGCATAGAGTGAAATGGAAAAAGTGAAAATTTGGAAAAAGACAGGGAGACAAAAAAAATTATATATGGAACAACACGAATTGGGAAAGTTTTAACAAATCCCAATGTGACAACGATAAAGGAGGAAGTAATTTGGTACATGTGGGAGATTAATATGGAGATGAGTGGAAGATTTATTGGGATATGTGGTATGTGGGAAGACATTGGGAATGAGGGAGGTCATCAATTCACACAAGCACAATAATGATCATCTCATAAATTAAACTTTACCATATTTAAGAAAAGAATGATTACACATACTTGATTAATTTCACTTGTCACATCATTGGATATCATTTAAATGTCTCTTTGATCCTCCCTCCATGTATTTTCTTCATTTATTGTCTGCATGATTCAGGGGTGGTGACCACCATTGTAGTTTTTAACACCACCTGAACTTATTATTTTTTTAAATTTTCTTTTTCCTTTTTTTTTTTTTTTTAGAAGTAATGACCACCATTTCTAGTTTTCAGTCAATACCTCATAGGATGATGGCCACCATTTCTAGTTTTCAACCATATCCTTTATTTAATGAGAACTAAGCTAGCTCTGAGTTGAATTGGACAAAGAGACTTTTTCCAAACAATTCGAGTTCCATCTTCTTGTAGCATGTTATGAATTCTTCTTTAGATGTTGGTTTGTGGTATAGCCTCAATCTATGGCCATTAACCAACATTAATTTCTTCTCACCATCAATTGGAATTAACTAAACTATCCCATTGTTGAAGACTTCCTCAATTTGATATGGACCCATCCATCTTGTTTGTAATTTCCTTTGAAGTCCTTGTACTTTGAATCAAATAGTAGGGCCCAATCTCCTTTTTGAAATTTCCTTTTCTTAATATGTTTATCATGCCATACTTTCCTTTGATGTTGATGATTTCTTTTCTATGTAATGCTTGTAGTCTCATCTCATCCAACTCATTTAGTTGAAGAATCCTTATTGTTGTTCTTTTGATAAATCAATTCCCACTTTAGCAGTTGTTCTTAAGGTTTGAATTTCAAATCTATAGGAAGAATAGGCTTCTTCCCATAAACCAACTCATAAGGAGTGAATCATGTGTTTTTTTCCAAGTAGTATTGTAGGCCCACACTACTTCAGGTAACTTTTGAACCCAATTTTCCTTGAGATATCCATTGTTTTTGTTAGGATATTCTCCAACTCCTGTTAGTAACTTCTACTTGACCATTGGATTGTGGATGGTATGGTGATGACTTCTTGTGCTTAAGTTGGTATGTTGCCACAAAGGAACTAATTACACCTGACATAAACTATGGTCCTTGGTCTGAAACAATGGATCTTGGTGCCCCAAATCTCTGAAAGATATGTTCATATAAAAAATATGCAACTTTTTCATCCCTTGCATATTGTAGAGCTTGCACCTTAGCCCATTTGGTGACATAATAATATAAACTAGAATGTACTCCTTCCCTTGAGAAGTTGGGTCAATTGGTCCAATGAAATCCAATCCCCACTTCTCAAATGGTTCTAAAACAACTTGAGGTTGGAGTGGCATCTCATATGTAAATGTTGGTTTTCCCATCCTTTGACATTGATCACACTACCACACATACTTTTTGATATCTTGTATAAGGAAGGCCAATAGTAACCATCTCCCAAGACTTTGTGAATGGTTCTTTTAACTGAATAATGTCCTCCTGATGGCTCATCATGACATGCCCTAAGTATGTCAAATATCTCATCTTCAACTACTACACACACTGCATAAAACATGGTCAGTCCACATTTAAAAAGAATTCCATTTAACCATGTATACATCACACTTTGTTTAATCAATTTATTTCTTTTCTTATGTGTGAAAAAGGTTGGGAACTTCCATGTAGCCAAGTAGTTAGCCATATCTACAAACCAAGGAGAGATAATAGAAATTGCAAACAAATGTTCATCTAGAAAATCATCATTGACTTTTCTTCCTTTCCTAAATGGTTAACCTTGAAATAAAATCAGCCACCACATTTGATTTCCTGGCTTGTCAATAATTTTAATATTAAATTCTTGTAATAACAACATCCATCTTACAATCCTGCCATGCACTAAAGGTTTATTCATTAGATACTTAATAACAAAGTGGTCAGTGTGAACAATCACTTCATATCTTGTGATATAATGGTGAAACTTGTTAATTGCATAAAAACTACAAGAAATTCCTTCTCTATGGTGGTGTAGTTCCTTTCAAATAGGGAGAGATTTTTTACTAATATAGTATATAACATGCATCACTTCTCCTTCTTCTTGTTGTCCAAGTACAACCCCTACTACTTCATTGGAAGCATTTGTTTGTATATGAAAGGGGAGCTTCCAATTTGGGCCTCTTAATACTGGGTATTTATCAATTTGTCTTTGATAGTATCAAAGGATTGTTGGCATGCCTCTATCCATTCAAATTCAGAGTCTTTAGTTAGAAGAGAAAACAATGGAGAAGTTATCTTACTAAAATCTGAAATAAACCTTCTATATAGTATAGCCAACATGCCCAAGAAAACTTCTCACCTCTATTTGATTTGTGGGAGATGGGAGTTTTACAATGATACTTAACCTTGTCAGGTCTACCTTGATTCCTTCAGCTGAAACATGATGGCCTAAGACTATCCCTACTCCATCATAAATAAAATTTTTCATGGTTTAAGGATAATGATGTTTTTCACACCTAGAAAGGACTTTGTCTAGATTCAATTTCCTCTTGGAATGTTTCCCCATAAACAATGAAGTCATCCATGTAAATCTCAACACAATCATGAGTGAGATCAGTAAAATATTGCTAACATGGCTCTTTGAAAAGTGGCAGGAGCATTACATAAACCAAAAGGTAATACCCTATAAGAAAATGTTCCCCATGGGTAGGTAAAAGTGGTTTTATCTTGATCCTCTAGGTGCTACTGTTATTTGATTGTACCATTGAACCCATCAAGGAATGAAAAATACCTTTTCCTAGATAAATTATCTAAGACTTGATCAATGAAAGGTAATGGAAAATAATCTCGATGAGTTTCCTTATTTAACTCCCTATAATCCACACAAACCCTCCATTTCCCATTATTTTTAGGAACTATAACTAATGGAGAAACCCACTAGCTATCTTGAGATTGGATAAATGAATCCTACCTAAGAAGTTTTTCAATTTCAGTTTTTACAATGTCTCTTAAGGAGGTTTATCCTTCTTTTGGTTGTCTGACTGGCCTAGAATCAGTTGTGTAAATGTGGTGTGTACAAATATTGGGGTGAATACCCTTCATGTCACTATATTCCCAAGAAAAGGCTTGAGGATGAGAGCATAAGAGTTTAAACAGGGTATTCTCTTCCTGACTAGTCAACCAACTATTGATTGCCAATGTTTTCCCTAGGAAAATAGGTAATTGTTTGGTGTCTGGATGGAGAGAATTTACAATGGATACTCTCTCAATAATGCATTCAATGGGCACATGTGGGGAAGTAATATGTGAATAACAGTGATATTTTGAAAGATAGACTCGGTCAAATCTATATTTCATGAAAAGGGTAGATGATAGGCTGATTGTTTTCATCCATCATGTCATCTCTTATTTCCACTAGTTGTAGCATATGACTAATAGTCAATCCAACATAGGATTCATGTTGAGGTGCACAAAACTTATACTCATCCAACGTAGGACTCATGGTCACCATCCTGAATTTGATCTGAATGTTCTTGAATTATGACCATGGCCAGAGATGAAATGATGTCCTTTGATTCATCTGTATTATCCTTCCACCATTGTTTATTTTTTGTAGCAAAAAGGTTTTGTGGCTTGGGTAGATGGATAATTTTTTGGAATCATGTCCATTTGTAATCACCATATTTCCTATTCTGCAATCAATGAGGGCATGCAAGCAATAGCTAACCAAGGGCATCCTAGGATCAAAGGGTATCCAATCTTCCTATTCTTCATTTTTATGACCATAAAGTCTACCGAATAATCCCATGACTCAATGGTGATGGTAACATCTTCTATAATCCCTTTTGGCTTGTTTATAAACTTGGTCTACCATTTGTAAAACTATTGAGGTTGATTGTGGGTTCAGGGAGAGACAATGTGGACAAGGTATCAAGTGGTCATCACATTGATAACAAGCTCCTAAGTCAATTAGAATGTTTGGGATCTACACATCTCCTATGCAAACTATAACAATAGGACTTCCAGGTCTCCATATTTAGGAGGGGTCATATTCCCTTCCAATATACTAGCAAGTTTCCCATCAACATGGATGGTTTTAGGTTGATTCTTTCTTCTTCCTGAGTCTTAAAACAAAGCTCTTTGATGGTTTTGTTTAATTCTAGAATTTCCTTAAGAGCTTATAATAGAGGAATCCCAATACTCAATTTCCTTAGTCCTGAATCAGCTCTAACTCTGTTTTTCATGAATTACAATGTTGTGTTTCTCCAAGAGTCTGATGGAAAAGGAATATCAACATTTGGTTGGGGTGTTTCTTCAACAACAATGACTGGGTTGTATTTCTTCTGGATTTTCTTTATCTTTAGGGATTTCTTCTATAATACATGAGATGAAGGTTTTGAGGTAACCTTCCCTAAACACAACAAGATGTTTCTACAATCCACATAGTTTACTATGGCATTTTTATCTGATTCCACAGTGTATGTTGGGTTACCCTTACCTCACATTTTTGGGGTTCACCACAGTTTGAGCTGGAATCTATGGCTGGGTAGGTTATTTGGATGAGGTAGCATTTGTAGGCCCAAGTAAAAAATTTTTGACCTTGGGGTCTTCTTTGGTTATAATATTTTCCCTGATCCTTGAGGTACATTCCACTATTGTTGGAATTGAGGATTAAATTGTTGAAATGGTGGAATGTTTGGGTTTGGAGTCCAAGATTGTTGATAATAACTTGGTGGTGCATTCCATTGAGGAATCCATTCTGTGGGACTTGTTGAGCCCAAGGCTGGGGGTATGGCCATGGTGCATTCCATTGGTTTGGGACCCATTGTGTTTTTGGTGCATAGGACTTTTTGATTTGATTGAAAATTCCCTCCTTGCCTCTGAGCCATATAGTTTAACTCAACTTCATCTTGTGTGTTTTGTTTTAGATGGTTTTTAGCAAGGGAAGCAATCCACATTGGTTTGTGGCATGCTTTAGATCATAGACAAGACATATGTTTTTTTTCTAAGGGACAGTCCTTAAGCCCATGCTTGTTCCTACATCTTGGACAGTAGATGAACAAAGGCTCTATATTCTTGGCTTTCTCCCTATCCATAGTTGTATTAAGTTGAACTAAGAGGTCTGTTCTCAAATTTGTAATCTCTTCTCTTAGTTTGGATATATCACCATTGGCCATTTTTCCTTTTTCTACAAAGGTTGGGGTGAGTTTGGGAGTAGTTCCTACAGAGGTCAATGATATCAGTAAATTCTAATTTGTTCATGTCTCCTTTTCCCATAAGATTGAAGGCTTCTGTGTGTCTTCATCCAATCCTTGAGGAATAAAGTTTTGAGCAGATTAATATCCAAACCAATACCACACCTCTGTGAAGGAAGAGGAACCGATCAAGATAGTCCTCCACACTCTCATCCTCCTTTTTTGAATCCTAAAGAGTTCTTCCCTCTGTCCCTCACCCTACAATAGTCTTGGTATTTATCCAAAAAATTGTTTCCATCTCTTCCAACTATGGATGGAGTTAGGGTTAAGCCCATGAACCATCTCATAGTTGTATCCTTTAAGGTCGAAGGAAAATAACTTGAGCTTCTAGGTATCTGAGGTATAATCATAGGTTTGGCATAAGACTTTGAACTCAAATAGGAATTGATCAGATCTTCTGAGACTAATCCCTGAAGGTTGGTAAAATTGAAGGGGATATATTTTCATGGGGCTTGATCATTTGGATCTAGTTGTATGGGATAGGTGAACGTGTCCTTCCAAGTGGAGGATTTCCATTATCTTGCACCATTGGGGTTATCTACTTCATCAACCATCCTTTCTTGGTGAACAAGTTGTTCCACATAGTTGGTTTTGAGGGGGTTTTCAAATTAATTCTAATAAATCTACCTCTACGGTCTCTAGGTCTAAACATAAAATCCTATCATACTAAGACAATTCCCTAACTACTAAGTGCTTAATTGACTATTTGTGTTCCACATACTCCAAAGCACAAAATATTCTTGTGTCACTACAAGGTCTTCTACTTCAAAAGAAAGAGTTATGGAAATAAAATTTCTAAATGGAAACTTACTAGGCAATTAGGTAGCACTTCAAGTTAGTACCTTAATCTTTGATAACACCTTAGAGAATCCCCAAAATGGCGCCAAAAAGTGATGAGCATCGTTGGTACTCACACTTTAGTTATCTTATGTTTTTCAGTCTCGGGGGTGTCCATGGCTATTTATTTAATAAAAGGAAATAGTTGGAATTATGCTCAATATTTATTTAATAATGAAATTAACCAAATGTTATACTAATTTCCATAAATAAATGAAGTTGATTGACAACAAAATATTATTGAATGCAAAATTAAAAGTATTAAAAATAATGTGATGTGATAAATCAAATTAATGCAAAATAACAAAAGGAAATGAACAAGAAATTATCCCTTCACGTTGGGGAGGAGTGGCCCTTGCTCCTTCCCATTGATCCGGTTTAAAGTTACAAGTCACACAAGTAGAATTTTCCCCTGAATCAACACTTTATTGAATGAAAGTAATTTATTTTACAATGATCAATCAACTAAATTTTTAATCCTACTACACTTTCTCTTTTATATTCAAAGTAAACCTAGTCTCTCTAAAAGAGGACTAGTTATTTGAAATTAATGACAACTACTTAACTAGAAGATACCTATAACAACAACTAATTATTTAAGGAATTACAATCATGGAAGGATTAGTCCATGTCATGTTTGGATCAAATTCATCTTGTTAACTATAGATGAGGTTGTAATTGAACTCTTAATGAGATAATCAATCAACAAGAAGATATTACAGATCCTAAATTGATTCCCTATAATCATGATGATTATAAGTCTATAAGTATTTTGATTGTCTGCTCCATGTCTTTGAGAAACTAGTGTTAAGTTGAGATTACATGGTCCTCATAATCCACATGAAGGTTGAGATATAAGTACGCATCTCATCATATCAACTAGTGTGCCAGCTATATCAACTCATTGCTTTTTATCCAAGTCATTTTCCTCTTTTGCATGAGTTCCTCATTCCAAATGAGTCTGCATTAGTGCTTTGGGAGTCTTGTGCTCCATAGTGAGTCTGCTCATGCAAGTTATGAGTGAGTCACTGCTAGTGCATAAGTGAGTCATGTCTATAGTTGAGTCCTATGATGACTAAGATATGCTTTCCAAATGCATTGTTAATACTCATAAATATTCATTTGAACCATATTTGAAGAAGTAAAAACAAGATGAAAATAACAAGGATATGCACAATATTTCCTTCCAAAACATAGTAAAGTATTAATTATAAAATGACAATATTATACATAGTGCAAATGTCATGGAAAAATAGGGTTTCACATAGGATAAATTTTTGTGTTATCTTGATTGGGAATCATAAGCATCATAGGTCAATTTTACACCTTGAAGACTTGGAGAATGATATTTTTTTATGCACACTTGAGCATACCTTGTTTAGGGAAATGGAAACATTTGACAATACTTAATATATAAAGTTTTTTTCTCTCAAAAAAATCACACTTGACGAGTAAAAAGATACACCTAATATTGTGTGAATGAAAAACACACATTCTGATCTCATTTGGAATGCACATTAGGAATTTAAGACACTTGACATTCTTTATGCCCTTGAAGGCTCTTCTTATAAGAATGCAACCTAAAAGGGATGATTCAAATATGAAAATATGGACAACCTAGAGAACAATAACACAACCCCCGATACCTACATCGACCATACTCTTTTGTATGACTACTCAAGAGGAACATTCAAGAACTTTAATAAGCACTAGTACTTCAACATAGGACCAACCAAACATTCTTCGAAATGGACATACCTTGGCAACATGATGAAGACTTCAATCAGTAACTCACCGATGGCAACCTTCATTCATAAACAAACTTTGGACCATTCACTAAATTTCATCATGAAGAAAATGTTGATTTGTAGTTTGATGGTATAATGAGGAGAAAAACTTGCTTCATTCAATTTATATATCCCTTTTAAAATCATAGAGAAGGCACACCACCTGGTGAGATTACCTCAAAATAGGAGATAGTCATCAAAACAACATGATGACTCAATTATTTCCCTTCTTGTCCTTATGATCTTGTCAATCTTCTTGGATGCATTCCTTAGTGTGACAACCTCATCTCCTAAACCTTCACTTTCTGATTGATTTCTTGACAAACATACATGTTGCATCTCATACACCTTCTCTAGCACATCTTGAGGTAGGAATTCTTAATCACTTTCACTAAAATTATTTTCCTTCTTCTTGGATTTTTCATCACCTCCTGATGTTTTGTTTGAACTAGACTCTCTTATGACTGTCATTGATTATTGTGTCTTTTCAACATCTTCCCATGTTATCTTCTTGTCATTCTTTGCTTCTTTAACTCTCGAGTTTACTTCTTTAATCTTGTGTATCCATTTTACTTTCTTTTTTCCATAGGTTTTTTTGGGCATAGATGAATTTTTCTCATTTATAGGATTGGTATTCATGTTTGAAGCCTTCTTAAATTTCCCTTTGAATGTATGATGCCTGCTATTGTACTTAAATTGTTCATTGTGACAACAATACTTTACAAAATTCCCAAAATCATGAAAATTATAGCATATGACATTACTCTTACCTCTGACTTGGTGTGAACTATCATTCCCACTATGATTTGTAGCCTTGAGATCATGACATCTCCTAGCATAGTGTCCAAACTTGTTGCAATTGTAACATACTACCATATTCATGCCTTTTGAGTCTACTTCATTCTAGAATTAACTTGATGGTTCTTCTAAATAGAACTTATCAATATGACCTTTTTCCTGGTAGTTAAAAAAACTATGTTCTTTTCCTTATTACTTTTGTTATCTCTCCATTGGTGTTCATCTATGATCTACTTTCTACATTCCTTAGCCATGTGTCCATATCTATGATAGGAAAAACAATAGCAATTTAAATTAATTTCATACCTAGATGTATTTGGTTTCCAACTGGCTTAAGCCTTCTTGTTTCTTTTCTCCTTAATCATCCTCATACATGTTTGCATGTTTGGACCATCCTTGTCATCCTCTTTCTTTTCAACAGTTTCTCTTCTTAATCCAAGACTTGTTTGATCACTTATTTCTCTTTGATTTTCTAATATTCCATCTAGGGATTCAAAACTCTTTTCAAGTTTTCTATACATTTTTCAACATGCCATTTACCTGTTCCAATTCAACCTTCAAGATTCTCAACTCTTCTTCATGTTTTAGGTAGGCATCATCCTTGTATTTTAGATAGTTTAACACATTCTCAAAAAATTATTCCATCTCCTTGAGTGTTTTACCATGGTTAGCTTCCATGAGCTTGATTTCCTTCTTCAGTCCATCAATCAAAGATTGATCAATCTCATACTTCCTCTTCAGGATTGATTCTGCTAAAGTACCCATGTTTTTGTCTTTAGGATATCCTCCAACTTGTTGACTTGATTTAGGAGGACTAGGCTCTAACACCAATTTTTGAAAATTAGGACACCGAGGGGGATCGGTCATAGTCTATTTAATTTTTAACTCACAATTCAATTCACTTAATTTGTGACAATAAAACCAAATCAACATACAAAAGTAGCTAACATGAGAGAAAGTACACAGAGACAGGATTTAATGTGGGAAACCCAAACTGGGAGAAAAACCCACTGAAACTAAGAACTAGCTTAGGACAAGAATGTCCTATAAATTTTACATTGATTTCATAGTTGAGCTTAAACTCAAAATAGATCTATAACTCCAAAATTAAACTATGCATCTACTTATTCTTTGGCAAGCTTCTACTTACATGGAAGCTTAAACTCCTAAATTTAGTCCAACACCTATTGGCCTTCCATAACCTTCAACTTACAGGATAGCTTCAAATCCCCAGTTGCTAAGCTACTACTTAGACTTATGCAAGGTTTTGATTACACAAATTTTATTGTCTCAAACAACTAGTAGTGACCACTAGATTAGCTTATTATTCTTCTCTTCTTGATTAAATAAAAATGGAAATGATGTATGCTAGTTAATCTAATCTAAGAGGACATAAAAACGTAGTAAAGAAGCATATAAATTAATTAAGCAACTAGTGTAATAAAATTAAAATCCTAATGTGCAAAAGAGAAGAGGAAAAAAATCAGTTGAATAATGAGATGCTCATGGAACTATGTCACAAATCTAGCTGGAGAATCTAGAAACATGAATGATCGTGAAGAAGCTCCAATAAGGATGGATCTGGAGTATTTGACTAGATTGGAGTACCTAGAGAGGAACTGGGGTGCCTGTAGGCACTTTGGTCTAAAAAATGGGCACCCTAGTCTATGCAAAAGCTCTGAAAATGAATCTCATAGGGCTGAAAGGTGGTCTCAAACCCTCACTTTCTGTCACATCAAATTTTCTTCCCTATACTAGATGTCACCAATAATCCAAGATGATTTAAAGACCTTAAAAAGACCAAAACGAAGTATCAAACCCCTAAGAAAATAAATTTGTAAATGAATGGGTCAGACTAACCTTAGCTTCCATAACGGTGGGCTTACTAACTAAGCATTACACTATGTTTCATACCCAAATGTAGCTCGGTGAGTGTGTGCATAATGTTCCCTAGGTTCTCTTATGTTAGTCACACTTTTTGAAGTAGCGAGCAATAACTAGATGTAGAAAATGTAATAGCATGTGTGCATGGAATAGAATATAATCCTCCCCATATGAAGTGTGATGCATATGCCCTGTCCTTATGCTTTGTGATGGAGCTATGTGGATATAAGTGATATCCAATGTAATGGATGGATGCAACTCTAGATGAATGATAATAGTGAATGATGTTAGGTCCCTCAATATGGTCTCATAACTTTATATTTATAGGGTTCTCTTAATATAATTTCATAATTAACCTCAAAATGGCCGAACACCGAAAAGATAAGAAGGAGAAATGGATAGAAAGAGCCCCAAAATATGGCAAGAAATTCCAAAAGGGACCAGGTGCCCCTAGTGGGATCGGGCACCCACAGACACCCCAAGACTAGCCTAGGTGCCCTAGTCAAGGCTAAAATAACACAAGATGACAGAAGTTGACTGGGGAATGTGGGTGTAAAAGGTTAGGTTTGACTAAATAAAATAAAAAAATATAGCCAAAAGATGGGGGTTAATTACTACTTTCTTCACTCAAGAACCTTCTAAATAGTAGTATGAGACTAGGATAAATAATGTCTAAAGTGCATGATTTGGTGACTACACTTCTCATTCTCATTCTCTACTTGATTTCTTTGCTACAAACCTCTTCCATACAAGGATGATTTCATGCACAATTTCTTGTCATATTCCACTCTTTCAATTTGTTGCATACACTCTTATTTGCAAGGATATTCTCATACTCTCATCCTTTTCATGAGAATCACTTCTTCATTCATTTTTACCTATTATTTATACATATTTCTCTACATTATAATATCACCCCTGTCTTAATTAGCTATCTCGTTAACCTCCTATATGTACTTGAGCTCACATATTTGATATCAAGTCTTCAAGTGTGTTTTTTTACTCTCAATTATGATCTTTCTCCATGAATATAATGCTCTCAAATTCCTATGAATCTCTATTAATTTCATCTTAAAATGATCACTCTAACTCGCATCTATATCTCCAATGTGTTCATCTTTCTTAAGTATACATGTACAAGCACTCCCAAGCTTTAACTATTGCACCACTTCCCTCATAAGTAACCTATCTCAGCAATATATTCATGTGTCTTCTGAATTGATTAACTGATCTCCCAATATTTAGTTCTTACACCACTTCCCTCACAAGAAACCTATCTCAACAATATATTCATGTGTCTTTTGAATGCATTAACCACTCTCCCAAGATTCATTTAGTTTCTACAAGCACAAAACTTTTTTTGCAAACACCAACCTATACTTCACACTTCATATATCGAGACTCATCACCTTCCTTTCTTGTTAATGCGTACATATGAGGGAAAACATCTTCAAAAAAAACTACCTAGGTTTTTCATGATTACATCTTAACTGAGATCTGTAATATTCTCACAATCTGCAAGTATAGGAAATATTCTTTTATGAAAAAATATCCAATATGAAGTCTCATGAACTTCATTTATAACTATTCTAGGCTGAAAACCCCTTCAAGTGATCTTTATTCCATGATTTGTAACATTTTTTTGACTTGTCTCGGAATCGCCATATGCTCCAACGCATAAACTTTTGTATTGTAGCTTGACTCAACCATTTTCAAATGTAACTAACATGGATTAACATTATGATATCCTCTACACATTCTTCATAACCTTTACACTACCCCTTCTTCACCATTTTACCTTTCATTATCCATTTGAGCATATAAAATGCATTAGAAGTAAGATGTTAGCTAGTTCATCATGAAACAGGAAGGAGAAGATTATTAATTGCATACAACAATCAAGTCACTCAGATACACTAGGCTTAACAAGGAATTTCATTTATAATTTTGAGCTTTAAGGTCATCCTCCAAAGAGAGCAGAAGAAGAAATATTTTGCACACTACCACATATTCACAGTTTGAAGTTACTCATATCACAATCCTAATTTTTCTTAGCACACTAAAAATAATGAGCATTCAATTGATTCATTGTTTGGAGATGAAAAATGGGGATCACTTTACCATCTATCATACTCAAGAGATCAAGACATTTAAAATCTTTTTCATGAAGCAGCTTTGAAATCAGGGTCTTCGCTATTTTGATAACACAACCTTACACTACTAAAGGTTTGAGTGAAACATGTGTATAATCAGTCAAAAATATTATCACAACATCTTTCATGGAGGGCATAAAATTTTCCCACCTTCTCCATTCATTGTTTCTTCCGATAACTTTCAATATGATCAAAATATTTTTATATTCTTAGACTATGCATAGTGAGGGTTTCAAGTTTCAAACCCTCATTTGCAGCTAGAATATTCATAAAACTTTATTATTCATATTTATGCCAACATACCTCAATGGGTACTTCAACATATCACCTTACCACAACTTCAAACCTTATATTCCACTTGATACTGATAGAGCTTCAAGGTTTAGACAAATAAAGCATACCAAATCGACTATTACCAAAAACAACCATAGTCTTCAAAGAATTAATAGTATAACTTTTATGAGCCTTTGTTCTAATATCTAATCCACTATTTTAAGTAGTTCCCTTCTTCGATAATCTCATAAAGTTTAATTTAACCGCTACATAAAGGATTATAGACCTTAGAAACAAGTATTCCTATGGAAGAGTATGTTAATCCTTAAGACATAACAGGAAGTCTTGATTTAAATGGCTTTTTTGCTAACACACCTTTATCTATATGACCCAAAATTACCATCAAAACTTAAAATACATACATATACCATCTCCATTCTCTTGAGAGCATAAGTTATGAAGTTAGCTTGACAACTACAAAACAGTTTCAGTCTTTCTTAACAAGAGCTGATCAACACAGTTTAGGAGAAATGTAAACAGGGACCATATATCACCTTTCAAAAAAAAAAAGTGAGCTCCAACAACTCACCTTGGACATGTAGAGGGTTTTTATTACCCTTTCTTACCCCAATTCTTAGGCCTATGCTCATAGGAATCCTTCAAACACCATGAATGTATTATCTTGAGAATTCTTTTGGTGGTAGGAAAGAGAGTTTGATTAAATTCACACTAACCATGTACTAATATTACTCAAATATCTTCATATCATCTAAGAAAACTTTTCATACCTTCTCATCAAAGCAGGGATTCACTTGACATATTCAAATGTACACTATATAGCTAAAATTCTTCAAAATAAGGGCATACCAATACAAAAAAAGTCAACCATGAGGACTAAAAATTGTCACCATTTTGACCTAGGAGGAGTATTCTACACTCCTTAGGGGTATCCATAACTAGTCAAACAACTCATTTTTTTTTCCTATCACTTCAAGGAGGTGAGGAGAGAGAAAGACCATAGTATAATGAATAGAACTTTATTGTTTCTTATCCAATTGACATCAATTTTTTAAAAAAGTTTAGTCTTGGAGTGTTATTTAAAAATTAATTCTATGATTTATCTGAATAAGGATTGATAAAAAAAATTGGATGCTAAGAAGACAAGGTGCTCAATTTTCCTTTTTCAAGAAACCGGTGTTGATAACACTTGAATAACTTGCACACTTCTCTTAAAAATTTGATGAAACTTGACATGAATCACTACAACACATTCATCTACATAATCCATAGCTTGGTTTCTCATAAATGAGCATGTACATCCCATACCAATCTCATTTACCTCAGGTTCCACTACTATTTTTCAAAGGTAGTTTTTGTGAGAACTTGAATTTTACCTCCAAAATCCAAATTAATCCCTTTAGATGCTCCTACATACCATAGATAGTGTTCTTAGGATTCTACCATTATTACTTGGGCTTATGTCATGGCTTGTATTGAGCTCTTATACCTCGTTTGGTTGTATATTTGTGAATTATAACACTTGACCTGATGCTCACTCTAGAAGCTCTTGAAAATCATTGAGACACCATATCAGACCTTTGGAAAACCCGAGAAAGAACACCAATCATATTCACTCCTCACTGGGCACATACTTCACTAACCAATCCTCGCAACACCCTAAATTCATCCTGAAACCACTCTCAAGCCACTCAATCAACCTTCATTCCTTGTCTTATCCTCACTTCACAAATCAAACATTTTCCATCAATCTCACCTGACATCAATGAAAACACCAATGCACCAGGGTTCAAAAAATCCAACATGTCAAGGATTCTTCTCATGCCCATGCTATTTCTTCTTCTACAACTCATCCTGATCCCATGTCTATTACATGTGCTTATACAAGTGAATTCAACATCTTACTAGAACAAGAACCTCTCAAGTTTGATTGAAATGATAGGAAATATGATATTCTCTCTATCTCCTTAATCACTAGTTAATCAACTTATCACCTACTCATTACTACCCTCCTTATCAGCTTACAAAATACCAATGTCACCCATTTTGCAATTATCATAGAATTAATGGACATCGTGATAATTATTTCTATTATTTAGAATAAAGAATCGAGAAACTTGAGAATCAAGGCTTTATTTCATTTTCAACACAATATTTTTTTCACTCATAGTCAATTACTAAACCCCAATGGGTTCCCAAATATGATCCTTCTATCTCTAGCAAGCATCATGCAATAGTCACTCTTGTTCCTTCTCTAATAATGCAAAAATCACCACAAGCCCCACCTAAGGCCAAACCATCAAAGGAAGAACAACCAATTCACTAAACACAAGCTACAATTTGTCACATAATTACATTTCCTCCATTAGATCCATATTTTGATGCTGGTCATACCCTTGTCTCTACCTACCATTGTGGCAACCATATATTTTCTTATGACATATTTCAACATCTGTCACCATGGCATGGTCTCTCTCACATCGTTACATAGATCTCCATCACTCCCAAACTTGGGGGCATCGCTCTCTTCACCGCCCTCTAGTACCATTCGCTTCTTCTATAATTTATGCATAACTTCTTTATTACACTTTATGTTATGTGCTTCATGATGAATCCTTTCCAACATCTAATATAATACCTTCATTACCCTATGACACACTCTTGTTCATTAGTTCATTCTTGATTGTTAAGGGTGTAGTTCCTCTTTGAACCTTCCTTGTCACATCTTGGCTACGCATGCTTCGTTCCTATATTTCTAAGCATTTTCACATATACTTTACACTCGTTACCAAATGACACACTCTAGTTATGTGCTTCATATTGTTACTGATTCTAAGCTCTGAGAGGGGGGTGAATCAGTGTTATTTTAAAAAAAAAAATCTAAGCTAGTTGCATTTATTCAATTTACCATCCCGAGCATTCAAATTTAATTATGAAAGAGAGAAAGATAAGAAAACATAAATACATGAGAAGACCAGATTTGATGTGGGAAACCCATAAGGGAAAAAAACCCACCTGAACTAGAAAACTAGCTTGGATAGTTGTCCTGTAAAGTTACACTGGTTTCACCCTATGGTGATCACCCACTCACCTAAAGCATCCACTCTAGTATATAATCAAGCACTCACTTGAGTAATTTGACAAGTACCCACTTGAAATGAAGAACCCACTTGACTTCCTTTTTGCAAGAACCTATTTGCTAGGAAGCCTATTCATGAATTGTTGAGCTACAACTCATACTTTGTATCAACAAGACTTTGATCACCTCATTTACCTAATTGCCTACTCCAACCTGATGGGATCCTTATTTCCATCTCATTACTTCATCACCCTTCATCTCAAGCTAATATTCAATTCTTTTGGCTTGTAAAACTTTTATCGATCTAGAAATTTTGCTCTTTCCCTATAAGGATGATATTCTCATTTTATTATAATCCTCTCTATGTTGTCTTTACCACATACTAATCATCCCAACAACATCTATGTCTTCAATGTACTCACTTCACTATTACATATCACTTCAAGATCATTCAATCTTCAACAACTTCTTCAAGTTGGCATACCGATTTTATCAACTTCAACTTGCTACTACTAGTCTCAAAGAGGTGGTTCTCTTGTTCAATACATATATCCCTTTCTTCTTTTATGAAATTTCAGTGTGTTTCTCCACATATCTCTATCAACAACAACCTTCCAAGTTCATTCAAAAAATGTTTTTATGTCTTCTTCACATATAATTGACCTTTCATATGCCATGACTCTTCAATTCCCTCATTTTCCATAATACAAAGAGGATAAAGAGACTCTCCAAAACCATCTCTAGGATCATTAATATATTTGAGTATCCTCCATTATTTCTATGTACTTTTAGACCTATCATGATCCTCTTACACCTGTAATATTCCTTTAGAACCGACAAATTTGATTTGTAGTTTAGATAGAAAGTTTTTATTTTTCTTCTAGTGCCTTTGAAGATGCTTGTACGGTTCTAAGGAATATTTATTAAACTCCTTCACTTTCTGAAATTTAAAAATAGTCCTCTTATAACCTGATTTCTGACTTTGACATCTGCATTTTTAGTTTGTAATCGAAAAAAATCAGATTTTGTCTTATAGTGGAGCAAGTTCATTTTTGTCTTCTAGTGACCTTTTGACCTTACACCAAATAAATTAGGCATGTAAATATATTTTTATGTATCCTTTATTATATTTTATCACCTTACCATGTTCCATGACACACCATTTTGTTCCGTATTTGAGCTCGGTTTGCAAGCATTCTTGATCACAAAGGTAGGACCATTTGGGACTAGTAAAATTGAGCTTCCAAATATACCATAGAAGCAAATTTTGGACACTATAAAGACTTCATAATCTTTTAGCAGATGTCCATGTCAAATTCATACTCCAATTTTATCTTATTTGCAAAAATTACTCCAAGACTTCATGAGTGGTTTTAGCATGTTTTAGGCTTCTAGAGGTAGAAAGAAGAAATGAACCTATATCTTCAAATTTCTCCAAACAAATAGTCTAGGTGACTTGATGAAAATTAAGAAGACATACCTAACACCCTTCACCAAATATTTGAGCATTGGTTCCTTTGCAAACTTTGCCAGTACCCTGAATTCTTCACAAAATTCATGTTTTCTTGTGGGGTCCACCATGAGTCATGAACTCAAAAGGTCACAAAATGTGTTTCAAGGAGTCCTATATGCATTAAATAAGGTTTCATGACATTACCACTTAATTAGAAGCTCAAAAATTCACTTTTCCCTACCGCTTCAAAATGAGTGTTTAGAAGGTTTCAATCAAGTTGAGAAAATGGTTGGAACTTTTTAAATACACAACCAATTGAATTAAGAACTTTTTCATACTATTTTTATATAAAAATTATTCTATGATTTATCTTAACACGTCCAAATATTTTAGTGTAGATGCTAAGAAGTTAGGGTGCTTAGAATGCATTTTCTAAAATCTGTTTTGGTAAATCTTGCATAACTTTTGCAAAACACCTCCTTAGGTCCTAAAATTTTTACCACACCTTATTAAATCACCCTCCATACATTAAAATATATAAATAAAATTCTCCAAAACCTCTTCCCCATCTCATTTGTGCAGCTCTAGTTCTCTTGTCCTGAAGGGTGAAAAATGCCAACTTGGGAAAGTGCTCAATTTGCCTCCTCGCACTATAGTGAAGCCCTGCACACCTCATATATCACCATATTAAACCTATTAAATTATTGGTTTGCATCATCATACCTTGGTTTAACCAACTCACTTGTCTACTAGCCTTAAATGCATTGAAATGACTCAAAATGATGTCTTCATGCCTTCTATGCTTGAGTATTGACATCATACTCATCTTACATGCTCAATTCTAGATTACATTGCTCCATAAATGGTCTTCCTTCTTTATCTTGGCTCACTTGTTATGTTCCCATACTTGCTTTCTTTATTTGGAGTTAGGATTAGGCCTCGATAAACTCGAAACCTCATGAAATGATCATGGAAACCTATTTCGACTTGTTAACATCTCAAACACATGTAATTGACCTTATTTGACCTTTGGAAGACTTAATACCTCCTTGGAGAGACTCATTACCCACTTGAATCACTTTACCATACACCTGAAAAACATTTGTACACCATGACTTGACATGATTGGACACCTTGGGGATACTTTGACATCAATGTACAACTTGACATCAATGACAACCTAATGACACATTTCTCAACAATCTCCCCTTTGTCATTGATGGAAACCACCTAGAAAAATTGATTGCAGCCACTCAAGACTAACACCTATAAGCCCTTTTCTCATGTTTCTTAGTTCACTCTCCCCCTTTGACATCTATGAAAAATACAATTTGAAAACTTGTCATAAAAATGACAACGAAGTATAACAAGAGATAAGAAAGACCTACTTTTGACCTTGCTCCCCCTAGACTGTGTTTTCTCCTTTCTTCGCTATGTTTAGCAACATATGAGATCTAAAAACCTAGTATGAATAGTTAAATTCTCCCCCTAGGAATGTACTCTATTTGTTTGATTTTATTTTTGTCCACTCATCATGTTCCAAGCTTGTGCATTTAAGAAAATTGTGCAAACACTTGCAAGTTCTTCCTTCTACCTCTAATTAATTTTTTTTTGAGCTCCATACCTGAGGTGAGAAGATGTATTTCAGTCTAAATCAAGCTCCCCCGGGCTTAGCAACCTCTTTTAAGAGAAACCACTCATGATTGACTAGTTTTCTTATCAAAAATTCTTAGCTTCTTGTGATATCTACTTTGGCTTGAGAATACTGCAACTGTCCCTACGCCAAATTTCCAAAGTGTGAAGTTGACCAATTTTTCCTGGCTATAGAAGCTCCTACTTATCATGAACCACTCTCTTTTGGATCCCATTGATGTGTACCATCTTAATTCTCCTTCATGTGCCAATATATTCCTTTGTTTCTTACTTTGAAGCTCACTATGTAGTATTTCAATTTTTCCTTGGTCCTAAATTGAACTCTCGCTTTACAATCTTCCTTAGCTTACTATGCTCTTATTCACTATTTTCTTGTATTGTTTAACTTGAGATTTTATCTCTCCACTTATCTCTTTCCTTACCAATCCTCATTGTTTATTCTTTCATATAATTTTGGTCTTTTCATCTCTAATACATGCTTTTGATCTCTTTAAGCTTTCTCAACAATATCCATTTTTCTTTACCTTACTAGTTCCCCCTTCTTGTTCTTAGTCTCTTTGTAATAGCTCTTGAACAAGCACACACCTAGTGGTTAGTCTTCACCGAGGATTCTCAAATCTCAAACCCTGACCATACATGCATAATACTATTAGAGGAACCACAAAATGTATTCAAATAAATCGGAATACTCACCTCTACCTCCTTATCTAAAGACTAGCTACTAAACTTCTCGTGGCCATATAGCTTCTAGCCATAGGGTTTTGGAGATACCCAAAAAGTTATCACTAGTTCCATTGGCTCACTTTTACATACCCCAACATGCTCTCAAAATATTAGGACATGAATCCTTCCACAACTCCTTGTACTTCACATTTTGTGTTCTTGCACTTAAACACTCATGAAGGTCGGGGACAACATTCTATCGCCAATATCTTCTTTTTCCCTTAGGACTTATGCTGAACCTTGATAATTTTGGCCATCCATTTTTTTGTCTAGGTATCTATAAATTTTTTTAGTACTGACTATCATTTTAAAGTGCACTTGTTTTTAAAATAACCCTTCCAGCTTAGCCTTATGATTGTGTTTGGATTCTCCCTTCTAGATCATCACGATGCAATTAAAAACTTGAACCATTAGTTTTCCAAAATTCCTTCATGATCTCATGCTAGAGGTCCTTGTCATGCTAACTTGAAGTTTTTATACCAAAATAAGTTGATTAGACATTCTAAATAGCAAGCCCTAACATTCACACTCTGGAACCCTCATTAGGAGCCCAAGAAGGATTGTTTAACTATAAATTTGTTTAAACTTTGATTCAAAGTTAGAAATTTTCTCGAGGTCTATCTTATTTTCATGCAGAGTATAATCTTACTAGTGGCTTCTAGGAATGAGTGTAGGATCTTCCTTTGAGAAATAATATTTAGAAAATACATGACAACCTAGAGCATAAAACCCTTCTTGGCAACCTTGATTCCTTGAGCTTGATTAAAAGTTATGAATGAGTTCTTCCTTGATGTTATACATCCAAGACACCTCTCTAATGGTATGCACTCCTTATCCACTTATCCACACATGAGAAATGACCACACATTCAATTCACAGTCATCTCTTTACAAAATGTATGCAAGTTCTATGAAGGGTTCACTTCTTTAGTTCTAACTGATATCTTCAATGCCACAAATAATTTGTTCACACACATAACAATCAAGCCAACCTCCAAAGTGGTGTCAAGATTCCTTCAAGTATCAATAGTATTTACATTTGTAGCATGACATTGTTATCTCATTTGGCCATACATAATGAAAACTAGGTTTCTTTTGCACCAACTCCTCTCTTCAAAGAAAATAATGAGTTTATTAATAATTCTTCATACCAAAACGAGTGTACACTTGATTGGGCCATACATCATTTTGCTTGAAATAGACATTAAAACTTTCAATTTCTTTTCTCACACAATATATTTGACTCATGAAAATCAAAAGAGTACCTTAATATTCTGTAGGCATATTCAAGAACAATGTACTTGTAGGAGATATTATAGCCCAGTTTACGAAGTTGTAGAGAATTTCCTCTCTATCATTTGATCAAGGCTTCAACCTCTTATGTACCTAGTTCATGAAAATATCTTCACATAATATTTATTCATGAGTTATTCAACATGATTCTTCAAATATATCTTGAATCCATTTGAATTTAAGCTCTTTGTCTTAAATTATCCCTACTACTTCACCTACCAAAAAGGTTAGATCATTTATATACATGCATTCCAAGCCATCAAGTTTCTCGCAATAACCTCTTATCCAATTCTTCTCATTAGTGTCTTCAAGACAATGAAAGTTACTACTTACATGGATAGGTAAAACTACAAAGTGACCTAGAATACCCCTCCAACTTCATTAATGCTATCTTTTCACCTTAGAGGTGTCCTTCAAAGTCAAGAATCCAACTTCTTTTATAGCTCCCTCTACTTCCCTTTTTGTGTTTTGGTTCACAAACCCTAATTGCATATTAGATGAGGAACTATCAAGTATAATTCTTAATGTAGGAACTTTCAAAGTGAAGTAATGGATGATTTAGGAACCCTTTAAGGTCTATAACTCACCCTATAAGTCTCGCTATATAGTTCCAAATTAATAGTGTAATTCCTTTGTAATAGGACTTCTTGAATCGGGTATGTGATCGTGTGCTTCACTATGAGGACACATTGTTAACTTAAATTCAAATATCAAAATAACTCTTTAATCCTTATAATAATTCTCTTAACATTTCTCTTACGAAGTTTTTATTGTATCTTACTTGATTTAATCCTTTAAATCCACAATTTCTCACCAAACCCTAACTATGCACATAATAAGCTCGAGAGAAGAAAAATATTAATAAATTGAGCAAGGCTTTGAGTTAATGGCTAGGAATGAAATTTTGGAATTTTCATGTTAACTTATTCATGATGATTTTACCAAGAACTCATGAATCTCACCTTAAGGTCCTCATTCATGTAAGTTTCTCTTTATTACTTGCTCGATCGGAGTATGCAACTTTTAGGTCAACAATGAGAGAACACTTAACTATTTATTTTATAAGTCATTCCTCAATGCCTACTCATCATTTGATCAATTAAATGACTCTAAAATATCCTATTTCTCCTATATTTTAATACATCTTCATGCTCATTCCACTAACCAAACAAAACCCCTTAGCACTACCGTGATGTGATAGACATAGTTGGGAAACTCAAATCTGAGTCATGTATAAACATAATCTTGTTACCAAGCACTTTTAATTTACAAACCACAAGTCTCATAAAATATCAACATGAACACCCTATGAACCTTCAACTTCTTCATGTTTTCTCCTTTCATAACATGCTCAGAATGTAAATCAACTTGTTATAAAAAAATGGACATAGGTTCTTACTTGGTTCTAAAAAATATTGATTTCCCAAAATATTTTCCTCTCTAATGCTAAGTACATTATATTCTCAACTTGATTAACTCCTCACAATGACATCACATAGGTCATAAAACCCTTTCTCCCGTTTGATTTCATCCTTTACACAAAAATCACTCTCCTAAGAAGGCTTTGTTCCACTTATAACTTCAATTTGAAAACTTGAATGACTCACACACAATGTGACCTCATACTCTTTGAATGAAGCTTAATTAAATGAATTTGGGAACTTTGATTTGTTTTCTCAGAAAAATCATGAAGAATGGCCTTCAACTCGGATCGATTCTGAACAAAATGTGACACTTTGGTTTCATAGTTTCTTCTAAGTAATTCACATCTTCCAGAAGCTTAGGGAAGATGCTCCTAAGAGCATCAAGATAACATGAATTCCTCAAGGGACTCTACCTTCCTTTTATTTTTGTATATTTTATTTATTACTCCATTTAATGATTGTTTTGATATAATGGCCTCCTAATATTTTCTCATCAAGCACATATGCTCCTCCTTATGCATTAACTTGTTCTCAACTAGGAAAACATACTTCTCACATAATTTGATGGTTGATTTCTCTTTGTAGGCTTGACTGATTCAACTAACTCCCTCTTAGATTTTTCTGTGCATTCTGACACCTTAGTTAGGCTTGAATCTTCATTGACTAATTTTGATTTTCCTTTGGTAGTCTTTGTAGGAGTAATCTTGACTTCATCCTTCCTCTTGTAGATGATCTTCCTCTTGTTACAGTGTCTTGCAAAATGGCCTATTTTGTTGCATTTAAAACATACAACTCTAGATGTCTCCTTTGTCCAACTATGCTCAACAAGCTCTTCAAGACATAACTTGGCTATGTGACCCTTCTCATGGAAATTGAAACAAATTTTTGTTCTTTTCAAATTCAGTCCTACAATCCCTCCATGGGTGTTCCTTATCTACTTTCCTTATGCAATCCCTAGCTCTATGTCCAAATATATGACATGAAAAGAAAATTCCATGAAACTTACCAGGGAATCTCCTTGCATTTGGTTGCTTGATTGATTTACCCTTCAGCTCCTTTTTCCTTTCTTGTTCAAATTCCTCTCTTAGTATTATCAATTTTGCATTTAGTTCACCACATTCTTCATCCTTAGCTTTGATGGTTGCTTGGCATGACTCATGACTAGGTTCATGCTCCATTTCACACTGGGTTTCTTCATTTTTATACTCCAACATGATCTATCATTAGGTGTCTTTGATATGTCATCAATTTAGCTTTAACTTGTTCTATCTCATCCTTTGAAGTCTTCAATTCTTCCTCAAGTTTAATATAATCCTTTTCTTTGACACTTAGATATTTTGACAACTTACCAACCATTGCTGCCACCTCCTTGAGTTCTTCAAGATGATTTGCATCATTGAGTTGAATTTCAGTATTTAAGTCTTTAATCAAGGCTTGAATAATGTCATACTTCTTCTTCAACATTGTATCAACTTGACATGCCCGTATTTGTGCCTTGAGAACCTTCTATTAATTTTTAAACTTGTACAAAGAGAACTAGCTCGATACCATTTGTTAGAGATTTTATGCAGGGGGGTGAATCAATGTTGTTTAAAAAAAAATTCTAAGCTATTTTCAGTTATTCAATTTACCATCCTGAACATTCAAATTCAACTATGAAAGAGAAAGAAATATAAGCACACATGAACACATGAGAAGACTAGATTTAATGTGGGAAACCCATAAGTTACAAAAACCCATAGGAACTAGAAAACTAGCTTGGACAATTGTCATGTAAAGTTACATTGGTTTTACCATATGGTGAGCACACACTCACCAAAGCACCCACTCCAGTATACAATCAAATACCCACTTTCTATGAAGAACCCACTTGAATGCCTTTTTGTAAGCACCTACTTGCTATGAAACCTACTCCTAAACTACTGAGCTACAACTCAAACTTTGAATCAACAATAATTTGATCACCTTATTTAACTAATTTCTTACTCCAACATGATGTGATCCTTGTTTTACCTCACTACTTCATCACCCTTCATCTCAAGCTAATATTCAGTTCTTTTAGCTTGTACAACTTTTATCGATCTACAAATTTTGTTCTTTTCCTATAAGTATGATATTCTCATATTATTATAATCCTCTCTCTGTTATCTTTGCCACATATGGATCGTCCCAACAACATCTATGTCTTCATTTTACTCACTTCACTATTACATATCACTTCAAGCTCATTCAAGCTTTAACAACTTCTTCAAGCAGACATACTAATTTTATCAACTTCAACCTACTACTACTAGTCTCAAAAAGGTGGTTTTCTTATTTAGTGCATATATCCCTTTCTTATTTTCTAAAATTTCAGTATATTTCTCCACATATCTATGTCAATAACAACCGTCCAAGTTCATTAAAAAATGTATATCTTCTTCACATATAACTAAACTTTCATATGTCATGATTCTTAAACTCTCTCATTTTCCATATGTATAAAGAGGATAAAGAGACTCTCCATAGACCATATCTAGGATCATTAATATATTTGATTATCTTCAGTTATTTCTATGCACTTTTCAAACATGTCATGATCCTCTTACACTGCAATATTCCTTTGAAACTAACAAATCTTATTTGTCTTTTAGTGAGCAAGTCTTTATTTGTCTTCTAGTGCCTTTGAAGATGCTTGTAGACGCTATAAGTAATATTTATTAAAATCCATTCAATTTCTGAAATTTAAAAATATTCCTCTTATAACCTGATTTCGACTTGACATCTACATTTTCTCGTTTAGAATCAAAAAATCATATTTTGTCTTCTAGTGGAGCAAGTGAATTTTTATCTTCTAGTGACTGTTGACCTTACACCAAATAAATTAGGAATGTAAATATATTTTTATTTATCCTTTATTATATTTTATCACCTTTCCACATTCCATGACACACCATTTTTTTCGTATCCCACATTTGAGCTCAAATTTGCAAGCATTCTTGATCACAAAGGTAGGACCATTTGGGACTAGTAAAATTAAGCTTTCAAATATACCATAGAGGATTATTTTGGATAGTATCAATACTTCCTAAGCTTGTACTAGATGTTAATTTCAAATTCATACTCCAATTTTAGCTTATTTACAAAAATTACTTCAAGACTTCATAAGTGGTTTTAGCATGTTTTAGGCTTCTAGAGGTAGAAAGAAGAAATGAACATGTATTTTCAAATTTCTCCAAAAAAAAGTCTACGTGACTTGATAAAAATTAATTATACATACCTAACACCTTTCACCAAATATTTGAGCATTGGTTCCTTTGCAAACTTTTCCAAGTGACTCTGGATTCTTCATGCAGAATACATATTTTTTTATGGGGTCCACCATGAATCAAGAACTCAAAAGGTCACCAAAATGTGTTTCATGGATTCCTCTATGAATTCAAGAATGTTTCATTACATTACAACGTAATTATAATCTCAAACAATTAATTTTTCTCTTACCACTCCGCAATGAGTGTTTGGAAGGTTTTAATCGGCTCATAAAAATGCATAAAAATGATTGGAACTTTTAAATAGAAAACCAATTGAATTCGACAATTTGCATCTTATTTTTATCCCAATTTTATCCAAACAATTATTCTAATATTTATCTTAACATGTAAAAATATTTTAGATCAGATGCTAAGAAGTTAGGGTGCTTAGAATGCATTTTCTAAAAGCCTATTTTGGTAAATCTTGCATAACTTTTGCAAAAACCTCTTTAGGTCCTGAAATTTTGACAACAACTTCTTAAAACACCCCTCGATAAATTAAAATAACAAAAATTTCGTGGTTTTCTCTAAAACCCATTCCCCATCTTATTTGTGTAGATCTAGTTCTCTTGTCTTGAAGGGTGAAAAATGCCAACTTGGGAAAGTGCTCAATTTACCTCCTCGATCACGGTGAAGCCCCAAAAACCTCATATATCACCATATTAAACTTCTACAATGATTTTTTCATCATCATATCTTGGTTTAACCAACTCACTTGTCTATTAGCCTTAGATGCACTGGAATGACTCAAAATTGTTGTCTTCATGCCATGTATGCTTGAGTATTGACCTGATACTCATTTTACATGCTCAATTCTAGCTCACATTTCTCCAAAGTAATGGTCTTCCTTCTTGTTCTTGGCTCACTTGTTATGTTCCTATACCTTCATTCTTTATTTAGAGCTATGATTAGGCCTAGAGAAACTTGAAACCTCATGAAATGATTATGGAAACCTATTTCAGAATTTTTAACATCTCATACACATGTAATTGACCATATTTGACCTTTGGAAGACTGCATACCTCCTTGGAGATACTTATTACCCAATTGAATCACTTTACCATGCACCTGAAACACCTTTGCATACCATGACATCATGACTTGACATGACTAGACACCTTGTGGACACACCTGGACACCTTGGGCATACTTTGACATCAATGTACAACTTGACATAAATGACAACCTAAGACACATTTCTCAACACATACTTGATTTTTGAAGAATCATTTCTAAATGAACCTCATCTCATGCACATCTATTGGGGGCAACATGGCCCCTCTCATTTACACATCTTACATATCACCATCACATTCACATAACATCTAAACATCTTGGTTGCATTTACTCTTGTTAGCTTATATTATTTACATGTTACACTTTGTTTCCTATGTTAGTTAGATACTTAGTATGTCATTATCTTTCTCTATACACACATGCACATTCACTTGGTAGCTTGAGGTAAATGAAGAACTTTTATAGACTCTTACATGATGCATGATGCTTGACACCACTCTTTACCATTCTTTTCAATGCTCATGGGGGAATCTACCTATGCTACTCTCTTATCACACATCACAGGTCCTATAGTTTCAATACACACTACTTCTACTCACTATCACTTACTTTTCACTGATATATACATGCTTTTACATACTACTTATCTTTATAACATATTATCGTGTGATTCATGTGTATAATTTTCCTTGTAGGATCTATACAACCATGGTTATTAGTCACTTTTTGTTACTTTTGTTTGTCACTATCTGCAGGCTATGTCATGCTTGATCATTGTTTGGTTTTTGCCACTTCGCCATGATTATCTTGTGACATTGTGAGAAATGTCCCATGTATGCAACCCAATTTTTTTGGTACCTCTTATCTTCATAGTTGTTTGTTACATTATATTTTATTACATACTAGCTCTTTTATACTAACACTTGTTTCTAGCCTACATTGTTTATATGTTCCTTGGTTTCTACCATGCACATCCCCTACCCCCTGTAGGTATCCACTCTTAGATATGTATATTAGTATCAAGTCGTATCCTTTGGGTTCGCATTATCCCATAGTCATCACATTCACCCCAAATAAGGGCAGGGCATCTATTGGGTGAATAAATCACCCTTTCAATAAATCGTAGCTCCAAAATAGTACAACACATAAATGGTAAATGCACATAGTCACATAGTTGTCCAAAATCAGACTTGGATCACAAACATAGAGTAGACACTAGTTCCTAGTAGTATACAAGGTAGTGGTGGTCACTTATGACCTGGGGAAAAAATATTCAATTTCTCAATACAACATAGTTTCCAGTAGTTTATAGTACAATTATCTAGTATTAGGTACTTGCCTCCGCCATTCTAATTCATCCAATCAATTACAATTCAGTCACAAAAGGTCAGTAACATGTTATAATCGGTTCAAATCAGGTATGTTTCATCTGCAGTGGCACTTATTTGTGAAGCATCATGGAAGGAGAGAAAACAAACCTCTCTCCCCAACACTCTTCTCTTGGTGCGAGTTCACCCAAAAACTCACTCTTAGCGCGAGATCGCCCAAAAACCTCACCATCAGCACCAAGGCATTCAAATCCAACAACATCTCCAAAACAAACATGAAAATTTTCTCTCTCATACTCTCTTACACATCAGTGTGTGCTCTTTCCTTTACACACTTTAAACTTACTTATAGATACATTACTCGATTTTTCATAAACGAGACATTGAATACTTTTTTATCTTCTTTTGTAGGCTCATCCTTATACACAACAAGAAACAAATCACATTAGCAAGCACAAGCTCCAATAACACACTACTACGCATACACTTCACCCTCGGGATCTACTTCCCTTTCTTAGTTTTCATGCTTCACATTACGATTAATTCACGCTTCACTTGTCCACTCGAGATGATATTGGCTACACTCTTCTCTATAGGATTACAAGGTACACATTTTATATCTACTTTATGTTATTGAGTATTCACTCAACAACATAAAGTGGGGTAAATGTAGACACAAAATATATGCACTTGGGTACATTTCTAGGTCCTAAAGCATAATAATGTATACATGATTCCTAAGAAATAAAACTAGTGGTTGATAAATCCTTTGGGCCTTTTGGTTATTGTATGTTGCACTTTACTGTCTTTACATGTCTTACATATCTATTGGCATTTAACTTATTTATCTTTTGATGACCTTGACAAGAAGCACCCATATACGATAGAAGTGTCTAGGCGCTCCTGTCCCTCCTAGGTGCTCCTACCCTTCTTTATCTTCTTCTTACTCTTTTGGGTCCTTTTCACCTTTTGGTCACCTTTTAAAACTTTGGGTCAGCCTTTCAGTTGTCAATTACGAAATTCAAACAAGGGAATCATATATATACTTATTTATTTCTCTCAAATAAGGGGTCAAACATTATAAGCATTATCTATCACCACCTAATCTTGCACAAAGGCATGAGGAACATTATAAGGCATTTGTCTAGCACATTCATACAAGGGACAAGGGCTAAATTGATATGTATACACGACATAAGAGGGAATATCATTTTATTCCATCACACATATTTTCATACTTCAAGCAATCTAGATCTAGCTGATATCATAGTGTAACTTGCACAAGGGAAACCTAGGGCATCATTACACACACATAACTACATGGAGTTTGATATGTAGTGTAGCACTTGATCATAATATCACTCTTCGGGTGACCACCGGGTCAGTCGACTCCCCATTATGTATCTTCTTTATTAGGTTTGATGTGGTTTGTGGGCATGTGTAGCTAGTTATCTATTTTGTAGGTTATAGGTATGACCAACAACATTGGAGTGAAACTAGAGTGACAAAATAGGACCAATAATGAAGCTCCCATATCCCAAAAAGGCTATAACTCGAGCATCTAAGAGGACACTAGTGCCCACCTTCCACTAATTCCTAAGTGCTCCTATCCTCCCATGGGTGCTTCTATCCTGTGCATTTCAAAGTTACATCGCTTACCCACCCTAGATCACTCCTGTGTCAGTTGCGTGAAATTAGCTAAGTCACATTCCTTATCTCATTTTATTTGGGTTTAATATCTTTGAATGATTATTACTTGTCCATTACTCGTATTTCAATACATGTATATCATTAGTTACATGTAGTTACTCTAAAATTATATTTCATTCAATTTAGATTAAATCGGTGATTATACTAATATGATATCAAAATGAATTCATATTTCAATTCATACAAACATTGTAGAGATACATATATAATAAAAATCTTAAATATAGTAGATATCCATATGTAAAATGCACATAGAGACACATAGACCATATAAGTCATGTTTTGTGTGAAAGCAAATGATCCTCTTTATCTCCCCTCTTCCCTACATATAAGTATACATTATAAACTAAGTGTTTCCTACTTGGTTTCATGAACCTAGACCTTTATCCTAAGGTATGTTGATTTTAGAATATCTTGATCTTTGCTTAGCCTTTTTCACAACATAGTTGTAGATGCCTATAAACAATAAAATTTTATGTACAATTCCATAAATTGAAAGCATTGAATGATTTCCTGATCTATTTGTCTCTTTCACATAATAAATACTCCTTGTGAATCATTGAGGTGAGAGATATGTATTTGATCATTTTTGTGTATTTATATGATCTCTCCATGTGCATGAGCGACTTATCCTTATGCTCATTTAAGATTTTTTCTCAACTCCTATATACATTGTCAATTTCATATAAATATTGCCCTAGATATTAAAAGGGGATCAAATCGAGAAACATGTATGCCCTCATCAAAGTGATATCACTCCATCATACCCTGAATATATTGTAATATTCCTTGGGCCGAGCTCTCAGTCTTGGATGAGATGGCAAAGGTCGAGATTTGACATTATTCTTCACATTAATGAAATACTAATGAATGGAGATGAACGATACAAATTTGTATTGCAATGACCATAGAGTGCCTCCTATAGAATCCTCCTAGAATAAGTCTCCCTCCAACATCGGAAACCTAGATATCTCCCCGGATAATACTAGTGAGCTATGGGTTCTTCCACCCTCATATGTGTCTCCACCAAAACTTATCCTCCCTAAAAGGAAGCCTAGTACTTTTTTGTATATTCTTTCATGTGACACTGATCTCTTAGATTTGTCATCAAAAGGTGTAGGTGACATTATGAGCCTCAACTCAACTAGTATGTTGAGCACATTAGTGTCAAAGTGTATCGCATGTAAACATGCTACATAGCTTAAGCCAATCATTTCAAGGTGCATGAATTTTGCCCCATAGTTGTAGTTCTCATATTATCTTTAATAATATATCATAGTGCATAGCTCACACACTTGTATGATATCTTGCATCATAATGAATCAAAGCTAAAAATAAGTGATTTTGCTAATGTAATTTGCACATTTAAAATATTGTAGTACACGCTAAAAAGTTGCATTTATGTGAGGAAATAAATTTTTGACTAGAGTTATATAAAGACATTCATAACCATAGAAATTATTTAAATACCATACAAGTCCTTAATTGGGGAAAAAGTTCTCCTCTCCCAAATAACATTGTTAGTTAAAGATTATTAAAATTAGAAAAATTAAGCTCTATATGGTTTACAAATTGACTCCTTTCTCACCTATAACAATTGTCCTCAAGCACACTAGTTTATGTATATGGAGTGCTCGTGAGTTCTTATGGTAAAATCTATATTTTTAACTTTATATAATGGGAAAAAAATGTTTAAATTTTCACATTATTCATTTTAATTGTTAATACATTTCATATTCAATTATTTTAATATGATATTTTATGTCACTTCATGACAATTTCTAATGCGCAATTTTTAAATAATAATGAATAATGTATTCTATATCCAATTATTTATCACAATATTTTGAAAAGAAACTTTACTAATCTAATCACTCTCTATATTTTAATATATACAAATTAGAAATTAATATTTTACTTTTTATAAAAATGAATATATACAAATTATTATAACAAGAAGAAAAAAGAAAAAAACATTCGAATTCTAACTTCAACTCTCAAATATTTTCTTTAATAAACTCGAAGAATCGAAAAAACTACCAATATATACTCTCTCTAAACATTTGATGTTCAACCCCTAAAAATATGAATAGAGTGCCCACACGGTTGGAATACACGCCTTTCTTGCGATTGAATGCACACTTGGAATAACATTAAAATATTATATTTTGTCCACGACAAAATGTCTGTTTTGTCAACGCTGACTTTTTTAATTGGTAAATTGGGAATCTCCACTCCACCACCTTTGTGTAAATTAAGTAGTACGTACCCACCCACGCATTATAAATCTATTCTCCCCACTTTTGTATTGCAATTACGACTTTTACATGCACCTCAAATATCTAATCAATAACTTATAAAACTTCCTTTCTTAAATTCAAATTAGTCAATGATTTCCATGAATGAAATAATGAGTTATGAACCCAAGTTTCTTTTCTCAAATCATTAAAACCAAGTGCTTTTCCAAAATGAAATTATCTTTCTTTTTTAAATAATTAAAATGAGTAATTATAATGTCCAATGTTTTGACATCATTTAAAATGAAATTGTGTAAAAAAATAAATAAATAAATAAATAAAATGAATAATTATAGTGTTAAATGTTTTTTCATCATTTAATAAATTAATATAGATATTTTGATTGTATCAATTTTAAAAATATTTGAGAGATATGTTATTAAAAATGTAAGTTAAGAGTTTTGAGATTAATACTTTTTAGTATTTTTTAGATAGTTGTATTGAAGATATTTATACTAGTTAACTAAAATGTTATCATCACTATTTAAATTGTATCTATATGAGGCATATTATTGGTCTCATTAATATTCTATAATATATAAAAAATACCCTTATACTTTTTAAATATATTTTATAGATATGAGAAATTAATAAGATTAAGGTTTCTATTCTACATTCTACTTTCTATATGCTAATATTCAAATTTCATTTAAACAATAAAATCTAATATATCTAATTTATTCCTCTAATTTAAAAGATTTTTATTTTATTTTATATTATCTAATTTAAAATATTTAGGATTATGTTGGCTATTAAAAACAAACACACTCATGTCATTACAGTCTTCTACCATCTTTTAGGATGTTATTGTAAGAACATCTCTCAACATAAATACAGATTTTAATAAAGATAAAATGAAGAATAATGTTGAATTTGAGTAAGTGGCAAGAATAAATATCCTTCAATCTTAACACGAAACAATATATAAATATTTATGATTCAACCAAAAATTATCTTCTATTGGTTCCTTGACTTTAACACATATTTACCAACAATATATAATTCAATAATAGTGCTTTATATTCCAAATTACAAGATATGAATCTATTCTACAATTTAAACATTTTAATAGCCGTAGTGGGAAGAGCAGAGATGCATGTTGTGGAAAGAAAAAGTGACACTATGAGATGATTTGTTTGTGTATTATTAGTGGGGGAACAAAGTGATTGCCCATGTTGCAGGTGGGGGCCATGTAGTCATAACAACTTCTAGCTATTGTTATTTTGCAATAAAATTCTTTGCTTGGTCGGTTACTTTCTCGTTATTGTTTATTGAAATATTCAAAGGACCACTGAGATGACATATTATTCTCCTTGCAGGTCAAGGTATGTTGTGGTAGTCTTCTTTGTGCACATTAAAAATTTTGGTATCTTACATTTTTGGCTCTATAAAACACACAATCAGTTGCTTGCAGATGATCTTTATAGAACTCGATGATCATAAGTTGGATGTTTCGTGCCAATAAGATTCTAATTTGAATTTTGACTTGATTATAAGTTAAAAGTATTTGAATACTTACTTGGTATATAGTTTTAGAGTTTGATTTAATGAAGATCATGTACTGTAGTCTTCTATGGTGCAATGTTTTGGCATTGTTGTTCATCAATATATGGTGTCAATGCACGGAAATCGAGCATGGGGCGGAGTGTAGCCCTGTTGTAGATTGTTTGAGCTGGAGGCTGAGTGTAGAAGTGAATAATGTGAGGAATTGGTGGACAGTTCCAAACGAGTGCCTGGCATACGTTGAGAATTATATGGTGGGTGAACAGTATGAGAAAGATCTTGAATCTGCAGTGGAACACATTGTATCTTACATGGAAGAAATTGAGCAGGTGGGTGATGGAATGGATGCATGGGTGCTTGATGTGGATGATACTGCTCTCTCCAATCTCGAATACTACAAAGGAAGAAAGTTTGGGTAATCCTTAATCCATTCTATTCTCTTTTTTTTGTAGTAATTTTGGACTTTTACTATAAAATCCTTTGGTTCTAATTAGAAGTGAACTGATCTTATTGTCTCTCTGTAACTGGTTATAATGTTGTCGGCACATTCTAGTTGAATTCAATGGTTAAGCATTAATCTGACCCCATCTTTAACATTTTTGGCTATGATAGAGTGTTAAACCCAGATCAGTTAATGGAAATATTTGAGAACGTGCTCACAATTTACTTTCAGCAATCTTTATTACAACTGATACAATAAAAATCTACAATGTATTCTGCATTATCTCTCTCATAATATGGACTGTAAAAACCTAAAATCTTTAGTGTTCTCTTCTTTTCTTTTCATTTTGTGAAAATATTTGGGAGCTACATTCTTTTAAGCATTAATCTGACCGCATCTTTAACATTTTTGGGTATGGTAGAGAGTTAAACCCGGATCAGTTGGTGGAAACATTTGAGAACGTGCTACTTTCGGCGATCTTTATTACAACTGATAAGATAATAAATTCACAATGTGTTCTGGATTAGCTCTCTCAAATTTTCCAAAACTTCTTCTTATAATATGGACTATAAAAACCATAAGTCTTTAGTGTTCTCTTCTTCTTTTTTGGTTTTTGTGAAAAAAATACTTTGCGAGCTACATTCTTTTAATGAACTGAACTGTAATTTGCAGTGGAATGCCATTTGACCCAGTTTCATTCAACAATTGGGCGGTGCGTGGAAGATCCCAAGCTCTGTCCGCTATTTTAGATTTGTATAACCAACTGAAGGCCTCAGGATTCAAGATCTTTTTATCACTGGAAGAGACGAGTCTCAAAGAAAAATACCGAACAAAACCTTCATTCACAGGGATACAGTGGCTATGCAGGTCTTATCTTAAGGTGCAATTAAAATTTAATCTCTGGCATTTCCTTTAACAGTTCTTTATTTCGATAAAAATAAAAAAACCAGAGAGAAAAACCAATATTGATTGTTTGTTAATGCAGAGGGCAATCAGATAAAGGAAAGAGTGCAGTGGACTTCAAGTCAGTGAAGAGGGAAGAGTTGATAGAGAGAGGTTATTATATATGGGGAAATGTGGGAGATCAGTGGAGTGATATTACTGGGGATTTTGTGGGTGAGCGCACATTCAAGCTTCCTAATCCTATGTATTTTGTTCCTTAGTTTTGATTGATAAAATAAGGGTTGTAGTGGGCTTCACTAGGAACATAAAAGGACGGCCCATTTCAAAACTACTATTACAAATGGTTAAAATAATAAATGATTTTATTTTATAGTATACAATTGTAAGCAGTGAAACAATTGTAATTAATAAAATACCTGTGTTACTTTACAAGAAAAAAATCCCTTGGGAGGAGATATTATTGGAAGAAAAATGTTTCAATTTTGATTTGATTGGTATACAATAACATTGCTGTGTATTCATTCATGATTTGTTGGAAAATAATAATATATTGTCTTTTATCTTTTCTTTTAGATTGAGTTCTGCACATTCAAAAAAGTAAAAGTATAAAAAAATTTAAATATTAAATAAAATTAAAATGTGATGTATTAATAAAAAAACAAATACTTAAAACATTCCTCCCTACTACAAGCATAAGGAGGGACTATAAACTAGAATAAATATGTAACATGTGACATAAATTTTGATGGGTATGGAACACATTGACTAATCCACATTTGAGAATTCATCAATCAATCTAAGTATGAGTAGGGATACACATATTTGTTCATCCTCCATATTTATGTACTTGCATACACATTGGTTAAAAATACACGAGATATGTATGAATAAAGATATATACAAATTTTGACAGATCGTCATTAATCACACACCACACATACAATTTATTTTCACCGAGGTCTAATCATCACTTATATGTACATATTCTTCATCCTTAAGAGGGGAACATATTCTCTCCAATTAATTTCCTCTTTTATGTCATCAACAACAAACAAATATTTACCCTTTAGCTTTCCATCGATGAAATCATGTGCTCTCTATATACAATTCAAAAGAACATGGCATAGCTCCTTAAGTAAAAATAGATAGATTTTTCTTTTGAAGGATTAACATTTGGCATGTGTTTGTTTTTCTTATAAGAAGTACTAGGCTTATTTTGTACCAACATTATTTCATAAATTGTTTTGAATCATAACTTTTGATTTGATTCTTCTCATTTAGTGAAATAGCAAGTAATCCTTCTAGATTGAGAATTATTTTATTAAAGGTAAAAAGCATATTAGAAAAAATAATGGGCATGTTATTAAAAAGTATAGCATTTGAATCATCATTATCTACTTTCTAACTAGCAATAGCTTATTGATTTATGAAAGAGTGAAACTTATTGATGTGATAGATACCATCTTATCACCTTGTTCCATCTTCAAACCATATAGTCTCTACTTCATCGCCATCTTGATGCTTTTGGATTCAAATCTAAATAGATAGTTCAACAAGTCCCAAAATTCATTAGAATATTTGTTAATATTTACATGATGCGGTACAAGTTTGACCAGCCAAGACCAATGATGGGAAAAACGTTTTGGTCCTTGATGGTCTTCTTAGTGAGCTAGTTGACATTCGTTGGTTTTTCCATAATACCTTTGCATGGGTTAACCCAAAAATAAATAAGATAATGGGATGGTTCTATTGAAATTCTAGATTATTTTTAACAACGTGATGTATATTTAAATTATTAATTAAGTAATTAGACCCAAATATATTGGTATAGAAATTTGTAAGGTATATCAATGAAGATGTGTGCTAAATATAGTTATGCATGTGAAAGAAAGTGTATTTAGCTATTTAGATGTTTTGACAATTGATCTAGTTGTGATAGAGTGGTGAATTGGCTAGAAAGTTCATGCATATGCCTTGTCTCTATTTATGGGAGTGCAAAATGTATTGGGACAAAAACATAAAACGTGGAGTGAACCGTTAAAGTCTATTTAGCACAACCATCCCTAATTGGAAATTCCTTCCAAAAATATCTTTATGTTCCCTTACAACTAACTATGATATACCTCGTTTAAATATATTAGGTCTTGCAAATGTGTGAAACCCTCTCGAAATCAATCAAAAAGACCTAAAACCCCAACCATGGGTGAAATCCTACAAAAAGGTTAGTTTTTGGGTCGAAGTGCAATCTAGACACCACCTATGTTGGCACTATTCTAAAGAGACCTCAAACCACATGTAGATCTCCACCTAGAGATGTGTTATATATATGGATGTAAATATATTTGATATTTATATCACTTTGTAATGTTTAAAATCACTTACTTGGTTAGTGCTTTGGAAGGTTTAGAGCATGGGAATTACAATTGATAGATTAATTTGACTGATTTTCTCTTTTATGTGAGAAAATGAGTAGTGCAATGAGGATAATAAGTATTTCAATAGGACTAAGTATATAGCAATTATGTGAAAATTCATAGTTTAGGTTTGACCTAATACTAGCATTATCAAGTGATTAATTTCCAAATTTAGGTGTTTACGTTTGTCATCCCTTTAAGCTCAAAAATAAAACTTTCTTGCTTAAAGGAAAATATACGTGAGTGTGTATAAACACTTTGTTTTTCTCGATTTTACGCTTGATTTATTGATCTTCTTGAGGTGGTTGCAAGATACCAAATTTGAAAAAATATACTATAGAGTGTAAGTCAATATCTATTTGTAGAAATAATTTATATTTATGACTATATTGAAATTGAAATCGAAATCAAAAATTAAAAATTGAAAGAGAAAAAATCATGGAAGAAATACAAGTGTTTACCTTACCAAAGGAGGAGAAAATTATTTTTGAAGCACTTCAAGAGAGGGATTCGAGCTACACTAATGGAGGATTAGGGGTGATTAATCCCCAATTTGGAAAAGTAATCATAATGACTAAGGTAATTAGGTTCCCAATACACCATGGAAGGGTGTAACAAGGTTTTTATCCACCTCTTAAAGTCATCCCGAGAGAGAGAGAGAGAGAGAGAGAGAGAATGTCATAGGGTGTTTGGCTACCCTTTAAATCTTCCAAAGATATTGAGAGGAAGAGTATAAAAGGAATATAGATGCCTCTTAAATCTTTTTCCCATGTAACCACACCACTATAGATAGATAGAGGTCCCAAATGTGTAACTCAAGGAAAGTCACAAGGTAATTAAGTAAAGTCACTCCCCCACCATGCATTGTAGAGTTACGATGTACTAAATGTGCAAGTCTAAGTAGTATTGAAACAATGTTCATGCCCCCATAGCTTGCATTATAGAAGTGTTTATGATTTTGAGACACATGGAGCTAAAAAGGAGTGAAGCATTCATGCACCCTACATTCTATACCAAAATGTAGTAGAATCACCTCTAAAATAAGTAATTTATACCTAAAACTATATTTGAAATTTGTAAAATCATGTATGCTCTAAAAATTATTTATCTTCTAAAAAAGTGCCCAGGATGGTATTTCCCATTTTTATAGCGACATTTGACGGTTCCATCCCGGTGAATGGTTTTTTTCTGTTGAAATTATGTAAATGGTTTCTATTTTTTCTTTTTCCTATAATCTTGTGATCTATTCCATTGTATTTTTAATCTAATGATGTTATTGGATTGCACTAATTTTTGAATGATAATCCCATTGAATTACCTCTATTTTGAGGTGAGTGAGGTGAGTGAGATTCCATATAGATCATTTTCCTAAAATGAGTAGATGCATGTCCATGTATGATTTAGCATATAGTTATCGTTGGATCCCATAAAATATTTCAGTATATGGCCACCATATAGAACCGAACCTCACAGAGAGTGCATGGTATAAACCATTGCAAAAAGTGATATCATAGACAAGAAACATACATGTATATAGACATTAAAACATATAAATATACAAGTGAAACAATAAATGTCAAATATATCGTCATAGAAAAGGATAAGAGCCACATGTAAGGGACACAAAAGTGTCACACACATAATTATGGGTTGCGTAGACATATAAGAAAAGGTAACTAAGGCTACAAATAGGAAATGCCTCAGTGTCATACACACATAGAGAAAATCAAATGTTGCATACATAAGACAAGAAATTAAGCAAGGAAATGTGTGATTATGATATATAGTAGCCAATAGGCACATTCATAAAGATATATTAGTCTTACAAAATACACATGTATTAGTCCCAAATATATGAATAGATAACATACATCACACTATATAATATAAGAATGACTCAAGGTTTTCCTAACTTTTTCAAATTAGTTGCATATCAATTAGAGAAGTATCCACTACATGAATAAAGAACTAAACTAGATCAAAGAGTATAGCTTCCTCCATTTCCAAGCATGCAAAGGTCATAGATCCATGTCTTGACAAGATCAAAGGTATTCTTAATAGAATTCAATGGTTTCAAGGAATAAAGGGTTAGGTCATGTAGTTGAGGCATGCAAATAACACTACTACCTCATTGGGTACATTATATACTATATAGTTATCCCATTATCTTGCTTTCTAGAGACACGAGGGAACCTCTAGGGGTTGGCTAGTTTACACTCACACTTGCACAATCACCTAAGAGAGCTACATGAGGCTTGATCCCGTAAAGAGGGCATATAGTGTGTAGTTGGATCAATTAATAAAATGGTATTCTAACCACCAAGGGTATTATAGTTATTTAACCTAAATGGTTACATTTATAGGGGTAGTAATCGATGGTATATTATCCTAATCAACTAATTTCTAAAGCTAATTGTAGAAGTATTAGGATTAGAAATTTAAAAAGATAGATAGTGATAGAAAAATAAAACAAAGTATTAATAATGAGAGGGATAAAAATTATTAGCTAATATTCTAGATCTGTGTACTAATCTAGGATAATCGGATGATTGATAAAGGTTGGATACGGTTTGATAAAGATTAGTCTTTGAACTGTGTCTTGCAGAAGTTTCGAGACCAAGGTGTATGGTACAATCCAAAGAGTATGGCCACTATGGACCTCCTATATGCTCATGTACCTTTATGATCTCAGCTCTCGAAATGTGTTATATATGTGCACTTGATCTATCCCCGTATGTAATTTGGACCTTCGACATTGTGTGATTCTCATTGCAGACATGATTGATTTTTCAAAACCACATATGGTGAGGGAATCCTACAAAAACCATTATTTGGGTTATGGGCACCCCGTCCATTGTTGACGTCATCACTACTATAAAGAGGGATCAAACCGCATATCCTTCTTGGTTAGCATGTGATATCTAGAATGTATGAAACCAAATTGATAACTATGACCTTGTAACAATGTAATTATACTTGAATTTTTCCTAAACTTGACTTGAATTTAATAATTTTCCTTTCGTGCTTGCATATCTAAGTAGATAGCTACCCTAAAAATATTATGTAGAGTATATGAAGCTCAAGGGAGTCTTGGAGTATATTTTCTTATGATTTCTCTTAGTGTTTGATCATTTGAATGTTAGGTGTCAAATATATAAAATGCCCATTTTTAATGAGAGATAAATGAATTACTTATATATGCATTATGGATATGTAAAACTCGGATAAATTTGACTAGAAGTGTACTAAAGAAGTTAAAATTGAGAAAAATACATTAGAGGGAAAGGGACGAAAGTGTCTAGGTTAGCCCATAGCTTATGGATGTTATGGCTCTTTCTAGGTGTTATAGTCCCGTATACATCTAAGTGATTTGAAAATTGGGATTGTGATATCTGAGGGTGTACTCTTATGTGATGAATTAATATGAGAGTTATGTGAATAAATAGGTCATGTGTATGTATGCAAGTAAGAATGACTGAGATATAGCTAGGGATAGCATAATTCTCCAAATTGAGAAAGTGTGAGCTAGTGCAAGAGAGTGTCATATAATTTTTGTTGTTGAAAGACATAAATTACCAAAATGAGTGTCTACATTTGGCTCCTTTAAGTATGGAATTGAAAATTTCATACTTAAAGGAAAATTTACCTAAGTTTGTAGACACACTTTGTCTTTTCTCGAGTGCCTTGTGCTTGTGCTAGGACTTTATCTTTGTTTTGGTTTTGTTTTTTACCAAGATGAGTACTTGTAGAGAAAGTGTAGTCAATGTCCATAGTATAGGAAATCAAACTTTAACTTGAAAATTTTGAACTTAGTGTGAAAATAGCAATATTATATAAGTAGAAAAATAAAACAAAGGAAAGTGTACACTTGATTATTTTGTGAAAGAGGGGGTGAGTACTCCCACTACCATTTTCATGGATATTTTTTGTGCTTTGTATTGGATCTGGTTGGAAGCACTTGGAGGTGACCATTTCCCAAGTGGAATGTGTTGAGGAGAATAGAAAAAATTATAAATGCACCCCGCATGATAAAGAGAACCGTATGGGGAGATTTTAAATAAATCTGCATTCCTTCACAAAAATATGAGTGATGGGAATTCAAGCCTATGAGTATAACATTCACCTCAACACTTCCCAATACCCATGGGTAATTCCACTTTGTGGATGAACACGAACCCAATTGATTTGAAAATGATGACACAATGTACTGGGGAAATGCTAGCTTTCACATACCCTTGGTGCCACCATAATCTGAACTCTATCACTAATTTTATGACTAAAATTGAGTGAAGAGCCTATAACGATCACTAATAAACTATATCATCGATAAAATTGTTAAATCTGCGCCACCAGGACAAAAGTGTATGGAATGGGTCATGGCATTAGGATGTTATGGTCTTTCCTATGTAATTTGGTCCTTGTATGTTTTCTCGAATCGAGTATATTTCTAAGTCAATTTCAACCTCTACATTGTCTAATTTTTGTAATGTGTCATTGTAGAAAAAAATAATGCACTTTGGGTAATTATCTAGTTTTGATTACATACTACTATTTATATGATTCCTAAGTAAGAATGGTACTAATTAACCAATGACTTTTCCACATTGCTTTCCTTTCTATCACTTTTCTTGGTCTTATACCTCTGCTTTCTTAGTTAGTCTTTTCATACTTTGGCATTTATCATCCTGAGACACTAGCACCCAAACCAGACGCCAATGCGTGCGCCTCATCCAATCTAGGTTCCCTTGTCCTCTTTGTACTTTTGTCACACTTTTTGGGTCCTTTCTATTCGTTTGAGCATATTATCTTTTCATAGTTAGCCTTTTTCGAGGTAAATTACGAAGTTTAACCAAGAGAATCATATAAATATAAAGTTATGTGATCATAATAAGGGACCAAGCACTAAACATCTACTATCACCACCTAAGGTTGCATCCATCAAGGCATCTAAGAGATCCATTACATCCATCTAGCTCCATCACAAGGGACACAAGGGTTGGTTCATCTACATACACTTCATAGGAGGGAAGTTCATTTTATTCCATGCACACATTTACTACATTTCTTTACATCTAACTACTTGCTTGTTATCCAAGTGCAACTGCACAAGAGAAAACTAGGGCATGATTCCACACACACACGTAAAACTATATTAGGTGAGAGATGTATTATAGCGCTCGTTATAATTCCACGATTATGGATGCTAATGAGAGTTTGACTCCTCTTTTTACATCTTTCTTTTTTAGGATTTGATGTCTATTTAAGGGTTTTACATGTTCATTCTTCATTGCAAGTTTATTGTGACCTCGGTGATCATTGTGTGAATCCATAGCAAAAAAAGATGAGGATCAACAAACATCTTGTGACCCTAATAATTCGGGTTCTTGATAATTTTCATAGACCTCGGCACCTAAAGTCAATACCTGTGCACCTGTGGGTGCCCTTGTCCCTCTCTAGGTGCCCATTTCCAACCTGCTCTGTAATTTTCGAGCCTCGGTGCAATGGTCGAGTTTCACATTTCTCTATCTTCCATCTCTATGCACTTTCTAGAACTCAAAAATCAGCTAAGGCATCTTACCCTTCTTTGCACATTAGGGTTTTATTATTTATTGCTTAGTTTGATTTTATATATTTTAGTATTTCATTATTGCATTTATTTATTGCTACTATAACATCATATTAGGCTTGTGTATTCCACATTTAGCTTAACCATTTTAGTGAACCCCACTCGATCTACACGTTATTAGGATCTTTATTACTTTATCATCATGAGTATATCAATTAATTAATTCTTTCTTGCCAATCCTGAATTAAGACATAGAGTCCAACATCTCCTCATTACTAATTACATTCCTACTTATATGCATCTAGATTCAATATATAATTCATTTTTTGATGCATTTTCCCAACATATAGCTTTCCCATCTAATCCTCATGTTGATCTTTCTATTTTTGACAATGATCCACCTTTGCATATCATGATTCGTATCTACAATATGGGTATTAAGCATACTTTAATCGATAATGGATTTGAACTCAATCTATGTCCTATGTCATTCCTCGAAAAGATAGGTCTTTCTACTGCTAATGTTAGTCCATCATCTCTTTCCCTTCATGCATATGATGGTTTTGTTCATCCATGCGTAGGTCACATTGTTCTACCTATCATTGTAGGGCCAAAAACTCTCAACATAATATTATTTGTCATTAACTTTCTGGTTTCATATAACTATTTACTTGGTAGGCCATGGCTCCATGCCATGCAAGTTGTTGCCTCTACAGTGCATCATTGTGTCAAATTTCTACATGAAGGTATCGAGTATACCATTCTTCATTACCATAATCCATATAAATATTGTGACCATGACACCAATACTACACTTCCTACTCCACAGTCCGACACTACTGATGAATCGTAACCCATATATGAGCTACCACATTTACCACCACTTGAAGGTGTCATTTTTATGATAGATTCTATCCCAACCACATATCCACCTCCCCCTGCTACTACTATTGTTATGATTATTTATCGGTGACTTGTCTATTCTGTGGACGTCGATTCATTCCTTGCACCTTCACATAGACCATCTCCATTAGCACATCCACCATTTACATGTATGTTTTTCATGAATGAATCTTATTGGGAGAACATTCCATTTGATCCTACTTGCGATGTCACTATATGTTCACATGATCATTTGACTCAAGTAGGCTTTAGTTTCGAGGATTTTTATCCTCTAACTCATTATCCTTATCTCTATTATGGATTCATCACTATCACTGTTGCTTATGGTTTGTGTGTCTTTTGTCTCACCATATACCTTGCACAAGCCCCTCGCTCTTCTCCACTTACATTAGGATAATCTTGGCTTACTTACATCGGGAGCACGTTAGACTTTGATCATACTGATATATCATTTAATTTGTCCTTTGGTCATGTGCTCATTTGCAATAGTTCCTTTCTTTTCTATACGCAAAACCTCACTCATTGTTACGCACATGGTTGTCCACTACCCCCATTCACGGATGAGGAATATGTTATGGGAATGTAAAATTACGCTTAGACGGTGCTTTACGTGACCAACCCGACATTATAGCTTATCAAATCTCATATGTAGCATTGTGAAATTTTGAATCTTATAATGATGACCCTTTAGATGAATTTACTTTATCACTTTCATTATTACACACCTCGGGGGAATCACACCTATTCTTCCCCCTAACTTCAACAAGAATCTTACTATATCATCATTTCACATCTATACTTCCACATATGACACACGATATTCACATACATACCTATATTATCATTTCCCTATGATGAAATCTTGTGCTAAGGTTCACACTTGACTATTGAGGGTATACTATACAAATGAACCTCACACACTACACACTTCACACACCATGCATCCTCACACACTTGGCCATATTACACATTTTACATTAGACACATTCAACACAAATATCCCCAAAGCATTGCTTAGTCACATTACACATCACACATATTCAAACATCATACTATCTTCCATTTATATACATCATCCACACTTTGTGCTTTACACACCTATATATCATACACATGTTACATATTACATTATTATAAATTTTACATCTTTAGCATCACACACACTTTACACTTCCACACTTATATAATTTACATATCTCACACAACATGCCTCTTACACATTCAAAATTATCTTATTACATCATCTATCACAAATTTTTCATCTTATTCACCTATAAATTCACGCTACATCTTTCTTACACCTACTTTTACACACTTTGTGTTCACTACCCGATGACGCACTTTAGTCCCTTGGTCCATACTCGATTGTTGAGGGTTTACAAATCAAATGGACCTCATCATACTCACACGTCTTATCTACCAATAATTTTATCACATGATGCGAATTTTTTTAGTCAATGTCGTCTTCACACATTTCATGAAATATGCTTTGTGATACAACATCACATTTTCTATCACCATATTCATACATTTCGTGATATAAAATTTTGCTACATCATCACGCTTTCTATCATCTCATTCATACATTTTGTCATATACGTTTTATGCTGCATCGTCATGCTTTTTTAAATATTCCTCACATGTTTAGTGATATATGATTTAGGATAAATCATCACACATTATTCCACCTCATCACTTTTACTTTGTCACATTCTCGTCCTACACATCACATGACAACACACATTTCAAAACAATTCCTAATGATGCACTCACGTTTATGATTCATTCTCTACTACTCAAAGGGCGTAAACAAATGAACCTCACTACATACATTTCCATCCACTTAGGGAACACATTTCTCCTATCATTCACACTACATTCCATTCCGCCTCATCCATGACATACTCCATATCTTTGTTGCATTTATTATTGTTTACATTTACTTGTTACATGCACATCTTATTACACATGCTAGATAGATATCTTGTATGTCATTATCTTTCCATACACACATGCACATTCACTTGCTTTCTAGTTCCAATTGTAGATTTTATAGATCCATTACATGTAGAATGGATGTTTGGCATAAGTACCTATTATCGGTCCCATAGTGGCTCCCGAGGTCATCCACTTTCGTACATTATAGGTTTTATTGTTTCATATCACACTACTTTATCGGCTTATACATGCTTTGACATAATTTTTATCTCTCTAACATGCTAACGGGTGCTTCATGTGCAACATTTTTATGCAGGGTTATTTGCTTTCATGGTGTAGTCACAAAATCATGCACTTACTACTACTATTATACCACCAAGTATGTTGTTTTATATATGGATCTCACGTAATAAAATTATTCACTAATGGCTCATCCCCTAGTCCTATCATTAATTTATTCAACATTTTTGTTGAGTGTTTTACACGTTGTCGATTACTTGCACGCTTTTGGTCATCTCTCATGGAGTCTTAGATGTCATTATTCACTTAGTTCTCATCTCTAGTCCTTGACTAGGGCACCTAGGAGGTATTAGGGTGCCCATGGGTGCTTCGGTCCTCATTTCTAGGTGCTCGATCCTCGTTGCATTTAGTTCTCATTTAGATATTCAAGGTTGGTCTTTGTAATTTTCCCTTTCATTCCCTACATTTTATTCGGCATGTCAGGTCATTAGTGTCAAAATTTGAGCAAGATATCCCTATATAAGCACAACATACTTACTATCTTATGGGTGGAATATTTCTACTATGGGATAGATATCTACATAGAGTAAGGAACTGCATTTGGGAACTATTTTCATCACACACTACATAGGAAAGGGAAGTCTATTCTATTCCATCCACCATTTTACATTCTATCTAGTTATTTCCTACTATCTCCGTGTCATTGGCGATAGGGCACCCTAGGCACATAATTACACACAAAATCACATAGAACTACATTGGGTCTGAGATGTAGTGCAGCACTTAGTCGTAAGTCAACTATTGTGTATGCTAAGGACAGGTCCAACCCCTTCATACCCTAGGCACATCATTGCACACATAAATCACATAGAACTACATTGGGTCCGATATATAGTACGGCTTAGTTGTAAATCCACCATTGTGGTCGTTATGACAACTCGACCCCTTCATAAGCATCTTTATTTTTTAGGGGTTTAATGCTTTGTATGAGGTTTTGCAATTGATTTTTTATTGTGGGTCTACGGAATCATTAATGAAGCTAGTGCAACATCCATGCGAAAAAAGGTGAGTTATTGCGAAGACCTAACGGCCAACTCGGACTCAAATTCCAAGTTTTTCCGTAGACTAGGTGCCCATACTAAAGACCAAGGAGCTCACATGCACCCTAATCCTTCCTCGGTGCTCCACTCAAGCCAAATTTTCTGTGCTATAACTTTCGAGGTGTGTTGTGTCACTCTGCTCCATCCATTCATCATCCCGCTCAATCCCAAAAATAACGAGGTAAATCATTTTCAACTTAGTATCTTTTCCATCCGATTTCAATTCATTTAAAATACCAAATAAATTAGTTATCATTTACACTTTGGTATACTTTAGTTATTACATTTTTTTACTTCATAGATTAACTTCTAAAATTCATATTTTAGATAATCATTTTGGTAAACCCGTAGTTTAGAACATTTTTCCCTAGGATCCGCTTCAAACCCTAATGGTTAAATATAGTTCATCTTCTTCTCATCCCATCATGTCTCATTTTAGCTTCAATCTTATCTATGATGAGGCCGCCATTGTTGAGCTCACGGCTCTCTATAGTAATCCTACTATGCTAGATGATATTCAACAATAACTCTTAGATGGTCAACAATGCCTACTAGTTTTGAAGATTCTCCCATTGGCATTAGTATAATCTCGGATCTAGTAGCCTTTACTCATTGTACACCATGTTATATGGCTACTAGTGATCCTCCTTCTAATATTTCTAAGGAAGTTTTAGATGATTCTCTTATTGATTACTTACTTGGTATTGACAATCACTCACATGTGCATATTGATTCTTCTCCTAGTCAAACCACTATTATAGTTCCATCTCATGATTCTCCTACTTCTGATATTGCTTCTCATCATTCATCACATACTAGTTCTCATACACCTTCATATTATGTTGATGATCATATCGATAGTACACTTAATGACATTCTCATATCTGAGTCTTTAGGAGATGTTGAAGACACAATTGATAGCCATGATTATCCTAATTTTCATTCTACCAAGTGTGAATCTCCATCGCCACTTTCTCCTGAGGTTGCATCTATCATAGTGCATGATTCGTCTCCATCTGTTGGTTCTTCTTCTCCTACCATTTCATCTCCTCTTATCACATCATCTACACATATTAGTTCATCTTCTCCTATTATTGTGTCTCCATCGGTCACTTCACCTCCTAGGGATGTTTCCGATGCTACTCCTACCACTGCTATGGGTATTCCATCTATATCATCTACTATAGATTCTTTGGCACCCACTCCTAGCTAGTGTGCCTTTAGCATCAGAATCTCCTTTATCTTCTCTTGATATTCCTATGATCACTCACAATGGCAAGTTACAACCACTCAATACATTATTGCCATCTTCTACTATTCCTTCATAGGATATCATATCTCTCATGCATGTCATAAGTCAATTACAATCTTAGGTTTAGTCTCTCACTTTAGAAAGTAGGGCTTACTATGCTTCTATTGACAACAACTCATTACATGGTAACCCTATTCCCAAGAAGATTCATAATTCTACATTTCCTAAGGAATTTATCATGCCTACATTCACATGTTTTGATGGTATTGGTGACCCTCATGCACATCTCCAACATTACCACATGGCTATGGACCCTATTCTAATGATAGGTTATTGCTTAAGGCCTTTCAACATAGTCTTATTGATGAGGCTTTACAATGGTACACTCATCTTCCATTTGGGTCCATTAGTACTTACTATGACATGGAGGACACTTTCCTCTGTCATTTTATCATCAATAATGGCCCTAGAGTTACTTATGACCACCTACCTAATTTACATCAGGGATCATCAGAATCTATTAAGGATTATATCTTATGGTTCAATGCTTGTATGCATCAACTAGTATTCCAACCTATTGATCTAGAGAAGTAATTCATTTTCTGTCATGGTTTGATTCCCATGCTTAAGAAAAGATTGCAATATGATACATGTGAGTCATTCATTCTTCTATGCTAAAAATTCATAGAATTAGAACAATATCTTCTTACAAAACCTATCATTGACTCCCCATGTTTCTCTACTACTGTTTTATCACTTACTTCTCCTCCATTCACATCGGTTGAGAGTCCTACACAATGTCCATCTTGACCTAGAAGGAAATGTAAACCTACTCCATCACAAAAGCATAATTCTCCTCCTCCTCCTCTGCGCAATAGGATACTTCTCCATCTAATCCATATATTTTGCATGAACCATTAAACTTATCTCATCATGCTTGACCACATGAAGTGTTGCATTTTTACTTAGTGAGTGATTAATTCACTTACTCTCTAATTAGCATCATACACAACATCACCTCAATGTCAGTGTGATCAACCCTATTGTAATTATCATCACATCAATGGCCATAGGGACAATGATTGCTTCTCCCTTCATAATAGATTGCAACAATTAGAGGATAAGGGCATCATTTCCTTTGGCTCTCTCTCACGTAAGCGGTCCATCTCCTCTGCCTCATCCCCACGTTTCTACTAGGTTTGAGTTGTCTTCTCCATCTAGTGCTAAGGTTATTAGGCGTCCACTTTGCCAAAACTTTCCACTCATGTGCGCTCTCTATTGTGTCCACACATTGCTATACCATTGCATCTATCACATCCACTTCATGCATTTCATCCACCGCATCATTCTATTATTTCACACTAGCTTCCATAGCCCTCCGCATTCGCCCATCCCACCACTACTCCACAAGATATTAAGTTTGGCTCATATGCTCACACTTCTTCCATGCCACATGCTTCCACCGCTTCACACTGCATTAGTCTCTGGTAGATGATTACTATCACCTCCCCCCCCCACAATGCACTTGTGTTCCTATGGTTCTTACATGACTGTTGAGGGTTTTTCTCTAAGAAAATTTTATCACACACTTCATCGTTTCATCTAGCACACCCAATCATTTCTCGATGATGCACTCTTTATTTATGTGGTTCATTCTTGACTATTGAGGGCTCTTAACCAAATGAACCTAATAATTCATGCATTGGCGGGCATCACTTATATTCTTTCCCCATATTCATCACACTAACATATCATGGTCACATTACATTATCATGTCCACACATATTCATCATGAATTTGTTTTTTAGAAATCATACACTATCTATTTTTACAAATACTCTACTATCATCATTACACTAACTACACATTACAAGTTCCATTCAACAAATATGCATCTCACTCAACTCATCAATCAAATTACATATGTTATCTATCATCATTCACATTACATATTTTTTCTATCAATACCAACATCATAGTACACATCTACATCAATTAACTTGACTAATATACAAAAATTATATACATTGTGACAATTATCACAAGATCATACATCATTAATCACATTATGAAAACAATACACAATGAAACAAACTCATCATATATCAATAAAATATTCCAATATATATATATATATATATATATATATATATATATATATATATATATATATTGAATGCAATCATCATTACCTGAACATCTCATCACTGGGGAAATGTTAGGAAATAAGGGATAAAATATGTGGAATAATCCCTCATAGAATCGCACTCAAGAGAAACTAATATGCATAAAATATTACAGATCTCAAATAAAAGTGCAGAATAAAATAACACAACACAAAGAGATAGTATTTAACGTGGTTCACCCAATTTGGGCTATGTCTACCAAGAATCACTTGCTTAGATTTTATTACAAGCCACCACTCTCTCAATACAATACCCATATCTGTTTGGAGCTATGCTCAACAAACTCTACAAAATTCACACATGAATTCAAAACACATCTGCAATGTTACATTAACCCTACCATATGCACAAAACCACATAAGTAGATAACTGCTTAAGCAGTTTTACAAAACCATGGGTATCAAAACCATGGGCCAAAACTGTCCCATAAACCTATGGGTCAAAAATCCTACCCATATGAGAAAAACACGTTTCTCGGTATATCGGGCACGTTTTAAAGCCAAAAACAATTTCTCAAGGGTTGCGCCCCCGAACCTTGGTGAGAGAACTGTGGAAAGTGTACAGTAATCTTAGTGTACAATCTTTAACAATTTATCACATGAAAACAGGCTCCACAACCTAACAATCTCCCACTTGGAGACTAGTTTTCCTCTGAGAAAGCTTCTCAACCCTTCACTAGTTTCCGTGAAGACCAACCAAAGCTTAAAACAACTTCAATTTTTCCCTTGTGACCACCTTGGTCATCATGTCTATAGGATTCTGACTGGTATGAATCTTCTTCAGCTTCAAATTCTCTTCCTCTAAAGTTGTCCTGATGAAATGGTACCTTAATTGTATATGCTTCATCCTAGAGTGGAAAGCAGAGTTCTTAGCTAGGTGTATAACACTTTGACTATCACTATGTAGATTTCCTTCCTCCTGCTTATGCCCCAACTCCTCAAGCAATTGTTGTAACCAAATAATTTCTTTTCTTTCCTCTGTGGTAGTAACATACTCAACCTTTATGGTTGACAAAGCCACCAACTTCTGTAGTCGTGAAATCCAGCTCACTGTTGTCCCACCTACAGTGTAAACATAACCTGTCATGCTCCTCCTGCTGTCTACATCTCTAGCCATATCTGAATCTACATAACCACACAAAGTGGTGTCTAATCCATTGTAGCACAAAACTGTCCCCATGGTCCCTCTCAAATACCGAAGGATCCACTTTACTACCTGCCAGTGATCTCTACCTGGATCACTCATAAATCTACTCACCGCTCCCACTGCATGGGCAATATCAATCTGGTGCACACCATGGCATACATCAAACTACCAACCGCTGATGAGTAAGGTACCTTGGACATCTAGTTTCTCTCCTACTCTATCTTGGGACACTACTCCTTTGATAACTTGAAATGGCCTACCAAAGGAGTCCCAACCGGTTTAGCATCATGCATATTAAACCTCTCCAATACCTTCTTAATGTAATCTTCCTAAGATAAATTTAGATTTCATTCCTTCCTATCTTGAGATATCCTCATACCAAGGATTTTTTTACTACCCCCAAATCCTTCATGGCAAAGGATTCACTTAGCTTCTTCTTGAGTACTTTTATTTCCTGCATATTTTTACCTGCAACCAACATGTCATCCACATACAGACATAGGATAATATAATTTTCATCCTCAAATTTCTTTTTATACACGAAATGGTCATAATGACATCTAATATAACCTTGCTCCATCATGAAGCTATCAAATTTCTTATACCATTGACGTGGAGCTTGTTTCAAGCCATACAAGCTCTTCTTTAGTTTGCACACCATCTCCTCTTTACCTTTGACCTCATAGCCCTCTAGTTGTTGCATATATAGATCCTCCTCCAAATCACCATGGAGAAATACAGTCTTTACATCAAGCTGCTCTAAGTACAAGTCTTCTGCTGCAACTATTCCAAGAACAATTCTAATAGAATTTATTTTTACTACAGGAGAAAAAATATCATCAAAATCTATACCCTTTTTTTCGTGCAAACCCCTTGACCACCAACTGGGCCTTGTATATTTTCTTGCCTCCTTCTTCCTCTTTAACTCTAAACACCCACTTGTTCTGTAATTCTATTTTGCCTTGGGTAGCTTCATCAAACCCCATGTTTGGTTCTCCATGAGAGTCTGATGCTCCTCATCCATGGCTTTCTCTCACTTCTTCTTGGTATCTACCTGCATTGCTTCATCAAAGCTCTTTGGCTCTCCACTATCAGTGAGTAATAAATAATAAAGAGAAGGAGAAAAATGTTCAGGTTCTCTTCTTACCCTAGAAGACCTCCTCAATATAGGAGTTTGGGGTTCATGTTGAGGAGGTTCTTGAACTGATTCATGTGTCACTTTCCCATCTAGAAGATCCTCTACCACTACATATTCTTTCTTGGATTCTTCCCTATTTTCTTGCAACTGTTGCTTATACATGAATTTCTCATTAAATACCACATCCCTAGATCGAATGATTTTCTTATCCTTAATACTCCAACATTTATATCCAAAGTCATCACCACCATAACCAATGAAAGTACATTTTTCTGATTTAGCCTCTAGTTTGGTCCTATCATCCTTGTCTATATGGAAAAATACCTCACATCCAAAGACTCTAAGAAATGAATAATCAACTTTCTTACCATACCAAGCCTCCTTAGGTATGCTTCCTTCCAAGGCACTTGAGGGTCCTCTATTTATCAAGTACACAACTATGTTCACTGCCCCAAAAAGAAAGAGGTAGTCATGCATGTAACCTCATGCTCCTAGCATGTTCCATTATTGTTATGTTCATCCTTTTTGACACCTCATTATGTTGCGGAGTTCCTAGAACCATATTTTTCCTATGGATTCCATTCTTAGAACAATAATCATCAAATTCATTTTTGCAATACTCTCCTCCATTATCTGACCTGATACATTTTAGCTTAAGACATGTTTCATTCTCTACCAAGGCTTTCCATTTAAAAAAAGTGTCAAATACATCAGATATTGTTTTCTAATACAATAAACCCAAAATTTCCTTGTTGCATCATCAATAAAAGTAACACAATAACTTGAACCCGCAAGAGATGATACCTAAGCCGGCCCCCATACATCATAATGCACCAGATCTAACTTACTCTCTTTCTTTGTAGGTCCAACCTTGAGAAACATTACTCGATTCTATTTTCCATATATTCAGTCCTCACAAAATCCAAACTTGTTTACGTATATCCAGGAAAATCCTTCTTTATGATCTTCATGCCCTTATGACTCATATGACGGAGCCTATAGTTCCACATGTTGTATCTACTTTTGAAGTCACAAGATTACAAACATTTGTGTTATAAGTGGTTAAATACAATGTTCCAACCTTCTTACCTCTTGCCACCACAAGATCACCCTTGGTAACCTTTCAAGAGTCCACTGTAAATATCACAGTACAACCATCACTTCCCAAATGCCTTTTCGATATCAAATTTTGTCTTAATGTAGGCACATGTTTGACATCCTTTAATAGCCAAGTATTCCCATTTTACATCTTAACCCAAATAGAACCTTTTCCAACTATGCTGCAAGGCTCATCATCACCAATAAAAACATGCCCAAAATCTCCTTGAACATAATCAACAAAATTATTCCTATGTGGAGTAGCATGGAAAGAAGCCCCTGAATCTAAACCCCAAGATTCGGTAATATTGTGCAAAAAGAAATAATCAAAGCATCCTAACATACATTACCCATTGCCACATTTACCTCTTTGTTTTCTTCATGTTGTTTTTTATCGTCCCAAAGTTCCCAAAATTCCTTCTTTGCATGCCTAGATTTTCCACAGTGCCAACATACTATCTTGCTTTTGTATTTTGACCTTGCCCGATCCTTTGATTTTCCACAGCTTCCTATATTATTTTTTCTCCCTCTAGTTTCCACTATCAAATCATTCCCTAAAGTAGAAGATTCCCTAGATCTTTTTCTTCACATTTCCTCGCTTAGAATCACCCTACAACATCCTCAAACTTCAACTTTGAGTTAGTTAGAACCGAGTTGCTTACTTGCCATTCCAGTGCTATTCCAACTCTCGGGTAAAGAGCACTGAAATTAATAAATCCCTAAATTCTTCATCAAATTCTATTATAACCAAATCTATCATATTTACAACCATATAAAAATCATTTAAATGATCTCTCTCTTGAACCATTCTCGACATCTTCATATTAAACAACTTTTTCATTAAAAATATCTTATTAGAGGTAGAGGGTTTTTCATAAAACTTCCCTAATGCATCCATTAGTTCTTTTGTAGTCTTTTCCTTTGAAACATTAAATAATATCAAAGATGCAAGACACAATTGGAATGTCCCAAGTGCCTTCCTATCCTAGAAAATCTCATTCTACATCCGTTATGCTCGAGGGTTTGTTCACCTTCTCAGACAGTGGAATATAAAGATCCTTCTGATAAAGGTAATCTTCCATCTGCATCTTCCAAGGACTAAAATTCTACCCATTGAATTTATTAACCCTTGATCTTCCATCATCTGCCATAGCTCCCACTAAATATAAAACTTTCCTTGTGACTCAATACTTTAGAAAACCAAACCAGAGCTCGATACCAATTGTTAGGAAATAAAGGATAAAATATGCGAATAATCCGTCACGAGAATCGCAATAGTGATAAGAAACTAATATGTAGAAAATATTACAGATCTCAAATAAAAGTGCGGAATAAAATAACACAACACAAAGAGATAGTATTTAACGTGGTTCACCTAATTTGGGCTACATCCACCAAGAATCACTTGCTCAGATTTTATTACAAGCCACCACTTTCTCATAAAATACCTAGATCTATTTGGAGCTATGCTCAATAAACTCTGACGAATTCACACCCAATTCAAAACACATCTGCAATGTTACATTAACCTACCATATGCACAAAACCACATAAGTAGACAATTTCTTAAGCATTTTTACAAAATTGTGGGTATCAAAACCATGGGCCAAAACTATCCCATAAACCTATGGGTCAAAAATCCCACCCATGTGAGAAAATCACGTTTCCTGGTATATCAAGCACTTTTTAAGGCTAAAAAAATAATTCCTACCACCCCGGACCCTGCTCAGGCCCACCCTAAACCCCGGTGAGACAACTGTGGAAAGTGTACAATACTCTTAGTATACAGTCTTCAACAGTTTCTCACATGAAAATAGGCTCCACAACCTAACAGGAAACTCCCCTACATCATATACAATAATACACATCAGATCTCATCGGCATTATCACTCTCAAGTCTGTGAGAGCCCTAGAACTTGATGCCTTACCACTAACCCTATTTCTTTGGTCGTGACCTTGATATTGCTCAACATGCCTCCTTAGTATAGTAATCTCGGTAGACTACTCAAAACCGATGTTGTAACTCAACATAATGTGCAAACACATCTTGTGCTAAAGGACCACCACCCTCCGCCTCTCTGGCTCGTCAATTCTCCTCGCATGCCTCGTCCCTCTCGCCTAACAACACAAAGCACATCAATACTACTATGACCACTTTCTCAAACAAATGGAAAATATCACCCGCAATGTCATCAACATGCTCTATCATCCCTCTACCCATGAGTACATTAGTGGGAACATTCCACGTCAATGTGTGGATCGATGTGTCCACTATCAAAGACCAATATTTGTCACCTACAAAACAAATAGAAAAACGTGTTAGATAACCATCACTATCACATAAGAAAATAGAAAAAAATGCAACATAACTATACCAATACTCATGCTCTTTTGTAGCCATTTGTTATATTATAGGGGCATGTTCTTCCCCTATCCACCTCCTCTTTGTGGTAATCTCGTTGCATCTATAAACAATGGAAACAAGAGTACCCATCAAGTGTCTCCCACCATACATGGTACTCCTTTGTACACCCCGCATCATCTGAGTCTATCGACTTTATCGCTGCATCTACCTCATCTGGCCTAGGAGGTACTAGTTGTTCTTCTATGGGCCCTGGTCTAGCTCCAACCCTCCTAGGTGCTCTAATAGCTCTCAACCATATATATGGCTAAGGTGGCCCATCTTGAGCCATGTAAAAGTTTCATGATACTCTCTCCACCTTAAATAGCTCAACCACTCCTTGAAATTGATCCTCTAACCACATAGTCCTATTATTCGATGATAAAATACAATAATGTACAAGCAATGAATATTCAACAATGTAAAACCTTAAGCACACAATGAGAGGAATGACTACTTAGCTGATTTTGTGTGATTCAAGAGTGCTCGTGGTTGTCTAACTACTGGATTTGGCTAGAGGTAGTGATGTAATCACTCGCTGAAGATTCAGGAAATCAAGAATATGTTTGGATTGAAGTTCCCACAAGAGGACGAATCGCCTAGGCACTAGTGATTGTTTTGGGCGTTAGTGACTACGTGAATATTCAGGATCTAGTCTTTTTTGGGTTGGAAGGTCTTCTCTTCCACTTGTTCTTTGGTTCGATTGCACATGTAACTTACAACACAAACCCTATATATTTGCACAATCTCAAAAATACATGAGATTAAAATAAAATATGCAATATTTGAAGTCACATTGACCCTGGTGATCACCCAATGAGTGAACTTATGACCAAGCATTGTATTACATCTCAGACTCCATGTAGTTCTTTGTGCATGTGTGTGAAATGATTTCCTTTTCCTAGGTTTTCCCTCGTGCCAATGACGCCAAGATATTGGGCTATAGATAAATTTGATATAAGAATGCAAATGTGTGGTATAGAATTCATCACTTCCCTTCCTATGCAAAGATAGTCCCTTTTAATTAGTGGTAGTAATATGTAGATGTGATAGTCCCTCTTGAATTTTCATCCAAAATAATAGTTAGTATGTTGTGTATATATATGATTCCCTTGCTTGAATTTTGACATTAGTGACCCAAAGGTCAACTAAGAACATGGGATAAGGATAAGAATGAAACAAGGCTGACCAGAAATAATAAAATGTCCAAAAAGAACAAGGAGCACAGGGAGTGCCGGAAGGGACACAAGCACTGAGCGCTAGTATCTCGAAGTGGGTGCTAGTGTCATGAGACCAAAAGTGCGGATGTGACTTGACCAAAAGTGCATACGAATGAAAGATGTAAAGAGAGTCACAATAGAAATCAATCAAATAAAGTAGAGAGACAAGGGAAATTTTAACCATTGTATACTTTTCTTACTTAAGATTCATTCATATAACAACATATTGATGGCATAGCAAAGTGCATAATTTTGTGTCTACAACTACACATGAAGCACCCATTAGTATGTTAGAGTAATAAATATTATGACACAATGTATGTACTAAGTGAATGAGGTAAGAGAAAATAAAGTAGTAAATATTGGAAAAATAGCACTTGTGTAAGAAAAAGTATAAATTGGATGACCCGAGTTGTTGTGAAAGAACTGGTAGAGAGAAATGTCAAGCATCCTACATCGTGTAACAATATTTTTGTATCTTACATCCAACTCAATGTACCATGTGAATGCACATGTGTATAGAAAAAGGATATAGCATACTATGTATCAAGCTAACATGATAATTAATGTGCAACATGAATAATATAAGTGTGCAATAGAAACAACCAAGCAAGAGTGATGCAAATATTTTTGGATGTTTGTATATATTTGAATGTTTTTGGATTTTTAGCATTTTTTTAGGCCCCTAAGGGCATAGATGAAACCCTATTCTCATAATAAAAGGAAGGGTGATCTAATATTTCCCCCAAGGAGAAATATTTATATTTTTAGTGTGTTCTTATGAGTTATAAACTATGTAACCGAGAGGTGGGAAAGAAATGTTTTCCCAGGTATGAGTGTGAAAAGTTAGGTTTGAGTGTGTAGTTACTCCCTCAACAATAAAGTTGAACCTATAAATAGAGTGTTTCATTGGGAAATGATGGGGAATCATATGCCTCCATGGGTGAGTAGCATATGAACTATCCAATGATAACCTCCTGATGAGGTAGAGAATATAATGGGGGATAAGGGCTTGGGCCTTAGTTGTGCCAAAGAATGTGACTCAAGTGTATATTCCATAGAAACTTTGGGAGGAGAGAAAGGTGGACGAGATCCACAAGAATTCATGTGTGACTTAGATGATTAGTGAATAGGAGTATGGGGGAAACCCTATAGTGACAAAAGTACAAACCATGTATGAAGGTAGCATTAGTGTATCAAGAGGAATATGATGATATAATAAATATGTCATAGACTCACTGCAATGAGGGTAGCTTGCATCAACCTCAAGAAGAGGGAAAGACACATGACCAACCACAAGTATAAGAGGTGATATAGAATCATTGTGAGCAATAAAAACATTCCAAAGTGTGAATAAAATATCATATGTAAAAGTATCATGATTGGTATCATGTATACAGTATTGGCCAACATAACATAGAGAAGGGCATTTATTGTAGTGGAAGTAAGCTTAGGAACCTAATTTTTAAGTCACCTACAACATGTATTAGAGAAAGGAATTCCTATGGAGGAATAACATAGGTAGTAAGAGGCTTGTTGAGTGGTTTCATCTTGTCATTATATGTATCCATGGGGACACTATTGGGTTGGAATTGGATCTTTGGGTCAGCTAGTGGAGAAGTCGTATTAGCACTAGGAGGACTATGAGAATATCTAGAAGGAATGGAAGTTGGGACCCCCTTATCGACAAATTCCTTAGCATGGGAAAAATAAGAAGAAATATAAGCATCATTATGTTCACCATTATGTAAAATATCCTTTTGAAAAATAATAGTAGAAATACATACATCATTTGTAAAACATTTTTTTCAAAAGTGTCTAATACATCATGTTTCTAAGAGAGAAAGAACACTAGCATCATTTATGAAAACATTTTGTGCATGAGTAGATACAATATCATTTGGAGGAGGAAGGGCCCAATTGTAAAGATGAGTAGAGACTTGATGAGAAATTTTTATAGCGATGGGTGCTAAGGTGATGTGTGTAGCATGTAACCAATGTTTCCCAAGGAGAATATTATAGGAAGGGTCATCGGGAAGCGCATACCAAGTAGTATTAAAGGTTTTCAAGCCAATAGTGATTAGAATAGTAATAGAACCAAATACTTTGTGAGGGATATTGTTAAATATGCATATACACAATTTAATAGGAGAAAGATGTACAACGAGACACTAAAAGTATGAAGGAAAGAGATACCACAAATAATAAGGCTTAATCCACTATAAAGAAGAAAACATTTAACCAAATATTTGTGCACAATAACTTTAATATTTAAATTTATCTCGAATGGAAATAAGAGGATTAATAGGGGCCATAATGATACCCAAAAAAGAGAATAAGAAAGATTAAAATATGAGAAGGCTCATACACTAAGAGGATCAACAAGCCTATCCTATATAAACTTGGAAATATTTTAGATTAGGTTAATGATTCATTCACTAAATGATTTAACCTAAATGGTTAAATTTATAGGCGTAGTAACCGATGGTATACTACCCTAATCAACTAGTTTCCAAATCTGATTGCGAAATATCGGATAAGACATAAACAAAGATAGATAGTGATAGACAAATGAAACAAAGTACTAATAATGAGAGTGAGAAGAATACTTACCTAAAATTCTCAATTGTGTATTGATCTAGATTGACCTAATGACTTGGAAAGGGATAGAAATGGTCTCGACAAGGCTTATATCTATAAATTGTGTCATATAAAGCATCCTAGACTAAGGTGTATGTTATAACCCAAATCATATGGCCATTATGGACCTTTTGTATGCTCAGATCCCTTTATTCTCTCAACTTCTGAAACTTTATGGGTATGTTCACTACTTCCTAATTTGTTCCTATATGCAATTTGGACCTTCGACATTGTGTGAATTTTGTTGTGTACTTGATTGAATCTTCAAAACCCCATATGGTGAGGAGTCATGTAAAACAAACATTAATTAGGTTGTGGGGACCCTTGTGCACCACCAACATCACACCTGCTATGAAGATAGATCAAAATACACATCATTCTTACATAGCATGTGATATCTAGAATGAATACAACCAAATTGATAAGCATGACCTTGCAAAAATGTAATTATACCTAAATCTTTTCTCTAGCTTGACTTGACTTTGATAATGTGCCTTTTGTGCTTATAGATTTGAATATATGATTTCCTTAGAATGAGTATGCAGAGTGAATGAATCTCAAGGACTCCTGGAGTTTTTTTCACTAATCTTAGTATTTTCTCATTAGAATGTAAGGTGTTAAGTAGATAGAATGCCCCTTTTTAATGAGATATGAATAACTTAATTATATGTGAATTCTAGATCTAGAAAACTTGAATAAAGTCAACATAAGTGTACAAAAAGAATTTAAAATTAAGAAAATTACTATTGGAGGAAAGGGGCCAAAGTGGCTAGGTTGTTTAATAGGGTATGGACAATATGGCCCTTTCTAGGTGCGTTGGTCTCGGATACATGTGCAAGTGATTTGAAAATTAGGACTATAATATGTGAGGGTGTAGTCTAATTTGATTGAATTAAAATGACACTTATGTGAACAAATAGGTTGTGTGTGTAAGAAATAATGAGTGAGATATAGTTCGAGATAACATAATTGGCCAAATTGAGAAAGTTTGGGAAAATACAAAAGTGTTTTTGAAAGACATGAATTCCCTAAATGAGTGTCTACATCTAGCCCTACCATACACATATGGTTTCTCATTTTGGTTTTTAATGCTCCGTGAAGGGTTCTACAACTTTCAATGGTTTCTACTTTGTTGCAGTGATAATAGATAATCCCAAAGTATAGACACCAATTTTTGGTATCACTACCCCTCGCCCCATGTTTTATCTCTTCTTGCATGAATGTACCTATTAAAATCTTCACCTTCTCTCCAAAATCCCATTTATTCCATTTTATTATTATTTCCCACCTTTAATCCTATCTTACCCTTAACATTATTTTCCACCTTAATCATCCCTAGTCATCTTTAGTTAATTCTAAAAACCGATTTAATTCATTTTATCTCCCTAAATCTTCCACTTTATCCTTTTCTAGGCCATCATATAATAATTTCACCTCTCCATAGCCTTTATTTAATATTTTCCACCCTCCACCTACCCATTTACTCTTCTAAGCAACCCTAATTCATCAGTAATCTTCTAAACATTTAATCCCATCATCAACTGGGTTTTTGTCTCAAGCTCACCACCTTTCCACCATCCAAATGGATGGGTCCCCATAATCGGAAGTGACCCATTTGGGTCATCGTTGACCCTATAAATCCACCCCTACCCCTTCCTTTCTGGGATGCAACATTGAAGACTCTCATCTCTCTTGCATTTTCACTTTCATCTCTTGTGTGTATATGTAGTTGCTATCATTATCTTGGAGCAATTCTTAGAGATCTTATGCCCATATTTGGATATTTTAAGTCCTCTTTCCATCTTGCATGTTTGGATCTACCATCTCCATCCTCCCAACCATCATCATCATCTTTTGTAGGTTTTATGTCAATCCCATCGAGAGCCTCATTTTTGTGTGCAACCATCGCTATCATCATCTACAGATGTCTTTTTATCCATTTCCATCCATTTAGTAAATCCCTCTCTATCAACCCTAGTCACCATCAACCCACTTACTTTATTTTTTTTCCCCTTTGTTATTCATATCCCATCTAGTCATCCACTTTCTATCTCCTCATTTTGTTATGCCAATCCCTAATGTCACCACCACACATCCCAGGTCACCATTGACCGTATCTATATTTATTTCATTCATCATCATATTTCATAATTTTCTCACATCCTTTCTGTCATATCCATTTTTAGATCTCTTATAGGTTCCTTTCTACCATCTTGGTGCATCATCAGGTTCAAGTCTACCTTGAGCCTTCAAATATGCATTTTCCACCACTGTTTCAATTTGATCTACTCCTCTTCTCCATCGATCGTGACTTTCTCTATAGTCTTGGGTCCTCGTTGACCCATTTAGGCTTGATTTACGTTGTATGTATTTAGATCGGATCTACATTTCTATCTTATATCTAGCATTTCAGTTTTTGTTTTAGTTCAAATTTTGCTACATCTGATTTATCAATATTTTATCTTATCTTTATCAAAACATGGGTTGGCATCCATCCTAGGAATTTTTCACTTCTCAAGACTGAAATTGTCAAGAGACCCACCCATTTATCTACTAATCCATTTTTTTCGTTTGAGTTCTCTTTATTTGCAGTCATTTAGGTAAGTGAAGAAGGATCTCTCTCATTTGCGCACATATTCATCATTATCCCATCTTGAGGTACCTTAAACCCTCACATATTTGGATTTACATATGTTCTTTATTACTAGTTCACTAATTTGAGCAGGAACAAGGGAATTTGATCAATATTCTGGCACACCTAGTGGGACCCACCCTTTTTGGTGAGTCTTTCATTTTTTCTTTCATTCCCATTTTCTTCTATCCATATTCTACTAACCTCGCAGGTAGGAGTGCTGCTTTGATTTCTTGTGGTGGATTGGGTTGTTTGGATTGGCTTTTTCTTTGCTTTGCTTTATTTAAAAATTGAGATGAAAATAAAAAGCATTATCTAGGTATTCCTTAAATTTATCCCCCATCTCTTTCTTTTATCGCATTGCATCACTTGTATGTTGTCCTCATCAAATTTACACATTTCATTTTGGATCTAAAAACAACCCTCATATTTTCTTGGAAATCTAGTCTAACTAGGGGTTTAACTCATTGCATACACTTTATCACACACATCCTAAAACATGGGCATTAAAATACACATCTCAAACATTTCCTCCCAGGTGGAACTAGTGGGATTTCATCACCCATAGGAAATGCTCTATGGTGTTCTAGTCATATTACAAATTTTTTGACTACGGTTATATTAGCTAAGCTCCCGACTCCCTTATCACTGCGGGGCCATGAAGTGAGAGGGTAGACCCCAATACCAAGCCCAGTTTATAGTCATCATATATTCATGTCTCATGCACCTTCGAGTATATCGAGGACTCCATCCAAAACTACCTGAAACCATCCATAGTTTGGCCATTTCTCTAGGTTCCCTTTGAGACCATTTTCTTCTTTTCATATCATTCTAAATAATCAAGATGATTAAAATTTATTGCTTGATTTTTTATTAATAAACTATATAAGTTTTTTTTTCATGTTTCATGTTATTAGGTTCTCGGAAATCCCAACAATCTACCTATCCAAAAATATCTCCACTTCGATGATTTATCCAACAAACTTATGCACTTGCCACTATTTATTCTACACCTATGATCACCACGCCTTTGGTCTCCCAACCCCTTGTTTCTATGGTCTCTCTTCATGAGACTCATGTCATCCAAAATGATCCCCATCCTGAAACCAATCTTTCTATCTCTCATTAGTCCATTTCCTCTCAACCAACTACACCTCGGTCGATGCGCCTTTAGAGACTCTTGGACCTCCTACTATCCTTTATGGATGCTCATAATTTGTATAAATCCTTGATGCTAATCCTTTTACTTTTCATGACTATCTAGTCCTATAAATAAATCATGATTCCTCATGCTCACCAAACCACTCAAATGGTGACACCCTTTCCCCTAATTTATCTCGTATTAACACCACTATCACCTCTTTAATCCTCATTACCTCATCATCTAAATACTAGTCACTTATGTCCCTATCAAATCATCATAAGAGTTTAACTTGCTTCCTCTTACATCCAAACATCATAATCATGCCCTACCTCTTATCTCCACTTCTCATTTTCATTCCAATGTGATCACTTCACAACCCCATCCTTTTAATCGAATAAACTCATTAACCTCCACCTCAAGGTTACTTTTAGTACATACTTCCTAAAAAATCCACTCAAGTATCTCAACCACCCATCACTTATATGTTCCAACTCATCACATACCACATCAATCTAATGTCCCTATCTTTCAACAACCAACTCAATCTCACCAATCTTATCACATTCCCATTTCTCAACAAAACCTTTATCTCAACCCATTCAATCACAACCCCTCAATTACATTCCCCTTATCAACCACTTCCTCCAACACCTACTCATCCTCAAACATATCAATCTTATCAACAACCTAACCTATCTACTTCATATGCATCACAATATCATCTCCACACATAAAAATGAATCCCATGTAAGCATTATTGAGTATAATGGATAACCTTAAAGCCACTATATTGGGAGCCAAAACCACTTTCTCATATGATCAAATTTCCAACAATCCCATTAATCCATCAGGTTCCCATAAAACCTTATCCTCCTCATTAGGAATTACTAAAATTATATAAATTCAATAGTAAGGAGGATCCATAACAACATCTTTTTGCCTTTAGTACCCATGCTACTTAATTTCCCATGATTAGGACCTTATGCTTCACACCTTCCCCATGTCGTTAGTCGGTCCTACACTTTGGATTAGTCCAATGAAATCCAAAAACACTCATTATTTTCATTCACCCAACATGTGCAATTATTCCTAAACACTTCTCAATCAATATTGAGCGTAAGATTACCATCACGGATCACTATGCCATTAGATAATATGATGAAAAATATATTGCAGACTTCGTCACACGATGGCATGGCATCATCAACCAACTATCATTCTCCCTTCCACAAACTAAGCTTATTGAACTCTTCTCACGTTCTTGTGTGAAGCATATATCCTCTACTCTTCAAATTCAATCATTTCAAACCTTTGAAGAGGCATTCACCATGGCTCGTAAACTTGAACTTTGTGCCCTTAAGCAAGGCCACCTCAAACTTTGATCAAATAAGCCCAAGTTTGAGTTTACTAAGTCCTCCAAACATGGCGACAAATCTAAGAACATTTCCAACGCCATTTTTTCAAGTCTTCCTCCACATCCACCTCTTACATGAAGCCTCCACAAAGAGATCCTAGACCATCTCCTAACTATACCCCTCTTAGAGAATCCTATAGTTTAGTATTTGACAAGTTAATAGTGGTCCATCTTATTCAACTTCCTCCCATATAACCCGTTGATGACTTGCAATCCAAACCAACATGGTATCATGAGAATAATTATTGTAAGTATCATCAATCCCAAGGTCATGACATTGAGAAGTGTCGTTCCTTCAAAAATCTCATCCAAAAATTCATAGATAGTGGTGACCTTCAAGTAGATAATCCTAATGTACCACCTAATTAGCCTCTTGATTATTTAATCAACCCTTCCCCAATCATCCATCATCAACTCAAATTCCACCCCCCACATCTTATGCATCTAATTCTCACACAATCAATACCATAAATCCAGATCCAACACCATCACTTACACCCATCACCTCTTCATCCATTGTACCCACATTAATTTTAGACCTTTTCGTATGCCCATCATTCCTTCATCAACTAAATCTATCCCCACTTCATTTCTTACCCCTTCATCCATAACCTCATTAATATCTGCACCTCCTCATATATCTAGTGCACCTACACTAATTATATCTAAAAATAGCATAGCCACATCAACTTCAACTCTACCTATTACCCCATCCATATCTACTACATCCCAACCTATCACATCTAGTCCTTCACCTATAAATACCTCAACTTCTACCTTGACATATTCATCACATACACCTACATCTATCCCCACTTCCACATCAACCACATCTACAATCATGACTATACCCACATCAACATTTGAATCTATATCCACATCCATACCATCTCTTGAAACATCTACTACACATATATCCCCACTTAAGAAAACAAAAATGATATTCATGCCCCAAATCTATAAAACCAATCATGTCCACATCATCAAATTCTATATCTACCTAATCTGCAATTCCTTTTGATCTCATCAATTGCATCACCCAAAAACCCCTCCCATCTTCCATATCCACATCTACAACACAATCCACATCACCTCCTTATTCTCTTATAGACCCTCTGGTTGAAATAGTCATCATTATTTCTAAAGAAAATCCTCACAACAAAGTATTAAAAACCTTTGCATTCCCATCCAAAATCCCACACACCCACATAAAAATTTGGAGCTTCCTCCTCCCAAGGCTAATCCTCCTATGCAATCTAATGTTACATCATCACTCTTAGGAGCATATCCATTCATCTTAGGGCCATGCCCTTTATCTAAGATGCTCATCATCACTACATACAAATTAACAAAAGCTAATCCTCTTTCCAAAACATCCACATACCCATTTGTCAAATTGCAATCCAAGCTATATAAATCCCCAATCATAAAAATTGACACCAAGTCGCAATCACCCTCTTTTTATTCCAAACTTAAATCAGAATCAAAGGCTCCATGGAGCATCATCATAAGCAAACCATCTCTCTTATCTTCATCCACTATTCGCAAATCCACTTCATCTATAATTTCTTATTCAACAACCCCCATCGGATCCTATATTGAAATATTCCAACGTCTAATTGAAGTATCAAAATCACACTAATCCCATCAAATATTTTGACCCACATGGAAAAAACCATCATGATTCAATGTTAATGTCATTTGTTCCTATCATCATACCCATGGACATGATATTGAACATTGTAAAGCACTCCAAAATCTCATCCATCATCTCATTGAAGAATATAATCTTCACATCAAAGGGATCACCCTCTTCCATCTATCATTCATCCATAACCAATCCTACTTCTACATCCCAATCTCCTTCTACCAATGTCCTTATGTTTCCTCACCCATCCAAGACCTTCGTTGTCATTCCTCCTCCAAATGTACTTCTCCAAAGGACATTCCTCCTTTTTCTATCAATGTTGTTCATATTACCAATCGATCTCACCCTCATGATCCTTAAACATATTTCCAATAAAAACCCTAGCCATCATCACCGCTCCTTCTCACGAGCCTACCCCATCTCCTTCGTGGCATCTACTAGCTTATCCATATATGCACCCAAGTTGCTTAATTTGATTCATTATCTCTCACCGGGGAGTATCCACCCCTAAATCTTAATTTTTTTATGTCTCCTCCTTCATCTACATCTCCCATGCACATTAATCCATCTCCTTCTTCATCCAACCACCCCATGGACATGGAGGACATTGTGTCCCTCCCCCTAACTTATTTTAATCTTCGCAATCACTCTAGGACTGGTCTACTATTAGGCTAGTTCTCTTCCTCTTAATCCCCATTTGTCTTATCTAATCTCACCAAATCCCATATAAATCTACTTATCCTTCATCTCATCCAATTTTTTATATCATCTTATCCAATCTACTTATCTATTACCATATCTCATCCTAAGCCCACTTTTGTGGCCATCTTTGTCTCACCAGGACACATATTTCCTCACTTCCTCATTTTCAAAGGATAGTGCATAATCTTTTATCTCCTCTCATATATCTCACCTCTTTTAATCCTTTACATCTATCGTCTTATCCAATTCAATCTCCCATCTAACAAGAATATAAGAGAGAGTGACTTTAATGTCAATTACCTTGTCCTTAAAGCAAATTAGAACATCACTACTCTTGAAAGGGGCCAATGTTGAAAGTTTTCTCCCAACTAGATTCGATCATGCATTATCACACATAAGTATGGATCTCGAACCTATCCTCTCTTGATGGTAAACCAAAAATGGAACCTCTTAACACATTTCACTTGCAGCCTTTCTATTGTTAACATACCTACCAACGTGAACTTAGTTATCTATTGGTCATCCATCCATCATTAGCCTCTTCCATCTTTCATCGTAATGATTTGGAATTATGTGGTCTCTGTCACTTTCCTATTTATGAAATTTAATATGGGCACCATGGCTCTTCCCATAGCATTTTCCTTATGGACAAGTTTCTCCTTCCAAGTGGGAACCCTACAATCATTACATCCATCACCCTCTTATCTACTTATAGGAACCACACTAAGGGTCCACAAGTGTTACTCATACATTCTTCATCCCCTACTAGGTATTCTACCTAGCGAACCCTAGCTCTTCCATAAAAATTCAAAATTTTAGATGCTCATCTAAAAGCTATCTTATCCAAAGAAAATAGACTGATCCCTCGAAGGACAGTTGTTCATATAAAGAAAAGAATGTTATAATTATAGACTAATCCCTCAAAGGACAACTATCGTACATATCTTATCCTACCAAATAAAGTAAAATCCAAAAGTATAAAGAAAATTGAAGAGCACTCCCTTGAAGGATGGCTACCATCTCATATCATGGCAGTGAAGGCTTCCCGCATTGATCAACCTTCTATATACTCAAAATAAAAACATAAAGTTCAAAAGAAAGCATCCTAAGAAATTTTCCTACATCAATATGTTTTATCATCCGTAGCAAACTTCCTACATTAATCATTTTGCACCACACTTCTTAGAGTTGTGGAATATCCTAGGGACAACCACCTAAGGAGAACCAGTCCTCCCCATACAAGAGTTACATCTAAAACCCCTTTATCATGTCGACAATAGGCTCATAAGGTCACCTTCCATATTCTCTTTATGATCCTCATAATAAATAACTATTTTTGGTTATGTGTTAACACATGTTATCGACTTTCAAGTGCATTTACTTATTTATTTCCTTTTCATGTTTATCTCCAATCCATTTCAAATCATTGATCCTACATACCCTCCTTGTTATGACATAATTTTTTTATTATCTTTTGAAAACTTCCTATCATGTCGCAGCCTCCTCTCACATCTGAGTTTCTTTTAGGCCATCCCTTTATTCTCTAATGATCTAACATCCATCCTATATCATAGGAATCCATCACATCCCATCCATTCTTATTCATATCTCATCCTAAGTCCACTTTGTGGCCATATTTTTGTTCCTTGTTGGGGCACCATTATTTCATCCCTTCTTCATTATGATCATATTTTTTCCCCATCCCACCAGGGACATATATTTTCTCGATTCCTCATATATGAAGGATATTGCATAGTTTTCCCTCACACCTTGTTAGACCTTTGTCTTGACTATCCTCACATTTTTTCCACATATTTTTATGTATTCCTTTGACCCATTGGTCCCACAACTTGTACATCCATTTAAGTGGATTCCCATTAGACTCCCTCCATATTGTTGTGATTTTCTCTGAATCACGGGTCCATAGGACATGTTTAATCATCTCCATTGAGGCCATACTTTATTCCCTACCAAAGTGATTCTAAAATCACCGCCATATTTTTAATTAATATTTAGTTTTTGTTTACCCTCGTCTAGGATATCTTATCTCATCATATTATTTTATCATCCTTCTTCATCTATCTCTTTTAAACTCGTGATCAAATTCCCTTTGTGTCATCAATCCCTACTTTGAGGGGGAGCACCTCATCAATCGTCTTCTCATTTCTTCTAATTTTTGTCTCATGACTTGTCCAACGTAAACCACTTGACAAAAAGGGGCAAATGTAGACACAAATTTTTGTATCGGTACCCCTCGCCCCATGTTCACTCTCTTCTTGCATGCATACACCTATTTGAATCTTCCCCTTCTCTCCAAAATCCTATTTATTCCAGTTTATTATTATTTCCCACCTTCAATCCTATCTTACACTTACCATTATTTTCCACCTTGATTATTTATTAATCATTCCTAATCATCTTTAGTTAATTCTAAACACTGATTTAATTCATTTTTTCTCTCTAAATCTTCCACTTTATCCTTTTTAGGACGTCATTTAATAATATCACCTCTCTGTGGCATTTATTTAATATTATCCACCTCCACCTACCCATTTACTCATCCTAAACAACCCTAATCCATGCTAAATCTTCTAAACCTTAATCCCACATCAAATGGGATCTTTGTCTCGAGCTCACCACCTTTCCACCACCCAAATGGATGGGTCCCGTGTCAGCGGTGACCCATCCCGGTCATTTTCAACCCTATAAATTCACCCCTATCCCTCCCTTTCTCGGGATAACATTGAAGACTCTTACTTAGCTCTCTTATAGTTTTTCTTTCATCTCTTGTGTGTCTTTCCAAATGCTATCACTATCTTAGAGCCATTCTTTGAGATCTCTTTCCCATATTTGGATATTTGAAGTCCTCTTGCCATCTTGTATTCTTGGATCTACCATATATATCCTCCTAACCATCATCATCAGATTTTGGAGGTTCTGCAGGTCATCAAATATCATCGTTCTTGCATGAAGCCATCTTTATCATCATCTATAGATCATTATTTTATCCATTTACATTCATTTATCCCTAGATCATCCCTAGTCTCCGTCGACCAGTCAGTCCTGTCATGGGGTGCATTTTAAGAGACCTTTGGGAAATCAAAGGTGGAAAATCCCTGAGCGAATATACCTAGAACCACTTTCGTAAAACAAGTGAATTTTCTAGGGTTTGTGTGCAACATTTTCACCTAAAATAAGCTTTCATTTTCAAGACATGCAACAACAAACACACTGTCACACAATTGTAAAATTTAAATCTCCCATCAATAGAATATCCTTGTCGCGGGTCAGAGAAATACTATTGCGTGCATCACTAGTAGCAGTGTCATGCGTCAACAACTAAACCCTTGTCATGCGTTATTGAAATCTCCTTATTGTGTGTCACTGAAATGTCCTTGTCGTGTGTTAGTGAAATATCCTTGTCGCACATCAGTGAAATCTCCTTCCCGCACATCAGTCATTTCTCCTTGTCATGCGTCAATGAAATATCCTTGTTGTGTGTCAATAAATAGCACTTTTCACCTGACTACAAACTTCAAAATAGATCTGCATTATGCATTAATGCTTAGAGTACACAATTTCATAGTACTTGATATGCTCGATACCTCAACTAGTAATTAGTTAGTAGTATACTACTCGATGAATCACCTAGGTTTTTATAGGAGATGTTTTCAAATGTAGGCGAAGTCGACCCCTAAAAAAAAATATATTGTAAATTTTAGGTGAACAAGACACTAACCTGCTCTAAAAAATTTTCCTTTTCAAATTTTCCTAAAATGAAAATTTCACCATATTACGAATATTCACCACTAAAATTATCCCTACTTGGTTGTCGTCAATCCACCCTCCATTTTTTCCCCTCTGCCATTTAGATCCCTAGTCATCTACTTTTTGTCTCCATAGCCACTCAACCTTCAAATCTTACTATTCTTCCCTTTATGTATCCTTGGATCTATTCTACCAATACCCATTCACTTGCTAACTTAGCCGATCACCATCGACTATATCTATCTTTATTACATTCATCATCATATTTCATAATTTTCTTGTAGCCTTTCTATCATATCCAGTTTCAAATCTCTTGCAAGTTCCTATCTGTCATCTCGGTGCATCATCGGTTCCATCTCTACCTACGAGCCTTTAGATTTTTATTTTCCACAATTTTTTAGTTGATCTTCTCCATTGACCATCGACTAGGCCTCTACATTCTTGGGTAGCTATCGACCCATCCAGGTTTGATTTACTTTACATGCATTTAAATCAAATATGCATTTCTATCTTATATCTAGCATTTCAATTTATATTTTAGTTTAGATTATTATACATCCAATTTATCAATATTTTATCTTATCATTATCAAAACATAGGTTTACATCCATCCTAGGAAGCTTTCACTTCTCGGGACTAACTTTTCAGGAAACCCACCCATATATCTACTAATCCATTTTTGTGTTGATTTTGTTCTATTTACATGTCATTTAGCTCACTTTGAAGAAGGATATCTCATTTGTGCCCATATTCATCATCATCCCATCTTGAGGTACCTTAAACCCTCGCATATTTGGAGTTTTTTATTTTCTTTAGTACTAGTTCAATAATCGAGCAGGAACGAGGGAATTTGGTCAACACAAAGTTGATGAGTAAGAGAAAATATAGAAAAGATCATTTACAAGCAAACAAAGCACACATGAAGTTCCAAACCCATACTTATTAAGGTTCCAATATTATACAGATCCAAGATAGTAAATTTATAATTTAGACTGTACTATAGTTGTATGCGCTTCTACCCCTACTCAATTTCCAGTTTCATAATTTGTACTAAAGCATTTTCATTATCTCGATTTACCTATTTCACTATTTTTCACATCCATATCCTCCCTATTTGATGTATACAACTATGTATTCTTCTCCCTTGTGTATTTGAACTATTATTTATTGTTTCATCAATCAATCCAAGTGTTAATGCATTATTCTAATTATGAATGGTTAATTTTGGAAGTTAATTAATCATAATAGTCATCTATACAAACCCTTACATCCTTTTTATTGTTTTGCACTCCCATAAGACTAAAATTTTATTATGTTGCAAACAGATATTATAGTTAGGGCATTGACATACCTTAACTCTCTACTACATTTATTTAAATTTTAGTTAGGGAATCTACATCCCTCATCTTTATGGTTCAATAGTTATAACTTATTAGGCATGTTACTCCATGGAAATTTCCTACAATATTCAACAAGTGATAGCTTGGTTCACATACCGTCAAGTGTATTATTAAATAATATCAATGTTGGGCCCATGATTTATTGTATTATTTATTCTTTAAGTCCTTAAGGACTTGACATTATTTATTCATGTTTCATTATTCTTTAGAGGTACATGGGAATTTCATAAAAGGATGTGTATGATAAGATCATAGGAGTGTGCAAGAGGTAACCGCAAAAATTATAAGGATAAGAAGTATATGCATAAAAAGAACATTTGGAATGTTCGAGAGAAGAGAAAACAACCATAGCAGAAACATGAGTTCAAGAATAGACTAAAGCTTTATTTCTAGACACTTGCATGAAGTTGACAGAAGGTTGGATAATGTTAAGGATAAGTTTCATATTAAATTGAATATCAGCATGCAAAGCATATGAGTAAAGTGATAAAAGGCTAATTTATCTACCATTGAATGAACTAGTTAATTAGAATTGTAAACTTGAGGGCTATTATTAACTAATGAAGGACAAGTTCCCACTAGTATAAATACCCATGAAGGTGTATGTATTATATATGTATTTCGATTAAGGAGTTAGATGAGTGAGGTATGAATGAATTGTATTTCAGCTACTAGATGGCTAAAACTTGTAATTGAACATCGAGATGATATATGAGGATTGTGGTGAATCTATGCTTGGCTATAATGTATGTCAATGTACTAGGAATAATAGTTTAAATTTCTATAATAAAAATTCACATCACCCTTTCTAACTATGATGGAACTTGAAACCTCTCGGGCTTTGAGTAAGCACACCTTAGTTTATATAAGTGTGATAAGTCGTCATGACAGTGAGGAAAATTTTGCACAACTGATATAGGAATGATGCGTGCATATGGTAAGTAAACTAATAAACTCCAACATTTTGGTTTTATTGTTGGGACCTTCATTAAAATGCAAGGATGAAGTGTACAGAAGATGCATCATTTAACATAAGAGAACTTCAAATCCTAACTACACACTTTTGAGGACGCTTTCGTAAAACATCATCCAAGTTGTAAGGATTTTTCTCCAAGAAATTGGGTTGAAGCTAATCTATATGATGAACTATATGAAAAAAATCTTTGAGATTTTGTTACACCTACATGCATGCTTAGTTTCTTATTATTTGGGAAAAAGAATGAATTTTGGTTGAATTATCCTTGGACTTCTTAGCACACAAAACATTTAGCACAACATGACATAATATGGACATATGTGGTAGATGACTAGTGGAAGGAAAACTTGAGTTATATCCTTTAATATTAAGTATCAACCTTTTCTTATATGTATGAAGCATAATATATGTTTTTAGGGAGCCACGAGGATCATGCCTATAACACCTACCATTAGAGATTAATAAAAATATGATTGATATCGAATCAAAATTTTCCTAATTGAATTCTAAACATTCTATAGTGTGGGAAGCATAAGATATAGGAAGGACAGGAAGATATCAAGAACATGGTATGGATTCTCTGGATGAGCACACCCTTAGGAGGAAGAAACTTGAAGAAAAAGGAACAAGTCATTGGAAAGAGAGGTAGTACATATATGAGAATCAAATCTAGGAACTGTGAGTGATGACAATCAATGTTGGTTAGGGCAAGGAGAGCACCAATGACAAGGAGCTCTAGGAAGAAATGACAATGCACTAAGAGAATATACGAGATCTGGAGGATGAGGAAGGACAATATAATTCGATGGTATCCTGGTCCAACCTTCTATGTCTATTCACACAACTAGGTCAACCAATAGAGAGAAAGTTTTAATAAAAAGTGATAGTGATAAAGGATTAAAATGGGTTAAGAAGAAATAAACTTTGGATAGTATTTTACCATATGTTTTATAATCATTGCAACCAACACCAAAGAGACAATCGTTGAATCCTAATATACCAAAATCACACTGATTCAAGATGATGACCGCCAACACCAACACACTAGTTCCAATAGGAAAACAAGAAAATACATCGATACAATAGGGATTTGGAGCTAATCCCTCGGTTCAAGTAGTTGCGAGAGTGGATACAACACCTCAATAGCTAATATTATTGTTCAAGGAAGAGATGTAAATGCCACACAAGTGGACGCACCAAACATTTTTTTATGTAATTTCCTTAGACCTACCAAATTACCATGGTATCTAAAATATTTTGGAACATTTTCTCAAATGTGAACTTATATGACAAGAAAAAGGTATAACTTCCTTAGAACGAAAGGAAACCTAGTTTGTGTTTATGCTACTTGATTGTGCCCATTCCTGGTATCGAGAGTACAGCCCATCATAAGTAATAGTAGATTATGATCAACTTAAAGTGGTATTTTTACCCGAGTTCGATATTTCGTAGTCCGAGCAAAAAGAGTATTTTGGTGCTCAAGTAAATCAATAAAGAACTCACCGAAAGTGTATGTGCATATGATGTGTGTTTTAAAACCCTGATCTCTAATATATCTTATGGGATACATCCTACACAACATGCACAATGGTTTTTAGGGGAGCGATTACTACCCTTTATGTGTGCATTGTCACCCAAGACTTTCACCAATCCTCGAGAAGAATTAGAATCATTCTTGTCCATTGAAGTGGTGAGAATTTTTGATATCTTGGTGTAAATCCATTCATGGAGACACATATCCCATTTATGGTGACCTAACTAGAGAAATTAACAACAAATAGTTCATGAAAAAATGCAGCGGAATTTTGTGTAATGATTGTGAGGTGGAAGTCCGTACTGAAAACATGTGCTCACACGAATTTTAAAGGACATTCTTATAGTGTGTGAGATTTTTGAATGAATGAACGATGCTCAAAGTTTCCCCTACTCCACTATGCCAATTAGGTAAAGGTGTCCACGTAATATAAAATATTTAATGCACACACTCATGATACATCAGAGTGTCGCATTATTGACAAAATCCATGAAGACAAATCACTAGGACTTCGACAAATTGTCATATAAAATGCTAATAAAGGGCATAGTGGATATGGTCACAAAAGAAATAGACGAGGACAAGGAGGTCACATAGGGTTCAGATATCCATCTATAACTTGTTATAAATTTATTTCACTAGATCACTACCAATGTGATTTCCCAGTATTCCCAACTTGCGCACATTGTCAAAAGGGCAAGATTTACCCAACTGTATAATATAATGAAATAAAAATGTAAAAATGGTTCGGAATGATTAAAATATCATGCATTATAGGGTATTAGAATATGTCGGAAAGCTATACCAATGATGGAACCAAATGCTAAAGTACATGTAACAACACGCATTTTATATGTGGACAAGATATGCCATTAAACAAGGTGCATCCCACAAAATTATATTTTGTGAAGCCCTATCTGATGGAAAGTAACAATGAGAGGTTCTTCGAGTGTGAAAAACTTGATAAGAGAAATTAAAGGAGAGATATAATTCCTCATATATTAGAAAAAGCTATGACATAAAATGTTAAAATATTTTGAGAATGAATGAATTAGCAAAAATGATTTTCGAGAGGTATGTAGATTACTTGCACAAAAAGGTATCTTACCCTTATTAGGTCAATGGTTATCACACAATTTGAGGAAGGTGGAACTCAAGATAAAATTGGGGACAACACAAAAGTAGGATGTAAGATCATCAAATGTGAAAGGTTTTGATAGAGAGGTACTTTTTGATGTCTACATATATGACTAGAACATTAACGACATATTAGTCGAACCGATGCGGAATTCAACATACTCACATTATATTCCTAGAAAAATATGGGGTGATCAACATTACATGAATCCCAATGCATTTTATTAATGGCTAAGAAATATGGGCAGATCCTATAGGAGTCTTAAAGAATTCCATAATTAGTACTATGGGGATGAAGTTCCATGGAGATTTCGAGGTCATACCATTAGTTGAAGTGGATAATTTTCCAACACTACTTGTATGGCCTTAGTGTTATGCCAATAATTATGATTTATGATTTAAGAAATCATATGTGAGTTTCAAAAATGATGGTCGGTGCATCATCTTCCTAATGGACCCTAAATAAAGTGCACCGTATGTAGATATTGTGGAAGAACACGAGGATTTGGAGCATATATACAACATCAAACTATATGGATAGATAATTTTGAGCCAAATAAGGAAGGAGAAGTGAAGAGGGGCTAGTCAATGTCTGATACAACTAGTGTGGCATGTGAAAATTAGGCACATGGTTCATAAAAACTGATAGAAAGTGATTGTTGTAGGATTACGAGTGCATCTTACTACTATATTGTCCAAGCACCTACATATGTTTGCATTAGTATTCAAAGAATCATTACGAAAACCCCAAACTCAACCAATTTTTATTGGGAGTGAAGATATCCATAATTTTTTCAAGGACATAGATTCCCATATGCAAACCGATGAGGCATGATAGAATTTCTTAGCCTATTTATTAAAAGGTATTGTACCAAGATGGTGGGCAACAAAATGGCTAATGTTATCATGGATGACATAAAGGAGGCTATAAATTCTAGGTTCAAACTTCATAATGGTGCACAAATATACCCTAGTTACAGTGGAATCATTATTCCATAAGAACATACAAATATGTGTGTAGAGATATGGATGACTACAAAGGTTAGAAATTCCTTATGGACAAATCTATTCTATCATACACTCTGTGTATGGGCATGAGCATGGTATGTCATTTTTATTTGTGAAGAGAATCAAATAATTGGAAATTACTAACACAGAGATTTATCCATACCTTTTCCTTTGTCTCATCAGTCCCCAACTTGACTTACTCACTTCAATGTATAAAAGATGTGGTATTTGGATTCGATGCTCCTATGGAAGAAAAAAATTTGGTGTTACATAAGGAAAAGATATTTTTCTAACCATAATGTTCACTAAAGATACTATGGGAAACATCTCCAAAGAAAGGGAGGAAGTGTCATTATAACGGAAACCTAGTGCTCGAAAAGGTAAGAAAAATTTGATAATACAAATAACTGATGAGTATTATAATTACCATTTACATGTGGATGTCTCTTATGGGTCATGAGGATTTATCAAAAACAAAAACAAAAAACAAGGCAGTTGACCATGGGATGAACCTTTAAAATCCATACAAATCAACACTAGCAACAAAATTGAACCAAAAATGGAAACCGCAGGTGACTACTAGAGTGAATTGGAAATCGCCAAGGTTGTAGAGCTATTACATGAGTATGAAGATATCTTTCCCACATGATATCATGAAAATAAGATATTACACCCATCCTTGGGCATGATGCAAATCAAATTAATCTAGGGGTCTAAACTAGTTAGAAAGAACCCATATAAAATGAATCTAAACCTATGTGTAAAAGTCAAAAAGGAACTTGACCACGTGTTAGCTACCAAATTCATAATACCAATGGACGAATCTAAATGGATAAACCCTTTAGTAATCAGCATCGAGAAGGATGGGTGCATAATAATTTTTGTGGATTATCACACTTTGAAATTTGTATTTATAATTGATCATTTCCCTACTCCCTCTATAGAATATATTTTAGAAGGCGTAGCGGGTAGGGAGATATATACTTTCACAGATGGATTCTCTGGTTATCACTAAGTTAGAATTACATAAGAGGATAGGAAAAAGATAAATTTTGTGACCAAAAGGAATCATACGCCTACACATTCATGTCATTTGGGCTTAAGAATGTACCCGCTATCTTTTCACACATTGTTGTCACTACTTTTGAGTCTTTTGTACGCAAAATTTCTTCAAGTATACCTAGATTATTGGATGGTCTACAGATTGGTTAGGGATCATTGTGATAATTTTATATTGATGTTTGAGTATTGTCGATAGTTACAAATTTCATTAAATTTGAATAAATGTGTGTTCGACACACCATTCAGAACCTTGTTAAGACACATTATCTCGTAAAGATCGATTATTAATAGACCCATCCAAAAATACAATCTTAGTAAATCTCACGTAGTCACAAACAAAAATAGGTTCATTCAGTTTTGGGAAATTGTGGATATTATCAGAAGTTCATTAAATGCTTTTCAAAAATTAGGGTGGAATTATAAAATTTAATACAAAATATAAAAGAATTCGGTGGGGTTCGGATCGAAACATGCTTTTGACCATCTCAAAGAGAAATTACCCAAAACATCTATTATACAATATCCAAATTAAAACACATTGTTTCATGTACATGTAGACATCTCAGAATTCTTGTTAGAGCAATATTGGCACAACCAGGAGAAGGAACTCTCAACCATCCAATCTATTTTTCAAGATAGAAATTGAGACATGCATAAATAAATTATAATACCACAGAGTGTGAAGGACTATCCATGGTTTACGCACTTAAAAAAATTGGCATTATCTCTTGGCCAATCCATTTGTGCTATTTATAAATCACATGGCTCAAAATACTTGGTCAAAAATCTATATTGCATGGGAGAATTTTTAGACGGATAATATTTTTAGGAGTTCCAGCTTTTCGGTGGTTTTGAAGTTGAGTAAAAACAATGCATGGCCTCGATCATTTTTCTTTTATCAATCTTGGTGAAGAAGCACAACCCATATAGGATGACATGTAACATTATCAATTTATTATCATCTAAAGTGAAATTAATGAGTTGTAGGATGTTCCCTTCTTCCTAAATAATGGGGTGGCACCAAAATTATAAGGTTAATCAAGACAAGAAATTAGTTGCGAAGTAACACCATATCAACTAATTATAAACCAAATTTATAAAATGGGGCATGAGAAAATTTTATGGTGATATGTCCTATAAAGCATGAAATAAAATATATCCTAAGAGAAGAGCATGAATTAGTTGTAGGGGGTCACTATGTAGGAGATGTTAATGTACACTGAGAATCAACATCTCGAGTCATAGACGCACATGACCTCTCGAGGTCATGTTGGGACAGCTGGAATGAAATGGATGGGATGGTAATAGGATGGGAAAATAGAATTCGAATGAAATATATGGGAGAGACATCAAGAAATCAAGGCAATCTAATATTCTCAACTAGAAAAATGGGTATTTTCTCATTGAGTGCAATAAACGCATGTCTCACTTGTTCGGTGTAATGGTACGATTAATTATGATCTCTATACATAAGTCATGATCAATATCGGTGGAACCAAATAAGACTCTACTTGGTTGTGGAACATGGGGAGTTTTCCTTCATCATCTATGAATTCCTCTCCAAAGAGGGTCATGAATATATGATGAATGATGGAATAAGAACAATTCTAATCTCTACATAGATGGTTTTCCCAAAAATATTCGGTAGTGTCTACCTCATCATTCAAATAAAACACTTGTATAATGATGGTAGGTGGGACTTAGGTATTTTGAAAGATAACCTATATAAGGCCAATCATGTGTCAATCTTCAGTTGTAGCATGGTCAAGGTCACAAATTATTTTTCTTAGATGGCATTGACCCTCAATGGTCATGTGGTCATAAGCCAAAGATGTATAGAAATAAAAAAACATGCAAGAAACCAAAGGGGTCTGAAGTTAAGGTCAGGTAACCTAGGCTGCTATGGAAATGTGGGGTTGTTGTTCATTCCAATCTAATTAATCTAGATTCCTATTTTAAACAAATAATGCAAGAAAATTTAAACTAAATAAAAGTTGATTACTCTCCTTTTAATTTAATTAAATATGAATGCAACTAATTAAATTTAAAACAAATTAATCTACTTGTTTTTGGTATTTTTAATGAAACTTTTAAATGCAAGTAAATAAAAAAAGCTAACTAATTCCTAATCTATGGTTTTGGGATTTTCTGGTTTAAGGGAAATAAATAAATAAAATATACAGATGAAAGGAAATTTCTTCTAACTAAATAAAATGACCTCTATGCTAAAATAAAATAAACATGGAATAGTCGGATGTGGCGATTCCTATGTTGTTGAATTTTAAGTTAATTTAACTAAACGAGGATTCTTTCCAATTTATAATTGTGGATATATACAATTTAGTGTAATGCTTTACTTTGAGATCACAGGGAAGAAATGAAGCTTCTCAGAAGAAATTTATTTCCCCAAAACTTCCCGAGTAAAACACCAAAAATCCATAGAAGCTTTAAATGTGAATAAATGCAAAAAAATTCATAGACACAAAAGCTTCCTCAAGCTTCTTTCCCTTACAGATCCACAGGGATAAGTAGGGAGGAAAATTCAATAAAATATTTGTTTGTATGCGTGTTTAAATATAACTAATAAATAAAATGAAAGTTGTGGGTGCTTTTAAACGAATAAATGAAGAAATGTGCACATAAACTTCCCTGTAAATCCTTTCTCGAAAAAATCCATAGGAAAAATATCGAAGGAGATATCAACAAAAGCTACTTACAGGTAATGAAAACTTACTAATTCTATTTCCTTAAAATAAATATTGATTTGATGAAGAAATCTAAACTCTAATTTAAAAGAAAGCTTTAAATAATTTAAATTACACCCCAACCTAGAAATGTAGAACCATGACAATATCCAAAGGTAGTTGTGTTTTCCTTTATCCCCTCAACTTATTTTCCAGTGATGAATCCAAATGGTCTAGGGAGTTGTGTTGGTTGGTATGCAGAAGAAGTTGTGCGATCCCGAGTAGATGGTTGCATGTTAGTTGGTCTCAAATACAGGCAATGAAGTAACAAGGAAAAGCTCTAAGTTTCTTGTGTACTTCTTGGTTTTTATAAAAAGTTTCAAGGGAAATGGTCTAGCACACTTGGAAATCAATAAGTGTCAAATCATCCAAAAAAAGGGTAGTCAACTTACTAAGAATAGTAAGTAAATAAGGAAAATTTCATATGCATCTAACAAGCTCGAATTAGGGTAAATTCTTGAGAGAAACATGTGCAAAAAACACAAAGAAAATTGCAACATGCGTATAAAAATGGGATTTTTAAGTCTCAAATTAAAGCACACAGAACCTCCAATCTATGCGGACCGATGGTTACACAACCATCGTGGTGGTTACGTAACTTAAAGGAAAAATTCCAAGGAAAAGTAGCAAAATATATTTGTGAAAGAAAATATTTGGAAAGCATTGGACTTAGATGGATTCACTACTTTCATTCGGAGGATTTAGGGTTTCGATAAATATATCTCCACTCTCTTTGCCAAACATTGAAAAAATAGGGTTTTTTAAATCAAAGGAAAATATTTCCCTATCACAAAGAATTTTATTTCTTTTTCATTGGACTAGGCTCAAATGGCATCAAGTTCTATCAAAAAAATTGACAAGGATGTAGAGGAAAAGAAATTTCTCCAGGGATTTGAAAAAATACAAATTGGCCGTGGGTATTGTTTTCTCCTCTATTCCACCCCCTACGATGATGTTTCCCAAATGGTGGTCAGGTATGTTACCATTGAAGGACATTTTTATACCCTACCCCTTCACCATTTTATGCTTTTGAATCATTTCGAAGTTCTCCTAGTGTTAGTCTCTCGTACTATATTCTTTACTCTCTTGAAAAATCTATTCATGAGGTTCAATCCCATAAGAGAGTTATTTCCCTTCACCAATGTGTAATTATCCTTCTTCACATGTATTATCATGACATAGTTGTTAATATCCCCTCAAGCTCAATTCCCCCTCCCCCTATATATCCCAAAAAATCTAAAATACTTAGACATCCTTCTCCCCCCTGCTAAAAGGGTTCTTAAAGCATTGTCAAAGGAAAGACACGATGTGGTGGAAATATTTCTCACCATCAACCCAGGACCAACCTCCCCTTGACTTTTAAAACTCGGTTTGGGGCCCACCTGTTAATTCACAAGCCTCGGGGAGGATGTGCCTCTCATGGTTAACATTGGTAATAAGGGGAAGCAACCCTCTAATATGGACATTAAGGAAACCTTTGCAGAACTTAATAGGACTCAAAAGGAACTGGATTCCACTCTTGAGAAGATTGTTTCTAAAAATATAAACCACCTCACCATGCAGCATTCTTTTCTTGAGTTTCTAAATATTCGGTTAAACAAATTTGTGATGTGAGTGGTATTCCAGAGGATCTTTGGAAAGGTGACAAAGCTACAAAGAAGGCATTCTCCTCTAGTAGCAAGGACCCTACAATGCATACTACCCTGAATCTCTTCACAGCTCTAGAGGAAGTGAAAAAATTATTTAAAATATGTTTAAAGTAACTAGAACAGATCCTCCTCATTTTTGTTTTTTTGGTTGTTTTATGTTGATCGTGCAGTTGTTGGGTTGTTGTTTATATGTTCTCCAACTTCTTTTTGGCAGACTGTCTTTGCCTTTGTTTCTTTTTGTATATTCCGGCATGTAGGCCTTTTTTTGGGGGTGTGGCCCCCACATATCAAAAAATCAAGTTCTTATTTTTGTTAAATCTGCTTGTTAGGCCTTTTTGTTGGGTTATGGCCCCCAACTATCAAAAAACCACATTTTAACTTTTTCTTATCATGTCATTGGGATTTTCGTACTATGGGGTATGGTCCCCCCAAAACCATTTACCACTAATAAAAAATATTTTTGAAAGCACGTAAGGCTAGGAAACTAAGAAGTAAATAAGAATAATTCACATAGGCATGCAAAAAGTAAGGAAATAGGACTGGACATCATCATTTGTTCTGGAAATGAAATTTATCATCATTGGGGATTTTTACTATTCTGAAAATGTAGCATCGTGTAATTTTGGGTGCGTACATATTTCCCCCTTGTATAATATTTTTATCCATGAATGGGTGTAAAACGTGAAGTCTCGAGTATGGAACTCCCAAATGGGAAAGTTAGAACTTGTACCTCATACTCGTGTGTTGAAATCACACAAATCCAAGCTTCCACACCCTTCAAAAAAAAATGTGAATCAAGTGCAAATAAAATATATAATTGAAAAAAAAATTCTAAATTAAAATGACAAGAGTACTCACCATGTCATTAGGGATGATAAATATACATGCATTAGCACTCCAGTCCTACATACACGCACTCAAAATAACATTAGAAAACTCTATACAAACAACTTTTACTATTTTTAGAAATCATTCGCACTTACCCACTTAGCGAATCTTAGAACTATGGACCACATATGATTATCTCACACAAGAACATAGTCAAACCAATGAGCATCTTGAGAGGATGGCAAATGAATCGAAAGTAACGGAAAAGGGTCATAATTGGGTTAGTTATTTGCATTTGTTTGTTTTTTCCTAAAATGCGGGACTTCGTCAAAACTAGTCATAGTGGGGTTATTTTCAGAAAAATTATAGTGAAAATGAGCACAAGGGGGGCATCATGTAGGTTTTGTTTTTGTTTGGCTTAATTTGGTATATTTTTACTATTTTTTTAATTTTTGGCCTTTAGGGTGCAAACCAAATTTTTTGGGCAAAACTACCACAACGGTTTGCACAATTGTCAAGGTAGTTTTCAAAATTTTGGATAAGTATGAATTTTGTTTTGTTTTTTATTAGGTTTATATTATTTTTGTGAGCTTGTTTTATGCCTATGAGGTTCTAACTTATTGTTTTCTTGTTGTTTATGGATGTAGGGAAAGTATATTAGAGAAGCAAAGCTCGTGAGTAGGATTTTTACCTTAGATCTTGGAGAGGTTAACTCGGGAAGAGAGGGAATTATTGAAAGAGATGGTGATTGGAGGATTTCATAGACACGCTTAGTTTCACCTATGAGTAACTTTGTGAATTTTTTACCTACTGGGATGCATACCAACACTTTCTGGCTACCTGGAATTAGAGGTGAGTGGGCCATCATCTTGGAGGACACCTATCATATTCTTGGGGTTCCTGTCATAAGAAGTAATTTAGTGTTGACAAGTGCTAGCACTATAGCTAAGGCTTGCATAGTTAGGCCACCTACTTGGGATATGGAAAGGAACTTGACATTGGTGTTAAACAGGATTTAGGTTGGTTTTGATTGATAGCACGCCTATCCCCACTCTTCGCAAGGCCATCATAGGTATCTTGGCCTCACATTTGATTAGAGATAAGGGAGAGGAAAGGTTTCTATATTGTTGGGATCCTATAGTAAAAATAATCAAGATGTATGGCATGGTGTATGCCTAGGGAGTAGAAATTTTGGGCACTACTTATCATGACCTATATAGGATTAGAGGACTCAAGGAAAGTCCCTTAATCATCCTACACTTGTTATGTCCTGGGTTTATGAGAGGATGATCCCCTACCAGAGGGGAATTGGGATAGCAAATCTCATGGAAATTAGAGTAGCAAGGTAGGTTGACATGGCTCTGCTCAGGGGCCCATATCAACTTATTTCCACACCGACCACGGCGGACATGATTTTGTAACCATATTAGGATATGGATGGTAGATTGAGCCAAGAGAGCATTACTTTTACCACATGCAGTACCACGGTTCATTTGATTGACCATACCGGTTGAGTTAAGACTCATTGGGTCTTGAAGGTACATCAAATTAGCCCCGGTCCAAGCATCCCTATGTAGATTTCATCCTAGTTGTGGCAACATTGTATGTGAGAGGCATACGATATTTGATAATTTCCCTAAAGAACAAGATAGAGTGGACAATTATTACTCTAAGGGTTCCTATCGGTACACCATGGGCCACACCAAACCTCGTAGTTGGGGCTGCGATAGGCCCAGAAAGTACTTCAGATTAAGGTGGGCCCAGGACACATAGTGAGGAGGATGAGGTTGAGATAGATTCAGGATTATATGAGGAGAGTGATCCAGAGTAGAAAATAACTAGAGAGGCCTCAAAATCTTCCAAAGTTGAGGTGGAGGTGAAGGAGAAGATGGTGTACATGGAGGAGACTCAACCTATAGAGGGGTGGCATCGGTGCACTTGCGAAATCGGGAGGAGATAAGGGTACAGGATAAACATACTCCCACTCTTGCACAACCACTAACGTCAGTCGTCAATCTGAGATGGATGCCTAAAGATCCTAGTGAGTGAAACACTCTTCTCTATACATTTATTCCTTAGACTAGAATGTTAGTGAATTATCTTCTATCTCTTTTTATAAATATTTTTTACTTGCAATTATTTTTACTTACAATTTACAGCTACTATAGATGGATGGAGAGACCTTATTCATCATATTCTCTTTGACATGTTGGAGATCCCCATGAAGATTACATGAGAGAAGATGTTTGCGAGATATATGACATCTAGCGATGGATAGATGCTACATCGAAGTGTTCATGCCAACATGGCATGCAATAGAGGCCATGACTCAGATGAGGACTCGCCTTTCTTTTTACAAAGAGGTTGAGAGGAGACGATGGAGAGATCATTAACGTAGCAAAGCTACCACTACTGGTCGATCACAAGGGTAGTCTCATAGGTCTACACATAGAGGATCTAAATCTGCACTGAGCCACTCTCATCATAGGAGTTGCAGTAGGATTCCACGTGCCGCTTCTTCCTCTTCTCATGGATCTAGGAGGGAGGGATGGGCTTAGGGCCATTATTTCTTTGATATAGTTTTTGATACATATATCAATTTTTTTTGTATTTTGGGCTCATGATTGAGCATTTTTTACCACACTTACTATATAGTGTGATGGCATTTTACATGAGAAACTTTGACATTATACATATATATATATATATATATATATATATATATATATATATATATATATATTTTGTTTCAGCGTTCCTTGTAAGAGTTGACTTTGTTATGGTATATCTCATCTGTGTACTCTTATATGGTTTGGAATTTCTGAATGTTTTTATATTTTAGAATGTATGTTGTGGATGGTGATGCAATGTGGTAACAAAATGATTTTATTTTATTTTATTGCTTATGCATATGACAATGAATTATAACTTAAATAATTTGTTTCTCAAGTAATATTTATCATTTCTATTTCACTAAGACAATGGGTTGAATGTGGTATGATAAAATGATGAACACACTCCATTCCTAAATCCATGCAACTAGTAAGATACGAGGGCTCATCACCGAGAGCCAAGAAGGAGGCGAGTTATATGACTTAAATAATGGTGAATGTGAATGATGATCAAGAGACAAAACTTTGACAAAGATATAATTAGAAACTTGCAACTCAACCCTAATCAAGATAAACTGACTAGTTTAAAATGAATTTTTCTTGTAATTTTTACTAGACTTTGATTCATGGATGGCCTATTGATTGAAAAAATCTGGTTTTGAGGAACAATTTTCTCTTAACATACACATCTAGTTCATTTTCATGGGAATTTTCATAATTAATTTCACTCATTTATTTAAGAACTTGTGATTTATTATTGTGAACTCCTACATCTTTCCCCATGTTACCGTAAGAAAGCATGCACTCATCACCGAGGACAAAACATAAGCGAGTAAGGGAACTTCCTCCTTTCCCAATCTCATGCTACCAGTAAGAAGTATGGGATCATTGTTGAAGATTGGTAGGGCCGAGAAGTGTATTTTTATTTATAAATGAAATAATTTTGTATTTATTATTTATTTATATATTTTTTAATTGACTTTGGGTTGTGATTTTAGGAGGGAACATTTTCCCCTAACCTCAACCCCACGCAACTAGTAGGATGTGAGGGCTCACCACTAAAGGTTGAGACAAGCAAATAGATATTCTGGTGAAATGTTTAGAATTTTTCTGTCATCATGAGATATTTTTAGGGAAATATTTGTCATCAAGAATCTTCTAGAGAAACTATGGGTAAGAAACACCCGAATTGGAAGAAATCATGAAGATAACTAAGTATACAAGTCCTTATAAAATCACTATCAAGATTTTTTCTCATGAACTGAAATGATGAGAAGTGAAGTGAGTACTAAGGAGATATGATTTTGATATATTTTCCAATCTTCGAAAGCTATAAAATTTATTTGAAAAGTAAGTTTCCATTTTACATTTTCACAAGATGATAATACAAATGACGAAGTTTTATCAATGCCATAATGTATAATGTGGAAATGCAAGTGACTATATGTAAAATCGTTTAAGGTGAAGTGATTTGGGAATTTCCAAAATCCTCACCCTCTAAAGTACACAGATGATATGTACCATTCTTATAGTCTTCCATTACCTAGTATGGGCCTAACCATTTTGGTCTAAATTTCATTCTTTCGTTAACCTTCTTGTCAATCCGATGTCTAACCTCAATACAAGGTCTCCTACTTGGATTTCTCATTCGTATACTTTCTTATTGTATTAACGACACATCCTATCAACATAGACCTGATGATGTTGCTCAACACTTTGAGTCATTTTTCATCCAAGGTTTCCAATTCTTCCAATCACACTTCTCAGTACGCATCTTTGTCAATAATACCTTGCGAGAGACACATGAAGGCTTGGTAGTTATACCTCGAGCAGTAGGACCACTTTGGCACCAAAGACTACATAAAAAGAGTTTTCCTCGTAGGTATTCACATTGAGGTTCTATAAGCCCACAAGGATGGAAATAACTTTAAGTTCCAATCTCTCTTACTCTCCTTAACTATCTTAAGGAGGATGGACTTCAATTTCTTATTCATAGCCTTAGCCTGTCCATTGGCCTGAAGATAATATAAAGAGGTTGTGTGATGGGATATCTTAAACTGTGTACACTACTCATGCACCTATTCATTCTTGAATGGGGTGTCATTATATGAGATAATGACCTGGGGGGAATTGTACCTATAAATGATTTGGTTTAAGATAGGCTAGGAAATTATTGATCCGGTATTGTAGTTAGAGGCATGGTCTCAACCCACTTTTTTAAATACTCTGTGGCCATAATAATGAAGTTGTGGCCATCTAAAGATGAGGGAGATAATTTCCCTATCAAATCTATACCCCAAGTAGAGAAGGGCCAAGGTGTGATAATCGGTTGAGGATCTTGTGTTGGGATATGTATGGCATGTGAACACTCTTGACACTTCACACATATTCTACAACATCATGCTCTAAGGTTGGCCAAAATTCCATTCAGTGGATCTTTGAAGCACTTGAATGCCATCCAAAATGGCCACCATAGACTCCACTATGGGATTTAAATAGAATTTTCTCCACTTCTTCTTCATCAACGCATCTTAACATCATGTCATCAAAATCCCTACGATAGATCACCTCTTCTATGAATTCATACTTTTGGATATGACACGTAGCCATTGTTTTTGTTGTGATGTCACTCCCTCAAGGTATGAATGATCTATGATGTGGTTTACTATATCAAGTGTACCATGAACATGAAGCAATGATAATTTTTTCTTCTATGTAGAAAACACATTCGTCAGGAAATTCTAGATCGACTAGCGCTATGTAGTTTATAGGGTTGTCTGCCAACCAATCAATGATGATTTTTCCCTTGATAGAATTTTGATTGATGAAATTGAGTTCAAACTCACCCATCAATGTGATAAATCTACCAGCCTTCTTAGATAAGGCTTCTTGAGTTAAGAACATCTGCATCTACTTTGAGTTGACAATTACTTGTGTTTCTTGGTTAAGCATATAATGCCTTAACCTCTTAGTTGCAAATACTATGGCCAAACACACACTCTCTCTCTCTTTGTGCTTGAGTATACCTCGTTTATTAATCAAGGAGAGTGTGGCTAATGAAATATATGGCCCATTCACAACCATCGTCATCCTCTTGTCTAAACATGCATGCTATCAAGACATCAATGGCTCAAGAATACAAAATTAGAGGATAGGAAAAAGACAATGCTTAATCGACTCAAAAACCTCATGACATTTAGTTGCTCATATTTTACAACATGTTTTCTTCAACAAGTCAATAATGGGATGAACAACATATGTCAGATCGGGAACAAATATACGAATTGCCCTAGGCTTTCCTAAGAAGGATCTAATGCTTGACTCATCCATCAGCAAGGTCATCTCTAAGATTGCTCGAATATTCTTAGGATCTACATTGATACCTCAATATGGGATAATATAACCTAAAAAGTTACCACCCATAATTCCAAACACATACTTTTTTAGATTTAGGGTTACATTGTATTCAATTAATTGTGAGAGAATAATACGAAGAACTTTGGGATAATCACCTTGTTTCTTTTTTTTTCTAGGAGATCATCAACATATATTTCCATAATATTATGGATGATATCATGGAAGATATATGTCATGGCCCATTGATACGTGGCTCTAATGTTCTTCATACTAAAAGGCATGACGGCGTAATGAGAGGTCCCCAGGAGCAGTGTAGACACCTAAAATTAACACCACTAATTCTAGTGTCGACGTCTGTTAGGCTCCTTCCTTATCACATTACACCTCTCACATTCATAACAACATCAACATCATCACCTTACCTCTCATAAATCCACATCCATCATTAATCGACATATTTCTTCAATACTCTTCATCTTAGGTTATATACTTATACTCTCCATTTAATTAATTTAGTTAAACCTATCATCACACTATTTTTACAACACCCTTAAACTTAATTCATTGATCCCATACCCCTTTAATTAATTAATAATCTCACATTCCTTAAAGTTACATTACCCATATCGAAAATAATTAAATAATTAATTATATCCTCACACCTCAGTATGCTAACTAGGACACCTCGTTAACCACCTAACCTCCTCTAAAACAACCTTCCAAAAATCTCTAACTTATCACTAAAAATTGTGATGCTGTTAAAACAACCCACTTGAGACCCAAGAAACAACCTAGGGTTAGTTAGGAAAATTATGGAATAATTTTTTTATTAGAAGTGTCTATAACCAGGTTGCAAGACAACAATTGACACTAACAGGTTCTAGAACAAGTTTAATCTATAGAACATACTTTTCTTTTATTAACAATTATCAGAGGTCACAAGGTCCAAATTTTAGGGTTAGAAGTTTCAGTTAGGTTTAGGGGTAAATTAACACCATACCCACTCTCTAACAGGCTCAAAGTTTTAACTTGATTTTTCTCACACTTAACACATTCAAAATTTCTCTAAATCATTCCCATTGGATAGGAAATTTTCTCACCTTTCCAATGATATAAAGAAGTCCTCCTAACTCCTTGTAGAACTCCAGATATGGACCGGTGGACTTTAGGGGTCAAATTTTCCCCCAAGGGGACACATGTCGAGTGGGGAAGGAAGCCCATTTGCCGGGTTGGTAGGTCACAAGGTGGTGTTTGAAATTTTTCTTGCATGAGAGAAAATTCCCATTTGCGCTGCGCTTCCACACGTGCTTCGAGGGACACGTATCGGGCTCCGAGCCATCACCGGAGAACAAAGGGGAGGGTGGGGTGGTGGAGGTGTTGTGAAAATTTCTTTGAGGAGAAATTCTGATACACACTCGCGCACCCGTGGGTCTACCAAGGACATGTGGTGGTCAATCAAACAACGTGGGGAGAAGACATGGAAGACACGGGGTGGCGGGCGTTGAGTGGAATTTTTTTCCAATGGAGGGGAATGATAAGTTTGATGTGTGGGTCCACATCAAGAATGGTCTCCCAAAGGGGCAGGAGTGGGAGTGCGGGGCCACGGGGAAAACTCAAAAGTTTTCCAAAACAAAATTTCAACAAATAGAGTCACGAGGGCTTCCCCACCCCTGTTGTCACCTCATGTTGTCATGTGGCAGCCTCTGGTTGGCTGCAGGCCGGTGGGGAGAATGTCAAAAATTTTCCCCAAAAATTTTTCAAAAATTTTACTAAGGATTTTTCAATGGGAAAATTTCGGGCCGTGGGCCCGCCAGGGAAAATTTTCCCGCCAAGGTAGGAAAACTTCATACGGCCATAAATTTTGCTAGAAAGCTCAATTTTGGTCAAAAAGGACTTTATGGAAAGCTCTCGATGCCTTATTTGCATAGGAATCATAAATTTTACATTTTGATAAAGTTTAAGGGGTCAATTTTGTGAAAACGGCTGCAGGATTTTAAACAACCGCTTTGGTAAATTTTAACTTATAAAATTTATTCAATTTGGTCTCCTCCTTCACTCAACATGCCAAACAGACATGGAGAATTGTTCTAGGAAGGATTTAGAGTGTTTTAGGGAGGTAATTTCACTTGTTTGATTTCCAATTTACATTTTTCCAACAATTGACAGAAAATGACTGTGAAAGGGATTGGGCTCGATTTTGCAATGTTTAAATTGTTTTCTTAAGTGTTCTTTGTCAATTTGAGTTCATTGATGTCATAACATGCTAAATTATATCATTTCCAAGTTGATTATTATGTGTAGGTCCGAACTGTACATTTTAATTAAATTTATTTGCCAGTTTTAAAAATTTACAAAGAGATCAAATTAAAAGAGGTCCATCTAACTTTTCATCATGCAAGTATGGCATTTCATTTCCAATCTAATCTAATACATTCAGTTGTTTTAAACAATCCATTCTAAATCAAAATAAAATACTGAATTCCATTTTACACATTTCCAGGATACAAAATGCAACATTATTTCCACATACATTTCTTCTTTTCAAACAGAGATCTAACTATCTCTTTTTCCATACAATGAAACATTGAATTCAATCCAACAATGCATATGAGAGAAGATCTTGCAATTCTTTATTGAATTCAATTATAAAACTTTACATCTTTCAATGTTTGAATGCAAATAACAAAATTCTATTTCTTTCTTTCCAATGTATAGAACATAATGTAGATATCTTTCACAATTTGAATGTACACTTTCATAATCGATTACATACATCTTTTCTTCACAACCTGCATTACAATTTCATCCACTTCAAGTGGGAAAAGGTTAAAAATGAAGTATATTTCACAAGGGCTGGCAAAATTATCTTCTTCTACTCTAGAACGATAGCATGCAAGTTTTATTTTCTTCCAAATTGATCACAACAAAAGTGGGGGAAAGGCAACGCTCTCCACCTAACCAAGACATCCAATGAAAGGAGAATCCATCCTTCATCATTGGCCCCTGAGCCCCAACCACAATACAATAAGAGGTGTAATTCAACCCATGGCAACAACTAGCTTCCATAAAACACACAACATTCTTTCAACATGTATAATTCAATATAAAACATAGTCCAAACAAAAATAGCAGTTTACAATTGCATTTGAAAAACATTCAAATAGAACTCAAACTTGATCATGCAAGCCAAAGGAGCAAGAACTATGGGGAAGCTACTTATGCCTCCCAATGGGAATTAGGCATCCACCAGTAACAAACCACCAATAAAATTTCACCACACATATCCTTATGCCCCCCAAATCCCTCCTTATGCCCCCATGATTTCCTTATGCCCCCACAAAGTAAGAAATGCAAGCTATTTCTTTTCCATGGTGGATCCCAAACCCAAACTCCCTCCAAAAATATGATGCCACTAGCATTCCCTTATGCCCCCACATGGATTCCCCATAGCCTTCTCCTACACCATCCCTATGGCATTCTACCCAACCAACCAACAATTACATAAAACATTCACCATTCGCACAACAAGAAAAAATAACAACATAATATAAGAGTTAAACTCCTACCTCTCCATGGTAGCTTTTGTTTCCAACAACAAGCTTTCAATGCCAAAAACATAGTCCCAAAATAGCAATGCCAAGTATGAAATTATCTCCAATCTCCTCCACAATCCACAAGAGCTCCAAATAGCAAAACCGCCCCCAAAGAAGTTTATAGAAAGATTCAACCCCAAAACAAGCAAAGAGTTTGAATTTTAATAGAAGAGGAAGAGAAGAGGATGATGTGGATCCATGTAGGATGCCACATCACACATCCTCAACTCCAAACACAAAATAAAAAAATTCATTCTCCCAAGCACAATAAAGAGGTGGGTGAAAATATGACAATTTACTTGCACACTCCAAAAGCCCACACCCCAAAGGACTGCAAAATAAATAAAATGTAAGAGAGTGCAATCAAAACATGCAACATGATTAATAAAATGCATTATAAAAGTCTAAAATCACCCCTCCAACCATAATTATGGTTGGTAAATTAAATTGAGAGGTATGGGACAAGTTTTACTTGTCCCACAAGCCTCCAAAACAACCCCCAAGGACAAATTCGAATTTCCATGGAGGTGGAGTATTTCATACTCCAAAATTTGACTTACACACTCTTACACAAACTTACACATCCCTTACATATTTAATACAAAGAGCCAACAACTTCCATTATTACTTTCCCATATCCCAATTTGATTTATTTAAATTTTAACCATATGATTTCACATTAATCTACCACAATTTTAATTACTAATAAAATACATACAACAATAATAATAAAATAACCACATTAATAAAATACACAAAATCCATGGTCACATATAAAGGTGATCCCCCCATGGGAATCCCTAACAACAACAAACACAACACAATAAAACAAGTTGCCATGGTGACCTTGTCGAATTCCATTGTGGTTGGTCTCTAATCCCCTGATGTTTGTTGTGATTTTTAACCTGCAAAACACAAATACCTCCTTCGGCCTCGTGGCCATATCAGAACATCCAAAATGAATATAAATATAATCAAAAAATCATCTAAATAAGTGAATCACAACAACATCAAGGCAGTTTAACATTATCACATATAATTTATATCAACAACTATATCATCATCATATAATATTCATTTTCTAGATCTACTCATAATATCCAAAATCACATGTCCGAACAACATCCATAAAACATCCATGTCAAATAGTATATCATCATCCACATATGAGTGTCTCTAATAATCATCATGCATCATAACCAAATCCAGATCCACAATAATCCATGATCAAGTGTCTAATATTGTACTAAATCAAAGCATAATAATGGCCATAGTGTAATCAACCATATCAAAATAAGTATCAACAGGTGTCAAAGGGAAGTGGGCACTACACCAACTAAGTTCAAAATAGTAAATTTAACCTCCCACTCAACCTATCTAACTATTTTAGATATGACTCCCCTAAATCTTCAACCAACTAAGATAAAAATAACAAGAAAATCATCCTTGTCATCCACTAACTCAAATTTCCCTAAATCCCCGATTCACCCAATCGCGCACAATTCTCTCCCATTTTCACTATAAATAGAGGTTCTTGGATTCCATTTGGAATTGAATGGTGGGTGGATATGAATTTTTAACTTCATTATTCTTTCATTGTAGACTTCTCATAGAGCCATTGGTCATCCAATAACATACAAAGCTTCTTTGAACGTCTTTCATATCTCCAGAATCACGATGGTAGTCTTCTTGCTTCAACAATCATTCTTTCTTGGGTAACATCGTATTTTGTTCTTATTTTCTCAAATTATGCAAGGTAAGTAGTCTATATTGCTTCTTTACATCATTTTGCATAATTTCTAAGCTTAATCAACCCTTCTAACACTTCATTCAAGTCCATTTTTGTGACTGTGCTTTTTCACAACAATCGTTTGGTGATTTGCCAAAATCATTGGGGATTGGCCCAATATCCATCAATTCACATACAATGTCTAGAAATTATCTAAACAACTAAGAATATCTTGAAATTATATTTTCGGTGCTTCTTTCAGGTTTGCAAAACGGATCTATGGTTCAAAAGTTATGATCAAAACATCAGAGGGTGGTTTTATCAGATCCAGAGCTCCACCATCAACAAAATCATCATTCCAAGGCCTTCACAAAAATCAGTGAGTTGAAATCATGTAAGTTCACATTTTCAACCTTATCGGTGAGTGTAAATCATGTAAGTTCCTTTCCTTCACATCATTGTCTTAATCACTCATCATTTAATATCTTGAATCATTTCTTTGTATTCATCTGTTTATCATTTATTCTATAATCACTGATTAATTTCTTGAATGTGGATTAACATCCCTTGCAAGGAAGTCCATTGATTTCTAGGGACTGGCCTTTTCCAGGAAATTTGCCATATATTTTACTAACTCCATCTTGTGTGAGTGTTTTTATTTATAGGCTTGATTTCAAGAAACAAAGAATCCTTGTTCACTTTATTCACAGAGCGCAATATTACACAATCCACATCCAAAGGTATCATGAAAACCCCGCCATATTGAGGTTTGGAAGGTCGTATCATCTTGCTTGAAAACACAGGGGTGATTACTAGTAGGATTTATCCTAAACATTTTTGCATGTCGTAGGATGTCCCCATCCCTATATCATTTTTTCTACTTCTCTGTGTAAAAATCATCTGTGATTGGCTAAATCACCTGTAATTGGGCTAAATCATCTATGATTGGATAAATCACCTATGATTGGGATGAATCATCTTTGATTGGCTAAATCTCCTACGATTGAGAAAATTTCCTACAATTTTCCTATGTGCTTTTCAAAACATAACAATCTTCTTTTTGCTTCATGTTTGTTGCTTTCTATTTTCTATTTTTCCTAACTTGTTTGCAGGGTACTATTTCTGAAAGCTCGCCTACTAGATTGCTATAGTTTCTTTCTTCACAAATTGCTATAAAAAAAAAAGGAAGCGTTATTAGAGGTGAGTCCTAATTCTTATTTTTGTTTTTTGTACTGAATTTTTGTTTGTTTGTACTCTTCGAAAGTAATCTTTCATTTTGGTCTTAAAATGAACAAACACATTCTTCTTGATCTGTATTTTTAATTAGGAAGGTAAATTGGTTGCATCCACTTATTCTTCCCATAACACACAACCAGACCACAATCAAACATAATCTACATTCAAACACTTCCCTACCCAGGTGGACACCTACTTGGATTTGATCCCCAAGAGGAGAAGCCAACTCGGTGTTTTGGCCGAGTATAAATAATTGGTGTCGGTATGTATTAGCTCAAGACCCGTCACCCTTATCATTTTAGGACCGTGAAGTGAGGGGTAGGCCCCAATACCACACTGTATCAGCACTATTACATATTTGGGTCTCACGCACACTCGGGTATATCAAGGACGTCGCCCATAAACATACCTGAAACTAGCCATAGATTGTCATTTCCTAGGACCCAATCATCCATTTTTCACATTTCACTTTTCTTAATTAAATCAAAAAAATTAAAATCTATTCTTCTTGCTTATGCTTATCTCATTGTTTGTAAATCCATCCATTTAGTTGTTTTTTTATTGATTAGAAATTACATGTTTATTTGCTATCAATTTTGTGAAAATATGTATACATCATTATCTATACCAAGTACAAAATTATAACCCATTTTATCAACCTATCACATCTCATTCAGCTTTATCTAACTCTGACATGTCTCTAGCATCATCTAGGCCATATTATGTTACCTATGGAACTTCTACCTCTTATCCAATTAAACAATCCTACAATAATTCCATCCACAAAACCTATGACTATTCTTCACAACCAAACTATTGCTTCTCGAGTCTATGAAAATGTATCTCATCAAGTGGCCTTTCCAACACCCCCTTCTTCATCACAATTTCATCATAATCTCAATATCCCTCATCTTGCATATAATCAATCCATTTATTCTTCAATCATGTTTTCACTACCTTAGGCATCCCAAATCCATACACATATCGTACTCGTGCCCAATCAACTCCTCTCAACTAACAACAACAACATACTCAACATTTTTATGCATCCCCCACATCCCTTTATCACAACCCACTTCACAAAAATATCCTCTCAATCTATCCCTCATCAATCTTATTTACAACAAAGCCATCCTACTTCATATTTTCATCAAGTAAAATCAATCACTTCCTCTCGTCAATTCCTTCACATTTAATCTTACAAATGATTCCATACAATATTTTTCAAACAAATTAGATAATTTAGAACCCAATACTAACAGATCCAAAAAAGTCCTCACTTATGATCAGGTTTGTAATGAACCCGTCTATCCATCGGTATCATATAAGCCCTATCCTTTGCATTGGGAATTACCTGAATTTACCATGTTCCATGGTATAGAGGACCCTCAACGCAACACATACTATCCTTTATACATTCATGTTATCTCATCATCCACAATCAAGATCTCCTTCTTAAAACCTTTCCCATGTCATTAACGAGACTTGCCTTGGACTGGTATAACTCCCTCCCTCAACATTCTTTTCTCTCTTTCACTCAGCTAGCCCTATTGTTTCTCAATCACTTTACTATAAATGTCACTCACAAAATCACCATTTCTGACCTTGCTACCATCAAACAATCCAAAAATGAATCCCTTGGAGACTTTGTCACTAGATGGTAGAGAAATATCAATCGATTTTCTTTTCCACTTCCCTAATTGGAATTAATCAAGTTGTTTACTTGATCATGTTCCCATCACATATCATCCACCCTTCAAATCCATACATTCCACACTTTTGACAAAGCTTTCGCCATGGATAGGAAATTAGAAATCCAATCCCTCAAAGAAGGCCATCTCGATCCTCAATCTCTGCATGTCTCATATGATTCCCCTAGGTCTTCCTATGACTCATATTAGACTTCCCAAATTTTATCGGATTCCCTAGGTCTTCCTATGATTCGAGATGATCCCATACATGATCCATCTAATTCCCCTAGGTCTTTCTATGATTCAGATGAAACTACCACACATGATGATATTACTTGTCTTCCTGACCCAACACCTTTGATAGATTCAGTCCCTATAAATGTTGCACATCCCTCGAGCTATGCTATTAAAAAATATTACATGTGATATTCCCTATAAGAAGACCGGTTCATCGCCAAATTTCATCCTAAAAATTTAGAATCACTGGATCCTCTTTTTGATGATTCTCACACATCAATATCACTCATGTCCACTATCCAGTCATCCATTACCTCTGCACAACCATTAGATTCCACTTTGGAAGTTGTTACCAAATAATCCTTTGTAATTGAAGATCTCGATATCCAATCACTTATTGAATTAATCAAAAAACTACAAAACTCACGTAATCCATCTCAATCACATCTTGAAACAACACTTCCCTCATCCAAACCAGACCTAATCATATCACCAGATACTCAGTTATATTCCATCTCGAGATCATTTTCCAGAATTAAACACTACACATTCATGTACCATCACACTCACATCCTCGCCCTTGTCATTTGACATGATTCCCTCTTCTTTATCTAACACAAACGTTATAGAATAAAATACCATCACATCCAAAACCACATCCTTGTCATTTGATGTGGGATATTTACCTTTATCTAATGCAAACATTACAAAATTGAAACTGATCACATCCACCATCTCATCCTCATCATCGTCATAAAACACCCTCCTTTACCTAAAAACAATACTAGAAAATCCAAGCACATGTTATCTAAGGTCTTAACTTTACCATCCATTTTGGGACCTCATCCTTTATCACATTATAAGTCTATCAAATCTACGGGTCCACCCTTACCATCTATTTTAGGACCTCATCCTTTAGCTCGATATCACGGCACACAATCAAACCCTATCTCGTTCGTCAACCATACCTCCTCCTCTATTTTGGGACCTCATTCATCATCTAATCTTATCAATCACACATGTTATCCCTTTCTTGGATCATATGATCCCTCTTATCAACCTCACAATGTCCCTATGATGTTCAAACACCATCCTCCTAAGCACTCTCATAATCCAAGGTCAAAATCAATTAATCCAAATCCCCCAAAAGGGAATTACGTTGACATCCTTAATAGACTCATACAGGCCTCTCTTATCACATTACCACTAATCAAAACACCCCACCTACATACTGAAAACCTACTTGGTATGATCAAGAAAAACTTGTTCCTACCATATATGCTCGGGCATAACACATATATTTGTAAAGCACTTAAATCCATAATCCAATGACTCTTCCTCGTTGATAAGCTTCTCCTGAAAGAGGATCATCCTAAGCCATCATTAACATCACCTTTTTCAAATTTATCACCAGCATATATAGGATAAGGAAAATATCATTATTCTATTATCAACCAACCTTCATTAGATATCTCATTAGCACCTTCCTTTGAAGGTCCTTCAATCTCGTCAGCACCTTCCTTTGAAGGGCCATGATCCTCATTAAGACCTTCCTTTTAAGTTCCACCAATCTCATCAACTACTTCCTTTGAAGGACCTTTATCCTCATTATCACCTTCCTTTGAAGGTTTATCAATCTTGTCAACACATTCCTTTCAAGGTCCTTCAATCTCATCAGCACCTTCTCTTTAAGGTCCATGAATATCGTTAACACATTCCTTTAAAGGTCCCTCAATCTCGTCAGCACCTTCTATTGAAGGTATCTCAACCTCATCAATGTCCACACCTTCCCTTGAAGGTTTGTCAATCTCATCAACATCTATGCCCAAGCCACTAACAATGTCTTTACCAAAATTTGTAGAACCAAGGGGTCATACTCAAACAAATATTGATGAACCTTCCTCATGTGTTTTCCCATCACCTTATAGATAAGGCCCCTCATCTCAAACCAATATAATTCACCCACCTATACGAACCCAAAATCAGCATACATAAAGAAAACAAAAAGAAAAGCTTCATCATATGCTCCCCTTTCTAATGTATCTTCTCATACCCCATCCAAATTTCCCATGGATTCTTTGTCAAGGATCCTTTATTTACCATATACTTGATTAATCAAGACCAAAACTTTTATCATCCTCAAAACATCAATCCTTTTAACACATGTCATTTCTATCCATAGTATTATGTTAGGAAGGCTCCCATCTACTGAGACTTCAAAGCCTTACTTTATATGCCTTCCCTTTTACACGTCATCACTAACCTATCAATTTAATAAAAATTTCATTACTTCAGAGTAAACGTGGAATGTTTTCCCTTAATTGGATTGTTCCATATAGCATGGGGAAACCTTTGAATGTCTTGCACTTGCAGCATCTCTAGTATTAACACATCAACTATCATGACAAGATATTTACATCAAAGAAATTATTCCATCATTATCCACCACTTTATCATTATAATGATTTGAAAGCATGTGGTTTTCCATCACTATCCTTAATATACCTTAAATATGAGCTCCATGACTCTTCTCATCACATCTTTTGCCACAGACAATTTCCTCCTCTCTAGGAACCCTCACAATAATTACATCCATCCACCTTGTCTACCAACCAAAGACATGTCTTGGGGCACAAATGTGTAGTTTGTGTACACATTTCTTTTCCCCTCTTTTAAACAAATATTACGGTCTTTCCATCAACTCAAAATAAGGTCAAAAATATCTATGGATGTTTCATATCAAAAGTCAAAAGCAATAAACTGATCCCTAAAAGTAAAACTCTTAAAATGTCATATTATCAAAAATAAAAGTAGACTAATCCCTCGAAGGATAGATACCGAGTTAAAACTATGGACCAATCCCTCGAAGGACGACCATCTCATAAAAAAATGTAGACCACTCCCTCGAAGGATATATACCCGTGTAAAATGCTTCCCGCATTGATCAACCTTCAAAAATTTGAAATTCAAAGCATCCTAGGAAATCTTTTCGCATTTATTAGTTTACATCAAAATAAAAAATGTAAAGCTGGGGTATTTTCCTATGAAACCGTTGAAAGGAGAACCCTATTTTCCCATGCAACCTACATATGTCAACCCTTCTCATTTCCTAAGAAGGTACACTCTGTCACTTCAACTTATATCCAAGATCCTAAGTTTGACTACCCATTGTTAGTCATTTGTTAACATTCATTATAAAGGATAAAATTGTAAGTGCCTTCATGTTGTTGTTTCCCATCATATATGTATCAAATCCAATACAAAGAAATCAATCCACATTTCATTCTTCACCATGGTTTTGAAAAATATTAAATCACTTTAACATCAATATCAAATACACATCATACCTAAAACAATTGTCAACCCTTCCACATCAACATCTATCAAAACATCTACTAAAATATATTAATCACATCAACATCATACATCAACACAATCTTGAGCATATCTCAACATTATATTGTTATTTCTAAAACATCACATTTACTCATTAAAGTCAAAACTTGTTAATCAAATGTCTCCTTTAGCATTATGCCCCTGATTACTGTCAAGACCCCCATCTAGTCCTCAAAATCCTACCCTTGTAGCATCAACAAATTTTGGTCCCTTAACCCCATCAAATCATTATGATTATCATCTCTTATCACCATAAGACACGAACCCTTTGGTTCCCATATCAATCGTAAGCCCACCTTTGTTGAAAATTAAATTTTTGGTCCTTTGACCTCACCAAATCATTATTTCAACTCTTTTCACCATTAAAAGTCATATTTCTATGGGACACAAACCCCTTGGTTCCCCTATCACTTAGTTTCCCACTCTTGTAAGCCCACCTTTTTGGCAACATCAATTCTTGGTCCTTTGACCTTGTCAAAACATCTTGTCATCGTTAAGTCATATGTTTATAGGACAAAAACCCCTTGGTTCCCCTATCACTTGGCTTCTTGGTCTTATAAGGCCACCTTTGTGGCAACATTAATTTTTGGTCCTTTGACCTCATCAAATTTTCAAAACATCTTGTTCATCATTAATTCATATGTCTATAGGACATGAACCCCTTGGTTCCCCTATCACTTGACTTCTCAATCTTGTAATCCCACCTTTGTGGAAACATCAATTCTTGGTCCTTTGACCTTGTCAAAACATTTTATCCATCGTTAAAAATCATATTTCTATAGGACATGAACCCTTTGGTTCCCCTATCACTTGATTTTGTGATGACACCCATTTTTACCTCGTCATGGGGCATCACTTTATCATCTTCATATCCTTTCATCTTTCCATCTATCAAGCTTGAGACCAATTCCATTTTTCATCAATCCCCAGTTTGGGGAGGATCATCTCATCATACACTTCTGCAACATTTATCTACCACAACTCGTTTTTGTCTTGTGGCTTGTCTTAAAACCACTCAACAAAAAGGGGAAAATGTAGACACCTAAAATTAGCACCGCTAATTCTAGTGTTGGAATCCGCCAAGCCCCCTCATTATCAAATTACACATCTCACATTCATGACAACATCAACATCATATTCTTAGCTCGCATAAATCCACATCCATCATTAATCGACACATTTCTTCCATACTCTTCATCTTAGGTTATATACTGTACCCTCCATTGAATGAATTTAGTTAAGTCTGTTGTCGCACTATATTAAAAACGCCCTTAGACCTAAGTCATTGATCCCATACCCCTTTAATTAATTAATAATTTCACATTTCTTAATGTTAAATTACCCATATCGAAAATAATTAAATAATTAATTATATCCTCACACCTCACTATGCTAACTCGGGACACCTCGTTAACCACCTAACCTCCTCTAAAATAACCTTCCAAAAATATCTAACTTATCACTAACCAACTAAGTTCAAAATAGAAAATTTAACCTCCCACTCAACCTCTCTAACTAGTTTAGATATGATTCCCCTAAATCTTCAACCAACTAAGATAAAAATAACAAGAAAATCATCCTTGTCATCCACGAACTCGAATTGCCCAAAATCATCGGCGATTCTCTCCCATTTTTACTATAAATAGAGGTTTTTGGCTTCCATTTGGAATTGAATGGCCAGTGAATATGACTTATTAACTTCATTTTTATTTTATTGTAGACTTCTCACAAATCCATTGGTCATCCAATAACATCCAAAGCTTCTTCGAATGCCATCCATATCCCTAGACTTACATCGCCAGATCTTCTTGCTTCAACAATCGTTCTCTCTTGGGTAACATCATGTTTTGCTCTTTTTTTCTAAAATTATGTAGGGTAAGTAGTTTATCTTGCTTCCTTACATAATTTTACATCATTTCTAAGCTTAATTAACCCTTCTAACACTTCCTTCAAGTCCGTTTTTGTCAATTTTTGCGGTCTCATGCTTTTTCAAAATAATCACTCATGATTTTCCAAAATCACTAGAGATTGGCTCAATATCTATAAATTCATATACAATCACTATTTATTCTCTAAATAACTAAAAATAAATTGAAATTAGATTTCTGGTGCTTCTTTTGGTTCGCAAAACAGAGCTATGGTTCAAAAGTTATGATCAAAACATCAAAGGGTGGTTTTTATCAGATCCAAAGCTCCACCATCAACAAAATCATCATTCCAAGGCCTTCTCAAATTAGGTAATATCACATTTTCAGTCTTATCAGTCAGTTGAAATCAGGTAAGTTCCTTTCCTTCACATCATTTTCTTAATCACTCATCATTTAATAGCTTAAATCATTTCTTTGTATTCATTTGTTTATCATTTATTCTATAATCACCAAATTAATTTCTTGAATGTGGATTGACATCCCTTACAAGGAATTCCATTGATTTCAAGGACTGGCCTTTGCTAGGCAATCTGCCATATATTTTACTAACTCCATCTTGTGTAAGTGTTTTTGATTTGTAGGCTTTCTTTTAGGAAACAAAGAATCCTTGTTCACTTTATTCACGGAGCGCAATATTACACAATCCACATCCACAGGTATCACAAAACCCCACCATATTGAGGTTTGGAAGGTCATATCATCTTGCTTGAAAACACAGGTTGAAGACCGGTAGGATTTCTCCTAAATAAGTAGTGACTATAGTCTTGTTCTAATCCTCCTCAGAGATCCTTATTTGATTATACCCAGAAAATCCATCCATGAGAGACAATAACTCATAACCAGTCATCGCATCAACAATGATGTTGATAAAAGGAAATGGGAAATCATCTTTGGGGAAGGATTTGTTAATATCTCTGAATTCAATGCATATTCATATCTTCCCATTATTTTTAAGGACCGGGACAATATTTGACAACCACATGGAGTAGTCCACTAGTTTAATAAACCCTACCTAAAGGAGTTTCATTACTTCCTCCTTAACCATCAAAGTAACCTTAGGTTTCATGGGTCTAAATTTTTATTTTATGGGATTTGCATCAAGTTTAGTAACCAGGTTGTGAGCTACCACATTAGGAGTGACACCTATCATCTCCTTATAACTAAAAGAAAAAACTTTGGAATGCTCTTTAAGCACTTTGGTGTGCGTTTTTACCTCTTTAGACATCAACGAAGAACCAAACTTTAAAATTATAGATTCCTCTTCCATTACAATGTTAATATCAATGGTTCTCTTAACTATGGAATCATTTCCCTCTTCAAATTCAAGAGCATTTGGAGGTGGCTCTAGTTCCTCTTCTTCAACCTCATAGATTTCAAAATCTTTTGATGAAGAAGGATTCATCATTCTGTCTCCAAAGTAAGAATAAGGGTGAGTGGTGAGGGAAAATCCTTTCTTGTGATATGTGGGATGAAGATCATCATATATGTGGAGGTATCCTAATATTTCCTTGTCATTCTCCACAAAATATAGTGTAACAGGATCATTTTCAGTCTCCACATATGCTAAAATTACATTATTAGGCACCTTACAAACTAAAGTTTCAACTTGGACAAAGACGGTGAATTCAATTTCATTTTAACCCTCGTTAGGAAAAAAACCAAGAGGAGGAAGTGGCCATAGAATCAACAAGTTGGTTCTTCTCTCTTGGAATGGATTCAATAGAAATAAAATTGAAATCTTTACACAATTCACGCATAGTAGACTTGTAAAGTTGAAGGTGCTCCAATCTAGTCTCATAGACTTCCGAGACCTAGTTTACAATAAGTTGTGAGTCACCTAGGACTCGACATTTTGCACACCCATCCTCTTGGATACAATGAGACCAAGAAGTAGAGCTTTGTATTCAGCTTCATTGTTCATACATTCAAAATTCAATTTAAAAGCAAAGGGCATAAATCTCCCTTCGGAGAAGTGAGAATCACCCCTACCCCCACACCATAGTGGAATTTCACTTCTTCATAGTTGAGATTCCAATAGTTGTCAAGAAAGATAGATGTTTCATCATTCTTTGAACCTTCTTCCTAAATCTCTAAAACCTCAACCATGCACACCTCTCCAAGGCCATCTTCCGAAAGAGAGGTTATCCCAAGAGCATGACCTATGCCCAAAGAATCGAAAGGGAGAATAATTAGAAAATAATTCTCTAAGAGCTTCATGATATATGTCGTAGTTTTTATTGAAATAGTCTCCACTACATAATCCTTGTCCTCATTAACTTCCACCCCTTCAATTAGCTTGGGTGGCTCTAACTTAGTAGTTAGAACAAGTTTGGACATGGGAACTAGTCCCCTAGAAGAAGTAGGCTTGTTTAGCTAATTTTCTGGAAGCTCAAATTTTGAATGAACCCCAGGATTCTTCTTCAAGTTAACTAGGTGAATGTCAAAAGGTTTTGGATCCCCTTGAGCCACAAATACCTTCCTAGATTAAGTAATCTAACTTCCTAAGAAAAAGTAGAAGGAATGGCCTTCATCCTATGAATCCATGGCTAACCAAGGATCATATTATAGTTGGTTTCCCTATCTATAATATAAAACTTGGTCAAAATAGTCTTAGGTCCTAGAGTTACCGGGATAACTATGGTCCCAATGGAAGTAGCCTTGAGGCTATCATAGCCTCTCAACATGTTTCTAGTTGAAGAGTACATTTTTTCTCCATAGCCTAATTTTGTAAGAAAGAAAAGGGGACAATTTTGACCACATGTCCATCATTGAGCATAGTTCTCTTGACATAATTTTTGTAGATCCATACTTGTAAGTACAAGGTTCGATTACCTCTTCGTGCTAACTTGGTGTTTATGGGTATCTTGCTAATATCAGAAACAAACCCAGTCCCTCTCATGCAGGCCTAGAGGATAGAAATCAAATTCTATATGATTGAGTTAGGCCTCTAAAGGGGGGTAATGTGAACTAATTGGTCAATATCTAACGCTTCTAAGAAATCAAATTGATGTCTTTGGGAGTTCTTCAACAAATCCAAGAAGGAGACATGAGAAAAATTCTTGGTTAAGTTTGTGATCAAATCATAATCCCCCACTAGTTTAGGGACTACCGGTGCATCATCTTGCACTAAAGGGTAAACAGGAGAGGTTGTGATGTGTAGTCATGAATGTGGATTGGAACATGGATTTTTGGTTCTGTCTCTAACTTGACCACACCCACAATATTAGTTTGGTTTTGTTGGTCTAAAGGAGGAGAAACTCATATGTCAATAGATATGGAGGCTTCATGATCATTGGTTCATATAGAAATACCTTTGTTTACACCCTAAGGATTAACTTTCTCATTTTTGGGGCACTTTGGGAAAGGATCCCTATAGATGCCAAGACTAGCGTTTTGTGGGGAAACAGGTCCCATGTGAGTATTTTGCAGAGTTCCCATGGGATTGGCTAAGAACATCTCAATGAAGAGCTTCCTCTGATCCTCTAATCCTCTGGAAGATGTTGTATGAAATTGTTACAGTCCCTATAAGTCCAAGCATCGTGACCTATAACTCTATGGAAACCACAATACAAGTTAGGATCATAATCCCTAGATATTTGATTCTAATTTTGTTGTGGTCCGTAGTTCCTGTTGTTGTTCTGATTCTAGTTGTTGTAGTTATAGTTTGGAGGCCTTTGACCTTTGTTTTTATACTTGGTTCAGGAATTGCTTCGAGTATGGACTAGGGCACTTGGCCCGAACTTGTTAAATGGGAGGATGACTAAAGTCAACCACATTAATAGAAGGAGTGAGGTTATTGTTCATTTGGTTGTTTGCATTGGCATTGTTTTTATTTACATTTTTGGTGTTTAGAACATTGGGTGTCTTGGGTTGATCGGTCATGCCATCCGTTGTGGCACCGTGGACCTTGGGTCCTTGATTGTTGTTTGAAGCATTTTGATAGCTATAATTGTTCTAAGTGGGAGAGACTAACTTTCCATTTTGGCCATAATTCTTTCACCTTTTTCTATCACGGTTTGGTCAATACAAAGGGTACTCTCTAAGACTTCTTTGTAGCTTTGAAGAGGAAAATTTTGGACTTCTTCCTTGGTTTCTTGGTTAAGAGAATGAAGGAACAAATCACAAAGCTCCATCTAGTCCATGTTAGGAGCACTAGCAGAAGAATAGAGGACTTTTCACCACCTCTAAATGAAATGGGCAACAGACTCGTTATGTTCTTGTTTAATATGTAGGAATTCTCTAATCCATGTTCTCAATAAATTTTTCATGTCAAAATCCTTAATGAACTTGGATACAAGTTGCTTGAAGGAATGGATAGAGGATTCCATGATTCTATAGTACCATTTGAGAGCAATACCCTCAAGATTCTTAGGAAATATTTTTGTGATGACTGCATCCCAAGGGAGTAGTTCTCTAATGGCAATGGCATATGCCTTAATTTGAGAATTTATATCTTCCTACCCCTTAAACTTAGGGAGGTCTGGAAATGTCCGCGAGAGCATGACACCTCATATAGTGAAATCTAGAGGCTCTTTTAGGTACTTAGAGTATGTTCCCACTGCATATGATTCAACCATTAATGATCTGTGATGGGGAACTAAAGTTTGATATGGCATTGCATGGGAATTATTCAGGGCATAAGGAACCCTTGTTATTGAGCATAAGGTCCAAGAAAATAATACATGTCCATGGGGGATTTGGAATACATGTGCACATAGGGAGGAACAACACTAGGATATGGGCTTGTAGGTGTGAAACCAAGGAACGTTGCATTTCCTGAAGGAGCAACATTTGAGAATTTACTTTCAGTCATCCCTTATGTTGGATACATATATGAAGGATGAGGGGCCATCCCTAGTGTTCCCGATCCTGTAAGAAGGTATCCTAGGTTAGGATCACCCAAGTAGGCCTAAGACGGTGGTTGTTGATAGGCACTCGTGGAAGGCATGTAGCCTTGATTTTGCATGTGATGGGAATTATTGTTTAAACCCAAAAATTTGTAGGCTACGAGGCTTGGGAAATTTCTAATTCCTTAATCCTACCCACCAATGTTGATATCACATCTTCGGGTCAAGGTTGTGTGTTTTTCCTAGGTGTGTGTTGAGCCTTGTTGGGTGTCAAAGATACACGATATCCCACTATAAATTGATCTTTTATAGGACACCCCTCTTTAGATTTTTTTTTCCATTTTGGGATGAGGATAGCAATATTTTTCTAAAGAAGAGAATTAGTATATCCTTTCATATTATCTAAGGACTCATCTATGGTGCTAAGATGATAACCATTTTGGGTGAGTCGTACTTAGGATCTCATCATTTGGTGACAAATAAGAAGAGAAGAAACTATTATCCCAAATTAATCCCCTCCTAGATTAATTTGGATAACTCATTTAAAATGGACTTAGCCATTTAAACAAGCCGGATGTTTAAACGGTCATCAAATTCACCTCTCCAAATCACTACCCATTGGCATTTAAAAACCTGTGTGAGGCTTAGTTAATCCATTAGTGGGTTGTATTTAAAAGGATGTGTGGCATTCATTTGGTCATCAATTTCAATGCCAAGCATCAAACAGAGCCACATGATAGAATATCAATGGTCAAGGTGGTGGAGACGCATTACCATTATATCATAGGGTAAGCAAATGGACTCCCATAGATGTAAAGTCCATGAAATAAGCCAGATTTCAAAGCATATTGGGTCTAGGAAAAGGTTGAACAATCAGCAGGGCAAGCAGGACAGGTGGTGCAAACAGAAGGTGCCACATGGTGTAAAATCAACGGTCCAAAGTAGGAATGTGGTGGAATTCTATCACACTTAAAGGTGATATAATTCAGCAGATCTCAAGCCCCAGAGTGAAAATAAATCGTTAAAGGGCTTCGGGTCCAGGTGGTCTAGCAGTCAACAGAGACACATGAAAATATTTCTTTGGAATCAAAGATGAATTCCACCCGATATCAGTCATGATGTGAAGGTTCAAATAATGAAATGCAAGCATAAAATTAAGAGAGACTGACACATGCAATATGTGGAGCTTTTTCATTGGCTCGCATTTCATGGTTTTTGGTTAGGGTAAAATAATAGTCTAACATTGCGAGGGTACGTGAAGATTTCTTATTGGCTTAAATTTCACAGTGAACATACTTGATAAAGGGTCAAAGCCTCATAAGGGCATGCACATCAAAGTAAATACCAACTAGATGTAAACACATGGAAAAGGAAAATTAATGCACACGTAGGTAGAAGCAATCTCTGAGGCCAATCAAATGTTACCACATTCTTGTGCTCCATGGCATGAAAATATTCAAATAGCCATAAAGTTTTCTCTAGAGCTCCAAATCAAATAAAATCATCGAAAGTATCCTCAAACCCTTCCATTTGGCATCATTTGATTTAGAAATTGATGACATTTTATGGGATAAAAAGAGGAAAAATAGTTGTTCCATTAATTCACACATTCAGATGGCTTAACCACTTGAATTGATGAAGTATGGGGCTCTTACATTCTCCTACAAGTAAAAGTACATTGGGGATGGTATTTCAAGGGTTCTCAATTTCTCGGATAGTTAACGCATTATAAATGGTGGTTGAAGCTTGGAATCAATGTTGTAAGGAAAGACAGAGATTTTCAATTATGAAAAGATCAAATCTGATCTCTTTTCTCCTCTCTCTCTCTCTCTCTCTCTCTCTCTCTCTCTCTCTCTCTCTCTCTCTCTCTCTCTCTCTCTCTCTCTCTCATTCTCTATATATTGTAAAATGGTACTTATTGCAAAGAAGGATGTTCTAAAATGTAAAATAACTATGTCAAGATGGTTCCCGAGTAGATCTGAGTTGTCAAACCTTCATTTTAGGCTTGACAATGTGTTCTTGTGTCTTCCTCTACAATTGTAATGGTTTGTGCATACTTTTACTATAATAAATCTTGTTTTGTGGTGTTTTCTCAACCATGACTCGTGTTTATCTACAAACTTTCCTCTCTTTTACTTTATTTATTGTGTTGTGCATGTATTTCTCCTTTGCAAGTTCATTTTGTTGTGTTTCATGTGAGAATATATGTGAAATGTAGTTTGGGTCTGTGTCACTTATGTCTGGCCTCTCCCTTCTCCATTTCCTTCTCCCTTCTCCCTCATTAGAGTGTCCTCACCCTTTTCTTGTGTTATCACCATATTTTATCTTAGGATTCCATTTCCATGCATCTTTCCAACCCTTCTCTCTCTCCTTGGTCTTTACATTTTAGCATTAGGATTAGGTAGAGGAACCATCCTTCTCTGGAGGTTGATCTCACTTTGCAAGTCCCGTACTTGTGTGATCATCCCATGTTAGAAAAAGGTATGGATATGTAACAATCAAATCCTAGGGTGCTACTTTTTGTGATAACTATTTTGGCACTCCTAGTTGGACAAGATTGAAGCACTTTACAACTTCATACAAGAAAGGTTGATGTGTTCTTGATGGTATTCATCCTTTGGAAGCATTTCTCAACACATATAGTGACTCCACTATTCCAACAAACCCATTATATCATTATTAGAAATTTCCCTTTCCTCTCATTCATTATTTCCCTTTCTTTCCATTCTTTCCATTTTCTTCTTTCATGAAGTTATGCAATCATAACTTCATTTCCTCCTTAGAAATCTCATTTACAGTAGTAGTACCAGTCCCCTCCATCCCCATATTTTCATAATCCTCCTCCAAATAAGCTTTATGATCCCTATAATGATGAATGTGCATATAACCCAACACCCACTAATCCATATGGTTATCCTTCTAACCATGATGTTTTTCAAGAACAGGTTTATGCGGGTGATGGTAGTGATTCCATGGTAGATGTTGATATTTAGATGAAGATTCAAGAAATGTAGGTGAACATGATGCAAATCAGAGAACATGTGTAATGAAGTCATGTAATATTAGTTTTAGGGTCCCTTTTCCATAGGTTAGCCATATTCCAAACCGGTTCAAGTCCTCGTAAGAAGTTATCTTTTATGGCTAAGATGACACTTCAAATAGCAGAGTGGGTCGAAGCAATGAAGGCTCATGATTCTAGTGTTAGGAAACCTTATCAATGGAGAAATCCTACACTACCATCCTACAACCCTCCCATTCCTTCTTTCTAACATACACCATCTCAGCTTGCTTTCCATGTTCCTAGCTTTCTACTAGCTCCTCTCAAGGATTTATATTCTTCATCTTCTCCCCTTCCTTCTCATCTTCATTTCTCTCGCCCTCATTCCTCCCAATTCTCCATCTCCTCCACAAGAATATATTGCAACTCCTCTACCATTCAAAACTTTTCAAATTCAACCAAGGGCTAACTCCTTTCCCCATTTCACAAAACCATATTTACATTTTCCTAAGATCCTTAGAGAATCGGTTGTAAACCAAGAAGTAATGGAGGTTGACCAGTGGACTAAGGGCCTAATTTATTGGTTTCCTAAGGACCCATTCCTCACTAAACAATATCTTGAATCTTTCATGGAAATAAGGATTAAGATTCCTTCTTTTGGATAACATGATGCACATGTGGGCCTGGAGGAGTAGATTAGCAAGCATCCAAGTAAATCAGATCAAATTTACACTTCAAGGATTACAAAGAATGTGTTTAAAGAAAGAAGGGTTCATTACCAAGGACCTAATAGTCAACCTTCTCTAATTCCATCAAAATTAGTTGATATGTGTCCTATCCTTGAAAATCATGAAATAATTGTTGAAGAATGGACTGATTCTGAGAGCATAGTGGATGAAGAAGTGGCCCAACCCATTATAGAAGTTCCTCCTATTTTGATTGAAAATTCTGAATTGAAGGAGGATGAAACTAAAGAGATGAAAGTAAATGAGGAGAAGCTTCCAATTAAGATGTTCCATTTGAATGTAGTGACCCCATTGTCCTACATGCTTAGAACTTGTTACACTTTTGAAAGATTGCAGTGATCCACCAAGAATATCTCTAGATGCTGCAACCAGTCATGAGGAGATTCATGCCATGGAGGAGGACAAATAAGATTCAGATATTTTGAGTGAAGAAGAGATCATAGAAATTTCCTTGCTTTCTTTCAATGATGAAACTTCAGATCTTTCTTCCCCTTCATCCTTACAAGAATATTTTTTATGGATGAGTTTAATCTCTCAATATTTATGCCTCAAGAGGAGGAGAACCATGGTGAATAAATTACAAAATTATAAATCATCATTGATGATGTAGAGTTGTTTGTGGAAGCAGAAAAAGGTTAATATCATCTTGTAAACATCCACCTTCAAGAAATTCTACATGATTCCCCCATTCATGGGGTTGAGCTTCAAAGAAATGGATAAATTACAAGGATCAGCTCATTGGTTTCCAAGGCCACATGTCTAATCGTGTATTTGGCTAATTTGGAGCCAAAAAGAGTTTCATTGCTCATGCTTAGTTTAAAACATGAGGAAGAGCTTCAGTATGCCAAAGTTCAGCTATAACACCTCCAACTAAATACATAATAACCAAAGGAGGTATTCATTTTTTTTGTTGATACTTTGAAGAAACAAGGAGTGCAAGGTATGATTTCATTCCTGCCATGTGGTTTTGTTTTCAATCAATTTATATGGCCACATTTTATGAGAAAGGGATGTTATTTCTCACTACCTATTGTATCTTTTTTAATCTCCCTTTACCTTTGGTTAGAGTAGGGTAGGTAGGTTTGATTTTGTAAAACAAGTTCTTTTGCACACTCTGTATGTTTCCACTTGGACCATGTATGATTTTCCATTTTGTACATAGTTTTTATGGGATTTTGTTGCTGCTTTGCATAGTTCATTTCGTGAAGCAATTTTCATGGTGGAATTAGATAGTTGGAGTAGTTTCTAAGTTTTATACAGAGCTCCATAGATCAATTTCAGGCTAGCGATCACTAAACAGTTTCGGTTCGATACTAAGTTCATATGGATTCGGGAGACAATTCTTCAAAGGAATAGATGCTTCAAGGCTACTAGTCTCTTCATATAGTAGGAAGATGTCCCTAGAGCTCGCAAACTATTATCCCAATATAACCCCCTTTGGAATTAATTAGGATAACTCATTTAAAATGGACTTAGCCATTTAAACAATCCTGAGACATTTAAACAACCATCAAATTACACCTCTCCAAAGTGCTTGGCCATTGGCATTTAAAAACCCGCAGGAGGCTCAACTGATCCATTAGCGGGTTATATTTAAAATCTTGTATGACGTTCATTTGGCTATCAATTCCAACACCAAACATCGATAGGGGCCACACGAGAGAATATAAACGGTCAAGGTAGTGGAAATGTATCACTGCCATTTTGGTGAAGGGTGAGCATATGGGCTCTCACGGATGTAAATTCCATGAAATGAGGCATATTTCAAAGCATTTTGGGTCTGTGTAAGGTTTAAACGGTCAAAGAAGGTGAACATCATAGGTGGTGGAAACATAAGTTGTCACATGGTGCAAAATCAATGGTCCAAAGCGAACATGTGGTAGCATTCCATCACACTTCAAGCCGATGGACTCTAGAAAATCTCAAGCCCTGGAATGAACAAAATTTTGTAAAGGGCTTCACTCCATGTGGTCTGACACAGTCAACAGGGACACATGGCAGCATTATTATGGAGCCAAAGATGAAGTCTACCTAGATAGAAGTTGTGATGTGAAGGTGCAACCAATGAAAGGAAAAAATAAAAGATATGTGTAGATTTCTTGTTGGCTCACATTTCACGGTACATGTTATTCAAGGCAAAATAACATTCGACACTTTGTGAAGGTACATGGATATTTCTTATTGGCTTACATTTTGCAATGAACATACCTCATAAAGGGTCAAATCCTCGTGAAGTCCTACACATCAAAGGAAATACCAGCTAGAGGTAAATATGTGGTAAATGAAAAGCAATGTACACGTAGGCGAAGTAATCTCCCGAGGCCAATCAAATTCTGCCATGTGTTAAGTTCTTGTGCTCCACAACATGCAAATATTCAAATGGCCATAACTTTCACTTCGGATCTCCAAATCATGCAAAATTGGTCTTGTTGGAAATGTCTCCTCGAACCCTTCATTTTGGAATCATTTGATTTAGAAATTGATGATGTTTGGTGGGAGAAAATTTGGAAAAATATTTAATCATTAATGCACACATTCAAATGGCTCAACCACCTAAATTGATGAAGTATGGGGCTCTTATCTTCTCCTACAAGCAAAAAGACATTAGGTAATGGTTTTCCAAGGGTTAGCATGTTATTTCCTAGATATTTAATGCATGATTAATGGTGTTTAAAGCTTGGAAGTCGTGTTACATGGAAAGAAGATCTTTTCATTTATTACAAGATCAAATCTGATCTATTTCCCTCTCTTTTCCCTCTTCTCTCTCTTCATTCTTCTATATATTGTAAAATGATTCTTATTATAAAGAAATATGTTCTAAAATGTAAAGGAACTATGTAAAAATGGTTCTGAGCAGCTATGAGCCGTCAAACCTTCATTTTGGGCTTGGCAATGTGTTCTTGTGCCTTCCTCTACAACTGTAATGGTCTGTGCATACTTTTATTGCAATAAAGCTTGTTTTGTGGTGTTTTCTCAACCCTGACTCGTGTTTATCTGCAACCTTTCCTCTCTTTTACTTGATGTATTGTGTTGTGCATGTATTTATCCTTTGCAAGTTCATTTTTTTGTTTCATGTGAGAATAGATGTGAAATGCAGTTTGGGTCTATGTCACTTATGTCTAGCCTCTCCCTTCTCCATTTCCTTCTCCCTTATCCCTCATTAGAGTGTCCTCACCCTTTTCTAGTGTTATCACCATCTTTTAGCTTAAGATTTCATTTCCATGCATCTTTCTAACCCTTCTCTCTCTCCCTAGTCCCTTGGAATTGTTATTTTAGGATTAGTTAGTTTGTATTTCAGCATTAGGAGTAGTTTTAGCATTAGGATTAGGTAGAGGAACCAACCTTCTTTGGAGGTTGATCTCACTTTACAAGTCCCACACTTGTGAGATCATCCCATGTTAGCAAAAAGTAGGGATCTGTAACAAAAAAATCCTATGGTGCTAATTTTTGGTCATAACAAGAACCATTTTACATGCTAATTTGAGGTTTGGACAAGAATTGTGGATAAAACCCTTGTTCTCCCATGAACATCATGTTATTAGAGTTGGAGAACTCTAGTTGTGCATTGTGGTTAGGTTGGTCTATCTCCTCAATCATAACCATTGAACTAGTGTTAAATCCTTGAGGAGGAGGCGTGTGAGGAGATAGCAAATTATGTGAGTAGTTATCATCCCACCCCTGGCAAAGAGAGAAATTTTTACATACCCACTTGGTTGTAATAGGCTTCGAGAACCAAGATTGGCTTGCCGAATTCCTAGCCCGACATATTTGGGGGGTGTATAAACACCGTACGCGTCGGGAAAAGCAACAAAGCGAGCATGAGAATCAACAAGTGACTCTTCCACGTACCCGACCTCCCGAGGTCGTGCCGAGACAGCCGGTGGTTTGAAATGCGGGTGACTTAGATGAAGTCACAGCCGGGATTATGGTCAGTTTTCTATGATAGAAAAGCTACAAGCGAGGATGAGAATCGGCAAGCAACTTTCTTATGGCTAACCATGAGAGGATCAGTGACTAAGATCTGGTAGTTTGATCTCCTGGTAGCTAAACTGAAAAAGGGGAGATTTAGAGGCTATGAGCGGGTAGCATAAATTCCCTAGTGATTTACCCTCCTAACTAGAATTTAAGCGTTTAATCTAGTTATGGAATCTCCAAATTAACTTAAACTGAAAATAACAATTTATACTACTACTGAAAGGGAAACTAATCTAAACAAAATATATGATTGAAACATTATAATTACAAGCAACAATTAAACTACTTTTATACTAAAACTAAACAAGTGAGATAACCCGGTGTGGTTATTCACCTGTGCAGATGTGTGAATCTAAATAAAAGACAGCTAATTAACTTAATTGAAAACCTTCAATCCTACCTCAGAAGTGAGGAACAAATCATAGTTTCTCAGAAACTATCATTCCCCACAGCTTCCCCGGCAATATTGAAAGCGAGCTTTAACTGAAATAAAATGATTCACTACTCTATTTGATAATAACTTTGACGATTTAAACCTGGAGTTTACTGAGCAGAGGCAAATCCAGTTGTGTTGTAGCTTGTCCCCTCAGAGTGATCTCTTCGTTCTTGCGTGTTCACGTGAATCCAGAAAGAGTAGGAGTATAGCAACATCGGCAAGGGAAGGCACTGGGACGACAATTACTTTGAAGTAAAAATGGCACAAAGCACAAGTAGGAGAGGGATGGCGCAAGTGAACTGGCTTGGCTTATGCGATTCCTAGCAGGGTTGTTGCAGCAATGATAAAACAAAATGATAAACAACAGGTACTCAAACAATGAATAGTAGCAGCTTCAGAGAAATACAATGAAGTACAAGTAGGAGAGGGATGGCACAAGAGAATAGAGCTTGGCCTATACGATTCCTAGCAGGATCGTTGTCGGTGTACAGTGAGGCATAACTAAATACTCAGAATTCTAATCCATGCTAAAATAAAATGATTCATAAAATAAATCTAGGACTGAGTATTGAAGACTAAAGCTCAAGAATGAAGACTCCAGACCAAAGAACCAAGACCAAAACAAACCAGACCATGGGTGAAACAACAGCACTGCCTGCACAAGATGGGTATGTGGCTTACCAACAGCTGAACAATACTATCTAAACATGTAATGAACTATACTATCAATCCTAAGCAAGCTAACAGACCAAACCACTGAAAAATAGAAAACTCTAACAAGGAAATGGGTCCCAAAAGCTCCAGCTCCAATTCTTCACCCAAAACTCAGACCATTTGCATGTACACAAACCATGCATATTTATAGTATTTGCAATGACTAGAAGGCAAGTTCAAATTGAACTCTCCCGCCATTAAACAAAGATAAATCATTGTTCAGTCGGCAAAAACATAAATACAAGCTTAAGTCGGCAAAGAAAAGTTGGTAAATCGTGATATTTCACGCGGGTCGCGTCAAAAGAGCGTTCTGGAAAATGCGCACAGGACCGCCGCTCTGAGCAGGGCGGCGGTTCTGGAACCGCCGCCTGTTTCGGGGTGGCGGTCACGAGACCGCCCCCTAGGCAGGCGGCGGTTTCGCCATCAAGGTCAAGAAGCCAAGGAAAGAGGGAAAAAGGGGAAAACAAAGGGCGCGGGGGCAAAGCGAGGCATGCGGGATGTTAACGCATACTCCGAGGGCTTTTCCGGATCCCGAACACCTTGCGAGGAGACCTGTATCATCATTGGGGCTTTTGTAACCAATTTCTGACTGTACAGTACATACAATTTTGGGTACGTATAAACACCCATAGAATAATTCGAGAGGAAAATGATGGATGAAATAAAAGAAACAAGGAGGATATGAAAAGGAACTAGTCCTTCACATCGAGTTCACCAATTTTGTACGCTTTGAGAATTAACGTGTGACTCCTAAATGCACACGATCTCTTGAAGTCATCTTTGAGACATCCGAGATGAAATGGATGGGATGGTAATAGGATGAATAAATAGAATGTAGATGGAATAGGTGGGAGATACAACAAGAAATCAAGGCAATCTAATGTTTTTCACTAGAAAACCGGGGTATTTTCTCATTAATTGTAATAAATACATATCTCACTTATTCGGATGTAATGGTATGATCTAGTATGATCATCATATGTAATTCATGGTCAATATTGATGCAATTGAATAAGACTCTACTTGGTTGTAGAACACGGGAAACCGTCCTTCATCGTTTACTAATTCCTCTCTAAAGAGGGTCATGAATATATGACGAACGATGTAATAAGGACAAGTCTAATATCTACCTTGTTGGTTTTCCCATAACTCTTCGAGATTATCTACCTTTTTTTTTAATAAATCAATTGTATGATGATGGTAGGCGGGACTGGGGTAGTCTGAAAGATAAGTTGTCTAAGGCCTTTTTCAATATCATTCAATTGTGTTTCGATGTTTAGTTTTGGCATGATTGGGTCAAAAAGTCTTTGTCTTGGTTGACGTGGACCCTGAATGGTCATATGGGCACAAGCCAAAGAACCACATAAATAAACAAAACACGTAAGAAACCAATGGGTTTTAAATTTAAGGTCGTAATGTAGGTCTCTATGGAAACGTGGGGTTGTTTTTCATTTCAATCTAATTAATATATATTCCTATTTAAAAACAACAATGCAAGCATATTTAAACCAAATAAAAGTTAATTACTCTCCTTTTAATTTAATTAAATCTAAATGTAAATAATTAATTAATCAAATGCAAAACAAATTAATCTACTTGTTTTTGGTATTTTTAATGAAGCTAAATGCAAGTAAATAAACAAAGCTAACTAATTCCTAATCTATGTTTTTGGGATTTTCTGGTTTAAGGAAATAAATAAATAAAAGCTACAGATAAAAGGAAATTACTTCTAATTAAATAAAACTACCACTACACTAAAATAAAATAAACAGAGGATAGTTGGATGTGGCTATTCCTCTGTTGTTGAATGTGAAGCTAATTTAACAAAACGTAAATTCTTTCCAATTTATAATTATGGATATTTACTATTTCTTCTAATGCTTCACCTCAGGATCACAAGAAGAAATGAAGCTTCTCGAAGCAATTTATTTCCTTGAAAACTCCCCAGGTAAAACACTAAAATTCCATAGAAGCTTTAAATGTGAAGAAATGCAACAAAATGCATAGACACAAAAGATTCCTCAAGCTTATTTCCCTTGCAGATCCATAGGGATAAGTAGGAGGAAACTTTTAATGAAATATTTGTTTGTATGCATGTTTAAATCTAACTAATAAATAAAATGAAAGCTACATGTGCTTTTAAATGAAGAAATGAAGAAATGTGCACATGAACTTCCTCCAAATCCTTTCCTAGGAAAATCCACAAGGATAAGCTGAGAAGGAGATATCAGTATAATCTACTTACAAGTAATGAAAAGTTTCTAATTCTACTTCCTTAAAAAAAATATTGATTTGATGAAGAAATCTAAACTCTAATTTAAAAATCCTTAAAGACTTTGAATTACACCCTCAGCCTGTAAATGTAGAACTATGACAATATCCAGAGGTAGTTGTGTTTTCCTTTATCCCCTCAGCTTATTTTCCAATGATGAATCCAAATGGTCTAGGGAGTTGTGTTGGTTGGTATGTAGAATAACTTGTGCAAATGCTTTGGAGTAGACTGTTTGTAGGCTAGCTAGTCTCAAATGCAGGTAAGGAAGTAACAAGAAAAATCTCTGAGTTTCTTGTGTGCTTCTTGGAAATATTTTAGCAAAGTAACGTGCAATCAAATTCAAGAGACTCCAACCAATGCTTTAGGAAAAATCTTGGTTTTTATATAAATTTGGTAGGGAAATGGTCTAGCACACTTGGAAATCAATAAGTGAAAAACCATCCACAAAAGGGGCATTCAACTTAATAAGCATAATAATCAAAGAAGTAGAATTTCATACACATCTAACAAACTCATAATCAGGGGAAATGGTTGAGAAACCTTCTAGAAAAGCGTTAGGAAACTTACAACACACATACAAAACTCGGGATTTTTAAGTCTTGAATTAAATCATACATAACCACCGGTATGTGCAGATCAAGGTTATGTAACCGCCTGCATGGTTGTGTAACTTAAAGGGAAAATACCAAGGAAAAGAACGAAAAATATTTGTGAAAGCGCGTAAGGCTAGGAAACTAAGAAGTAAAGAATAATAAATCACATAGGCATGCAGAAAGCAAGGAAATGGGACTTGGACATCATCATGTGTTCTAGAAATTAAATTTATCATCATTGGAGATTTTTATTGTTTCAAGAATGTAGCACTATGCAATTTTGGGTGCCTACAGATACTGCTCAAAAATCCAAAATATAGAACCACTGTGGTAGATTTTATTTAAATAAGTGAAAGAATTTTCCAAGACATGCAACCAATGTCAAAGATTTGACAAGTCGGGAAAACGTTATAGTGTGCCTTTAATTCCAATTACTACTTAAGAACCATTTGAAAATGAGCAATTGATTTTGTCAAGCCAATCAACCTCAGTAGCGCGAAGAATAAGGGCAAGATATATTATTACAACAACAAATTATCTTACACGATTGGTAAAATTTACACCAACTAAATATTTTAATGCAACCACGATGTAAAAGATTCATTTGGTAAAATATTATAAATAGATATGGTTGTCAATTAATCCTAATAAGCAATAGAGGACACATTTTTTTAATGACACTATTTGCATTTTGTTGCAATAATTTATGGTCATGCATCATAAAACAACCCCTTATCACCCATAGGCTAATGGTATCATGTAATCCATTAACAAAATATTAGGTCATACATCGACAAAGATCTCATTATGTCAAAAGGAAGGACTAGGATAACAAAGTATTAGCGATTTTTTGTGTCTCTGACAACATACAAGCGCTTGAATAAGGCTACCCCCTTTCAACTTATTTATGGGAAGGAATCCATCCTACTAATCAAATTTCTAGAACCCTCATTTAGAATTACATGAATTGAAAATCTAGAAGATGAAGACTCATTACGGAAAGGTTAGCAAGGTTGTTATAGTTGGATGAAACATGATTATAAGAAAGGTGGTCACTGAATATTGAGAAAATGTGACAGAAGGCATGGTATGATTGAAACCTAAAAAAAAACTCTTAGGAAAGGTGTCAAGGTTTTACTATATGATTTAAAAATTTTGCAACATCCAGGCAATATCAAAACTCATTGGTTAGGACCATATGAGATAGTTGATATATTTCAACCAGGGCACTCAGTAACCTAATTTTTTTGGAAAAATGCTTCCAAGCCACTTCAATGGGAAGTCAATTGAAACTATACTTCTATAAATAATGGAATGTCATGAATAAGGCATATTTCATTAGAATACATGTTATTTCATTTCATAGTATAGGTATCTTTTTATGCATTGTAATAAGCATTGGATGTGTAACTGCCTTTATTGTTTTGTGTTGTTTTAGGCCAAAGCATTTCATAGCCACACTATTTTATAGAAACATGCAAATGACCATGTAACCTTTTGTGTTTGGAGGGAAATTGAATAACTAGTATAACTTGGACAAATATATTTACCAGAATATTTTATAAAAAGAGAAGTAGAAGCATTTTGTTTTCGGGACAAAGGGATTGCTAAAATGTATCATGCACACAAGCATGATTGAATAGATGTGATTGAAAAAAATTTCCCGAGAGAGGAAAAGTAGAGCGATTGGGAGAAGAGAGGGTTCCTTGAAGGGTAAGATTTAAATGTCTTACGGGGCAAGGAAGCACAAAAAAATATAGGGTATAAGGAAGAGAAGTGGACCATGAACATAAGCTACCAAATATAGTGGATGCATGGAAGAAAAATTAATAACAAGAAGACCTAATAAGTACACTTGAATGGGAATTAATGGCCAAGAAAGGTAAGGAAAGGAAGGTTAGGGATAGTTTTCATTCATGAGGCATTAATGGCGCTTATGGGAAACTAAAGGTTCACACATGCAAGGAGTGTGTACACCTTAAAAATACATACTTATTTCTATTCATTCCTAATTATCCATATCCTTTGCATAATATGTCAATCCACATCCCTTTAAAATTAATTTAATTAATTGTAAAACCATACTCTTATATTCCTTGGCTAATTTAATTAGTTATTTAATTAAATAAATAGTTAATTATCCACTCACCCTCCACTTAGCTCCACTTCACTATCCTAGTCACTCAAGTTGAACTAACCCACTCCACTCAAGTTCTAGAACCCTACAAAGGTGGAAGCAACAATAATTCACGTACAACCACCTTCTTGAATAAAATCTTATTGCCAACCAAATATTCATTGCCCCTTAATGGATATTCAAACCATCCAACTACATAAACCAAATCAAATGGCTATTTCAGGAAAATGCATTCATGATCCTGCAAACTCATTCAAACCTTGATCCACAATCCATGGCCTCTCCTTCAGCTATAAATATGAGGCTCTTTCCTTTGCAATTCATCCTTGGAATCTTTAAGCATTTGCAGCAAACCTCTACTCATTTTTCATTCGAATTTACATACGTAAAAGGTTGTCCTCGTGTTCACTCTTGCTCGTAGCATTTCCTCTTCATTTAGAGACAAGAATTGGAGCATCCACAAGTAAAAATCCCAAGATATCTAACAATTGTATTAACACTTTAGTTATCTCATCTTGAGGTTAAAAGAAGACTCTAAGGAATTTTTTTGTTTATTATTTTATTACTTCTTTTAATTTTAGTTATCATTATATACATTCGTGGCACACACGATGGGACACCCACACAATTCTTTATCATTATTATCCCATTTCTTGATAAATTGACTTTGTTTTTGTTTTTTTGTTTTATTTCATACTAATTGTCCAAATTTAAGAGTGTTTAGTGGAGAGAATTGATAAAAATCATCAAAAAAATAGTCAAATTATCGTACTTTCCATAAATTTTGAGCACCTATAGGAAAATTTTCCTAGTGTATTACTATACACACTAATGTCACCCATGAATTTTGCTACAAATAACTTCAAGTGCTAGTGGAGTGCTTTATGCACTAGCATCAACATCCATTTTTCCTTCCATGTTCCTTGCACGTGCTAGCGTATTTAATATACACTCTAGCGTGGAACTATTTTTTTATTCTTTGTTCAAAAAAATCCCTTGTTATGCAAGCACATTCACTTGCATTTGCTAGTGTATCCTATCACTCTAGCACACCCTAGTGCATACGCTAGTGTAACTGGCATGCTAGCATGCCTTAGTGGATGTGTTAGCATTTTGTAACATTATTTTACTAATTTCTACATTTTTCCAAAGCATTTTAATCTGTTCTAATCTCTATTTTGGCTCTATTTTCTAATCCTTTTCTTTCATTTTTCATAACTAATCAATTTATGTGTTTATTTTTCTATTGTTTATAATTTAATCTAATCTATACAATCCCTCCACATATGCTCTTTTCTCACACCCTTGTGGGTGATCTTGAACATTAGAAACAAAGTGAGCTTGTCTTTTGTTATTTCATTGCAAGAAAAATACTAATGTGTTTATTGCATGACCATATCTTATGAATAATACCTTAAACATTCAACAAAACTATTAATTGCATATTACATAGATCGTGACAACCAAAATTTATCATCTTTTCTATAAACTTTTTAAAACACTTTTTAATTAAAATTTTCAAAGAAGGGTTTATTCCACATCCATTATAACTATGGGAAGTGCATGTTCGGGGACACAAACTCATTATGAGGAGTACCATAAGAACCCAAAAGTATTTTTCACCTTGAGGGAATTGACCATTGAAATGGGACCCTCACCTACTTAACTAGTAAACCTTATGAAAATTATAACCAATTCTTGAAAGGAACGATAACCAGATCGTACCAAGCCAAGAACACAGATGCTAATCAAACACCATGATCAATAAGATGAAAGCAATTCACCAAAATAACTTTACATAAAACCTTTGAAAACAAATGAGAAACAATATCATATATTATTATGGAACTCAATGCAATACATTGAGAATGAGACTTGCTTAAATAGGCAAGGAATAAAAATCTAAGAACTAGTCAAGGTCGTAGATCAAGCCATAAATCAAGGAAATAACTAGTCATCAAAGAACTAGTCAATACCATAGATTTAGGAGAGAACTAGACATCAAGGATCTAGTCAATACCATAGATCAAGGAAAGAACTAGTCAATACCATAGAGCAAGGAAAAAACTATACCTAACAACTAGATAATATCTCCTAATATCTAAATAAGATAAAAGAAATATCCACACACATAAGTGGGTGAGGATAAATACAATAAAGGTAAATAAAGTACCTAGGTGAACATGAGCTAAGGTAAATACCTACTCTAACACCCCCTCAAGTGAAGCTAGGGGCCAAAATAGAAGTGGCATGTCCACAGTATGAGTCCCGACAACTAGGCCTGATGAGGTACTCATGTACAATAACTGGGAAAAAAGGGACACCGCAAGGTACCCAAAACTAGTAACAACAAAGTAAAGAGAGTAAAAACCTGCTCCAAGGCATCCCAAGAAGCTCGGCTCAAAAACTCATACAATGTTGAAGAATTTTGGTGTGCACTTGTGGTCTAAATCCACTCGATCACAAAACTCAAAAACAACTGACACTAGGTTTCACCAGAATAGCTCCATATAAGGAGACATTAATTATGAGTGATGTCAAAAGTGCAAAAAAATACCAAACACAATTCGATCAATCTGCAAATAGGTTTGCCATGATCCAAGAACAATAACCAAAGAAACAAGGCAAGGACACAAACTCTAGAGTGTCACGATCCAAGAAAAGCTAAGGTAACAAGGCAAGGACACAAAACCCAAAGAAGCAAGATCAGCACCACACCCTCCTATACTACTGAATGGGTGGAGTGACGCTACAAATATGTATGAGTTTTCAAAACAACTACTTGAACACTGAAAAACTAACACTAGAATGCACCAGAATAGATCCCCATAAGAGATATTGTCAACATGTCAAAAGTGTCGAAAATATAGATACAAAATCTCTCAACAAACAAGAGAGATACACTACACCTGCTAAAGAAAAATGCTCAAAACAAGAAGCATCACAATGCATAAGGTATAGAAAGTGGAGCAAGAGGCCTAATGGTGGAGGAGCCATGCCTGTAGAGTCCTCTCAATGAATGCCTATGTCGCCACCACGAGTGATCAGATATCCACCCCAAATCAACACGAATGGATGAAGAAGATGCCTGCATATGACTTGGTGCAAAATGTGTAATATGTGCATGTAAAAGAACATCAGAATGTGTGTCAAGTTGATCATGTCTATGAGATGAAATCTTAGGTTTCTCAAGCTTGAGTGAAGGTGTAGAACTCATGTGTTGCTCATGATCCTCAGAAAGAGTTGAGCAAACAAAAAAAGAGCTATGTCAATGTGTGATCCCAATGAAGTATCTGCTCAAAAACCAATGTCATGATGAGAATTCCACTTAACATGTGGAATATAGGAAACAATACCCTATGAATGTCTATCAATGACTCCACTAGTGAGACCCATAGAATGAAGCGTGCGAGAACTGAATGCAGTGGTATGCTTCTCAAAAAATCCATACAACTGAGCAGAAATAGGATACACAACATGTGGTACTGTAATAGGCACAAATGTGGAAGAGCATGCAGTAACAAGCCTCACAGGTTTAGAAGCATCAAGAGTAGGAACAAGCTCAAAGACTAACATATCAATGTCAGTGGGTTCAGGAGCAATAGTTGTAAGTGGACTAGGAGCATGGATATGGTTGTCCACAAAATCATGATGATGATGTAGGCTAGCAAGTTTGTTCTGCAGGGAGTGTATTATTGTATCCTTATCGTGAATGAGTGATTGTAGAAGATAATTTCACTTCTTGAGTGATATATTTTCTTCCACAAATTTTACAATATCCTCTTGAAGTCCACATACTTCATAGAAAATCATATCATTCTCAAAACCGAGTTACCAATTAAAAGTTACAAGCTTTTAAATATTTTGCTCAGTTATTTATTTTAGGTGCCACTAAAACAAAATAAAATGTTGTTGCCTTCACCACAAAAATAAAATTAAAGGGGGCTGAAGTTAAGCACCTACTAGTAGGAATCACAAGCTTTAAGTTTTTTTCCTTTGTCGCACAACTCCCGAGGTAGATCGGTGTGCTTCCCTGCAACAATACAAAAAACCCAGAAAAATGACTACCTCCAAAATGGTCAAGCTTACAGTTGATCTTAGGGTTTTCCCACCTTCCAGATCTAATGGAAGCCTTCATTTTGCATAAAAATGCACACAACAACAAAATACGACCAAATCCCAAATATATGAATATACAATGAATTTATTTACAAAATAAAACTTACAGATGGATGTCAACAACAATCTCTAGCTCTGATACCATGAAAGGAACGATAACTAGATCGTACCAAGCCAAGAACACAGATGCTAATCAAACACCACAATCAATAAGATGAAAGCAATTCGCTAGAATAACTTTACATAAAACCTTTGCAAACAAATGAGAAACAATATCATATATTATTATAGAACTCAATGTAATACATTGAGAATGAACCTTGCTTAAATAGGCAAGGAATAACAATCTAATAACCAATCAAGGTCATAGATCAAGCCATAAATCAAAGAAATAACTAGTCATCAAAGAACTAGTCAAGACCATATATTTGGAGAGAACTAAACATCAAGGATCTAATCAATACCATAGATCAAGGAAAAACTATACCATAGATCAACTATACCTAACATAATATATCTCCTAATATCTAAATAAGATAAAATAAATATCCACACACATAAGTGGGTGAGGATAAATACAATAAAGGTAAATAAAGTACCTAGGTGAAGATGAGCTAAGGTAAATACCTACTCTAACAATTCTATCCATAGTGACATCCCGGTTTGATTGATCAAGGGAAGTTAAATCTGGATTTGTTAATCAAGAGGGTAAAGTAAAGTTAGAAACTAGAAATAGTGTACCACATCATTCGGATAAGTATTTGGTATTTAGGGAGAGAACCATATCTAGGAAGTTTGACATTAACATTCACATTATTAAAATATAAGGACTCTCTTTCATTCTCTAATTCTTCTATTTTAACATTCACGTTGTTAAAATTTAAGCATTGCCTCACTTGAATCTTATATTTTAAAATTCACTTTATTAAAATTTAAGTAATCTCATTCATCCCTAAGTGTTACGTGTTAACATTCACTTTTTAAAAAATTTAAGCACTCCTCTTTCATATCTAAGTCCTTTATTATGACATTCTATTTGTCAAAATATAAGCAATTCATTTCATCACTATACCTTATATTTTGACATTCAATTTTTCAAATTATAAGTAAAATTATTCTCTTCCTCCACATATTATATTTTTACATTCACTTTGTCACATATTTGATCAATCATCCTCAACATCTAAGTCTATTATTTTGACATTCACTTTTTCAACGTTTAAGCACAATCATTCTTGACCTCTAAGTCTTATATTTTGATATTCACATTATCAAAATTTAAGAAAAATCATATCCAATCAAATCTTATCAAGTATCCTATATATTGAATATTCACTTTATTCAATTATAGGTAAATCATACACAATCAAGTCACGCATCCTATCCAAGTCTTATATATTGAATATTCATGTTATTCATGTATCAAGAAAATCAATCCAACATCTATACTTTGTACATTGAACATTCACTTTGTTCACGTGTCAATTCAATCCAATCCAAATTTATCAAAACACTTTTCAAATCTCACACTTACGTTTTGATTATCTCCCACAAATTTGGAACAATCTCTAACGCGATGGTGTTTACATGTAGTAAGCCTACCCATGTCCTTGATGATTATGAAAGATTCAATCCTTTTGGTTGCGGACCTTTTGATGATGAATAAATTACATAACAAATTGAACTATCAATGAGTTAGAAGGAATCCATTGATAATTTTATCATGTAAAATAAAAAATTAATACTTACTTGACCTTTTTGAAATGGAGTAAAATTACCCTCCGAATTTGGGCACAAACATTTAAAATATTTAATTTAGAATCCGGGTCTAGAACGAAAACCACCGAGATCATATTCATCAAAAGAAGAATTGTTTCCTAAAATTGAATAATTACAATGCCAACTTAAAAATAATAAAAATACTAAAACAAGGGAAGAGCAAAAATCAATACACGACATTGATGTCACCATGGAAATTACTCAAGTCAACTCTCTGCTTGCATAAGAATGGAAGAGTCTGAAATAAACGCTCAAGGGACTCTGAAAATTCACAAAGCAATTCAATTTTTAGGATCTATGTCCTTATCCATTTGATAGGGAGAATAGATAGTGTACCTTAAGGATAGAAATTCATATGTAGACAAACAATGATTTAAAACATGTTCTCACTCTAACCAAAAGATTTTCTCCATCATCAACTGAACTTCTTGTCATGCATGTGCTTTAAGAGGATCTCCTTAAAGTAGTTAAAATTTCTTCACAAGGACCTTGCTCTAATACCAATTGTTAGAAGAACAAATATTGAGAGGGGGTGAATCATTCTTACAAAACTTTAACTTCATTTGTTATAGCTTACAACATCATTCATATTAACCATTCAAATTATACATTCATTATGAGATAATTATGTGTGTATCAATCATCCACAAGTGTATGAAACAAAAGAAAAGAAAATTACACAACATATAATGTGGAAACCCTCAAGGGTAAAAATACACTAAAACTTTTGAATATATTACTCAATCCAAAAGACTTGCATGAATATTACACATCACACAAGATTTGTTTAGTGAAGCACCCACTTCACAAGGAGCACCCACCCCTATTTAGTATAGCACCCACTATACAAGGAGGATACTACCCCTAAGGTGATCAAACACCCACTCAACCACCTGAATATGAAGATCACAAAAATATTGTTACTCCTACGATTGATTGTGATCACAGGTTCAACTTCATACTCATCAAACCCTCTCAAAACAAGATCTTCTCTTACTCGCTCAAATTTTCTCATCCATTTATTGATTAGGTAAAATGACCTTGAACGTATACTCTTCTATCCTTATCATCTCCTCATACCTCTTCTCAAATCTATCCTTAACCCATTTATTATCTTCTTCTACCTTCTCTAGCTCGCTCACATTCCCATCATCACCACACGTACAAATGAGACATTACAACTTGCTTATATACATGACAATTGCACAAAGCACCCCTAGGTCAGCCATGACCATATAGGAGGGCATACCAACAATAAAATACACCTACAACCTTATATAAATAACTTCAAAATACCCAAGTAGGTCGGCAAGGGTAACAAAGATCAAGGATTAGCTCAAAACATCTCATATAGGCCTAAAACATAAGCTTACACCACCAACGAATGGAATATGATCTTTAAGGACACATAGATACTTTTTCAAGACTCTTAAATATCCACATAACCCACCAAAACCTCTAATCATCACCAACTATCCCAGGAACATTTTCATCAACTATCTCCATCATGAATCACAACAAGAAGCAAGTTATCCCAACTAGCTCTTTAAGATCCTGCATAATAGTCCCGAAAAACAAGAAATTTCACATAGAAAAAATCTTCGTCATGTCTTAGTAATAATACCATTAGAAATAAATCTGATTATACTTTCTAAAACAACTCACTTCATCATCCAAATCAAGGCTTATGGCTCTCAAACAACTCAATCTCTCAACCAGTCAAAACTACCAATATATACTCAAGAACCAGTCTTGAGAGAAACATGCTCCATCACCTCAAAATTCACTTCCAAGATCAACCACCACTTGCACCACATCAAGGAAACTTCTAAAAACATTCTCAAGAAAAAACAAGTATATGTCATTTGGAGAAAACCAACCAAACACACATATTTTAGTCAACTATCTTGGGAAGCCTAATAGGACCAATTAGACCATTAGAGATTAAGAAATAAACCACTTCTTCATACCATTCCAAGAGCTCAAACACATCATACCAGGTTTCAAAAATCTATTCATGATAAAAAAAACCATTGCTCCAACATGCATTTCAACCAAACTCATCTCAAGCCATAAGACTAGGTTTTAGCCCTTCTAGGCCAAAAGTGGTAGGGTGACTTAGAGGACTTGTAACTCAAAATTTATTCATTGTACCTACCTAAAAATTTCCATGGACATCTAGCACACCTCCCAATATTCTTGGAAAAATTCACTTCTCATCATGAAACCTCCATCTCAGCCCTGAAACTACAAATATCCACAAAACTAGGGTTTTTCTCTAGCTTGGTGAAATACCCGAACATAAAACCACCACCAGAATTAGCCTTGAATAATTCTCTATAACCTTTATCATCATACTATATTTCCCAATCCATTTGGAGCCTGAAAAAATCATCTTTCCTCTAATGCTTTGTTGTTAGGGTTTTGACTTGTATGACTTCTTAACAATTGTTGATAAAGATGGAATGACTAAATAAATCCATTCATTTTTTTAAATTTTCATAGCTAAATGATAAAACATCCCCAAATCCTAAAGCTCCCATGTAGAATGCACATGTGTGGGTGAGAAAAATAACTTCACCTATCGAGCTAGTTTTTCCTTCTCAAGAGCTCAATTTTGCCAAAAATCAGTTTTCTTACTATTTATTTGATGCCTTGACTTGAAATTTGACCGAGAGAACAATAAAACCTCCTCCATTCTTGAAAAATCTCATCCTTACTAAAATTCATCTGAAACTCTCTAGACACTAAGACTTACATGTGTCTGCATATCTTGTCTTCAAAAAACTTGCTTCAATGGACCTTGAAAGAACATCAAACCTCTAAATACTAACCTGAGATGCTTCTAACACCTATTATTACATGTCACAACACCTTTCCAATGCTCATATCATACTTAACTACTCTATCTCTAACACCATCAACCCATACTTCTTGGACTAGGTCTAGGATTAGGCCTAGAATGACCTGATTCAACAGATACTTCACATGAAATTACCATGATGACCTTTTATATACTCATTAACACCTCTTATACATCACTTTGGCCATGTTAGACCTTATGATAACTTCTAAACATCTTTAGAGCTTCATATCATCACCTACTAGATTGAAAATGCACCAAGAACATGCCTAGACACCATGTGAAGATCACAAAACTAGACACTACCAATCAACCTTCATACTTGAACATGATTGACACCTCATGGAGAAACCTAATTATCAATGACATTTGACATCAATGATAACACCATAGACATAATGGCCAATAATCTCCCCATTTTTTATTTATGGAAACCATGAATTCAAAACACCTACAAGACCTATTTTTCATTACTCTCCTCCTTTGAAACCTATGACAAAGGCACAACAACAACTCAACATCAAAAAAATGAAAAGACATGATGGAAATAGTGCATAGAATAAAACTTACTTGTTTATAAGCTCCCACTTGGACTATAGTCTATTTTTTATCTTCAATACTACAAAAGAGATCCATAGACCTAATAAGAGTATGCACATAGCTTCCTATCGGAGAATACATCACAATTTGCCTAAAATTCCTTCTTCTAGGCCTATAAAATGCTAAATCCATAAGTTTTACCTCCAATACTAGCATATCATTACTTTTGCATATTTTATGACCAAGATCCCTAAAGCACCTCTTCATACCAAATTTGTAAATTTCTCAATGCAATAGGAGCATATTAAGCATATGAAACACCATCTAAATGTTCCCCTGATAAGATACCATCATATAATAATTTTCTAAACACATATGAGAGTTTATACCTTGAACAACAACCATGGAGAAATGTCTTCTTCAACATCATAGTCCTAAAGCAATGTTTCAAAGCACTCCACCTCTATTTTAGTCCTTACCTCATGATATCATAATGCATCATCAAATCAAAACTATCACACATATAAAGTCTTTGAATCACCTTTCCTCTATCATGAACTCAACATTCTTTATCCTACTAGACATACACCTACAGCTCAAGAAGACATTGTACTACCTTCTTCATGTAGATTTGAGACTCAAAATTTCAACTAATACTCTTTCTTTGGATAACTCAAACTATCATTTCTCAATAAAAACACCTTAGATAACACCTTTAACACAAAAGAACTTGATAATACCAAGACCACTTTAGCTTACTTTTATGCATTGACAAGCTTAGAGCACTTGTGGAACACATATTTGCAACAACACCTCTATAAATAATCAATTATTCTTCTTTTATCATTACACATGAACCTCGTACTCCATTGTTGTGTTTTACATATGATGATAACATCATCAAGTGTACATTATTCTTGATGCCATAACTACAAACCTGTACCTATCAACTTTGTCATTGATCATCTTTAACACTTTTTCCTATTTGTGATGAGGATCCAACCTATATTAAAGTCTTAGGTCAACCTTTTGGCCTTCTTCATTATCTCAGATGGACTTGTTCATATCTCAATACTGCATAGCTAAAAGACCCGCATCAAAAGACTCATCATACCTTATGTAGCACTTTTATTAGTATATTAAAGACTTGGAGTAACTTCAATATCAACTAGTCGAGCAAGAGAGAACCTATGATGAAAAAATCAAATGATCTTTGCCTTGATTTTCTTTAACATTTTGATTCAAGTGACATAGACTGTTCATCTTATTTATACCTTGTCCATTGAGATTTTCATTATACATTACTTGACACTACTGATCTTCACCTTTAAAATCTTAACCAAAACTCCCCACAGGTTTGTGCTTTCTCAATTGTGTTTACCTTATGTCTATTCCATATTGAGCATTCATGATTTATTAACATACCTTCAAGATCCTTTTATCTAAACTTAATACAACATGTAAAATCCCCCTCAAGGAATCAACAAGGTTTGAAGACACACAACTAGATCCATTCAATAATTTTGATCACACAAGGTCACATCCATCTCTCTAGAGTAGATGATGTAATCACATACACTGCCTTGAAATATTATCCTCTTCAAGATGATATAGAACAATGCAAGACACAATCATTTGCACATTACAAGCTTAGTAGACATCATGCTTCAATAAAACAAGAATGTGACTCCATGAATCCTAATCAAGGATTTTCATACACCTAATAATGTCGAGTGATGCAAAACATTCGTGTCCTCATGGGACAAAGCCAGTCATTTGTATGCACCCAAAATTGTATGTGTTACACTGTCGAAAAGAGGTTACAGAAACCCCAATGATGATTCAAATCTTCTTTGCAAGGTGTTCAGAATCCAGAAACTATTCCAAGTGTAAATTTGCAGCCTAAAATACCTTATCCATCATTTACATGCTTTGTTTTAACTTCTATCCTCTTTCCCTTGCATTTTTGGTCTTTAGTGTCAAGACCACCGCCTTGCTTGCTGGCGATCCGTGACCACCACCTAGGACAGGCGGCGGTCCTAGAACTACAGCCCCTACCGGATGGTGGTCCTACCCATGCATTTTCTAGAACATTCGACACAATCATCGAAGTGAAAAATCAAGTTGCACTTGCAACTCTCAACCGCTTCTACTTTGTTTAAAGTTTCTAGCCACCTTGTAATAGTAATTCTCCATTTTAAATGGTAGAAGAGTTCAATTCAAACTTGTCTTCTGGTGATTGCAAATGCTATAAATAATATGCTTGTATTCAATTTAAGGGACTTCTTTTCTTGTCTCTCCCCAGATTTATCTATGGATTACTTCATTATTAGTTGTTGAGAGCAATTTAGTTGAAAAGGTCCTAGTTGCATAGAATAATCCCACTAGCATGGAATTCCATTAATACTTAGTGGTAGTTGTATGAATAATAAGTTATATATACTATCATAGTTCTCTTTGAGTAGTGATCTTACCTTGAAGAGTAGTTTCTAGGACTAGAACATTGAACACTTAGTTATGCCTCGTTGTATACCTGCAACAATCCTGCTAGGAATTACATAGGCCAAGCTCAGTTCACTTGCGCCATTCATCTCCTACTTGCACTTTGTTTATTCTCGAAACTACTATTACCCACTATCTTGGGTACACTTACTACTACTACTACTGCTACAAGTTCTTGTGGATTCACGTGAACACATGTGAAAAGATCATACTGAGGGGAATAACTATCATATCACTGGATTTATCTTTGTTCTATAAATTCCATGTTAGAGTTACTTGTTTTTTTCTTCATTACTTCAAATTTCCAAGTTTTGAATTTATTGATTGCAAACTCCCTATCAAATAGAATAGTGAATTATTTCATTTCAGTTAATCTCACTTTCAACATTACCAGGAAATTGTGGGGAATAATAGCTTCTGAGAAGCTATGATTTGTTCCTCACTTCTGAGGTAAGATTGAAGGTTTTCAATTGAATTAATTAGTTGTTTAAATTCATATTCAACTCACATATTTGCACAAGTAATCAACTACATCCGATTGATCACTTGTATTAGATTTCATTTTGTTAGAATAGTTACTTAATGTTTAAATCTCAAAAAAAAAGAAAATATTTACTATCATTAGATTAGTTTCTTCTATTGCTTTATCCAATTTAAATCTTGAAATACCTCTCATATGACAATTACGGGTCTTAGAGAACCCGGGGATTACATATTTGAACCAATAATACCTCACCCGAATCTCCTCACAAAGATTAGCATATAGATCAAGGTCTTAGAATTCACATCTTCCAAACAAAAACAAACCTACAAATAATCAGTGAGCAATTGAGGGAGTTAATATTGAAAATGACAAAGCACATGAATTCTGGTCAAAACAACCCAAGTATAGATTATCTTGAATCCTTTAAAACAACCATATGACCATACACAAACCTCGAAAGAGAGCAAAATGAAATCTAATACAAGCGATCAACGTGATGTAGTTGATTACTTGTGTAAATATGTGAGTTGAATCTGAATTTAAATAGCTAATTAATTCAATTGAAAACCTTCAATTTTTAAATACGTGAGTTTGGGTTCGTAAATAATTACTTAATATTTAAATCTCAAAAATAAATAAAATATTTATTGTCATTAGATTAGTTTTTTCTATTGTTTTATCCAGTTTAAATCTTAAAAGACCTCTCATATGACAATTAGGAGTCCTAGAGAACCCAAGGATTACATATTCAAACTAATAATACCTCAGTCGAATCTCCTCACAACATTAGCAGATATAGATCAAGGTCTTAGAATTCACATCTTCCGAACAACAACAAACCTACAAATAATCAGTGAGAAATTGAGGGAGTTAAATATTGAAGACGAAAAAGCACATGAATTCTGGTCAAAACAACCCAATTATAGATTATCTTGAATTGTTTAAAATATCCATATGACCATACACGAACCTCGAAAGAGAAAAAACATTTGGTTACGATCCATTAGTTCCACAACTGCACACACAGGAGACCTTATCATTGATATAGATACAGGCTTATGCATACAAGTTGTTAGGACAATAGTGAGATATTCTGAGAAGATCGCACAACTCCTTGTATTAAACATAGAAGCTGAAAAAGCTTACGATTACTGGATAGTTAGAAATAGAGATTGATTCTTCATATGACCATAAAAATTCCACAACCACCATGAACTCATGGTTGCGATCCTTAGGTCCCACAACCCAATGGGCATGCTAATCAATTAGACATTGACATTGGTTTTCGTACACTAGTATTTAGATCCTCACCACTTATGCCATTGGACATTATCACATAGTTTTCTATGTTGAACATAGCATCCGATCAGGCTAAGATTATCTCGTAGACTAGACCAGAAAATCACCCATAGTTCTTGCAGCTCCATTACACCTCTCACTACCACTTTTATGACCTTGTCTAGAAATATACACGAGGTTCCTGTAGGTCACTTCATGTGCGTCCAACAGCCAATAAATAGGATCTCGGCAGAGCTCAACATTTATTAGAGCATCCGAGTAGCTATCATATATGATCGATCCATCACACAAATTTAGGTTAGGAGAGCATTATTTTCCTTAGAATCACAAATCCTAGTATTTTTATTGAAGATATAAGATTTCCCAATTAGCTTGTCCACATTCACATCCATTTTCATTTCCACCGGATGTCTCGACATGAACTCGAGAGGTTAGGTGTGGAGAAGGTCACGTGTTGACTTTCTATCATATAAATTTTTGAACCCAACGTGAAGGAATCACCCAGTGTGACTATTATCTAGTCACCCACATTTCAAACAACCAGCTATCTTGCTTGGCACGACCTCGAGGTCGGGTGCAAAGAAAGTTACTTGCCAATTCTCATCCTTGCCTTTCACTTTTCTATCATACAAAATTGGTGAACCTGATGTGAAAGGAACAATTATTCCCTTTTGTTTCCATTTCTCTCATCCATCTTCACTCCTTCCCATTATTCTCGCAAGTATTTATATACACCCAGAATATGTCAAGATATGATGCATATGGTAGACCTCTCTCAAGTCTTGAAGCATATTACAGCCAATCAGTAGACAAAAGTCACCCTCACTTTCTGCATGGGCTAACAACTACTCAAGTAACTACCTTTCATCACAAACTCCTCCTCAAAGGACTAACGCTAGTTCTTCATTCCGAATTGAGGAGCTAGACCAACTCACACAAACACAACAACCTAAGCTCTCAAGCTCTAACAACATGATGTTTACTAGAGAATCCATCTCATCTCCTCGGGTTTTGTTTAGACCAAAAATCAGTAGGCAATCGGATCCACTCCCATTCTTGGATGAGGAGTACTTAGCACACTACATAAGTAAGAAACAATGCTTCCAAAACATGTACCCACCTCTAGGAATTTTGAAAATACAACCTGACACCTTGTTTAAAAAAAATGCCCCCATCCCTCCACCAATGGAAAATACTCTTGGTGAAGTTTGGTAGAGTAATGAGAAATTTATAGTAGGATACCATACCCATCTGCAACCTCAAGGGATACAACAACAACCATCCATCAAGGAAGAACATTGTGTCATCACCAATCAAGGTCATCTCAGCTTTGGTTGAGAGGGTTAGAGGGCTAGAACTTGCTCAAGAAAATCAAGCTTCACATTCGGGGCAAGCAAGAACTCCCAACCCTCTGCATCATCCTAGTCAGGTTGACCTCCTCACGGGAATAGGCATGTTAGGCATGCCTCCCAACATTCATATGGGTATCTACAGCAAACACTACCGTAACCAAAAATGTGTTTTCAAATGATGTTCCAGTTGAAAACTAGATACCTCCCCATTCAATACCAAACAACCCATATCAGAGTAATGCTTCTCCTATCTAAACATGTATTCAAAATCACCACAGGAGACATGTTCTCTTTTCCCGTGACATTTACTCAACCACATGGGTTTCCTTACACCCCTGTAAATGCATACGCTGTTATGCCATATCAACAACCCATTTCACCTCCGCCTCCTCAACAAGAACCATCGATGGTTGAAACCTATGCAGTAGGCACTTACTCAAAATATCTAAAATATCCTCTTGATTTTACCATACGAAGCATCATGCTTCTAAGACCTCTACCCAATTTGCCTAAATTCAAGGGGAGGAGACCCAATGCACATATCAAAGCCTATGCCATGGCCATTTGAGAATTATTCCTTGGGATGCGATTGTTGCCAAAATTTTCCCTAAAACTTTAGAATGTATTGCCCTTAACTAGTATTATAGAATACCCAAAGCCTTTGATACACTCATTCAAACAACTTGTGTCGTCGAATTTATCAAATATTTTGACATGAATAAATTATTATTCTTACACATCAAACAAGAGTGTAATGAATCCATTTCTCATTAATTTAGAGATGGCGTATAGTCCTTTAATCTTCAATAAGTGCTCCAAATATGGATCAGATGGAACTATGTGACTTATTCCTTCATTCTCTCAGTAGAGAGATAAAGGAAGAAGTCTAGAAGTTCCCACTAAGGACCTATGATGAAGTACTCAAGAGTGCCCTCCAAATTGATCAAGCAACAATAGATAGCGGTCATAAGACCTATGGAACAAATGGAAGATTAGTCACCCCCAATCAAAACACTATGACTTATCCTAATGTCGAGAATACCAATCAAGGACCCAATATCCTTAACAAAAATCATGGGGTTATAATAGATGGATTCACTAATCAAAAGCCAAATTTTGTGAACACCCCAACACCCACTAACAATCAACGCAATAATAAATTTACTCTAACAATCAACACGTGGATTTTAATCATCCTCCATCACAACAAAACAATGGAAAATCTAGACACAAGGTCTTGTCCGAGGCCCAACTGGATATCAGAACCAAATCCAAAGGCAACAGCCTCAAATTTTCAACTATAACAACCAACAGCCTAAACGAATTTTGGGCCACAACAGGGTCCAAACCAACAACCACGTGACTATAATCCCAACTTATATTGTGGTTTCCACAAGATCTGAGGCCATGATACTAGAAATTTCCATGACTACAAAAATTCTTGCAACATTTACCAGAAGATCAAAGACAACTCTTTGTAGATATGTTTTTAACAAATTCTACATTACCCACACCAAACACCTATATGGGATTAGTTTCCCCTCAAAATGCACCTCTCAAGATTTTTAATGATCCTCTCCCGAATCGTTCTAACAATAATGAGTTAGATCCAAATGGGACAAACAAAAGTATCATAACAGGAATAACGATCATGAAGCCTCAACTTCATCAAATCCACCGGTCGCACCCCAATTAGGAACTTGACCACAAACCAAGATAGTTGGTCTGGTAGAGTTAGACATCGAGCTACATGTAGAAACCATAACAAGAACACGAGATTATTCTTCTCAACCAGTTCCAACCTATCCATTAGTACCAAAAATGTTCAACAAACACTAGAAAAACCGGTAGGTTCTTACGACGTAATTAATGACTTAACAAAGACCTTCTCTCACATTTCCTTCTTGGATTTTTGAAGAACTCTCTCACTCATAGGGCTTCTCTCTTAGAAGCGCTAGGTCTTGGTCATCTAATTAACATCACTCCTCCTCCTAAAACACAAGTAAACCATGTAGAATTTGACATCTACCCTCTAGGGTAGCTAAATAGGGATACAAAGTTTATATTTGATATAATCAAAATTCCAATGATACTAAAATTACACATAGAGGTGACCCAACCCTGCATTTTCATGTATGGATTTATAAAAATTACATTAAGTGTGCAATGATGTATGATGGGGAAGCAGTTAACATAGTCCCCTTCACTTTTCTTCAAAATATGGAATACGGAGAAACAAATTATTCCTCAACACGAAATATGCTAAGGGGTTACGATAGCCTTAAGGAAACTTCAATCGACTATAGTATTACCACTCACCTTAAGACCCAAGACATTCCTCACCAAATTTTATATTATAGATCTAAAACCAACTATAATATGATTCTCGATCAACTATGGATACATCACATGAAGGCAATCCCTTCCACATTATTATAGGAAATAATATTTTTACTCCTGGAAAATTCTTTGTGGTGTAAGGTGACCCAAAACCTTTCGACATACACTTAGCAGATTTAAAAAAGAGACCAGGCATCCACTTTGAGTTCGAGCTCCCAACAAATCAACTTAACAAACCAGTCAATTCAAAGCCAGAAGTAAAGTTGGTGCCTACAACAGAATTAGAAGTCACGAACTTGATCAAAGGCATTCTAGAATTCAAAGTTGAGACCAACATCGTAGAGACAATATCATTAGGAACCACTACAAAACTATCAAGTTACTAGAGAAATATCTACCTATTCTCCTTCTATTTAATTTTATGGGTATAGGATGTACCCTAGGAATTAGTTCCTTCAAAGCAGATGAATTTTATATGGTAGAGGTAACAAGGGCAAAGGAAGAAGATATGAAGAATGTTCCAACATCCATTTTTCCAAGTTATTGTTGGACTCTCCATTTTTATGGAGCTAGATGTCATTTTGGCACTAGGGCAGGTGTGATCCTTACTTCTCCCGAAGGAAAGATTCTACCTTTTGCCTTTAAGTTAAACTTCAAATGTACAAACAACGGGGCTGAATACAAAGCCCTCTTTCTTGTCCTCATCATAACAAAAAGGAAGGGTGCTAGTAATATTAGAGTGCTAGGAGACTCACAATTAGTTGTAAACCAAGTATCTGAGGTATATGAGACTAGAGATGAGCATTTACAACTCTATAAAATAGCAGTGCTAAATCTAACAAAGGGATTTGACTTCATATCAATCGAAGCAATTCCACGGAAACAGAACCTTCTCGTAGATTCAATATCAACCTTAGCTTCCCGATTCACTCCAATAAATGAACTAGAAGATACTAATTTCATGGTGTAACTTCATGTCAAACCTTTGGTTCATAAAATACCAATAACCCCGATCTTGACACATATAGAAGCTGAGAATGAATTTATCATCCTAAATCACTTTAATAATGATAGGTCGACTCTTGGATACCTAAATGCCTATGCAAAATTGCATCTTTCTCATCACATAGTTGATTTATCCTTAATCCCATATTCCTCTTAACTATTTTAGGAATCCCATGATAGAATCTCCCTCGTAGAAGAATATTGAAATCTATGAGGTAGAAAATGAGGGGGGTTTGGAACTACCTCCGGCCCCACCTAAATTTGAGGAGGGTAATGCTTCCTTGATCAAAGAAACAATTGATATAAATATCAGGATGGAGAAAGAACCAAGAATCCTCAAACTAGGGATCCTCTCTAACCCCAGAGGAAATATAAATACATACGCAGATCCTCAAAGAACATTCGAAGGCTTTCACATTTAACTACACAGAGATGACAGGATTGATCCTAACATTTTGGTCCATCATCTTGTCACAAAACCAGATGCCAAGCCAATTAAATAGAATTCAAGGCCCATGAAGCCAAAAGTAGCTCTCATGGTAAAAGAAGAAGTGATGAAACTCTTACAAGTAGGGTTCATCAAGCCAGTTGACTATTCCTAGTGAGTATCCAATATTGTCCATGTGCTAAAAAAGAATGGGAAAATCCATATTTGCATTGACTTCCATGGGATATTAATAAAGCATTTCCCAAGGATGATTTCCCATTACCCTCCATCGATGTTATTGTTGATGCGACAATAGGCCATTTTCAACTACTATCCCTTATGGATGGTTTTTCATGATACAACCAAATTAGGATTTCTGAAGAAGACTAGAACAAAATAACCTTCATTACTCCTTGGGGAACCTATTGCTATATAGTCATTCCATTTGGACTCAAGAATGCTGAGCAACCTACTAACGCTCTATGACATATATCTTTCATGATCTTATACACAAGATTATGGAATCTTACGTCGATGATCTTCTAGCCAAGGCTAGAAAGTGATGTGATCATCCCAACATACTCCGCATCATCCTTTCTCAATTAATCGAATACGGTGTTACGCTTAATGCGGAAAAATGTGTGTTCAGTGTAACTGGAGGTAAATTGTTAGGATACATCATATATTCACGAGGGATAGATGTAGATCCAGCTAAAATCTAGGTGGTATTAGAGATGATTCCGTCCTCAACCGAATCAGGTGTAAGGTCCTTTCTAGGAAATCTCGATGCAATCCAAAGGTTTATCCCTAATTTAACCTTCACCATTCATCCAATCAATAATCTATTAAAAATATTGTTTCGTCACGTGGACAAAAGAGTGCAATGAATCATTTGAATCCATGAAATGATTCTTACTCTCGCCACCTACCCCATGCCTCCTAAGTTAGACCGACCCCTCATTCTATATTCAAGGGCAAAAAATGTCTCGTTAGCCTGCATGTTAGCTCAAGAAGATGATGATAAGTGTGAACATGCAATTTATTTCATCAGTCGAACACTACTTGATTACGAGACACATTACACATAGGTAGAAAAGGAGTGCCTAGCTATAGTCTTTGCAATAAAATGGTTGAGACATTATATGTTGAACCAGGAAACAAGGGTAATCATCAAAACTTGATCACTTACGAACCTATCTAAATCAAGGTTCACTATCAAAAAGGGTTGGGTGCTTCATAACACTAATAGGTGAATTTGAGTTGACCTTTGTTAACCAAAAGTATGTGAAAGGACAAATTATTGTGGATTGGTTAGCTGATAACCCAATGGATGGTGGTGATCTAGTTGATTTAGATTTTTAGATGAGTGTGTATACTTTTTCGAAACTAGGCCCCCCATTTCTACATGTCCATGGTACACTGACATCATCAATTTCATAAAATACCATACTTACCCAAAAGGGGAAACATCACAACAAAGAAGGTGGTTACACATTATTGCTGCTAAATACGTTATTTTAGAATAGGTGCTCTATCGTAGAGCCTTTAACGAATGATGTTAAGATGTATTGACATGAAATAATCTGAAAATATTCTTTACGAATCCCATAGCGGGATATGTGGAGGCCACTTTGGTCGCCACGCCACTACTCACAAAATACATCGGATGGGCTATTTCTGGCCCACTCTAGAGAATGACATGCAGTAGAGTTTGTGCATAAATGCCATAAATGCCAAGAATTATCCCACGTGATTCACATGTCGGCGCAGGCTCTGTAACCAATCATAACCCCAAGGCCCTTTTCCACGTGGGGCCTAGACTTGATAGGGAAATTATCTCCCTCATCAACATATGGCCATAACTTTATAATCATGGCCACATAATACTTTACTAAATGGGTAGAGGCCATGCCTCTCACCACCATACCAAGTTTTGTAATTTCTAAGTTAATTCTAAAACAAATCATTTGTAGGTATGTTGTTATGCACAGTCATTATCTCAAACAATGGCATATCCTTTAAGAATGATGAGGTCCATGAGTTACGTAGTAAATTCAAGATAAACCATCACACGGCCTCTCTTTATTACCCCCAAGCCAATGGATAGGCTGAGGCAACAAACAAAACATTAAAATCCATTCTCCTCAAAATAGTTAAGGAGAAAAAATGGGATTGGCATTTAAAATTATACCCAGCCTTGTGGGCCTATCGAACATCAATAAGAACACCAACAAGGGCAACCCCTTTCTCATTGGTATTCGGAGCAGAAGTAGTTCTACCACTTGAGGTCGAAATACCTAGTTTCTCGCATCTCATTACAAGGGATCTTGGGAGAAGAAGCCTACAGAGAGGCACAAATCTCTCAATTAGAAATCCTTAATGATGCCATGTTAAACACCAAACAATGGCATAGAGCCTATGTTGATGGATGTGCTAGTCAAATGATGATATACGAGGGAGATCTAGTTTTGAGACTAGATATCCAGATTGACAAGAAGACCAATGAAGGAAGGAAATTCCAGCCCAAGTGGTTGGGCCCATACCAAGTCATGAAGGACTACGGAAATGGTGTGTATCTCTTATGTACACTAGAAGGTGAGGAATTCAATGAAACTGTCAATTCCTTACATCTCAAATGGTTTCATGCATAGGTCATCAGCATCACCATTTGTATATTATGTTTATCTACATCACATGATCATTTAGTTAGTTCATTTGTTTACTCATTTCATAAAGTTTGTGGTCAAGGAACTTATTCTTAAGCAATTTATTACAAACTTTTGAAAATATTAGCAAAGCATTTAAAATCATATCTCTTCAAATTTTCATAATATCATCAAATGGTTTCAAAATCATCTCATCAATTCAATAGACAAAATTTTGATAGTAACCATACTAAGGCATGCATACTTGGTATTACTCATATCCCTCTACTAGTTATGGTTTCTTTACCTAAGGTCTATTATAGAAGCTTCTTGGTGTCACATATATCCTCTTACATATCTTTGAAATAAGGATACTTCAAAATTACATATCGAAATGAATCAAAAATACTAAATAAAACAAACCGAATATTTTATTTTACACACTTCTTTTCCCTACCAACCTTTGGTGTTGAGCCCATGCCTCTTACTAGTGGCATGAGTTTGGGAAAGGAAAGAAGTGCCCTTACTACTCGCCTATGTCCTACCTTTGGTGATAAGCATGTGCTTCTTATTGGTAGCATGGGGCAGGGCATAGGGGGTCCATTTATACAAATTAATGAATCTTAGTATTTTAAGCTCAAAACAAAGTGTATTTTGAAAGGTGAAATTAAGCATCCAAGTTCCAAAGAGATTAAATCCCCAAAACAAGATTTTTCGACCAAATTTCCATCTATGAGATCTAAGTCTAGATAAATTGGAAAGTAAATTACATTTTGTTCTTTGTAGTAGGTTTGAGTGACGTAAGTTCATGGACATAAATTTGGTTTCCATCAAAGCTTTGTCTTTCTCTCATCATTTCCATTCAGTCAACTCATACAACTTGCACCCTTTCTAGCTCTTGGTGTTGATCCCTCACATCTTACTAGTTGTGTGGAGTTAGGAATGGGGAAAGTTCATCTCACTATCATTGCACCAAATATTCATCACATTGCCAGAACAAGAAGAAGAAGTAATAAACATTATTAGAAAGAAACTAAAGCTCGGTACCATAGTATGTTTTCATTATCATATATCAGCATTGTAAAAACAAATAAAAAGAAAAAGATTTTGTTCAACATTTGTCATCACTTTTCATCCATTGCATACATTTTGAAAAGAATATAAAATCAGAGATTCTAAAACATCTAGTGTACACATGAGAAACAAACCACAAAACTCTGGATACAAATAAGATCTGAATCTAAAAAAAAAGAGATATGTATATATGTATAGGAATCATGTTTTATATACAATGCCATCATGCACTAGGCATGGTCAAAATGCTCAATGAGCCCAAAAATACAAAAACAACTCATATAAATATCTGAAAAAATCACTACAAAAGACCAAATGGCCTCTCAGTCCCTGTGGGACCCCTCAGATGGTGCACAACCACACCTAGGGCTCCTATTACGGCTACGATGCCGAGAATGAACTAAATGATGGGAGTGCTCTTTGTGGTGCCAACTAGTTTTAGTCTCACTATGGGAATGGCTCCGCCTCATCGCTCTCTCGGCAGCCTCATACCTTGCAACCTGGGTATGAAGAGCTTCCTAGGACTCCTCCGCCCTCTAGACAGGTGTAAACACATCAATGTGCCTGCCAGCTACTAGAGGCTCTCTTGTGTCCTCATTAAGCTGAGCCTGGGTCTTCCCTAAAGGGATCAACAAGGTGTCCACACACACCTAATGAATCAGATCCCACCATCCCTGCACATTCACTGTAAATAGGAAAGGAAAACAACAAGTTAGAAAATCACCAAAAATAAGCCAAAAACAAAAAAATAAATAAAAAGAAATATCAACTAACATTTCTAGATAACAAGGTCAAGAGAAGAGTGCCAACTTACTTGGATATTCGGGCATCCAGTAGGGTCTTTAGGGCGGTGCTTGCTATGGATGTTGTTACAGGGCCGTGGATCCTCCCCAAGCTAGAGGAAAAATGATGTCCTGCCACGGACTCATCATATCCCTCATTATCTCGAGAAGGAAACCACTATGATACCAAGGTCTCCTTCTCCACGCACACCTCCACCCTCTCTGCCATCAAAATATCCTGAGTTTCATGCCACTCAGAATCACTATCATCCTCCTGGACCACCCCGCCAACCTCACTTCCAAACCCCTCACCACTGTCTCCTCCTCGGTCTCCTCTCCAAAGACCACATCAATGGGCTCAACCTCCTCCCCACTATAAGCAGGAGCAGCCCCAATCTGAACAAAGGGTTCTTAGGGAGCACCAGCCACCTGCCGAGCATGAATAACCTGCCTAACTACTATAGGTACTCCAGAGTAAATGTGGTCTAACCTTGATCTCCTCTAGGACCTCCCGGGCCTCACATATAGTCTTATATACAGGTCCCACTAGAGGAAGCATATCGATATAAGGGAGGCCAAACTACTGAGGGACTCGATCAAAAGGGTGGATCTCCACTCTCCCTATCCTATCCACCAACTGACCTATGGTAGAGCAAGAAACCAATGTAATCACCTCCTGCCCCCACAATCCTGCCATATCCTGATAAGGGGTAGCCTCCATATCTGTAGTAGTTAGTAAAGCCACTAGGCTGGTGTGGCATCCTAAGCACTGACATCCCTATCCACCTATCTTTCCTGACAGCCCCCGGATCCTCTACCGGCACATCCCTCTAATAGGGAGTGATATGCTCATACACCCAACTCATAACTAGAGTAGGGTGACTCAAGGACTGCCCCTGTAATCTAACCACCCTGTACAAATCATGGTATGTGGTCCCAAGAATATCTACTCCCCAAGCATAAATATAGCCATGGGCCTCAATCTATGCAATCATGGGAGCCCAACAATATAACAAAGTGTCTCCTCCCTTATCCCCAATCAATCGTGAGGCCAAGATACCCATGATGGCCTTACGGATGGTGGGGATAGGAGAAGTAGCAATGGATCGACCTTCATCCCCTTCTTCGAGCCAAAGGAGACAACAACATCCCCCATATAGGTGGCCCACTGAATCATTTGAGGCCTAGATCCTACTATCTTGAGAGATAGTCACCTCCCAAGAATCGGAACCCCAAAATATGGTAAACATCCTCCAGGGTGATAGTCCACTCACCCACAGCACTTGTAACCGGAAAGTGTTCCTGGTCTACATCCCAATAGGATAATAAGTCACATAATATGTGATTGGCAAGAGCAACATGAGGAACCCATGTAATCCTCCAAATACCAGCCCTCTGAAGTGTATCTCGCTCTTCCTGGGTCAACATATCCAACACTTTGTTGAGCCAATCACACTCCCTCTCTTTACTCCACCGTATATACTCCTCCTTCCTCTACATCCACCCAAAATAGAGAAAAAGAGAAAGTTAGTAACACAATATGATAAATAAGCTCATCAAAAACATAGCAAAATACTAAAAATACAAAAAATTAACTTTTATGGCTATCTTTTGTTTTTCTGTCCAAAACCGTCGCCCTATGTAGGGTGGCGGTTTCATGATTACCACCTTTTAGGGTGGCGGTCCTATGACCGCTGCCATCATAAGGCGGTGGTCTCATGACCACCACTCTATGCATGGTGGTGGTCCTCTGCCAATTTGGCGTAGGCTTTAATGCCCTAAAATTTGTTTAAAACAAAAAATACACCATTTTGAACAAAATAAAAACCTACCCTATGGGCGCCCCCCTAGAGACTCATTTAACACTAAAATTTTTAAAAATAACCCCTCTTAGACAAATATTTCAACATTTTCACATTTTAGGTTTAAAAACAAACAATTGAGAAAAACTAACCTTGGACCGCGCGGGTCGATCTCCCGCTCTCGGAGGCATGATCACGATCTCGCAACGAATGTTTCAGCTGCACTCTCATCAAAAATGGTCACCGTGGGCCCCAGAGCTCAAAAATCACCAAATCGATATGCGTAAATGAATAGGAAAATGAGCTCATTTCATATATATATATATATAATTCTAATCTTGTTTTGAGTGTGTTTGTTCGTAGGGTTGGAGTGCCGACGGAGGTAAGTTCTTATCCCCGCACAAATGGTGAGTCCTCTTATCATCATAATTTAGTATTTATTTTTTTATTTCTTTTATCTATCTGCACTTGAGTCCTCTTTTTGTTTTGTAGACAATGGGAGTCTCGAACAAGACATTTCGACACACGAGTGTGTCGGTTATAAAATTCTAACTCCCCATTTCAGAACGCCATACTGACTCGGACTCCACATTTTACACCCCTTCATGACTAAAATGCTTCTCCGAGTGTGCAATATGTATGTACCCAAAATTGTATGTGCTACACTTTCAAAAATAGGTTACGAAACCCCAATGATGATTTAGATCTTCTTTACAAGGTGGTCGGAATCTAGAAAACTACACCAAGTGTAACATTGTAGCCTAAAATACCTTATCCAACCTTTACATGCTTTGTTTTAATTTCTATCCTCTTTCCCTTGCATTTTTGGTTTTTAGTGATAGGATCACCACCCTGCTTAAGCAGCGGTCCCGTGACCACCGCCTAAGACAGGGAAGCGATCTCGAAACCGTCGCCACGTGCTACGTGGCAGATCCTACCTACATTTTCCAAAACCTTCTAATGCACTCATTGACGTGAAAAATCAAGTTACACTTGCAATTCTCAATCGCTTCTGCTTTGTTTAAATTTTTCAACCACCTTGTAAAAGTAATTATCCATTTTAAATGGTAGAAGAGTTCAATTCGAACTTTCCTTTTGGTGATTGCAAATGCTATAAATAATATTCTTGTATTCAAGTTAAGGGATCATTACATTAGTTTCTTCTATTGTTTTATCCAGTTTAAATCTTGAAATACCTCTCATATGACAATTACGGGTCCTAGAGAACCCAAGGATTACATATTCAAACCAATAATACCTCAGCCAAATCTCCTCATAGCATTAGCAGATATAGATCAAGGTCTTAGAATTCACGTCTTCCAAACAACAACAAAGCTACAAATAACCAGTGAAAAATTAAGGGAGTTAAATATTGAAGATGACAAAGCACATGAATTCTAGTCAAAACAACCCAATTATAGATTATCTTGAATCGTTTAAAACATCCACATGACCATACACGAACCTGAAAGAGAACAAACATTTGGTTGTGATCCATTAGTTCCATAGCCAAACACAGGAGACCTTCTCACTGATATAGATACAGGCTTATGCATACAAGTTGTTAGGACACCAGTGAGATATTCCAAGAAGATCGCATAACTCCTTGTATTAAATGTAGAATCTAAAAAAGCTTACAATTATTGGATAGTTGGAAATAGAGATTGATTCTTCACATGACCATAAAAATTCCACAACCACCACGAACTCACGGTTGTGATCTTCAGATCCCACAACCCAATGGGCCTTGCTAATCAATTAGACATTGACACTAGTTTGCGATATCGGTATTTATATCCTCACCACTTCCCCCAGACATTATCACATAGTTTTCTTTGTTGAACATAAAGAATCGACCAGGCTAAGATTTTCTGGACTAGACCAAAAAATCACCTATAATTCCCGAAGCTTCATCACACCTCTCACTACCACTTTTATGACCTTGTCTGGAAATATACATGAGGTGCCTGCAAGTCACTTCCTGCGCATCCAACACCAATAAATAGGATCTCGGAAGAGTTTGACATTGATTGGACCATCTCGAGTAGCTATCATATCTAATCGATCCACCACACCAATTCAGGTTAGGAGAGCATTATTTTCCTTAGACTCGCAAATCCCATTATTGCATGTTGAAGATATAAGATTGCCCAATTAGCTTGTCCACATTCACATCCATTTTCATTTCCACTAGCTATCTCAAAGACGACCTCGAGAGGTTGGGTGTGGAGAAGGTCACGTGTTGACTTTCTACAAGATAAAATTGGTGAACCCAATGTGAAGGGAATCACCCCCATTGTGACTATTATCTAATCACCCTCATTTCAAAAAACCGGTTGTCTCGACACGACCTTGGGAGGTTAGGTGCGGAGAGGAAAGTTACTTGTCAATTCTCATCCTCACCTATCTCTTTTCTATCGTACAAACCACCAAACTTGAACTTCCACTCGCTTTTTTTTCTTTTCTTTTTACTTCTATCTTCCGCATGATAATATTCTTAAGAAGATAATAAAAAAATTTGAGATCATTTAGTAGAAAAAGAATTATACGAACACTAGGTTTACAATCATTAGGGTAAGAAATTTTAGGTTTCTCACAGGGGTAGATTTAAGGTCTTATTTTATTTTCTCATGTCTTACATCTTCCTTCGTATTGTAGTTATTTATATTTCATCTACAATATCTTACAACATGACCAATAGAGTTACAATTGAAACAAACAATAGGGCTCTTACCTTTTAGTTCTCTATCTCTCCAAGTTTGTCTAGGTTTTTTCTATAGATTATCTAGCAATGTGTCTAACTTGATTGCAATTAAAACACACAACATCATTCTTACCTTCATTCCTCCAAATTTGTCTTGGTGATTCATGAAAAAAATACCTAGCTATATGACCCTTCTCATATTATTTGTAACGAGTAATGTATCTTGATTGATATGAATGATCATTTCTCCCATTACTCCAATGAAAGGCATTCTTGATTATCCTTCTACACTCCTTAGCTTTATGACCAAAATTATTGCAAGAATAACAAACACCATTGAACTTACTTATGAACTTCATTGAAATGGGCTGCCTAAGAAACTTATTTTGATCTTTGAAATTATCCTTGACTTTAGTAGGTCCTTAACTTGATTCAACATGCATCTCTTCTTTCTTTGTCTCTTCTTTGAAACCCAAAACTTACTTATCATTAGATTTTCTTTGACTTCTAAGTACATCATCTAAATTGCTTGTGTTTTTATCAAACCTTTAGTACATCTTCATTTTTATTGATGCCTTCTCTAATTCCGACCGTAAGGAATCCATGGCCATACAAAACTTGACGTACTCATCCTTCTTAACCTTGAGGCTTGTCATGAGCATTCCAATTTGAGTTTCCAACTGAGTACATTCCTTTTCCTTTGATTTTAGACTTGTTAATCTTATTTCAAGTTGATCTTCAAGATGTTTATTGATCTCTTCAAACTCCTCAGCATCCTTACTTATTCTCATTTCTAGAAGGCTGATTTGTTCTTCATAATCCTTATTTAATGACCTCATTTTCTAATTCTTCTTCTTTTTTAGCTTTAGTTCTTATAGGGAATTTTCAAATTCAACCTTGAAGTTAATTTATTCTTCTTCATCTGAATCATCCATATCAATCTGATTCTTTCCTTTAGAACTGCAACCATCTTCCCTAGTCATGAGTAATGTGTCAAAATTGACCCAATCATCTCCAATTTTAGGGAAACTTACTACAGAGTCTTTATTAAGACCTAATTTATCATATTCATGAGACTTTTCATCAGCAACATATGGAAATATGGAGAATAGATAGTATACCTCAAGAATAGAAAGTCACATGTAGACAAACAATTATTTAAAACATGTTGTCACTCTAACCAAAAGAGTTACTCCATCATGAACTAAACTTCTTGTCATCTTTGTGCTTCAATAGGATCTCCTTCAAGTAGTCAAACTTGCTTCACAATGACCTTGCTCGATACCAATTTTTATAATTATAAAGACTAAGAGGGGGTGAATCAATCTTACAAAACTTTAACTTCATTTTCTATAGCTTACAACATCATTCATATTAATCATTCAACTTATACATTCAATGTGAGCTTATTAGGTGTGTATCAATAATCCATAAGTGTGTGAAACAAAAGAGAACACAAGTACACAACATATAATGTGGGAAACCCTCAAGGGGAAGAAAATCCATAGAAGCTTATGAATATATTACTGAATCCAAAAGGCTTGCATAAATATTACTCATCATACAAAAACATTTTAGTGAAGCACCCACTTCACAAGGAACACCCACCCCTATTTAGTTTAGTGATTTAACAAAAATAGATTTATTAAACCCTATTTGCATAGTAATTGAATGTAAAAACTAATGTACATATTCCAAGATATAATATGACATGAGTAATAAAACATTCAAAATATAAACCCTAAGCAAGAGATATAGGAAATATGACTTAACTAAATTACGATCAACATGGAACCGATTGAGATGGGAAAATTGTTGAACAGGCTAAAAAGAGTCGGAAATTCTCTAGATAAATTATACACCTCACAAATAAAGCTAGACATGAGAACCTAGACTGGGAAAGGGCGCTTGGGCACTTGAGACTACTACTGGGATTCTATGACTATGAAAATGGTCGAACTTGATTTTTATTGTGTTACACAAGTTTCGTAAATATTCTCTATTGATCACTTATATGTCACTCCTTTCTCACTGACGGTACCTGTAACCTACAAAATATAAGTTTACCTAAACAAAACCACATCAAATCTAAAAAACAAAGATGCAATATGGGGATTCAGACTAACCTCAGCGGTCACCCGACAGAGTGAACTTACAACCAAGTGTTGGACTACATCTCAAAATCCATGTAGTTCTTATGAGTGTGTGTAGAAATGGTGCCCTAGGAATCCCTTGTGCAAGATGCACTAGATAGCGGGATATATTTTCTAGAATATGCAAATGTGTGTATGGAATAGAATGAAATTCCCCTTCCTATATAATGTATGTAGAATATGGATTCCCTTGTCCCTTGAATGAATTCTAAATGGATTTTTTTATGTGCTTTAGGCTCCTTTTGAATGCAATTTTAGATTATAGTAGTAATGTTTAGATCTTGGTTTCTCATTATGAACACATAACTATGTATTTATATGATTCCCTTATTTGAATTTCATAATTGAAAATTGGAAGGCCGGCCCATGAGTAGAAAATATGCCCAAAAGATAAAAGAGACCCAAAAATTGAGTAAGATAGAAAAGGGCTAGGGGCACCCGGAGGGTACAAGAGCACCTCGGTGTTGTTGTCTTGGCTAGGCACTAGAGTCTAAAGCCATAAAATAAAATAAAATAAAAAAAAAATTTAATGGGATTTAGTGTGTGTAATACCAAATAGAAGATAAGAAACATAGAAAAGAGGCCAAAGAAAGTTTTGAGTTACTATTTTTCTTTCTTATGAATCATGTAAATGCCAATATGCTTTTAGGACCTAGAAATGTACCCAAGTGCATGATTTTGTGTCTACATATGTAGCACCCACTATACAAGGAGGCTACTACCCCCAGGGTGATCAAGAACCCACTCAACCACCTGAAGATGAAGATCACAAAATTATTTTTTCTCTTACAACTGATTGTGATCACAAGTTCTACTCTATACTCATCAATCTCTCTCAAAAAAATCTCTTCTTCTACGCGCTCAAATTTTCTCCTCCATTTGTTGATAGGTAAAATTACCTTGAAAATATGCTATCCTATATTTCTTATCTTCACATACCTTTTCTCAACTCTATCCTTAAGCCATCTATTCTCTTCTTCTACCTTCTCTAGCTTGCTCACATTCCCATCATCGCCACATGTACAAATGAGTCATTACAACTCACTTATATACATGACACTTGCACAAAACACCCATAAGTAGGCCATGACCATATATTTTGGTCATACTAACAAGATAATACACATACAACCTTATATAAATCACTTCAAAATACCCAAGTATGTCTTCAATGGTCACACCACCAAGGATTATCTCACGACATCTCAAATAGGCCTAAAACATAAGCCTACACCACCAACAAATAGACTATGATCTTCAAGGACACATAAAAAAATTCAAGACTCCAAAATATTAACACAACCTGAGGAAAACCTATAATCATCACCAACTAGCTCAGTAACATTTTCATCATTTATCTCCATCATGAAACGCACCAAGAAGCAAGCTATCCCAACTAGGTCTTCAAGCACCCAAAAAAATAGTCCTAAAAAACAAGAAAATTCACTTAAAAAAACTATTCATCATGAATTAATAATTATTCATAATACCATTAGAAATTTATTTTATTCTACTCTCTTAAACAACTCACTTCATAATCCAAATCAGGGCTTATGGCTCTCAAATAGCTCAATATTTGTAATAGTCAAAAATGCCAATATAGACTCAAGAATTAGTCTTGAGAGAAACATGCTCCATCACCTTCAAATAAACTTCCAAGATCAAATTCCACCTAGAAAAAATCAAATACACCTCTACCAATATTATCAATCATAAACACACATATTTCATTTGGATAAAACCAACCAAGCACACATCTCTCGGTCACCTATCTTGGCAAGCCTAATAGTATCAATTACGTCATTAGAGCTTAAGAAAGAAACCATTTATTTGTATCATTCCATGAGATCAAACACATCATACCATGTGTCAAAAATATATTAATGACCAAAACCACTCCAACACACATTTCAACCAAACTCATCACAAGCCACAAGACTAGGTTTTAGCCCTTCTAGTCTAAAAGCGGTAGGGTGACTTGGAGTACCTATAACTCAAATTTTATTTATTTTACCTAATTTAAAATATCTGTTGAAATATATCACACCTCCCAATATTTGTGTAATAATTCACTTCTCATCGTGAAACCTCAATGTCATCCATGAAACTCGTAAATCTCCACAAAACCGGGTTTTTCTCCACTTGTTGAAACACCTAGAACATGAAAACACCAATAAAATGAGATTTTAATAATTACATACAACCTTGAGTCATCATACCAGCTTTCCCAATCTATTTACATCCCAAAAAAATCATATTTCCTCTATCACTCTGCTGCTGCTTTAGGGTTTTAGCAAGGGTTTTGACATATTTGACTTCTTAACGATTTTTCATAAAGATGGGATGACCAAATCAATCCATTATTTTTGAAACATGATCTTAGCTCAATGTAAAAACATCCCCCAAATCCTAAATCTCCTAATATATCACACCTCCCAATATTTGTGGAATAATTCACTTCTCATCATGAAACCTCAATGTCATCCATGAAATCAGTAAATCTCCACAAAACCAGGGTTTTTCTCCACTTGTTGAAACACCTAGAACATGAAAACACCAATAAAATGAGATTTTAATAATTACATACAACCCCGAGTCATCATACCAGCTTTCCCAATCTATTTACATCCCAAAAATTCATATTTCCTCTATCACTCTGTTCTTTAGGGTTTTAGCAAGGGTTTGACATATTTTACTTCTTAACGATTGTTCATAAAGATGGGATGACCAAATCAATCCATTATTTTGAAACATGATCTTAGCTCAATGTAAAAACATCCCCCAAATCCTAAATCTCCCATGCATAACCCACACATGTGGGTGAGAAAAACAACTTCACCTATTAAGCTAGTTTTTCCTTCTCAAGAGCTCGGTTTTACCAAAAATCACTTTTCTTGCTTTGTATTTAAGGACTTTACCTAAAATTTAACCCACGATGCCATAACAACCTCATCCATTATTTTCAAATCTCATCCTTTCTCTAATACATATGAAAATATGTAGACACTAAGGCTTACATGTGTCTACATGCCTTGTCTTCAAGAAACTTACTTGAATGGACCTTGAAACAACATAAAACCTTTGAATACTAACTTTGAGATTCCTCCCACACATGCTATGCCATGTCACAACACCTTTATCATGATTTTATCATACCTCCCTGCTCTATCTCTCATGCTAGCAATCGATACTTCTTAGACTAGGTCTAGGACAAGGCTTAAAATGACTCGATTCATCACATGTTACACATGAATTGACCATGATGACATCTTATAGACTCATTAACACCTCTTAGACATCACTCTAACCATGTTATACCTTATGATAACCTTTGACCATATTTATAGATTTATACCATCACTTACTAGTTTGACAAGTGTACCAAGAACATGCCTAGACATCATGTGAAGATCACAAAACTAGGCACTACCAATCAAACTTCATACTTGAACATAATTAACACCTCATGGAGACACCCGACTCGCCTTGACTCCCTTTTCTATCAATGATATTTGACATCAATGATAACACCATAGACATAATAGCCAACAACTTACACACCCTAGTGTATCCTATCATTCTAGTTCACCATAGTGCACACGCTAGCATAGCCTATCATGATAGCACACCTTAGTGCACGTCTTTAGCATTATGTCACTTTGTTTTATTGATTTCTACATTTTTCAACATGCTTAATCTATTTGAATCTTTGTTTTTTCTATGTATTATAATCCTTTTATTTCATGTTTTTATAACTAATCAATTTAAGTGTTTATTTTTCTATTATTTATCATTTAATCTAATCTAGACAAGCCCACCATGTATTCTCTTTTCTCACACCCTTGTGGGTGATCTTGAAAATTAGAAATAGTGAGCTTGTTTTTGTTATTTCATTGTAGGAAAAACTACTAACTTGTTGATTGCATGACCATATCTTATGAATATTACCTTAAACATTCAACCAAACTATTAACTGCATATTACTTTGATCGTGACAACCAAACTTTATCATATTTTCTTTAAACTTTTTAAAACACTTTTTAATTAAAATTTTCAGAGAATGGTTTATTCCACATCTATTGTAACTATGGGAAGTGCATGGTAAGGGGCCAGAAACTCATTATGAGGAGTACCACAAGAACCCCAAAGTAGTTGGAACCTTGAGGAACTAACCAACAAAACGAGACCCCCACCTACTTAACTAGTACACCTTATGAGAATTAGAGCCAATGTTATCCATAGTGACGGCCCCGGTTTGATTAATCAAGTGGAGTAAAATCTAGATTTATCAAACAAGGGGGTAAAATAAATTCGGCAACTAGAAATAGTGTACCACATCATTTGGATAAGAATTTGGTATTTGGGGAGAGAACCATGTCTAGGATCTTGATATTAACATTCACATTGTTAAGATCTAAGTACTCTCTTTCATTCTCTAAGTTTTCTATTTTAACATTCACGTTGTTAAAATTTAAGCACTTCCTCATCTTTGAATCTTATATTTTAACATTCACTTTGTTAAAATTTAAGTAATCCCATTCATCCCTAAGTATTATGTTTTAATATTCACTTTGTTAAAATTTAAGCACTCCTCTTTCATATCTAAGTCTTTTATTTTGACATTCACTTTGTCAAAATCTAAGCAATTCATTTCATCACTATACCTTATATTCGACATTCATTTTTTCAACATATAATCAAAATCAAACTCTTCCTCTGCATCTCATACTTTGACATTCACTTTGTCACATATTTGATCAATCATCCTCAACATCTATGTCTGTTATTTCGACATTCACTTTTTCAACTTTAAGCACAATCAATATCAATCTCTGTGTCTTATATTTTTATATTCACATTATAAAATTTAAAGAAAAATCATATCCAATCAAATCTTATCAAGTATAATATATATTGAATATTCACTTTATTCAATTATAGGAAAATCATATGCAATCAAGTCACGAGTCCTATCCAAGTCTTATACGTTGAATATTCATGTTATTCATGTATTAAGAAAATAAATCCAACATCTACACTTTTTACATTAAACATTCATTTTGTTCACGTGTCAATTCAATCCAATACAACTTTATCAAAACACTTTTCAAATATCACAATTACATTTTTATTATCTCCCAAAAATTTGAAAACAATCTATAACACGATGGTTTTTATGCGTAGTAAGACTACCCATGTCCTCTATGATTATGAAAGATTCAATCCTTTTGGTCATGGACCTTTTGATGATAAATAAATTATAAACAACTTGAACTATCAATGAGTTAGAAGTAATCCATTGGTCATGTTATCATGTAAAATAAAAAATCAATACTTACTTTACCTTTTTGAAATGGGGGAAAATTACCCTCCAACTTTGGGCATGAACATTTAAAATATTTAATCGAAAATCCCGAGTCTAACATGAAAAACACTAAATCAACCACCACATCATATTCATCAAAAGAATAATTGTTGGCTAAAATTGAATAATTATAATTCCAACTTTAAAATAACATAAATACTAAAATAGGGGAAGAGCACAAATCAATACATGACATTGATGTCACCATGGACATTCCTCAAGCTAAACTCTCCATTCACACAAGAATGGAAGAGTATGAAAGAAACTCTCATGGGACTCCAAAAATACACAAAGAAATTCAACTTTGAAGAGTTATGTCCTTATCCATTTGATAGGGACATGTTAAGCATACCCTTCCCAAAATATTTTGAAATGCCCAAATTCGACAAATATAAGGGCAAGCATGACCCACGTGAACATATAAAATAATTCTTTATGGCATGCCAAGAGGTGGCCTATAACGATGTATATCTCTTGTGATTATTCCCAAATATTTTGATTGGACAAGGTTTTTATTGGTTCCTTCACCTTCCAAAGGATCAATCACCACATTCACAGACCTCTCAAAGAAGTTCATTAAACATTTCTCTTTCAATTTAGACTCGAGATTACAATGATGGACCTTTTTCATACTAAAAAAAGGACAAATGAAACCTTCTCTTAATTTCTCCAATGATGGCAAGGAATCATGAGTCGGTTCTCATGCTCTATTCTAGATAAATATTTAGTTATCATCTTCATTCCTAACCTTAATAATGAACTATCCTTTCAAATGCAAATGCATTGTCTCACTAATTTTGAGGAATTCATTGAGAAGGGGACTCAAATTGAAAAATATCTCATCGTAAAAGGGCTAATCAAAACTTCTTCCAAGGACCACACAAACAACAACAATAATCATTCTCAATACAAATCCAAATTTATCAATTGGAACCATAATGTTGTTAACGATGGAGTCACCGACAAACATAATGTGCATAATTTTTGAAATGATCAAACAAAACCATCTAAATCAAAACAAACCATTATTGTTCCAAGAAAATAAACTACTCTCTCGGGATTATAAATGACAACAATTTACACCTTTGGGAGAAATTATTTCAAGATTACTAAGTCAATTGACAAATGCCAAGATTGTTACTTACCCCATCACAAGACCCTTAAAAGAAGGGTATTCAAACTTTCATGGTATCAAGCAAATGAATATTATCATTACCATCACATTGATGACCATACTACAAATTGTTGCATGAGACTCGCCATTATATCCAAGATCTCAATGATAATGGAGATCTTTCAATTGAATATCTATCACTTTGATAAAATTCCAAATGATAATTTGAAGTTGTTTTCAAATCCTTTTTCCAAGCATGGGATAAATGGTAAAGCTCCTAAAAAAGGATAATACTCAAATAATATTGATTTTAATTCAATCATCTCATTTATCAAATAAATTCCTAACTCAATCACCACAGTCAAGTTTCAAGCTCATAATTTTACAGTGGCCACCTGGTATAAAAATGTTTGGGTGCCTGAAGCTAAGCAACCATCCACATCCACCACACCTCAAAAGTCAATTCCTACAGCTACCAATAATCCAAAGCCAACATCCAGTGTTAAATCTTCCTCATATGGTGCTTATGATCTTGTCAAACATTTAGAGAAGATGTTTGCACATATCTCCCTCATGGAGTTACTTAAAATATCACCCACACTTCAAGATATCCTTATTCATGCTCTTCATGAAATATGTGTTCCTAAGAATATCAACATGAAGTAGTTTCAAGCACTCATTTCCAATATTTCACCTAGCATTCCTATATTGTCATTTGGTCCTCAAGACCTCTTAAACCCCAACCTTCAAAAAAAAACTCTTTGTACATTGAAGCTTACATCACCAATCATAAGATTAAAAGAGTCCTTATTGATAATGGGGTTACCTTAAATATCTTCTCTATGAAGTTGTTGAGATGCCTTGGTCATACCGAAGAGATTTTGGAGCTAATGTTATAACTATTCATGGTTATGACAATCAATGAATGAAAATCTTCTGGAACAATCACCTTACCTATACAATTTGGTCTACAAATGCTAGACACTCTTTTCCATGTTATCAATGATGTTGATACCTCATATAATATCATTCTAGGTTGGCCATGGATACATGTCATGTAGGCAATGCCTTCCACCTTCCACCAATGTATCAAATTATTGCATAATGACAAAGAGTTTACCTTATTGACAGATGATAAACCATTCGAATATTACAAGCTCTTGGAGGCAAAGTATAATCATGCAAACTACTTCCTTTCATTTAATAGATCATCCACACCTTGTATCATCCATGTCAATGCTAATAACCATATAGATCCTGATACACTCTTCCAATCTCAACCTTCTACATCCAATCCACCACCCAAACTAAAAATATCTCATAGAGGTATTGGTGAATATGATTTTGAAAATGCTTTTCATGTTGGTAAGTTGTCATTGTCTCCATGCAGTTATGGAAGACCTAACGCTCCCCATCTAAAATAAGCTCTGTTTACCACCTTAGAAATACTCTATGGAAATGGTATGGATATTTAGAGGATGAACACATTCATGGCTCTTCAAGATCTTAGTTATACGATGATCAGATGGCTAGTTTTTATGAATCCTCTAACTATAATAAAGCTCATAAAATGATGAATAATATGCAATGGAAAGGTAGAGGACTTGGTACACAAGAACAAGGTCATCTCAAACCCATGTTATATGAATAAAATCTATATCATCATGGTCTAGGTTTTGAAATTTTTGAAAAGAACCACTAATATTTGATATAACGACTAGTGAGGAGGATTTTGACTTTGATGTTGAGACAAGTTCCACACATAGCCTCTTTGAAGACCTAGCTGAAACCAATATATTCATTGAAAATATTTCCATTTGTACCCTTGACTTTGACATCATATATCCCAGCCTTATCCATCAGTACCATCAAAATCACATATATATATGGACCTCTTTCAAAATGATGAGGCCATCGAAGAGTTTCTCAAAACTCGGGACCTTATTCCCCTATCATATCACAAGAAGGTATTTGATATAAACCTTGATGCTTCAACTTATTTTGGTGAGGAACTTGAGTACTCCAAGTCCACCAAAAAAAAAAAAAAACAAGAAAAAAAAAAAATACAATCTCTCATAGTGAAAACCTCACTGAGGCACTATTTGAGAAGCAAAAAGAAAAGAAAGAAAAAAATAAGAAAAAGAAAAGGATGCATCTCTTGGTGAAAACCTTTTTGAGGCACTAGAGAGAGGAGACTCACTTTTGGAGTGTATATATGACCTCTATCATCAACCTATAACATCCTTTCAGGAAATGGATACATCTAAAATTTTAGTAGAAGAGACTATCACAATTAACATTATAACATGAGAATCCTAAATTGTTATAACTTGGTGCAAGTTTATCAAATCAGAGATAGAATCATTCACGACACTACTTATTGAGTTTCAAGATGTCTTTGCATGGTCATATAAAGACATGTCAGGTTTAGATCCTTCCTAGTAGTGCATAATCTTGTGGTTCACCTAGACACAAAACCAGTCAAACAAAAACTCAGGAAAATGCACCCTAAAGTGGCATTGTTGGTTAAAGTAAAACTTCAAAAATTACTAGAATTCAGCTTCATAAGATCAATAGACTACTCTAAATGGATATCTAATATGGTACCTATTGTAAAAAATACATCAGAGATATGGATCTGCACATTAACTTCCAGATATCAACAAGGCTTTTCTAAGGATGATTTTTCCTTTCCCAACATTGACATGATCATTGATTCTACAACTGGGCATGAAATTTTATCTCTAATGGATGGATTTTTAGGTTATAATCATATTCAAATTCTAGAAGAAGATCCAAGCATAAAATAGCATTTACAACACCACGGGGACATTTTTTATTATAAGGTCATTCTTTTGGCCTTAAGAATGCAAGGGAAACCTATCAACATGCAATGAATGTCATTTTCCATTATTTTCTTCATGACATCATGGAATACTATGTCAATGACATCCTTACTAAATCAAAAACTATAATAGATCATCCAACCATCTTATGATGCATCTTTAAATGATTACAGAATATAAGGTGTGCCTTAATCTAAGAAATGTGTCTTGGTGTCACTTCAAGAAAGCTCTCCTAGGATTCATAGTCTCATGGAGGGGAATTGAAGTTGACCCACTAAATTTAAAGCAATCATGGAGATGCCTCCCCCATAAAATATTTATCAACTATGAGGAATCCAAGGAAAAATCTAGTCTATTCATCATTTCATATCTCAACTTACAGATAAATGTCACCATTTTAATCAACTTGCTCAGAAATATGTCTAATTCAAATGGACCCAGGAATGTCAATATTCTTTCACCAAGTTGAAATAATATCTATCAATCCATCAACTAATTTCACCTACTAATGTCGTATGTTCTTTAATCTATGTTTCTTTATACTTCACATAGGGGTGTATTTTGCACAACACATGAAAAAGGGGAACAAGCAATCTACTATCTTAGTAGAACTCTTATAGCTCATGAAATCTAATATTCATAGTTAAAAAGTATGTTTGGTAAGTAGCATTCACATTTCACAAGTTGTGTCACTACTTGCTCAATCATACAACTAAACTCATTTCTAAAGTAGATCCTCTTAAGTATCTACTATCAAGACATGTTCTAACCATCCAATGTCTAGTTGGGTCATTCTCCTCAATGAGTTTGATATTGAATTTTTCAATCAAAAAGTGATCAAAGGTAAATCTCTCATAGATCAACTTGCCATGCAACACCTTTTTAGGTTCATAGCCACTTCATTTTGAATTCCCAAATAAAGATCTATTGTATGTGGATGTAATTCCTTCATGGACTTTATTTTTTTATGGATCTTGTAACATTCATGGGTCAGAGATGGTATTTTATTACACACTAGATGGCATGTTATCCAAAGTCTTACGCATTGGTTTCCTTCCACAAACAACATCATTTAGTATGAATCCCTTATAGCCATCCTAAAATTTGTTATATCTTGGCAGCTCAAAGAACTAATAGTTTATGGGGATTCTCTTTTGATCATAAAACAATTCAATGGTGAATATCAAGTTAAGGATGAAAAATTGATTCCTTACAAATACATGGTCGATAGTCTCAAAGGTTACTTTTGGATCATCACCTTTCAACAATTTCCTCATATTTAGAACAAATCAAAGATATCATGGCTACTATTGCATCCCTTCTTGATTTGATATTAATCAAACACATACAATGAGTTTCTTATTGAACATATTTTGGTGCCCACATATGATTTTTAGAGTCAACCATGGTATGTGAGATAATTGGTCTTGAAAATCCCTAGTACCATGACATATACACCTTTATCCAAGATAAAACCTATCCTCCAAACATGAATTCCCATAACAAAATATCCTATCACAATGTTCTTCATACTACATTGTCATCCTCATCGACACCCTATATAGAAGAGGCTATGATGGGACTCTCTTAAGATGTCTTAATCAAGACAAATCTAACCAAACACTAGTCAAATTACATGCATGCATTTTGGTGCACACACAAGTGGCATGGTCTTAGCTAAAATATATTGTGTGTGGGTTATTATTGGCCCACTATGGATTTAGATGCATGAAAAATTGTCAATAAATTTCAAGCATGCCAAAGGCATGGTAATCTTATTCATGCCCTCACAAGCCCTTCATCCTATCACTCACCTATCCTTTTTCTCGATGGGGGATCAACCTAGTAGGAAAAATAAATCCCACATCTTCTGATGGTCACACCTTCATAATCACTGCAACTAAATATTTTACCAAGTGGATAGAGGTCATGCCTTTAACTTATGTCACTGGGTCAAATATATCCAAGTTTATCTTTAACCATATCATATGTCACTTTAGGATCCCTACCTCCTTATCACAAACAATGACACATCTTTTAAAAATAAAAATGTCAAAGAGTTAGCCAAAATTTTCATATCCAACTCAAATGGGAAACTCCATATTACCCATAGTGTAATGGCTAAGCCAAAGCATCCAATAAAATGATAAAATCAATATTAGAAAAGATCATTGATAAGCACGGTTGAAATTGGCATACACAACTATATCCCACCCTCTGGGCCTATCAAACCTCATTTTGTACCCCCACCAGAGCCACTCCCTTCTCCCTTGTATATGAATCTAAAGTTGTATTACCCATAGAATTTGAGCTCCCATCCCTTCGCATATCATTACAACACTTGGTTCATGAATATGATTACCAACAATTGTGTCTTTAGAGACACTAAACTCTTAGATAAGAAGTGGTTCATGCCTTGGACCATTTAAAAGTGTATCATAACCAACTCTTCCACAACTACAAAAAAGAATCAAACCAAGAGAGTTTGAAATCGGTGATCTTGTGCTCAAGGAGAATCAAAAGAATACAACCAAGGAGCATGAAAAACAAGGAAAATTTGAACCTAATTGGTTGGGACCTTACATTATTACTACTAAATTTGGGTCTAGTGCATACAAGCTATCCTCTAAGATGAAAAGAGATTAAAGAACCCATGAATTTGGTTCATCTAAATAAGTTCTATTCTTGAATCCTTATGAGTATACCTCGTGTTGGGGGCATATCAACATTACCACTTGTTTTGTCACTTCATTTTGTTCCACCTATAGCATCTTTCCAAACCATTTTTGTTGTATGTTCCTTATAGTAAGGATGTGTATCCCACATTACCACCAACCATCTTCAACTACATCCATCATATTCCATCCATTGGTCTCAATGAGATTTTTCATTTGTACAATGCTTAGTATGGTTTAAGGCCACCTTGACTTTCTCATTGGCATTCATATATCTCAAAATCCAAAAACATTTCAAAAAAATATAAAAAACCAATCACAAAAAATCAAAAACATTCAAAACAAAACATCAAAAACATTCAAAAAAAAAAAATAATCAAAATCCCAAAACATTCAAATAATCACAAAATCCTAAAAATTCCAAAAACAAAAAATCCCAAAAATCCCAATTACACAACTCAATAAAATCAAACTTTTAACTCCTATCCTAGTGATTGTTTCCAACCATCTTACAAATATCACAACAAATCATCTTATCCCTTGCATGTATCCTTGTTTGGGACAATCAAATCAATCATCTCCCTCATGTGCATCCTCACTTGGGGAAATCTCAACTCTCATTCTCTCCCTTGCATGTCAATATCCTTGCTTGGGGAAATGACCCTTTTCAATCTCATATTAATCTTCAATGTGGATCCAAAAAAGAGTGTCATGAGGAGTTTCTTAACTCTACTCTTTCATTCTGATCCAATCCCCTTGCATGTCAAGTATCCTTGCTTAGGGGCATCTAAATATGCTTAATTATCACTATGGAACACATTAGGGGCATAGTTAATTATCTTTATTTAACATTTTTGTTGCATTGTTATTATTTCTTGACCAATTACAAGTATTTCATTATCATCTTGGTTCATTTATAGCCATGGTGCATACTTTTACTATGTATATTGGGTTTTTTTTACTTTATCTTTTTTGTTTTTCTTTAGACCAATTACAAGTATTATGTTAACATCTTGGTTCATTTATAGCCATGGTGCATACATCTACTATGTATATTGGGTTTGTTTTACTTTTTATCTTTTTTTTTTTGTGTGTGTGTGTTTTTTTTATGCACATAATGGGTTAAACATCACGATTCTTTAATAATCATGGTGACAACTCTATTATGCAACAACAAAATAAGGTTTTTAACTTTCACTATCTAAATGAAATCTCATGTTATAAGTAAAATCCCTCCCATCATCCTTTACTCCTTGAATCCTTCACTTTTCCTTCTTCCTATCAAGTGGTTGTCCACTACTTTTTGCATCACCCATCCACTTGAGGGGGCATCCCCTTAACATCCATACTCATGGGGCATCCAAATGCTTCACCGAGGCATATCAAGCAGGTCCACCATGCTTCCCTATCATCCGCTCATTGATCTACATGTGTCTACTATCTTTAAAATGTTATTACTTCGTAATAACACTTTAAAGAGGGGAAAATGTAGACACCCTAAAAATACATACCTATTTCTAGCCATTCCTAATTATCCCTATCCTTTGCATAATATGCCAATCCACATCCCTTTAGAATTAATTTAATTAATTCTATCATATTTTAAGTATTCACCCACATCCCTTTAGAATTAATTTAATTAATTCTAATCATGCTAAACCATACTCTTATATCCCTTGGCTAATTTAATTATCTATTTAATTAAATAAATATCTAATTATCCACTCACCCTCCACTTAGCTCCACTTCACTATCCTAGTCACTCAAGTTGAACTAGCCCACTCCACTCAAGTTATAGAACCCTACAAAAGTAGAAGCAAAAATAATTCACGCACAACCACCTTCTCAAATAAAATCTTATTGCCAACCAAATATTCATTTCCCTTAATGGATATTCAAACATCCAACCACAAACCAAATCAAATGGCTATTTAGGAAAATATATTCATGATACTGCAAACTCATTCAAACCTTGATCCATAATCCATGGCCTCTCCTTCATCTATAAATATGAGGCTCTTTTCTTTGTAATTCATCCTTAGAAGCTTTAGAATTTGTTGCAAAACTCTACTCATTTTTCATTCAAATTTACATACCAAAATTTCTCCTCATGTTCACTCTTGCTCATAGCATTCCTCTTCATTTGGAGACAAGATTGGAGCATCCACAATCAAACAATCCCAAGATATCCAACAAGTGTATTAACAATTTAGCAATCTCATCTTGAGGTTGCAAGAAGACTAAAAGGAAGGTCTACTTTTTATTATTTGTTTACTTCTTCATTTAAGAGGGTTCCTTAAATTTTAAGCTTTAAAGGGCTTATGGGACAAAGAATCACACAAAATAAAAGATAGGATAAGGGAAGTGATGTGGCCCATGAACATAAGGTACCAAATGCAATGGACGTGTGGAAGAAAAATTAATAATAAGGAAACTTGATAAACACACTTAAATGAATAGTAATTTCCAAGAAAGGAAAGGAAGGTTAGGGAAAACTATCATTTGTGAGGCATTAATGACAGCTTATGGGGAAAATAAAGTTTCATACATGTGAGGAGTACATGGAAGGAGCATTTATTACAAAGGAATAATAATATAATTAGGAGGTTAGGTAATTCATTATTATCATACAGTAAGAACAAGAGCTCCATCTACAAACAATGATCTAATGCCTGGAATTTTGTAAACAATAATTGTCATTGATGAATATTACAATGACAATTTTAAAGCACCATTTATGGAGGAAGAAAGGACTGAAGCAATAGGCATGAGTTCATCAACACCCAATAAGGATAGAAATTTGGGAACCAAGAAGGGGAAAGATCCAATCTCTAGCACATTAACCCTCAATTAAAACGCAATACCACAAGGAGATGGAAAGGATTGGAGAATGACATAGCACTATGTCTACAACAAAAATATCAAATTACAATCATCTTGCACATGGGCTTGATGTAACTATTGAAAATCAAATGGTACGCCAAATAGGATAGAAGGACATCTAACGGAATGACATATATGATAAAATCTGGAAAATATCAAGTATTATATGTACTTGACTTGCCATTATTCAATAGACTAGTTAAATTTTATCAATACCTTATCTCACACATTCGAGAAGGGTATTTTCATTTTGTGGGAATGCACATGAAACTATCACACTACTTAATCACCATGTAACAGGGATAAATAACCAAGGGGAATATTTAGGAAATTCCTGGAATATGATGAAGTAGTAGACCACATTAGGGACCTTCTAAAAAGGGAAGTTTGTGTCCATCAATGAACTCAAGGACCCCGGGACAAGATTCATTACGCAAATAATTACTACCAATTTAGCAAGGACTGAAAGGTGGATGGAGATTAATAAAAGGTTTTTAAGTATTACGCATAGGATAGCACATAGGACAGCTTTTCAACTTCTCTAAATGTATCATGAAGACCATATTAGAATATGTCAAATTAGCATAGGAGAGACAAGGAGTCAAGTTTTTAGGGCGCGATATTGTTTTTTATATTTTTTGATGAAGTTAGAGTTTCGAAGGGGATCAAGATACAACTTGGATGTTCCCATATGAGGATACGTCACCAAAAACTATGTACAAAACATTATGTCACCCACAACATTAAATAACACATATAAGGTAAGATTCACAAACTTGTTAAAGAACAGGGTTGGCGGATATTGTGCTAATTACCAAAGGGGGCTAAAGAATAAAATTTTGTGGTGGACATGAATTATTCAAAGGTCACGGATCAAAAATACTAATGAAACTTGGACCCCATGGGATAAGTTACCATATGCCTTTTTAGCGGAGTACTTTGTGTGGTCTTTCAAATAGATTAAGAACACCAATAAATTCAACATCGTCACGCAAATAATAGATGAAGATATAATTACACTCTACACCACTTTCAAGTAATCGATGTGAAATTCTACCAGAGATGCAAGTGATAGAAATATGCAAGATTACTCAAGGGGAGACTATTTTTTTGAAGAAAACCACGCAAAAAATCTTCTTCTATCTCGTGTCCCAAGAAAATTGATAACAATGACAAAGCACCGGATGAATAACCTAATGAAGATATTATTATCCCTAAGTGTGCACTATGGAGAGCATGGGAACATGGGGAGCATGTAAAACAAGTAATAGAAGATAAAGAAAAGGTGTTTGCGTAGATGGGATAACCTACAAAAATAAGAATATTAAATCCAAGGCAAGGGCCAACCGTAGCACATGAAACAGAATGTCGAAAAATTTAGGGTAACTTCATAGTATCAAACCTACAGTGGGCCTGATGCTTTAAGAGGTAACAAATTTTGAATTTCCAATATAGGATTCTTCAATTCAAAATAGTGTTGCGGTAGGGCCAAGTGAACATATGGAGTACCTAATCTCGGACAAACAAACATCACCTCATATGTCACACCCAAATGTGATAGAAATTAAAAATAATTCGGGGGATGAAAGAAGTGCAAGTCTTAGAGAAAGTCGCGAGGATATAGGTGGTCGTAGAAGTGAATTGAAATCATAACAAACCTACTCTAGCAAGGGCAAGAGGTTGATACATGATTGAGAAATAGAGACATAGAATGAAGAGATAGGAACGCGGCTCTACCTAAACCCAGACAAGATGTTGATGCACGCGGCGTATCAACAAGGAAAGAAAGAACATGAATTTTTCCAATAGGACAATATTAAGAACACTATTCCAATAAAGTGCTCAAAAAGGATTTTTCCTTTTCATTGGATCCCCAGATCTTGAAGAACCACTTATCAAGTTTCCAAGTCAGAGATCATTCATACCATCTCAACCAAGGTCGAGATCATACCCTCCTCACCACAACCTATAACATGTTTGAGACTCAAGTCAGGGAGGCATTGCTGAAAATTGTTGGGGAAGTAGTGTAGCAAAATTTATAGAAAAAAAAAACGAGGAAAGAGTATATAGGGCTCAAGAAAGGAAGTTGGAGGAAGATCTCGAGAGAAAAACCAATATACAAAGCAATAGATGCGCAAGAGTTCGGCATGAAAATAAAGGTCTAATGGAAAAATATGTGTGAATCGAGTCAAAGGAAAAGAATCAAGGAGAGAATGTTGCGAAGGAGCCTAAGCTTTTACAAGATAATTCGCTCATTCCTAGCAAAACCATAGATGAGCTCGAGCAACTAGTAAATATGATATTCAAAGAAATGGAGAAGGAGAAAGAAAGAGCAAAATGACAACAAAGGGAAATTGAAAATATTCACATCGTTTACGATAAAAAAGCTCACGAAATGTGAAATTATCGCAAGGTGGACAGAGAATCCAAAGGAGAGAAAGTGGAGAATTTGTTTAAAGGGATATATAAGCAACCAAGAATTATTAATGTGAGACTAAAAGAATTGGAGGAAAAACTAGCAGATTTGAAGCCCACCTAGAAGATGATTCTCTGGACAAGGCTAACCGCAATAAAATAATAGAAGAATCTGAAATAATTAGTACAGAGATCACATAAATCACATGGCACATAAATCATTGGTTAACAAAGATGAGGAAACTCACCGATATGGTTGAAACAAATCTAGGAACCACACGTCGGGGAGTTACAAAGGCGGATAGATCACCTATGAACAATGGTGACCACATGGGTAAAATGCGCTTTGGTATTTAACCAACTCATTACGTAGTTGGAGAAGTTAACCCAACTCATTGATGCATCATTCAATAAGTGGTAGTAGCATGAAGACTTGTTACAGAGCTAACATTCCCGAGTTATTTGTGGATATCCAATAAACAGGTCTCGATGACAAAAAAAATATAATTAAGTACGAGGTGATGTTAGTCCCATGACTTTTTGTATTCTTTATTCTTTGATTCCTAAAGGACTTGATGTTATTTATTCATGTTTCATTATTATTTGGAGGCACGTAGGAATTTCACAAAAGGGATGTGTAGGATAAGGATAGGGGAGCGTGCAAGAGTTAACCCGATAAGGAGAAGGATAAGAAGTATGCAAGTCAAAAGGACACCAAAAATTCACAAGAGAAGAGAAAGAAACCATAGGATAAGGTCAAAGAGAGGATGTGCAGAGTATGAGGAGATAAGGATAAACATGACTTCAAGAATAGAGTAAAGATTTAGTTCTGGAAACTTGCTTGAAGAGATGACAGAGGGTTGGATGAGATTAAGGATAAGTAGCATCTTAAGTGGAAGATCGGCATGCAAAGCATAGGAGTAAGGTGGAAAAAGGATAATTTTTTCTACCGACCAATGTATTAGTTAATTGGACTGTAAACTCGGGGCTATTATTAGCTCTTGTAAGACTAGTGAAGGACAAGTTCCCACTAGTATAAATACCCACTAGTGAAGGAAAATCTCCCACTAGTGAAGGAAAAATTCCCACTAGTATAAATACCCATGAAGGGGTCTAGATTATGTATGTAGTTGGAATAGGGAGCTAGAGGAGTGAGGTATGAATGACTTGTATTTGGCTACTAGATGGCTAGAACTTGTAATTGTGCATCGATGATATATGAAAATTGTGTTTGGTCTGTGTATGGTTATGTTGTATGTCAATGTACTAGGAATACTAGTCTAATTGTTATAATAACAATTCACATCACCCTTGCTAACTATGATGGGACTTGGAAACCTCTCATGATTTGGGTGAGCGTGCCTTAGTTTATCTAAGCATGATATAAAAGCACAATGGTGAGGAAACTTGTGTGCAACTAATACAGAATGATGTGTGCATAAGGGAAGTAGACTAATAGACTCTAACAATCAATATTTTTATGTTTTATATATATTTTACACTTAACATTATGGGACATTAATCTACATTTGTAATAATTGTATATTTTTTATGGGATAGTGGTAAATTCTAGTTAAACCTATCAACACCCTTAGAAATTATCACGGATACACTTTTTTACCCTTTAATATATCATTATCAAGGATATATTAAAATTGCAACAACTATAGACACCTAATTTGGATCCCGAAACTTGGAAAATAAATTTTGGAACTCATTGACATACCTCGGCTATCAACATATATCTCTCTTTATCACACTTTTGTCCTTTCCAATTACCCATTTGATCACCTCTATAAGCTAACTATACTTACACAAGATCGCCCCCTTTTAAATAGGAACAACTTAAAATCCTATACAAACATACTCCATTTCACATGATCATGATTTCCACCACCATGACACTACAAGTCACCGCAAATAGTACCATCTATTGGTATTGACCGCCTCCATTGATATTATCCTTATAGAGGCAATTACTAGTTTTCAAATATGGGCACTTTTGTAGGTTGACTTGGGATTGATTAATGGATCATCTTTGGTGGGAAATTAATGAAGAAGGAATGATGCATTTATAAGGGAAGTAGACTAATAGACTCTAACAATCAATACTTTTATATTTTATATATATTTTATACTTAACATTATGGGACATTAATATTCATTTGTAATACTTGTAGATATTCTTATGGGATAGTGGTACATTTTAGTTAAACCTAAAGAACACCCTTAGAAATTATCGCGGATACACATTTTGTTTTATCCTTTAATATATTATTATCAAGGATAGATTACAATTGCAACAACTATAAACACATAATTTGGATCATGAAACTTAAAAAATAAATTTTGGAAATCATTGGCATATCTCGCTATCAACATATATCTATCTTTATCACACTTCCTTCCTTTCCAATTACCCATACATCATCTTGGTCACCTCTATCAACTAACTATACTTACACAAAATCACCCCCTTTTAAATAGGAACAATGTAAAATCCTATACAAACATTCTCCATTTCACATAATCATGATTTCCACCCCCATGACACTAAAATTCACCACAAATAGTACCATCTATTGGTATTGACCACCTCCAATGATACTATCCTTATAGAGGCAATTACAAGTTTTCAAATATGGGAGCTTCGTAGGTTGACCAGGGATTAATTAAAGGGTCATCTTTGGTGGGAAATTAATGAAGAGTCCCACATATATATACGTAAACATGACATATCATCCACACTTGAGAGATATCTCAAAGATCACTTTACAAGAGGCTTATACTAATCCTAAATCTTATGAGAGTAACCTTTGAGCAATCCACGAAGCTAAATCTAAACTACAAGTGTTCAAAGTTGCATGGTGCAAAGTGTTGCGAAGACAAAATATTGCTCTAAGGAGAATACACACGAAGGATGCACACGTGGGAATAAGGAGCATTCAAGGCGCGGGAAGATAGAAAAGAAAACGTGTGCGAACACTTTGGATCAGGACTTATCCATTTTTGTGGATAAGGACTATTTTTGGAGATAATGTGCAGAGCACACATAGAGATGAAGACTTGCACTCCACGTAATGGTATTTTGGGAACAAGCGGCAGATAAGTGCCATGCATAGTTTAAGCTAATAATAGGATTTCTACTTGGAGTTAACTATAGGACATCTATTGTTAGAGCACTTACATGTTGTGCATACTATTGTAAAGGCACATGGCTATTATTAGCATGTGACCTATTTTGAGAAGTGCATAGGTGGTGAAGGGCAAGTCCCCACCCCTATAAATATGTATTGAATTGTGTAGTTTAGTGTGGTGAATTATTGTAGCGTTGTGTTGATGGATTTGACGTGCACATGACTCATGAAGATACTGATATAGTGTAAGAAGCTTCGGTGTTTTACAAGTTTTAATGAAATGGAATATATTGGTTGGATAATGGTATTAGACATAACTGAATCTGGTTCTTGTATGGTTAATCTTATCATAGTTATTATTTAGTTCATTTATTATAAATCTCTAAGATATAAATATTGATTATGCACTGTGGAATGTTTATGACTAGTTATGAATTTGAATATGTTTAAACATCATCATGCTAACATTTTTTACAAGAAACTCTAAAGAGGGACCTGGTGCCTTTGCGCACTTTGTGTGAGCACTTAGCTTAGGCTAAGTGATTTTTCAGCTCACCTAGGTTATTCACAATAAATTCTAGGCTGCATCATTGGTTCCATTGTCGGGACCTCTTTTTAGTTGTTTTCAGGATATTTCATGATGAAGACATACCGGTTGACCTTATCAAGTGTTGAGGAGTGGATAGTAGATCTGGAAGAAGAATACACTTGGAGATTCAGCATTGGATCTGAGTTTGATGTGCGCACGTGGGTGGAGCATAACTTGTATGATTGTTTATATGAGATTTTCTTTGCTATCTTTCCGATAGAGTTGTACAAGTGGCTGGTTGCTTATGCATCTAAAAGGAATTGTAGGTTTCACACACTTGTCTAGACGCAGAATAATTACAAGCCCTCTATGATGCTGATCTGATTTGGACGCACATTGTGGACACTTGGCTCTGTGGTGTTCTAAATAGCTATATTTTGGATTACTCGATTTCAACTTATTCTTTCCCGTAGGTAGTTGAGTTCCAATTTTTGCATTATCCCGTGGGAACCTATCTCAAAGGAATTCCACTGGCGATCAAAATCTTGATGGTAATCCTAAATTTGGAAGAGAATTTGATGGCTAGCTAACCCCACCACCACGCGTAGGGGTAGGAGAAGGTTTGGTGAAATATGGTGGACCTGGTAGTAGAGAGGTAAAGAGAAGAAAGGAAGCTTAATTATAATGGGCACACGAGGGGAATTTAGGGAAGCAACGCGAGATTGCATAATGGATGGCATTGAGGAGAAATATGGCTCATTAAGGATTTGGAACTCACGCAGAGGATATGGAGCTAAAGCATTTGGAACTCCCCCATTTGAGCAATCATGACAAGGAACCCTCCTCCACCTCTTATGAGAGCATGCTAGTAGAGATGACATGGGCCACGGGCATGCATCTGAATCTACCTAGCGACCTAGCTCTTGAGCTTGGCTTTCAAGTTTTCAAGATAACCGTAGTCGTGGGATAGTTTGGGTGGTAAAATAATAGGAGTGAATCAAATAGCAAGTACATCTATGGTCGGGAAGATTTCTTCCTTATTATTTGGAGGTACCTTTTCAGGCACGTCGTCAAAGGCACAGAACTCAGTGTGAAAAATTTTGGACTCACCTCTAGGAATAGTACCACCTCGCAGACTGTAGGAGTTTAGTTTAGTACCACTATTGGGACACATGGTAGTACATCCTCTGGTTCACTTCCTACTACACGTGGAGGATCAGGGGGCATAGGTGGCTTTGGTTCTGTGGATTTGGTGGGTCTGGAGGTAGAGGTAACACAAGGGGTTTTGGATCTAGTGGGCATGGTCCTCACCAACCCCAGAATATTTACATGGATATGTCACTTCATCTTCCAGAGTATAGGGGAATAGAAGATGTTGTTGAGCATGTGCACATGTGTGAGATATTGTGGCATGCAAAAGGGATCACGGCTTCTAAGTGCAAGGCAAGTCGGTTTTATAACTATACTGCAGGATGAGCACACATTTGGTATAGGAATTTTGACCCTGATCAGACTTACGTAGATTATACAGTGTTACGGGATGTTTTCCTTAAGGAATTTTATATCCCTGAGTTCAAGCATAAAAGTATAAACGCGCTCAAGGATATTAAGTAGGGCACTACTGAGAGTGTTCGAGAATATGATGCCCATTTCAAAACAATTTTGTCTAAACTTTTCTATGATATCCATGTAAGCCAGCATGCACAGTGGTTCGTCGGAGGCTTGATCACACCTTTTAGGAGGGTGTTGTCACATAATACATATATAGATCCGTGTGAAGCACTTGAAGCAATGTTGCGCGTTGAGGCAGTCAAAAGTATAGACACTGGAGTGATCCCATTCTTAGAAGCTCAGATTACAGCTATGTCAAAGAAATTGGAGAAACTATCAGCCAATTCTATGCATGAGACGCGCACTAGGATTTGGTGTGAAGATTGTGAAGTGGAGGGGCATACTAAGGATAGTTTTCCCCATAGATCGGTGTGTTCATTGTTGATAGACTACAAGATATGTCATTTAGAGAATGATGTAAGTCGATGCCCAATGTTATAATGCGTGATTATGAAGAACATATCTTGCTGCTATAAGATTTTCTAGTCCACGACTCACAATACCGAAGATTTCATGTTGATTGATCAGATCCATGATGCCATTGATATTGGCATACAAATGACAGGAGTTTCAAATAACTCTAAAGGTAAAAGTGAACACCATGATCATGGTCACACTCAACAAATGCGCTACGATCAAAATGAAGGGCACTTTGAAGGAGGTCGTGGTAGAGTTCAAGGATATCGTGGTGGATTCAAGGTCTGAGGCCATAGTGGTGGACGAGGGAGTTTCCTCGTGGAACATGTTATATGTGTGGATCTCCTAACCACTACAGTGCAAATGTCCTCAAAATATTACTTGTTATTTTTGTGGAAAGAATCATAACTATGAAGAGTGCCCATACTTATATGAGAATCTTAGCAAGCAACATAAACAGGAAAACAAGGGTGCAAGGATGGTTAGAATACAACGCGCCATGGAAAACCAATGGATACCAAATTTGGCACCAGATCCTGAGGTAGTACCTATGAAAATTACTACACGTACTGAAGTTGTGCGTGTCAGAGAAGCGTTGCAAAAAAATCCTACCATTACTAGGGAGGAGGTTTTACATGCAAGATACCCAAATCCTACACATCAGAAGGAGGTTTATCAAGAAACCATGGAGGTACTCATAAATCTTCAAGGTGAAATACAATGTTTAAAGGAACATTCACAAAATTTGGAGCAAAATAAGGTAGTAGAGACGGTTCAGTTAGATGTTGATGATCTGAAAGAGGTATGTAAGATACTAGGTCAAAGATAATATTATTCCATTACTAGGGAATTGGTTAAAGGGAAACACTCCACGCAAGGGTATTGAGAATGGATAACAGATCCTACACACTAATCTCCCCCCTCGTATCTTGGATTATGACAAGGAGATCACCCTAAATGTTGTTATGGATGGGTGGCTTTTGAGAAATATATTGATTGACATAGACGCGGAAGTCAATGTGCTTACTTTATATGCATAGGTGCAAATGGAAAGACCTCCATTACAACCATCCTCTAATGTACTATTTATAGCAAATCGAACTAAGGCCACTCTGATAGGAGTTTTAAAGGATGCATCCATTACTATACAAGGGGCCAAGTTCACTGGGGACTTTGAGGTTCTAGCACTTTCAGAAGAGGACAGACTTCCCCTCTACTTGGGTGCCCTTGGTGTTACGCAAATAATGTTGATCTATGGTTCAATGAGGGGTATATCATCTTTGAGAACAAGGAAGAACGGGTTATTATCCCTTTGACAGATGGGAAATCTATACCTTATGTTGAACCTTTAAGTGAGGAAGACTTGAACAAAATTTATGTGTGCGTCATTCAAGATCCATAAGTCCTTGAGCCATCTAAGGAAGGAATCCTCCAGTGGGAGGATGCACAGTCTCTTAGTGATACTACAAGTATTTCTTGTGATAATTGGGTGCATGGCACCTACGAGATGGTTGGGCGCAAAGTAATAAGTGCATCTGCGTGAGGAGGCAGACCTCATTGTATTAAGAGGATAAGTAACAACCTTATACCCTAGTACACTGATGAAGAAGACCCTGAGGTATTTTTGCATGCCATGGAAGAGCAAAGTGGAAGGATCAAGTGGACAAAAAAATATGTTAGTATATACCCTGCGCGGGATAGTAGCGCACTGGTGGATGGTTCACGGGGATAATCACATAGAATGGAATGATGTGAGAATTTCTCTAACAACCCGCCTCGAGTAATGTGCCTACTCAAATATGCACATATCATGGTAATCATCATGTTCAACACCACGTTTAATAGTGTGAGAGACTCTATATAGAGGGACAGAAGCTTTTCCACCTTCATTGTGGTACACAAACTTTATTTCACTTTACACGGCTGCACACACGCTTGGTATGTTTATGTGGAACTGCATAGGTGACTATAAATTGGCAAGACTTGACTACAAGAATGATCTAGACTTTTTACTACTTCTCCACTAAACCTCTGGTGAAAGAGGCATTAGGAGTTATGGAGAGATTGATTCTGGGAGACAAAGGCAAATTCTAAAGAACTCATTCAATATTTATTTGGTGAGATAGATCCAGGAGTGTGTTTTGATGAAGTAGATGAGACAAATGTCGAACCACTTGAGCATGCTTTCCTTGAGAAAGAGAAATGAAATATGGTCTACATAGTGGATGAGGAAGAAGTAGAAAATTTAGACATAGATCATTCAAAGGGTATGCACGAGGTCTTAGATAGTGCGAGATAAGGAGGCGTGTGCCTATCATGAACCTATGAAGACCAAGAAAGTGAACATTAGCATAGATGTTGAGCCTAAGTAGGCCATAATTGGAGACTATTGGTATGATTTTGAAGTGGCTAAGATAATTGAGTTACTACGTGATTTCTAGGACTTATTTCCTAGGGGCTACCATGAGTTAAAGGGAGTGCATGAGTCTTTGGGTGAGATGAAGATTAAGTTAAAGGAAGGTGTGCACCCGGTTAGGAAGAGACCTTACAGGATGAACCCTAACCTGCACGTAAAATTTAAAGAAGAAATTGACAAGATGTTGAAATCTGGCATCATTGAGCCCTTAGAAGAATTAGATTGGGTTAGCCCCATGGTAATCAATATAAATAAATATGGTAGGATTAGGATTTGTGTGGACTACATGGAGCTGAATGTTGCATGTGTGATTGATCCTTTTCCTACACCTTTCACCGAGGAAATATTAGAAGGCATTGCAGGGCACAAAATTTACTATTTTACAAATGGATTTTTTGGGTATCATCACGTAATAATTTCAAATGAGGATCAAGAGAAAACAGCTTTCACCACTTTGAATGGGGAATTTTTTCATACACGGTGATGCCCTTTGGACTAAAGAATGCACCTACAGTATTTTCACGCATTGTAGTTCAAGCATTCCAGAATTTATTCACAAATTCTTACAGGTTTACTTAGATGATTGGACAAAGATATGGGCTTGTTAAGGATCATTCTAACAACTTGTGATTAATGTTTGAAAGGTGCATGACAGCTTAAGAATCTCCTTAATCATCAAGTAGTGTGTATTTTCTACACCTTTTGGAACTCTATTGGGGCATATCATCCGCATGAGGAGGGTTTGTTAGTAGATCCAAATAAGGTTGCAGCTTATCTTAGGCCCGAAGGAGCCTACCAATGAGTGAAGTACATGGATTCTTGGGCCACACAGTATTAACAAAAATTTATCAAAGGATATGCTAATATTGTCATGCCCTCGGAGGAGTTATTAAAAGGTAAAGGGAAATTCTATTAGGTAGAATGCAAGCAGACACATTTAAAGAGTTGAAGAAGAGGCTTACTACAAAGCACCTATTATACGCTTTCCTCATGGAACCAACCTTTTCACGTACATGTGAATACCTCCGACATGGCCATTGACGCAGATTAGCTCATCTTGAGAAGGTATTATAGATCATCCTTATTTTGCTAGTAGAAAGTTGACTTCACGCATAACGCAATTATACAACTACAAAGCGCAAGGCCTTGTCAATGATCTATGTGTTGCATAAGTTTAGAAATTACTTGCTAGAAACACCTTTTTTGTTCTATACAGATCACATGGCATTGAAATACTTGGTAAATAATATCGTTTTACGAGGCGTATATTCCGATGGGTTCTTTTATTCTAGGAGTTTGATTTTACAACATAGTAGAGAGCTAGGAAAAGAAATTCTAGCCCGCACCACTTATCAAGAATCCAATTAGGGGAGGATGCACACCAAATTAAAGATACAATTCTAGATACACGCTTACAAGTTAAACTACGTTCCCTCGGAATTGGAGGATATTGTTGTCTTTTTACGCACATGTATGGCACCAAAAGGAATGAAAGCCTTGGAAAAGAAACAACTTGTAATTCACGTCACACCTTTCATGTTGATTAGTGGTGACCTATACAAACTAGGACAAGATGAAGTATTACGTTGGTGTGTACTAGAGCATGAGCACATAGAAATCATGGAAGAGGTTCATGGCGGTATTGTAGGTGGACACTATACAGGTGACGCCACCGTGTGTAAGATTCTAGGCTCTGGTTTATGGTGGGAAACCTTGTATAAGGATTGCAAGGAGTATTGTAAGGCATGTGATCACCGCAAGCCTTGGAAAACCCCGTGCAAAGAGATGAAATGCCTTTAAGGCCTATTACTAGTGCAGAGTCTGTTTGAAAAATGGGAAATAGACTTTGTGGGTCCAATCTTCCCAATCGCGCGTAGAATCATATCACGCTACATCATCACTTGTATAGATTATCTTACAAGGTGGGCGATGATCAGTACCTACAAAGGATTGTACATCAGCTACAACAATAAGGTTCTTATGGAAAAATATTCTTATTAGGTATGGATGTCTCATTAAGTTTGACAAGTGATAGGGGCACACATTCCTTAAATGAGACAATCAGATATTATTGGATGAATTTATAGTCACCCACCACAAGACCACACCCTATCACCCTCAAGAAAATGGGACTGCCGAGGCCTTTAACAATATATTGAGCTTAGACCTTAACCAAAATTTATGGTGTTGGAAGGAAAGATTGGAATGATAAATTTTATTTTGTACTTTGGGCATATAGAACAACCTACAAAAAGGTTGAATAAGGCTACACCCTTTCATTTGGTGTTTAGCGCAGAATCGCTTGTTCCCATAGAATTTATGTTACCTTCTTTCAATATTGTGCTCGTGGGAGGTCTAGATGATGAGTAAGCATTGGAAGAAATAATTGACAAATTAATACAACTGGATGAGAGGTGCACCATAGCACGTTGGAGTCAGAAGTAGGAAAAGGCTAGACAAAAGGCATGGCATGATAGACACATCAAGGAAAATAAGCTTAAGGTTGGGTAGATGGTGCTTCTTTATGATTCAAAGTTTCTACGCCACCCGGCAAGCTTAAGGTGCATTGGTTGGGACCGTATGTTATCACTCACATACTTGAATCAGGTGCTTTCCAATTAGAGGCGCTTGATGGAACACAATTACTGGTTACTTCAATAGGAGTAGGCTAAAGCCCTACTATAAATAATCCTTCTTGGTGTTTGTAATAAGGAAGTATTTCCATTTAGTATAGATTTCCTTATTGTATTTCATTTAATGTGTTTCCTTCTTCATCGTTATGCTTTGTCAATTTAGTTTAGTGTTTTTGTAATAAGCATGTTTGCATACTTGAAGCTTATTACAATCGAACTGCTTTTATGAGTAGAGGACTCGCACATACCCTTGGTGTAGGGTGGTTGTCATTCAAGCATGGGTACACAAAAGAAAATATTGTTGCATGTGATTTCTCTTATTAAAAAGTGTAGACAGATGGAAGGGTGGTGCTAGAAAGAAAATTGCTCCTTAAAAAAGACCATAGCTGGAAATGAATGAATACGCAGTATAACGCGAGGTCAACTGTGACAGTAAAAAATACTAGAGGAAGGCACAGTGGTGAGGTATTTAGGCACATGGAAGTGCACAAAAGGAGGTCTATAGCCAAAAGGTAGGAAGGTGTGCTTGAAGGTTATAGTTGTGGTGCGTAGGTGTATCGCATGGAAATTGGGAAAATGGTCAATTAATGAGAGGATTGGTGGTAGGTAAAGGAGCAATAAATGTGATAAATTTTCCCAACTCTATATAAAGACGTGATGCATGTTCATTCCTACCTTTGCGATCATGAGTATTTGAGCGAGCTAGTTGCGACCAAACCGAGAAAAATGTGTTGAGGTGCAGAGAGTTGTGAAACCAGAAAGGAGAGTAGATTTGTGCACAAAATTGGCTTGTGTCCCCATTCGAGAAGGGTTTGAGTGAAGAAGAAGCGTGCAAAGAGAAGAAATAAATCACCAGGGTTTGAGAAGGATCTAGGGCATGTGGTTTTGATCTAGGACATAAGAACTTGCTTGACAGAGGTATAAAGGCACAACTTTGTCTTATCATGACACCGACGAAAGCACATGGAGCAGAACAAAGGGGAAGAAGAAGGTAGAAAATGAGGTTGAGGATTCTCCCAAAAGCAATTTTTTTGAGATGCAGTATCCAGAAGGAGTAATTATAAGATGGGATTGGGATTCCCATATCCGCAGTGTAAGGTGAGTGACTACAAACATTGCACCATCGATAACAAGGAGGAATTGGATGCATTTTTGAATAGAAAGACCAACAAGCGAACGGTTGATGACATGCCATTTTATGACGATGTTGAAGAAGGTAGGGGTGTACTAGCTATACAAACTCCCATACTTTTGAAAACCAAAGAATCTATACTGGTGGCTTATGAGTAGAGTCCATGAGGACTTCTTCTAATTTTTTGGGTGACAGATGAGGATCACAAAGGTGCCCTTAATTATTACATTGACAGGATTAAAGTGCATAGGGAAAGAGGTTAGCAGTGATCCAACGGATAAGGAAGATTTCATGGCCACCAGCAAGGATTTGGGATATTCGAAGGGTCTACGTGGGATGGATATTTATAAGTTGAGGAAGTACCTTGTGATACAAGTGGTCGCGCACTTACTCACCAAGTTGAATGATCGGAAAGGTGGTCACAAGTGAACACCATGTGGCTACACATTGCTAAGAAGATTTCACAAGGAGAAGTTTACAACTTGGCAGGATACATAGCAGATACAATCATTGAGGAAGCACGCACATGTGAGAAGATAAGTTTTGGTGCTGTCCTATTATCACTTGTGTTTGTAGAAATTGGAGTGCCCGATGGGCCAAACAACAAAATCTTGGAATACCCCTTGGAAAAGAGGTCCCTCGCAAAGAGGTTTGAAAATTATTTATGTGAAGGATCAATGAGTGGTCCGTTCAAGCAAAGGACGAGAGTTATGGTATGACCGACTTTGTGTGACCTTCAAGGAGGAATGGTGTATTCCAAAGGAGCTACCCTCAGTGGTGGGCAAGGTCATGCAGTTCACGATATATCAACATTTTTACATCACACGGTTTACAATGAAGGATGGGACATGGAGTCCCTGGTGCAAACTACCATACGCCTTCACAGCGTGATTCTTCCAAGCAAAGAAGACACAAGTTTACCGACACATGCTAGTTAATCTACAATGTGGACAAGGTAGACTGTGACTACCATACCTTAAGAAAAAATTATGTTTATCCAGGTAAATTTGCCTACATTGAGAGGCTTATTTATGATGTTATAAGTATGAAGCCAGTAATTTTGGCCATCGGGGGACAAGTGGGGGCCGCGCTTATCTATATCCAGCTTAAGCCTAAGTTAGAAAAAGGCCAATACATGGAGAATGAGTTCATGCTCCCAGCCCGCCTAAATACAAGCATACAGTTGAAAATGTGGTAGCTCCAAAGCCTGCCTCTACCTTAGAGGAAGATGAGGAAGGAGAAATCAATGAGGATAGTGAAGGCTTGGACCATAGAGGCCGAAGGCAGCCCACCGACAAACCAAAAAGTAAGCGTGCAGATATACCCTCCACTATAGTAAGGAGAAGAGGAAGACTTGTACGTAAAAATAGTCCTTAAGGAACGCCACTCAAGAGGGTGTTTAGAAGAACCAGAATCCAAGGTGCAGGGACATGCAAACCTCAGACGAAGGTCACCTCAACCCTCCCCTCAAAAAGAAACACCCGAGAAAAAGAAGAGAAGAAAGTTGAAGCTTAAAGATAACAAGGAGGAGGAGTTAAGGGAGAGCGCACCAGAACCCTGGCACTTTGCGAGGATGCAGAAGAGCTCCGGGATGAGGAGATGAGAGATGATGAGGAAAGGGTGAAAGAAGCAAAGGAATCTATGGGCGAGCCACCCAATGACACCCATTACTACTCAGGAAGGAGAAGGGCTAACTCCAGACCCTGGCGCCCGGGTTTCTAAGGGGCCAAGGACAAAAAGAGAGAGGACAAGTGAAGAATATGTTGTCCCTAATATGGGCTATGTTGAAGACACGAGAAAAATTATCCACGCCCATTTTCAAAGCACTATGGGCCTAAAAGAGTTATATGGGTGGGAGCTAATGGATCCAAATATGGCTACTACATGCACAAGGAAGCAATTATCCTGGTCCATGCAGACTCATATGGACAAACCAGATTTTGATGTGTGTGAAGAGTCTTGTGTGTCACGTATCGTGAAAAATGCACCACAAAGCGTGCACATGACAATAAAACCTACTATAATGTCCGATGAGCAGGTTAGCAATGCCTTGGTCAAGGTATCTACTGAGGTGGCACAGAGGAACATTGATAAGGCCACCACCATTCGAGCACTACTTAAAGATAACAAGGATAAGACTATGGAGATAATGCACTTACAAGAAGTGAAGGAACAAGAAGAGGCAGAGAATGAGGCCTTCGTTAACATTGCTGAGGAGCTTGATGATCACATTCTTAAAGCAAGGCCTCATCTAAAATCTTAGGTTCCTGAAAATTTTCCTTCTGCTATGCATTATTTGCACACTTTGTTCAATTTAGTTTTAGATGATGAGCCAACTCGAATGTCCACACCAAAATATTTTGAACAAGAAGTAGCAAGAGAAAGGGCCAATATTGTTAGAAAAGTTTCAACTTACGAGGCTTTGCTCCAAACCTTAAAAGATGAGTCAAGAAATTTGACCCACTCTCAATTTATGTGTAGCGCCGAGATGCCATAATAAGGATCAGAACTATAGTAGAGGACAATGAAGTTCTGAAGGTAATGAAAGATGAAACACTTGGGCACGCAGAAAGGTTGCACTGGTAAAATAAAAGTGTGAGGACCTTGCAGCAGCCCGTGATCCGCATAAGGATAGAATCGATGAGATTGGGAAACTCATAAAGCGCATAAAATGGATCTCATGGAAGGAATGTTGTCGCAAAGACCAATGTTTTCTGGGTGCTACAAAATGAGAAAAAGAAGATCACTCAAGATGAATTGGATGCCATAGCCACCGATATTCCAAAGAAAACAAGGAATGTGCTAAGTGATTGGCAGACCTTGGAGGCTAAACTCAAAACTGAATATATAGAGTTAATCCTTCTAGTCGAAGAAGAGGGTGCTGAAAGTAAACTTCATTCTTTTGTATATTGTTTCATTCATTCTTTCCTTACTTGTTCTTTATTGTTGGAGACATCGGAAAGAATTCCCATTATTGAGACGGTAATGTACTTTAGTGTGGGGTAATGTTGAGAAGACATAATGTTGCTCTAAGGAGAAAACACGCAAAGGATGAGCGCTCGGGAACAAGGTGCATTTGAAGGTGCGGGAAGATAGAAAAGAAAACGCACGCCAGAACACTTTAGATCAGGACTTATCCGTTTTTGTGGATAAGGACTATTTTTGGAGATAATGTGCGGAGCACGCATAAAGATGGAGATAATGTGTGGAGCACACATAGAGATAATAGGATTTCTACTTGGAGTTAACTATAGGACATCTATCATTAGAGAACTTGCATGTGGTGCATACTATCAGAAAGGCGCATTGCTATTATTAGTATGTGACCTATTTTGAGAAGTGCATGGGTGGTGAAGGGCAAGTCCCCACCCCTATAAATATGTATTGAATTGTGTAGTTTAGTGTGGTGAATTATTATAGAGTTGTGTTGTTGGATTTGGCATGCACATGACTCATGAAGATATTGATATAGTGTAAAAAGCTTCTGTGTTTTACAGTATTTAAAGCAATGGAATATATTGGTTGGATTGGGTGATAAACTTGTCAATTTTGGAGTTGACAAAAAGCATTAAAAAAGACCCCCAAATCCTAATCATATTTCAATCCAATGAATTATTAAAGCTTATGGGGAACTTAATTAATCAGGACACTAAGAGGCTACCGGAAATGGAAAGGATAGACAGCCAGTTGTCCATTGCATTAACTCACCCACCCTATGATTTTTTCACATGTTGCCAATTATGTCGCACGATGTCACATAATAGCTCATGCATGCGAATGGAAGGATAAAGTGGCTCGGCATTTTTTGGCGGAGCATGGTTTTTTATTTCTGTAGTGTTATATTGGGATTGCTCTACATTATGGAGAAAGGGAAAGGGATTTTTGGATCTCCTAAGTACACTAGACGTAATATGGGGAAATCAGCTATGGGAAACATAGTGAAAGCCATGGACGGTCAACTGCTTCATTGCTTTTCCTTGGATGACATGTGTTACTCCTTCTTGGGTCTGGTTAACAACCTAAAGCTTAAGGAGTTGTTGAATGTTGGGCATCTTCTAGATAAAGGGACTCATGTCACTACCATAGAGCCAATGAAATTCTCGCAGTACACTTATTGAGCATGTCAAGACCCACGGCTCCTACATTGGATGGCGACGAACTCACTACGCACGCCTCTCGACGCATCTTAGTGTTAATGTGGAGGTGGTTAGAACGATGTGTGACACTTTGGGCAATCCACTTCCGCAAATGAACACCTTGAAAGCTACATGGATCATCAGCGTCCAAACCGTGTTACTCGGTGTTAGTAATTCCTTCGCTTTGCATGAAGAAATTGAGTAGATTGACTTTGATTTAAGCCTTTCCCTAGAGCAAATTTGGACCCTAACTAAATCTCGGGCCCTGGAAAGCATCAATCAAGGTCGCAAGATTGATGTTATTTTCTCTGTACTAGGGATACCGGCCAACAAGTTAGAGAATTTCAAGCTCAAGGAGTCACTTGCAACTCTGTTCATGGAGGAAAATGCTTGCACCAAGGAGGATCCTATTACTGCTCCTAAGACAGTGATTTCCAACTCCTCTGAGGAAGTTGTTTAGTTTCTTTAATATGTCTAGTTCTCGACTATTATGTAATTTTGGTAATATGTAAGCAACACCAGTTGGGTTGCTTAAACTTCAAAATTATAAGCATGTTTTCAGGTTTTTGTTATATATTAATACAAATTATGGGCTTCATGCCTTTTTTTTACTTATAAAAAAAAGTAATAATAATAACGTCCTCTAAACCTATAATAAACAAAGTAGTTGAAATTGATGTAATCATGTAACTCGAGACTCTATAAAACAAAGTTTATAAATGTGTTGCTCTCTTTAAAGGTGAATTAATAAAGAATTCACAAAAGGAAGTCTCGTGACATCCATGTTGACCTATTCAAAAGATGAAGCTCAAGCCAACCCCACTTTTCTTTCCGTTTAGATAAATTTCTCATATTTAAATATAAAAATTATTTAATCGTGACAAAGTGGAGATCATCCTCTCGTGGTGATTGGAATACCAAATCAACATCAAGTGGAGCATTGTGTTAGGTCTTGTGTTTAATTACAGTTTACCCGCAAAGATGTGGAGTGGGGCAACATGCGTACTAAAGAGGTTGATCGGTGACACTCGCCTTGTGTTAGATCCTCACTCTTCAAAGCTCGAGCCATTGGGTATTCACTAATCCCTCTAGATTACCAAAAAAAATGCACTTATCTAAACTAATGGCAAAATCATCTTAAACAACCATGTATGGCATGGAAGAAACCTAAAAGTTTGTCATTAAAACATTTTATAAATTGTGGAAGCTTAAAATCATTATTTTATTTTATAATAATATTCTATTTTTTAGTATAGATGTAGAAAGTGGGCTCAAATTAATAAATTAATTAAATTAATGTACATTTGAGTTACTTAAGGGTGAAGAATTTGTGCTCTTGAAAGAGATCGTGAGTTTGAATCCCGATAGGGGTAGGGTATGTATGCCTCATATTTGAAGTATAGTTAGTTGCCCCTATATATTAGGAGTACGAGGTAGTCTCATATGTTATAAGCTACATACGACTAAAAAACAAGTTGCTCAACATCAGACTATAAAAACAATTTTTATTATTATTTTATAAATTTTGATTTAGATTTAATCAAATCAAATTAAAATATAGAATAATTAGTGTATAAAATGGGTATTTAGGAGAACATTGAATTGTCACAAAACAGATAGTTGAAAACAAACCTAACAAGCTAGTTGAACGAATTCGAAAATTTCAAGCAAATGGAGAACTTGTCTTGGATAAGTAGAATCGTGAAGGTTATAGATCTAAACATGAAAATTACTCTTTAAACATACTCTAGACATGGGAAAAATCGATTATGCAAATGCAATCATCGTGTTGTAATCTACGAGAATCCAATTTATGTTATTTAGTTGTGTTAACAATCTGGGGTATGATCTCTTTTCAAACCCTACTCCAATCTCAACTCCTCGCAACACCATAAAATGGGACATGATATAAAAAAATTGCAAGCAACACTTGGTGTAAGCCAACAATGAAGTTGATGTAATTGTCCAAACCTTTATCTTTCAAAGGTGTGCAACAACAACTAGTAGAAACTAAAAGGAATCTCTAAATGCTTGAATTCTCTTCTTGTGGCACGAGGATGCTTCAAAACTAGAATTGTTTATCTACACTTACAAATTCAATATAACTCTTGCATTTGATCTATGTGTTTCTAAATGCATTAGTGTACCTATTCATAAACTTCTTAAATTCAAATTAAGACTATATTTGCATGCAATTCAACACATAAGTAGGAAAAGCCAACAAAAAGGGCACAAGACCCATAGAACCCACGTCGGGGGTCAAAAGGGTTCAAATAAACAAATGATCAAGAGCATGAAGATTGTAAGCTACAATTCTAGCAGAAAGCTACAAAACTCACATAATGGCCAAAATAGTGGAAAAGTGTTTTTGACAAATTTGGGAGCATCAAGAGTTGTATAAGGACAAATAAATAATCTTTTTTTTAGTTTTGAATTGATTAGTGATATTTTCAAGAGCCCAATATAAGGAGAAAGTGAGGTCTCGAAAATAACCAAGTTGGAATGAGAAGAAGATGAAATGGAGATAGACAAAGTTAAATGAAGAAGAACAAAGAGCCGATATGAAGAAGATAAGAGTCACAAGGAGCAATGCAAAGTAGAAAATGTTGAAAGTCGTTCACAACACAAAGGAAACATGTCAAAAGTTGAACAGCACAATAAGAACATGTCAAAAGTCATGCAAGACAAGGCATATGCCAACAACCTAATTTGAACCAATATTTAATTAATAGAAAAAACACCGCCACTATAGCAATTAATTAGTCCCACACCAAAATTAGGTATCTACAATTAGTTAGTTTACCAAAATTTAGAAAACAAATGCACTTATGTTGAACATTAGTGTTAGGGTTTAAAATATAATATTTTGTTGTCCCAAACACATGACTCGCATAGTTGTTAAGTTTTACTATGGCGCTTTGGAATTATTAAATTATTAAAGAACTTATAATTATGGTTTTGTAAAAATTATGACAAGATTGAAAGTAATTGCAAATTTGTAAAACTACAAAATATAGTAAATGGATACATGGCATAATTGAAATAACATGAACACAATATTTAATATGGAAAAGCTATAAAGATTAAAAATAATTATAACAATAATAATGTGCCATCAAACTTTCAAGGAACATACAAGCTTGGGTTTAACAATTTCAAACCTTCCTAACATTTATATGGAAAGAACCCAACAAATATCTTCTTGCTCACTTCTTCACAATTTCATTTTATGAAATACAATAATCAAAATGTCGATGCACTCAATATTTTTTGAATAATTTTTCACATGAAGGAAATCAAATTTATAAAAGTGGGTGATTAGTTACAACCAAAATGTTGTACCCAATTATTCTTCCAACTAATTTAATTAATTGGTCAACTTTATATATATATATATATATAGGATGTGGATATATGTTTATGATGGTGGACCACAGAATATTATATGATATGATAAAAATGAAAGTATATAACATTAAAATTGCAAAAAAAAAAAAAAAAACAAACAAATCTAAAAAAACTCCTTGTTTATAACTTCAAGCTTAAAACAATACACCTTACCCTATTCTCATGAAAGTTACTTGCTTTTGAAAACCTTGAAACAAATACGTTATAAACATACAAACTCACTAAAATAGATTAACTTAGACTTGCCATCATTTCCTAGTATTCGTCATTAAGTCATCTACATTTTAATTAAGTTAGATGTCCCATCATTTCTTATTAATTGTAATTAATCCATCTGCATTTAAACTGCGTTGGAAAACAAACTAGCAAATGGCTAAAATTTTGGAAGATTTATGATAACGTAGTTTTTTTCAAATGAAAAAGAAAAAAACATTTAAAATGGAAAACAAAGACTTTGAACACCTTTAAATTAATAATCAGAAATTGAAGAGAAATTTATTTTACTACGAAAAACATCAACCACAAATTTAAAAATCATCCAACCCTTACATTGGTAAATTTCAAAACCATGATTGTAAAATTTTGAACACGCTCGGACAAAATTTTGGAAAATGTATGACAATATAGCTTTTTCATATAACAAAAAAAAATACCTTTAAATCAATAACCAGTAATCTAAAATTTATTTTAATACAAAAAACATCAACCACAAAATAAAAAATTCATCTTAAAGTGGTGAGTTTCAAAACTAGGATTACAAAATTAAGAATACACTTGCACAAACTATATAGTTAAACCAGTAGATAAACACTTTCAAGTACATCTTGAAAAAAAAATATAAATATATTGACTTAAAAGAAGTAAAAGATGGAGTACAATTCCTTCTTCCGTGCACATTCACACTATATTAAAAGTGACTACAGAAGTGTTAACATTTATATCTAAGTGACATTTCCAAATCAAGACAACCAAACAAAGCAAAAAAAACGTCCATAGACATCAATCTTAAAACTCATATCTTAGATCTTATGTATACTACATTGATAGATAATTTCATTACATTCTCTTCATATTTTCCATTGGTTACTGACAAAAACAAAATCCAAAAAAATAGACCTCAAACTCTACTGTAAAATAAAGATATTATTATTTTTTCATTAACTTTTCAAAATTATTAAAAAAGCTTTCAAGTGACAGTCAAATAGATGTCAAATTTAATATACAAAATAAAATTGTACATGGTCACACCATTAAATCTCACACTCATACATGTACATTGGTACAACAATATTCTTCTCCAAATATAGCTGAGTATGACTACAAACAAATTAAACTACAATAAATTTACTCAAATAAAGAAAATTAACCACATAATATGAGAAACGTAAACAAAATAATTACTTCAAAACTAAAACTCAAATATATTTTTATTGAAAAGTTATTCCATGTATAAACATAGACAGAGATTGAGCTAATCATTCAAAATATAAATTTATATATACAATAATCTTCTCTCTTAAAAATAAAAATAAATAAAAGATAAATATATGTATACACCACATTTATTACAAAAATTATAACATTCTCTTCATATTTCCTATTGGCGGGTAACAAACAAATATTTCCTCAAAAAAGTCAAGATATTTTTTGCTCGACTTATCAAAGTTCGTGATGGTCAACTAACTGTCAAATTTAAAACATAAAATAAAAATTATACGGTCACACCATTAAATCTCACTCCTTATTATCATTGTAGAATACCTATCAACAGAAGTATACACAGCAAAATCTACAATATAAATCGACACATTTTTAATTGTCCTGAAATTTTGTGTAGTGGATATGAAGATTTCATTTTCTTTATCATTTATTTTCAAATTTATATATTTATGATTCGTTTACTCCTATAAAAAGATAGCAAATACAATTTCAAATTTTGTGTCAAACATTTACACAGTTCAATTGGAACTACAAACAATCTGCTCTAGAAGAAGTTAACAAATCTTAATCATCATCCTTTCCAATATCCTAAACTAGGCTCAAATATCAAAGAGCCTTTATTTCTTGGAGCCTTCACAAGGTGAAGAGTTATGCCAACTATACACTACTAAATATTAAAAATGAAGATTTTATTAAGTTTTTATCTAGATGTCGAGAATTATTCCTAAGCCTGCACTATCGAAAATCTCCATTAAAATAAGGGCACTTCAAAGTTGATCACTACTATAACACAAAACATGGTTTAAACTAAAGGGTTTTGCAACGTTTCCCAAGGACTAGTTACATTCCCGTTGTTAAGTGGGGATCTTGAGAGTTAAAAATATAAAGCAAAAACTAATTCTCCCTACCTTCCTACATCAAACATGGCTAAGTGTTGCATCCATTTTGGTGGAATCAAGCTTCCTGCTCAGTCGGAAATTTGACAATACCGAGTCCCCACCTCCAGAAGGAATTCATGAGTGTTCTCATTTTAAAAACTCTCTATGCTAAGGTCATGTTAAGTTGTAAGATTAAAATATAATTAAAAGACATCTCTACCTGATGGTTCTCATAATTATATGAAGTACAGCCAAAATGTAGTATTTTGATGATTTGGTGCCATTGACGCAACCCAAAACTATTCGGAAAATCTACTATATGTTATTGCATCTACTGTGATCTCTATATTCATGATGTCTTCACAAAATCAATGAAACATTTCAGGATCTTCCAGTTCAGTTACACATTTGGCTATGTATGAAAGCATAAAAAGAATTTAATAAGAAACTGATAATATGCATTGATTTGTAGATTGATGCAGTAAAGTTCGAGAGTAATCATCAAATAATTGCCACCGTGCCATTCCATATGCAAAAGTATTGCATCATCCACAGTTGTAATTAGCACACTTTAGAGCCGGGATTAAACTTCAATACAAAACATCTAATTGAAGTGATTTTTCTAATAATAATATAATATCAAAGCTCTAGAAAGCATTCTGTTATAATCAATTTTCATTTACATAAATCACAATACTATTTTACTACTTGTAATCTTCTCATAGAAATGCCACCATAATACAATGAGCGGTAATTAAATGTAAAATAAAAGCAGCTGTCCCAAAAATGAATTTTGACTTTGTTTCAAGCTTTAACCCACACATAGGTAATCTGCACAGCCTGGACAAAAGATAATAACAGCCAAATTCTTATACCATTCAGGCTTCATGATCTTATTTAGATTTAGCACTACTCTTCAGATGCCTCTAATCGTTACACTTTTTGAGTCTCTAAGTGGTGAATAAAAATCCAGTAAATTTTGGCACCGAATTGAAACTCGGTTCAAGACAAGATGGGAGATAAAAGAATAGATTTGATCCAAAATCTCAACATACAAGGGAATAGTATTGCTGCAAATGTTTATGAAGCTGACTTTACCCCTAAACAACCTCCTTGCTGAAGAGAAGCTTGCGGATCTGTATAGAAGGGTAAGCCATTCAGAATATATACATTATGGATGGAAAACAACAAAAACTATTCCAACTATCAAGGACTACTTGTTAGGACTTCCAATATATCGAAGCAATTTAAATTACAGATCAAAACTTTATCAACTATAATCTATTTTGGTTAAAATCAATGCATCAATACCTGGACATATGTAAAAATGAAAAAATACCTCTGGAAGTTTATGCCTGAACACAACATCTAATCTTGCATCAAGTGTATTCTCACAAGCGATTCGACCATCTTTTGATGCCAATATAACACCTCCAGCACTAAAAACATACATGATATTAGTTCCACCTGTGCAAATATTCATGTAGAACACTAAGCAGAACAGTTCCTACTACCATGTACATGGGAAATACAAAATATAAATTATTACCATGAACGGCCAACTCCTTCAGCATTTGGTGCAGGTGGAAGATAAGTCTGCTCGTCAACAATTATTTGTGGAGCATGAACCTTTGCCTTTCCTGCATAGTTCCCCTTGCTTCTTCCAGAATGGATTCCAATAACCACCAATCAGCCTCTCGGCAACGTAGTAGTACAGCTGGTTCCTTCAATCTAAGGAGACCCTGAAGCAATACATGTCATTCACAGTTAGCAACCATCAGAGAAGGACATTTTCCTTCAAGTACCATAATAATATTTACCTGCACGATGAGATCTTTGAGTAGGTGCTTATATAAATGGTGATTATTACAAACACCCAGAAGTTCCTTTGCTGCAGACTCTCTCATTGCTACAACCAAATCATCTTGGGCTTGCAGCACTTTGAGGCGTGATGCATTTAACTGCATTGAATACTCACTGCCAAATGTTTTATAAGTATCAGTATATTTTACATTTAAAAGCTTCATTATACAAATCAGAATTTCATGGAATTCATCGCTACCATTGTATAACAGGGTTCAACCACGCCACAAGGATTTACTGAACCTCAATTTTTAAGAGGCTCAAACCTACTCAACCGAATCTGCAAATGTCTGGTAAGCTATGTTTTCTAGCCTGTGACATCATTTTTGTCGTGTAAGCCATGTTTTCTAGCCTGTGACATCAATTTTGTCATGTAAGCAACGTTTTCTAGCCTGTGCTTTGAAAAGCATGATGGACATACTCAATATTGTAACAGTAGCACATATGCGTGGGATCAGGGTTAGCACTAATATTAATAAAGATCATGAATTATTCATGCAACAAGTTTTTAGCACTAATATTAATAAAGATCGTGAATTAGACATGCAACAAGTTTTTATTTTGAAGACGTTTAAATTGCCATAATAAGATCCTAATGGCCTTACGGTATAGACCATGCAGACTAGAGAGCAAGTGCCATTCTCTGCATATTGTCTGTTGATAATATTTATCAACTTTTGAAATACTGTGAACAGTGGACACTGAAATATCATTTTTATATTCTAATTTTGTATGTTATATAGCTTCAAAGCTTTTGGAAATTACTTATTTTGGCAGACCTTCAACCCCAAACCTACCTCACTTTTGGAACCTTGTTATTATGCTTAACAGCAGATGAATTCACCATACGTGTGAATTAAAAAAATTATAATCTTGCACCCTTAAATGAGGTAAACATGTACTTGCTAACAACTTTTTGCAATAGAGATGCTCCTAGAATTTGAACAGATAATTGCAGGAACGCATCAGACATCCACACAGTACACAAGAAGTGGAGAAATCCTCTTGGGGTAGAAAACTGCACTAGGAAAAGATGAAACAGATTTATTCCCACAATGATGTGCCTTACATGTTATATAGTGTCTATTAATGATGTTTTCCTTGGAACATATAACACTGCAATTCTCCTCTTCTTGGACAACTATTTCAATCACTCTGCACTGCTCCTTCAGTAGTGCTGGAAAAGAAATCATAAAACTTATCAAATGAAGAAACCTAGAATTGAAATTACTAGAAATGTTAAGAAAATATAGCAATGATGTCTTATCTCAGAACGTGAGGAAAATACTCTATGTGCCATGTCAATATCGATTACAGAATGGATGGATGGTGTAAGAAATACCAAAAATACAATGAAGAATTCATGATCTCAAAAGAGGGTTTGAGGAGCTGATGCATTTTGCTTGGATCTTCAACATCTTTTGGTATAAGGATCTAAATCATCTAAGCCCTAAATCCTAACTTAAGAGAAGAATCCCTTGAGAGGAGATTCTATTCTAGAAGCATGTCACTTTGGATTCCTTAGAACTTATCATCAAAGTTAGCACTAATTGTAATAATGATTATGAATTAGGTCATGCAGCAATATTTTATTTTAAAGAGTTGAAATTGTCAGTTTAGATCCTCATGGCCCAAGAGCCTAGACTAGAGTCTGGAAAGAGGGTACCACTTTCTAGATAATGTATGATGATAGGATATATCAAATTTTGAAATACCGTGAACATTGTATTTCTTTTACATCATGTTCATATTCTATGTTTGTGGTTATATATGTTTTCGTATATTACATAGCTTCAGACCTTTGGGAAATTACAAACTTTGGCAGACCTTCCACATTCTAGAGCCTACCAAACTTTTCAAACCTTGTTACTATGACTAGATCGTACAGAAAATTGAACTAGGGATGTGAAAACAACATTGATCTCAATACCATACATGTATTTTTCATAGAACAAACACAATTATAATTGAATAAATATTACGGATTTTCACAAAACATGAAAATATACAAAAGCAGATTTAAACACAATGAATTTGCGCTAATATTAATTAAAAAATGAAATAAAATTGATTATCAAGAGGAATGTATAGCATTACATTTTCTTTCGAACTTCAACCTGCTTCTCCTTTCGTTCATATTCTTGCTTGATTTTATCCTTTTCAATTTTTACAAGCTGCAACTTCTCAACATTGAACTCCTGAAAAACCATTTTCCCTACTGATAAGTCTTAATGTGTAGAATATGGTGTCTAAACAGAATCTGAAGATTGCACTCGTGCATAATCAGTACATGTCACCTTCTAAAAACAATCTACAAATAAACTTTCACTCAAAATTTGTTCTAACGTCAATCTAAAGGAGTACTTATCAGATCAAAAAAATAAAGGTTACAAGAAAAGTCTATGATTACATAAACCCTCTTCATATGGAAATGATATTTATTACCAACTAGTAAACAAGACTGAGAATGCATTTAGTTTAACACTTTTAAAATCCAGATTTTACCTTGTGTCCAACAACACATTTTCAGCCATCAAAACGCGGGAGAGAGAATGTAAACTCCAATGTAAAATGGCATCTACTAATAGCATACACCTCAAAGTATACAGGCCAAAAATGTGAATCCTAATATTTTAAATTAAAAGGGAAAACTGAAATGAAAATACTAATAGATATTTATAACATGGACTCGAGCTTTCTAAGAATCAAGCTAACCAATAAGGTTCTGTTTGAACGTGCCATCATTGGTGCCCTCAGTCAATACGATATCCATTAACAATGCATACAAAATATGACTCCTGCATTTTCCAAAACAACAAGAAACTAATTTACTAAATAAAGGTCATAGGCTTTCAACCTCAACCAAAATTTTGTAAAAACTTGTGCTCCCCGTTTTTTAATATGGGTTTCTCTGTATCCTTAGCAAAATTAGAATCATGGGGCTAATTAAGTATCACTCAAGAAAGTGGTTGAAGTCGCTTCAAGGGGCTAGTGAGATGCCAATTACAATTTACACCATAAGCAGTTTGTCACATTATTGTGGTAGTTGCAGGGGGTGTTTTATATGTCAGTAACACTTTTTTCTTTCCAGATTTCTGCTCTTAAATTCTCCTTAAAATATACCTAAATATAATTAATGTTCAAATTCATTTTCCTGCATTATGCTGTTTTTAACAACTCAGACATTGTCAAACAACAAATGGCAAAAATACATATATTTCTGGCATAGGAGTAAAAGATCAGAGCTTAAAGGTAGATATAGCTGTACTTAGCGATTCTTTCCCATGGAGAAAACCTCATTTTTCTTTCATTTAACAATTTTTATTTTTAATTGCTATCTTCAAATCTTGATAGCATATATAGTGGAAGGAAGGTGTTATTTATTACATTCGAGTTATTGTGCACTGAATTGTATCATTAACTTTAAAAACGAAAAAAATAACATTCAATATTTTAAATGAACCCCTTGACAGATAGAGAAGAGGTCAATCAGCATTAGGTATCCTCCTTGCTTTAACCACTATTCATACAACTTCAACATACTCATGCAAGCCTCGTGATAATTCCCCCATGTTGTTGGTATATTAATGCATGCATATGTATGGTCCACCTGCGGTAGTCTGTTGCTTTATCCATGATCACATATAAAACTGACAAAACAATGAATGTGGCTGTACATACAAATGAATATCATAAGAACGTAAGAATGGCATCTCTTTGAAAATTGGAATATGTTCAAAAGGAGAATGTTGTTACAAAGGGCATTTTCCACAGATGGCTGATATTCAATTTCAATAAAGGGGTGAGCCTGGAGTGATACAGTGATGGGATGGAACTTGAGAGCTAGGTCTAGAAAAAAAAAAAAGGAAAGTGATAACCACAAGTGCCACTTACATGGAGGGAGGATCTTCATAGAAGATTTAGGATGGCCATACCAGTTAACTGATGGATTGATTGCCGAGAAAGAAAAGCTTGTGTTTAATCATCAGATTTCCCTTGAGCTTGAGTAGGAAGGAGTTCATGCTACTATTGTAAATAAGTTAATAACCCTTTAATCATATCACAACTAGGAAAGGGTTTTCTCCCTGAAGGATACAAAGCCTTTGGATGGCTACAAAGAAAAAAATTGGGCTTAACCATCAGATTTACCTTGAGCTTGAGTAGGAAGGAATTCATGATACTATGTAAACTACCATTTTTGTTAATGCGCACTTGGTATAAGAAGTTGGTAAGCAGATGTAGACACTAAATCAGGCACTTGGGTATATTTTTAGTCCTGGTCACATACCACTATTCATATGATTCTTAAGCAAGAAAAGTACTAATTGACCATTGTCTTTGGCCTCTTTGCTTTGCTTTCTGGTTTTCTTCTTGGTCTTACACACCTTCTTGCCTAGTCTAACTTTCGACACTTCAATTTTTCTAAGTCTGGACACCGGCCCCAACCAGAACACCGGTGCCCGGGCCCCCCATCCCCTCTGGCACCCCCGACCTCTTTGTATCTTGCTCGCATCTTTTGGGTCCTTTCTAGCTATTGGGCATCTAATTTTCTTGGTGGTCGGCCTTTTAGTGGTTAATTATGAAATTCAAGCAAGAGAATCATATAAATAAAAAGCTATGTCACCATAAAAGACCAAGCACTAAGCATCTACTATCATCACCTAAGGTTGCATCCAAAGGCATTATAAGAGCATCAAAGCATCCATCTAGCATCCATTCAAGGGACAGGGGACTGCATTCTTCTGCATGCACTTCATAAGAAGGGAAGTTCATTTTTATATGCACACATCTATCTACATTTTCTACATCTAGTTATTGCTCGCTATCAAATGCAACTTGCACAAGAGCCACCTAGGGTGCGATTTTACACACACGCACGCAAAACTACATGTTGTCTGCAAATGTAGTGCGGCGCCCGCCCATCGTAAGTTCACTCAATCGTGGGTGACCGTGGTCGTCCAGACTCCCCATTTGCATCTTTTTATTTTTAGAATTTGATGTGTTTTGGGGTTTTGCGGTGTTTTTTTCTCTTTACGGGTTTTAGGTGAATTGGGCGATCAAGCGGCGAATTACAAGTGACTAAAGGCAACATCCAGTGAACATCTTACAACCTTGCAAAATCGAGTTCCTAAGGTTTTGAGCGATCACAGCACCCGAGAGGAGGTTTGCGGCACCCAGGCCCCGACCTTGTCCAGACACCCTAGTCCCGGCATTCCCACACGCAGTTTGCATTTTTTGGGCTCGGTTGCGACACTCTGCTTTTCTGTTTCATCAATATTCCATTTCATGCACACTTCAAAATTATTATGAATCAACTATCTTACCCTCTCTCTTGCACTTAGGGTTTTAAATTTATTAGCTAACTTGCTTGTGTCAAATTTGTACTTTATTGCATATCTATAAGCTGCGGTGTAACTTAATTAGAATTTAGCAATTTATTTTCAATATTTTGTTAAATCATTTGGTGAACCCGTCTCATTTAGACACACTATTGGATCCTCATTTTTATTTTCTTCTCTCATGGCTCATAAGGTCTCTCAAGTCTCTTTGCTTCAATTGCTTCAAATGCACCCATCTTGTAAAGATGCTCTCCACAAAACCCTAGCCACTATGTATCTCCCTATCAACATGTCGCCTTCACAAGTCAGTGCCATCTTCGATCGTCTCTCTAATGACTCTATTAGTTCTAATGTCAATCAATCAATCTACAAGTCTATTCAAGCTTTACATTCTTTATTTCAAGATAAATTTCAAGCTATGGAATCACGATTACATCTCTTAAATCTAAAATCCAACATCTTAGAGCATCACACCATCACTACTAATATTCCTTCTTCATCACTCAAGTGTCGCCTATGCTGATCCACTCAAATTAAGTAACCGCCTCTCAAAATTTGTCTCACTCTGCCTCCTCTCAAGTCATCTACAACATTACCAAGTCACACTAAGCAACCACCATGTTCAAGATTCCTCCTGTCCTACTCCACTTCTGTTTCCAATTCATTTTGTCAAAGCAATGCTCCTCTTGATGGCCAAGACACAATTCAAACTCCACCACCATCGCATGGTCCTATTGTTGCTTTTGCCTACCATTGTGCTAGCTCTCTCTCTTATCATGATACAAATAACGCTCTCCCACAATGGCATGGTATCTCTCGCATCACCACATAGATCTCCATCATTGGCATGCTTGGGGGGCATCACGCTTATTCTCCCCCTTCTAGCACTATCAATTGTTTCTATCATACTTAACGCTTCAAGATTCATGATTCATCTTTCTAAGCACCTTCAAACCCTTTGATACACGCATTATATCATCGTTTCCCGATGACGTACTCTTGTGCTACGGTTCACACTTGACTATTGAGGGCTCACTACATTCATGAACCTCACATCACATCACACGACACATTCCACACTTGGCGCATTCACAACACATCTTTCTTGCATCACATTCTCACATGACACATTACCCTATGACACACTCTAGTTCCATGGTTCATACTTGACTACTGAGGGTCTAAATCTGAAATGAACCTCACCACATTCACTTGCTCACTTTGCACTCCACACTTTATCGATCATATCTTTTAGCGCTCAATTCAAACCATTTCCCGATGACGCACTTTTGTTCTATGGTTCATTCTTGATTGTTGAGGGGTCATTTATAAATAAACCTCATCTCATGTATACTCATTCGCACTTGCTCGGGGGCACACTTGCTCCTATCACACTCACTCTGCATTCCATTCCATTTCACACTCACAACATATTGCATATCTTGGTTGCACATTGTTCTTGTTTACTTATGCTCGCATGTTACACTTTGCTTACTATGTTAGAAAGATATTTTGTATGTCATTATCTTTATCATACACACATGCGTGTTCACTTGCCTTCTAGTTGTGATCGCAAACTTTACACAAATCGTTACATGCAACATGGATGTTTGGCACTGTACCTCTTACCAGTCCCACAACAGGCTCTTGGGGGCATCCACTTTCGTACATACTTCAGGTGTTATTGTTTCAATTTATACTACTTCCTATTCATACTATCACACTACATTATATCGGATCATACACATTTTGACATACTTTTATCTTTCTAACATGCTAACGGGTGCTTCATGTGTAGCATTTGTCTTGCAGGAACTCTTTGCTACCATGGTTGTTTGATATCTTGCTTGTCATTGTTTGTCATTGCTTGTTATTGTATGCCATTGTTTGCGGGCTTTGCCCTATGTCTTGTTTGTTCTCTAATTGCTTGTATACTTTTGGCCACTTCGGCCTTGATTGTCTTGCGACATCATGAGTGATGTCCCATGTTTGTAACCCACTTTTCGCGGTCTACATTGTCTTCTTGCTTGCTTGCTAGCTTACACATTGTTTTCTATATGCGTGTTTATCTTGTTTGCACTAACACTTGTTTCTAGCCACTTTGTTTGCATGTGCCTTGGTTTCTACCAAGCACATTCCTTCCCCCATGAGGCATTAGTTTTAGCACAACATTCGGTCCTCCTTTGGGCTGCATCCTCCTTGCGATCGTCATGCACCCCCAAACGAGGGGGCATCATTGGGTAAATCAGTCACCCCATACAACAGCTTTACAATCATTGTTCAAGATTTATCAAATCTGTACAACACATTCTTGATCCACAACAACGGCCCGAAATCTTACTTGGGTCCTCAAAGGCACAACACAGACACGAGCCCGGACACAGAGCAGTAGCGCATGGGTGCCCCTGACCCTTCTTAGGCACATGTGACTAGGGGGGATTACGCAGTTTTTCTCGATTGGCATAGTTTACATAGCGACTTTTACAGGACAGGCACAGTCCTTCAACACTCAGCATGCATGCTTTCTCCTCTTTTCTATTTTCGCATTGGATCGAACTAGATCAAAATGGATTGGATTTAAACACACCATTTGCAGTGGTGTTTACATCTCGGGAAGCAATCAAAGGTTGGAGAATAACACTAGACTTTTCTCCCTACACTTCTTTCGCATGATTAGGCGTAAGACCACCCAAAAAACTCGTTCTTCTACAACATTTTCAAGATCCTTTCTATCTCCTTTCACTCATCACGGATCAAGTGCACATGTTCCTTTTCGCATTTTTACATACTTTTACACACTTTTTACGTGTTTTGATCAATTTTTCATATACACGACTTTGACTACTCTTTTGCTCTTCTCTTTTGTAGGTCCGTCCTTATGGGAAGCAGCAGTCACATCAACAAGTACAACGTGACATCTACACATACGCACTCACTCCTAGGGTCATTTTCACTTCATCTTCTCTAGCTTCCACACTTCATTTTTATCACTCCACGCTTTTTCTTGTCTCCTCGGCATGCTTTTCGCCATCGATCTACATGGTTATCAGGTACGCATCTCTTATCTACTTTATGTTATCAAGCATTCGCTCAACAACATAAAGTGGGGGCAAATGTAGACACTAAATCACGCACTTTGGGTATATTTCTAGTCTTGATCACATACCACTATTCATATGATTTCTAAGTGAGAAAAGTACTAATTGACCATTATTTTTGGCCTCTTTGTTTGTTTTCTAGTTTTCTTCTTGGTCTTGCACACCTCCTTATCCAATTTGACTTTCGACACTTCACTTTTTGAGTCTAGACACCAATACCCGGCCCAGGGACACCGGCGCCCTGGCGCCCCGACCTCTTTGTATCTTGCTTGCATCTTTTGGGTCTTTTCTAGCTGTTGGGCATCTTATTTTCTTGGTGGTCGGCCTTTTAGTGGTTAATTACGAAATTCAAGCAAGGGAATCATATAAATACAAAGCTATGTGACCATAATAAAGGACCAAGCACTAAGCATCTACTATCATCACCTAAGGTTGCATCCAAAGGCATTACAAGAGCATCAAAGCATCCATTCAAGGGACAAGGGACTACATTCTTCTGCATACACTTCATAGGAGGGGAAGTTCATTTTTCCATGCACACATCTATCTACATTTTCTACATCTAGCTATTGCTCGCTATCAAGTGCAACTTGCACAAGAGCCACCTAGGGCACGATTTTACACACACGAACTACATGGAGTCTAAAATGTAGTGCAATGCACCGGATCGTAAGTTCACTCACTCCATTGATTGCCAGTCAGTCCAACTCCCCATTTGCATCTTTTTATTTTTAGGATTTGATGTGTTTTAGGGTTTTGTAGGTGCTTTTTCTCTTTGCAGGTTTCATGCGAATTTGGCGATCAAGCGATGAATTAGAGGAGACATCCAACAAACATCTTCTGCAACCCTACGAAATTCAATTCTGAGGTTTTGAGTAGTCACAAGTGCCCAAAGGAGGTTTGCAGCACCCCAGGGCGCCCCTGACCCTATCCAGATCCCAGAGTCCCGACACTCCCGACGCTTCAACATTTTTCTAGGCTCGATTGCAACACTCGCTTTCATGTTCATCAATATTCCAACTCAGCACAGCTTCGAAATTATTGTGAATCAGCTAAGTATCTTACCCTCTCTCTTGCACTTAGGGTTTTAAATTTATTAGCTTGCTTGTGTCAAATCTATACTTTATTGCATATCTATATCTGCGTTGTAACTTAATTAGAATTTAGCAATTTATTTTCAATATTTTGTTAAATCAGCAGATGAAAGACAACCAATCCAACCAAACTGAAACTGTGGAAACACAACCAGAAAAGTTCAACCCATATCTACCATAAGAGACAACAACCTGAAACTCCCTATCATAGGAATCCTCTTAAACTGCTTTAAAAAGTCCCAGATAACTTAAACATTTGAAACCAAGGAAAACCTACTATTACATTGATTTATTTCTTGTGCAAACCATCTGAAAGAAGATGGTGCTGGGAACCAGCAATGCCCCAAGAATTCAGATAACCAACAAAACCAAAGATAAGATGGTCAAAATACGGATAAGTCATCCACCATTGCTAATTAGGATAACAGGGGCAGGGAGCAAAACCGTGGAAACACGACCAGAAAATTTCAACCCGTATCTACCATAAGAGACAACAACCTGAAACTCCTTATCACAGGAATCCTCTTAAACTGCTTAAAAGAGACCCTGATAACTAAAACATTTGAAAACAAGGGAAGTCTGCCATTGCGTTAATTTATTTGTTGAGCAAACCATCTTAAAGAAGATGATCCTGGGAAACGTCCACCATAGCTAATTTGGATAACAGGGACAGGGACTGAAACTGTGGAAACACAACCAGAAAATTTCAACCCATATCTACCATAAGAGACAACAACCTGAAACTCCTTATCATCGAAATCCTCTTAAACTGCTTAAAAGAGTCCTAATAACTAAAACAAGTGAAACCTGCCGTTACATTACTTTATTTGTTGTGCAAAGCATCTTAAAGAAGATGGTCTTGTGAACCAGCAATGCCCTAGGAATCCACATGAAAAAGAAAACTAATAATAAGATAGCGGACAAATACTTAAAAGTCGTCTGTCATTGCTACTTTGGATGACAGGGGCAGGAATAAGGCCCAAGGGTATTATTGTTATATATACTCTGTCACCTAGTTGTTTTCTAAAATTAAAGGTGTGGGCCTACCCATGAATTCCAAAAGCTGGAGGTGTGTGACAGTATGTCTATACAGTTTTAATGCAAAGTGCTAATTTGGTTTTCAGGAATCCGAATCTTTAAACCAATATTTATGTTGACAGGAAGCAATAAAGATTGGCCCAATCCAAGCTTATTAAGCAGGCTTTGTAAATATGTTGGTCTAGACTGATCCCAAGATGATGAATTACGAATTATGTTTCAAAATGTTTACCTTTTCTGTAACAAACAAATGGCAAATAGAGTTGACCACTTTTTAAACATGGCAGATTAATTAGAAAAGAGGAAAATGCATCATGGTGAGGTTCGTTTGACAGACATATGATGTAAGAATGATGAAATAATAATTAATTTGTTACATAGTTAGAAAGAGGTTTGATCTACATCTTAATCTTCTCACTTCAATCTGACATTTCTTTGCATATATTCCTACAACACTCCGATGACTTTTAGAGAAATTTGTTGGGGTCCTGACTATGGTCATTGCTTATTCTGCTTATAGTTATCTATAATTCAGATGGGTGTAGTGTCTGTTAGAGCAGCAATGGCATGACGAGAAAATAATTAATGTTGATCGTTTTGTGGGGGTGTATGCTGCCATGATAGACGTTTGCCCTCCATTCAGTAGAGTAAAGTAAAAATAATTACAATACCTTAAATACTTAGGCTAACTGCCACACTCAGCTTTATCCAATTATGGAAACCACATATTTTGGCCTAGAAAGCAACACTAAGCTAATTTTACTGGTAGTTTAAATGCACTGCAACTCGTATACTTTAACAAACCTATTGTCCTCCAGAGTGATCGTATTTTTTTCTAGAAACTGACACCAAGATAATTATACCTGGTAATCTAAATCCATCAAATCATTTGCTTTGGCAGAATTTCAAATCTAATGGTTAAGAGAGCATCACGTGGATTTGCATCTCCATTTAGTTGAAAAAACAGTAAAATTAACTATAACTCAAATATTTTAACAAATCTATTGTACACTAGAGTGTGCAGATATTTTCCTGACACTCAACTGATTCTCCCTGGTAATCTTAAACTTTTGCATTGTTGACTCAGGCAGAATATTAAATCTAGTGGCTAAAAGATGGCATCATGTGGATTTGCATCTCCATTTATTTGGTTTAACAAAAACAAGATTTACAGTAGCTTATATAATTTGACAAATCTACTGCACTACAGAAGAAGGAACATGTTTTGTCATAGAAACTAATCCCAAACAGATTTTACCTGGTGATCTAAATCCTTTTTATCATTCGCTTGAACAGATTTTAAATATAATCAATAAAAGATAACAGCATGCGGAATAGCATCTCCACTTGAGAACACAAATGTTACCATAACTTAAATGCTTAAACAACCGAATTGTACTTTACAGAGAATGACAGGTTTTATCCTACAAACCCATATCAAACTAATTCTACCTGGGATGTATTTTACATGTTTTCTTGGGCAGAATTTGAATCTAGTAGCTATAAGATAGCACCATGTGGATTGACATCTTAGTTGAGAAAACAACAGCATTTACTATAATTAGATTACTTCAAAAAACCTGGTGCACTACATACAAAGGGGAAAGAGAGAATGTTGCTTTCTTAGAAAACGGTGCCCGAACTAGTTATATAAATTTACCATAACTTCAATACTTCAACAAACATATTATGAGTAGATTTTGATTTGGAAACCAACTCTGAACAAATTTTACCTGGTAATATAAATCTTTGATATTGTTTGCCCAAAACTAGGCATTTATTATAGAACATGTGGATTTGCATCATAGTCCGCACGAAGCAAAACTACAGCTTCATTTTGTTGAAAAAATGAACAAATTTTACAAAACCTTAGATCACTTAGATAAATCTCCACAATCTGTTTCATCCTTCTTCGAATAATGCCTAAAATGGTCTGACAGCCAATAACTAATAAATTCTAGCGTGTAATTTAAACCATCATGCGAGTCAAAATTCAGATCTTTTAGTTTGTGAAAAACATTTCCTCCATTTTTTTAGGAACAATGCCCAAAACACCGCGAATATGCCATCTACCACCACGAATCGAACCAATAGGTCTTTCTGTTGTACCCAGCAAACTAACCTAAAAAAGTTCAATTTCAAATCGAAAAAAGCCTAATGTAAAGCAAATTCACTTACCTCTTCAGCAGAGATGGCGATCTCGTTAGCTTTCTCCTCGGCCTCTTGTCGAATGAATCTGACCATCTGCTGGATCTGCTTCGATACATCTGCGTCATTCATCTTCGCAAATTTGTTTCTTCTCCTGTCAGGATTCGATCCCGCGACCTCCGAGGGTTTTATTCACTGTGTCCGTCAAGAGGCGGAAGCAAGAAAAGAAAATCGCGGCTGACGGGAAAATAAAGTCCGTCCAAAGAAGGGTGAAGATGATAAGAGAATAAAAGGCTCTGATATGAAAGCTCCTTTGATTATAGACCGAGATATGATATGATATGCCGTGTTTTGAAATCCCGGGGAATATTTGATATAGATTCGCCGGGGAGGAGATATACGGATGGATGCAGGTAAGGTATTCTCAACGAATTTTTTACTGGCTTTCTTTACCGACACCTGTTAATCACGTGCGGAGGAGGAACTTTCTTGTGGTCCTGCTCTCTCATTGGAAGGAGTGGCACACCTTTGAAAACTTAGGTAGTGTGTATTTTTTATTTTGATGTTTTTACTACGAGTCTTCTCACTCCGACCCTCACCTTGCCTTTGTCTAAGGGCATTTTGAGCCTCCTCTTTTTGTGGGAGTGTCAATATTCCCGTCATTTTTGTTATTTTGATGTTTTTCTCTATACCTGTCAAACAATTTTTTAACAATGACCATTTTATTGTATTTCCATGGAGGATAAGTAATTTTTTGGTTAATTTCTATGATGTGGAAAGTATACAAGTAGTAATCGCACGAGAGGAGTGCGATGTGAATGTCAAAGGGATGCGGCATGCGAATGATCTAGAAATGAGAACAAAGTATGGTGTCTGAAAGAAGAAAGGGAATAACAAAATGATGTTTTTAATTAAATATTAAATGAGACATGTACGAGTAATGGGGAATACAATTTTCACCCGTAGACAGTCGAAGAGGAGGGTAGACTGAGAAGCTAGAAATATATAAAGGGAAGGGAAATGCAAGAGGGGTTTATGAGTGGGAAAAGGTTTAGAGAATGTAGGCGTGATTCCTCGTTATTGGGAGACTGCAATATCACGTGAAATGTATGATGGAAATGCCAAAGGGGATCTTTAGACGAAAGCAAATTGGAGCGAGAGAAACAATGGGAGAGGAAGAGGGGCGTAGAGTAAGGTCTTTGAGGGTGGAGAATTTTAACGAAAGGAAAGCAAAATGAGGGAGGCAATGTGAAACTATACCTCCCGAGAGCCACTTGAGGTGATTGCAAGAAATAGTTGATGCACGGAATGTACAATGTGAACACCGAAAGGGATCTAGAGAAGTGAAACTGGATGAAGAGAAACAATGGGAGGGGAAGAGGGTTGCAGGAAAAGGTGTTTGAGGCTGGAGAAGTGTATGGGAAAGGAAAGAGGAATCAAGGAGGCAATGTTGGAATATATTCTCTAAGAACTACAGGACATGATTGTCATTTGTAATAATGGGGAAGCTTATGTTCCGAAAGACGTAAATGAAATAGTCAATGGAGATATGTCAGAAAGCGGACTGCAACGATCAATTGTTGCAAAACTTAGTAGGACCCATTTTAAATTGTGAGGTCAATTAATTATAGGAAGTAGAAGCACATACATATGTCGGCAATTGACACCTTGAAACGATTTGGGCATACGAGTGCAGAAGGCAAATCAAGGCTTTTGATTGCATGCCCGACATATTGTTCACAAATCATATTGTTCCACACCAAATATTATCTGCTATGTGTGTTCGACTAAAACGTTTCATGTATTAAATACCTATATGTCCCACACCTATTCCACACTTAGTAAAAAAGTGGGAATTAAATCATTTCATGTCCCACAACTATTGTTTGGTTTAGATTATTCCTACCCAAATAATATATGATATGTGTTCTACCTTATATGAAATGTGAAAAGGGTTCCATACATAATTGTGATTAGGGGTTTCATAGGAAATAGGGATGATGGCTTCTATGTAGCTATAAGGGAAAAGAATAGGGTTTGTCTCTAGCCATGAGGCACATAGTTTTTACATGTGTGGACAATGCAGGAGAAGTACACCTTGGATTTAAATACTTGCATGTCCCACACCTACTCCTGACTCAACAAAAATAAGGGAATTAAACACTTGCATGTCCCACACCTATTGCCCAACTTAGATTATTACACCCAAATAATATCTACTATGTGCTCCACTTTATACACTATTGTGATCGAGTTTTATACAAAAATGAGATTGGGGTTTCATACACAATTGTGAATAGGGTTTTTCTGTAGCTATCAGGGAAAAGAAAAGGGATTGTCTCTAGTCGTGAGGCATGTAGTGTTTCTAGGTGTAGACGATGTAGGTGAAACCTTGGAAGTGTGAAAGATGATGTAATGTGATTTAGGCGAGTAAGATGTTTGGGAGGGAGGTATGTAGAGACGATAACTCGACAATTGAAATTACTCCCATGGATTAGGTAGTTAGATGTGTAAAAGGAATGGTCGAGGAAGCGGAAGGCATGAATTGAAGGTCATAAATAAAAAAGTGAGAATATCCTTAAGGAATGTATGCATAAAAGAAATGTTCAAGGAAGACGAAGACATGAATGTAAGGTCAGAAATAAAAATCGAGAAATAAATACGTGCATGCCCATACTTCTACAAGGAGGTAGATTGTTGCCACCCAAATTTAATGTATTGCACGCTCCAGATTTTGTCTCGATTTCACTTACAACATGCACACGATTGCAAGTCATGTTTGAAGGGACCAAAAATTTAAAAATAAGAAAACCCAATAAATGTTTTTTTTTTTAGTTTCAAGTTTTGTTATTGTATGGGAACATGCGAGCCACAAAAAACATCGATAACTGAGCCACATAAGCAGTTGGCCATAAGAGCGAAAGGTGGGTTTCATCAATTATTCAAAAGAGAGATCTCATTTGTAATATTCACATCAATGCAATTTGATCTTGCATGATATCTTTCATATTTTATCTTTCATCTCGCATGATTGGATTACGATAATCATAATCCATTTTTTAAAAAATTGTAGAGCTAGACACACACAAATTCCATAGAATGTAGCAGGTTAACATCAAAACCAAAATATCAATAACATAAACAAGCACGTAGAAAACTAAATCTTCACAAATTTATCAAGGTTATTTGCACTTTGCTAAGAATGATGTCAAAATACAAACAAATAGAAAAATGATATAAAAGCATTATACCAGAGTTTAATTCTATTTGAATATGCATGTAGCATCCAAAATAGTGTGGTGAGCCCTTAAAGATACTTGACAATCGATAGAAGTTGCTAAGGAAGGTAAACATTCTTCTTAATGCAAAATGAAAAGAAAGGATAAATTATTTCATAACAACTAAGACTGAAGTAGTAACTCAAATGGGATAGTCTGTGTTGTCAAGAGTTCTCCACTTCAATGAAAATGTAATATTGTTAAGACATTTGAAATAAACATTTTACCATGATATACAAAAGGCCATAAAAGTAAAGTAATGACTACTTGGCCTAGTGGACCATTTGGAACAAATAGCTCAACCTAATCTTGTTAAACAATGCCTCATATGTGCGTATGTGCAAAGAGAGCTGATTGTGGGGGCACCCAAAACTAAAAGTGTATCTTTTGGACTCAACAAACGATTGTCTAGAGTATGGTATACTACTTCTCTGCATGTTGCGAACCATAAAAACACACGATAATTTTATAGAGGGCTTCACCATGTCATCCACAATCGCACAACACTGTATGCAAATCAAGGGTCGGAGGTGGAGCCGAGGAGGACGTTGAAGAACCTTAAATTTTGGGCCACAAATCTACATGCACCTTAAAGTTGGAAATTTCACTATGCAGTTGTAGATAGAAGACTCTCAAGAAGGTATGTTTCGTCTATTGCATCGTTCAAGACACACACCCCTTTACTAAGAGGACCAAGTTAAAAGGAAACACTTTTATGTAGTAGACAAGTGAAAGCAATGTCTACACATTTGAGTTCCACATCTTACAAATTCTACGTACCTAAAATACGATGCATTTTTATTTCTAATAGAGCTCGTAACTTACCCGATGGTCATGCCAACGTTTGACATCCGTTCGAAGAAAACGATTGTCTCCACGAAATTCTTCACCTTACTCGTTGTATTCGAGTTTCTTTTCTTCTCTAGATCTAAAGCATGGAAAATAGTCCATTTAAGTAACACACTCTCAAGAAAACCTAGATGCCCTTCACATTCTATCTGTCATTAATTTCCCAATTCAAATCAACCCTAACATTTCGTCTCACTCATTAAACAACTCATGCAGGCTTGTAGAAAAATTAAGGGCCCTTCAAATATTTTGCAAAAAGTTATATTTCTAATAAAATATCTATTATTTTAAATCTATCACTTCAAACATATAACTATTCTTAATATGATTACTACTTTTGTATCGTTTAATATAAATACATTATTGTAATTTTGATGGTTTTGACAAACACATTCACGTCACCGAGGATGGGTAATTACACCTTAAAGTTGGAAAGGTCACTATGAAGTTGTAGATAAAAGACTCTCAGGAAGGTATGTTTTGTCTACTGCATCATTCAAGACACATACCCCTTTATTAAGAGGACTAGTTAAAAGGAAACACTTTTATGTAGCAAACAAGTGAAAGTAATATCGGTTTCCTCTACTACAACATTTGAGTTCCACATCTTACAAATTATACGTACCTAAAATACGACACATTTTTATTTCTAATAGAGCTCGTAGCTTACCCGATGGTCATGCCAACGTTTGACATCCGTTCGAAGAAATCGATTGCGCCTCCTTGAAATTCTCCGCCTTACTCGTTGTATTCAGTTTCTTTTCCTCTCTAGATCCAAAGCATGGAAAATAATCCATTTAAGTAACACACTCTCAGGAAAACCTAGATGCCCCTCACATTCTATCCGTCATTAATTCCCCAATTCTAAATCAACCCTAGCATTTCGTCTCACTCGCTAAACACCCCGAAGCTTGTAGAAAAAATTAAGGGCCCTTCAAATATTTTGCGAAAAGTTATATTTTTAATAAAATATCTATTATTTTAAATCTATCACTTCAAACATATAACTATTCTTAATATTGTTACTACTTTTGTATCATTTAATATAAATGTATTATTGTAATTTTGATGGTTTCAACAAACACATTCACATCACCGAGGGTGGGTAATTGATTTCAAAAATTATAAAACATGTTTAAACAGGACCAAAAACGTCTTTAATGGGTGTCAACTTTCATCTTTATATACAATGATGTATCTAGGATACTCTTTTGTCATTTGAGCTAATTTGCATACATCTAAGTAGTTTTTACGAGCAGTCAAAAATGAAAACTTTTTATACTTTTAAATACATGTAAGTACGGGGATACTTTAGTTTGGGTTAAACCAATTTGTTCATTGAGAGGCATGTGAGAGTCAATGTTCGTAATGGAAAAGACCCACAAGACCATGCAATATTTTCTAGATTTGGAATGCAGTGGTGGGGGTAATGAAACGAGAGCCGTGTAAATAGAAAATATGAACATTGGGGACAGGAAAAGATGGTACTTTCGGGTATGACCAAGTGGCTACTAAATGGAGTAGTTTTTGGTCTGCTCAAGGTGGAGGAGGACAAGGAGAAGGATAGAAAGATGGTGCATGTGGTAGCATGTGTGCTTTTCGCCGCTAACTACACTGTGATCACAGTCGTTCCCAACGCCACGAAAAATAATAATGAAATTATTTGTCAAGCAGTACTTATTTCTAGTGCATTGTCTTTGGTGTCCTATTTGTTTTTATCCTAATGTTTGTCATGTTTAATACGAGTTGATTTTATAGCTAGAAAGCGAATGCGACTTTCGCCTAGTATTTTTACTACTACTAAGACTTGAAACGAGCATGGAGGAGATGAAACCGTTGGATCAAAATAAAATAAAATATGTCAACGATGTACACATGTTATATTAATCTGCCACTTCCTTCTCTGTTGTCGAGGGTGGAGGCCTCAACCCAACTAGAATAACCCCTTTGGCGTAATAATAATAAGGATGTAAGGGTTTGTAATAAGTAGACTATTTGATTTAATTAACATCGATATCGATTATACATGATTTCAACAATGCATTCAAATTTAAAACGATTGATAAATGATAAGTAACTAGTTCGATACACAAGAGGAGAGACAAACATAGTTATTAAGGGTGGGGAAGAGATAATCTAGATGTGTAGGATAGTGGAGTAGAAGGATCTGGAACCTTAGATTTATAATGTAGGTTACGGGACTAAAAAGCGAGCAAGGCGGGACCATATATCTTATGTACAATTTAGGTTGGGTGTAACTTAGAGTTGTGAAATTTTCGGCCCTTTAACACTCTATAGCTATAAATTTTTGTGTGCTTCACTTGTCTAAAAATGATTCTCGTTACAGTGTCACTCTTACTCACAAAGTTTCGGATGACCCGTAATAATCTACAACAAAGTAGAAACCCTAACAACCTACAAAACCCTTCATTAGAGCATTAACAAACCAAAGGAGAAAATATGTGTGCGTATTTGAGGTTGGAATGAACCAATCCAAGTTTTGCACTACATGCATTCATTGCGGGATCAAACATTGTGTAGTTCTCATAGGTGCTTGTACAAGTGTGTATAACTAACCAACCCCCTAGGGGTGCCCTCATGTCTCTTAACACCAAGATAGTGGGTTAATTACATAGTATAAAATGTACCTAGTGTGGTAGTAGTGAGATATGATATGTCTCGGTTTTATGTGACCTAACCATTTGTTGATTAAAACCCTTATGCAATGCTTGAAATGACTTTGCTCTTGTGAAGACATGACTTTATGATCTTTGCATTCTTGGGATGGATGAATCTAAACTCTTTGACTTGGTTGAGTGATTCAAACTTGTAGTAGGGATTGCTCTAGATGATGTGCAACTGATTTAGGAAGATTTAGGAACCCTTTGTGCTCTTGGAATGGTATTTACAATAGTAACTTGTAAGAATATTAGATGAGTTAAAAGTGATAATGACTTGCTTATATAGCCTTTTGTTGGTTGTAAGCTTCGAGTGGTCTAAGGTTCCATCATATGGTTGTAAACATGTATAGGGTTAGAATAATGATCCATTATACTTCCTCTTCCCAATTGATATTATGATTGACCTTGCGTAGTTGGAAAGATCAAATTATGTCTTGAAATCAAGTACGCTCCAGGTTGGGGATTATTCACTCCAATATTGGACATGTTAGATTCAATTTTTTCTTCTTTTAATTCTTCATAATCTAGAAAACTAGCCCTATAATTTGGGATAATAGAACTATGATTACTATATTTTCGACTTCTTTCACAATTTCCTCTTAGCGCAATTCTCCACAATTAAGGGTTGTGTAATGAAATTTATACTTCTTTCCGATTTATCCTACACTAATTTCTTCTACTCTTGATTTTACTACCGATTGTGTTTTAGAATTTTGTTCTAACCTTGTTTGTAATTCTTGTGAAATTTTGAATTGTTCTATATCGTTTAGACAATTCCAAGTAATCAATTCTCTAAGGATCTCGTTGTATTCTTTCCTCATATTCTATTATTGTTTGATTAAGTGCAATTCCATGTTTTCCATGACAATTTCTATGGGTTCATCATCCATTACTTACTAAATCTACTTCTAACTACTTCTAATTGATTGTCACACTGGTTTCCTTTTCTTTTCCTCAATTTCTCCTTCGCTTCCATCTTCGGTTCCTCATTTCTTCTTTTGGTTTCCTCCTTAGGGTTTATGCCTCATTACGTACCCTCTCATTCACTTTGGTTATTTTCTTTCATAGTTCTTTCGGTCTGTAGGAGGCTTCGTTCCTCTTCCTTCAAAGAATTATTCCTACTTTACTCCTACTCGCATGATTGGTTTCTTCTTTCCCCTAGAACAATTTCCACTTTCATGTATATTGTGAAGCCTTATTTATCTTTGTAGCCTTTTCATTCTTCTTTTTTATTCTTTTGATCCTTCTCAAATCCTTCCATCTCACTCTTCAACTCTAACCACTTACCCTTCATCTTCCTCTTCGATGATTACATCCACTTGGCACCTACCCGATTACTCCATACTATATAGAATCGACACTGGGATTTTCCAACACCCATCATTCTAAGAAAAATAGTAATTTTCTAATAATTTTTCCTCTTAGTCCAAATATAAAGCATTTTTTAACAAAATCAAATGAACAAAAAATTTGAACATCAATCTCAATTACGTACCCTTTAATAGTAGTTTCCATCTAATGATCAACAACATGGGTCCACAGAACATCCAAATTACGCAATGTTTCCTCTTTTTCCTCTGTCCATTTGTATTCCTCCTTAGGTTTGTATCTAAAGCAATAGAATTCTAACAGATAACCGTAGAAGGCTAACAACTCTAAAATCTCACACCGAAAATATCATGAATGTCTCTGTATATATGTTCCAAATGGATTATTTCAGCTAGAATTCTTATCACCGTCTCTTCATCTTCCATAAAAAATTATCTTCTCCTCTAGCCATCTTTCTACATTTCTTTGGCCCGGTATCCATCTTAAAAATTTTGGGTCCTAACAACGAAACCATTGTAAGCGAGAGGTTTTTGGATTACATCATCATAACTTGCAACAAGTTGTAGTCTAGATCAAGACTTAAAATATAAATAAGTTTTCAATTGCACAATAGACAACATACTAAGAATTAATAAAAAGAACCATATCACAAGATTTTCGTAAGGAAATTAGAATTAACTAGAGCTATTTCAAAATACATATGGAAAAAGAAATATACTGAAGTAGTTTCTATTAGGATCTAAGATCAACCTCTTGTAAATAGGATTTCATAGGTTTATACAAAATAATGAGACTGTTGAGTTAATAGTCCTTTCATCTCCTTCTCATATATTCATAGGATTTTCATATTATCTACATATGCATAGAGAAAATATACATTCTAGCTTTTTCTTATACTAACTATATACATACAAAGGATCACAAAAACATGAACTATATCCATGTAATCTTACTAAATTACATTTTACTATCCAACAAAGAGCTTAGGCCGCACTAGTAATACCATGCCCATCATTCACCGCTTGAGTAAATGGAGCAACAAAAATAGCACTGAGTAATAGCAATACATAGGAGCACCACAATTTTGTGGAAGATAGTAAATTTTTTTACATGTGTAAGCATGCATGCATAGGTTATAAACCCACAAGGGATTTTATGAGGAGTTTCTATAGATTGAAAACTCGAAAGGACAATATTTTGGAGAGTATACTTAATTGAAAACCCGAAAGGGTGGTTAAGTAGTGCGCAAAGGATGAAAATTGGTAAATGGCATCCTTTGTGTCATTATGCAAACAAAGCCACTTACAACATCACGTAATCACCATTTGCCATTTGACACTAGACAAAATCAAACATAGAGTCAATTCCCAACAGATCGAAACAACTTTTGTCTTGGGACGAGACAACTATTAAGTCTAGGAAAGTGTTGGATAGTAAAATGTAATAGTAATCGACATGGATATAGTTCATGATTCCACAATCCTTTTTATGTATATAATTAGTGTTAAACAAGCTAGAATGTATGTCTTCTCTTTGCATACATATAAAGAATATGAACAACCTTTGAATATACGAGGAGATGAAGGGACTTGTAACTCCATAGTCACCTTATTATGTATAAAACTATGAAATCCTATGTATAAGAGATTTACCTTAGATCCTAATAGAAAGTACTTCAATATAGTTCCTTTTTCATCTGTTTTTTTGAAATAACTCTAGCTAATTCTAATTTCCTTATAGAATTCATGTGATATGGTTCTTTTTATTAATTCTTGGTATGTTGGTTATTGCATAATTGAACACTTAGTTATATTATAAGTCTTAATTTAAACTATTACAACTTGTTGCAAATTTTGATGTTGTAATCCTGGAACCTCTCGTTAACAAATGGAAATCAATGGGGTTAGTATTTTTCATAGTGCTTGATTTTTTTGTGTAGTAGTGAGTGAGACCCAAATATCCATGAAATATTCTTAGTATCTTTGGTTTTGACTTATTTATTTCATAGCATTAATTATTTTGGGTCAACTCAAACACCTTTAATAGATCAAATATGCTCAAGGTACTAAATTTCCTTTTATCCAAATGATAACATGGAATGTTTGGCACATAATTTATTATCAAAGAGGATTTTTCATTCTATTTCAAGGTTTTATAAATGTTCATCCATGTTTTACTTCAAATCAATATGTCATCAACAAATTCCAAGATGAATATATGAAGGAAGGAATGGAATATTTTGTTCATAAATCCTTGTAATATTGATGGGGAATTGATAATCCCAAAAGGAATAACCACTAATTCATGGTGATCGTCACGAGTTCAAGAGCTTGTTTTAGTGATATCCTCTTTGTTGATGTGAATTCGGTGGTAGCAAGAGCACAAATCTATTTCAAGGAGAGAAAGACTAAACGCCATGAAACTTGTCAAGAATCCCATCAATCACTCGAATAATCAATTTATCTTGCTATTGGTTTTGTTTAGATCCCTAAAACCAATACATAGCTTTCAAGACCCATATATTTTTTAGACAAGTATAGCTAATGAAGATTAGGGGCTTGTACTTGAGAGAGTGACTCCAATCTTAAGAATCCTTGTACTTGATTTTAATTTATGTCTTTTGTAAGAATGGGTACCTATATGGTTGAATTTTGGGAGGAAAACTCCTTAGAAATATCTAAATGTGATGTTCTAATGGTGATGAGGTGTCAATATGGTTGACTTTACACATACAATTGCATTCTTATCCAAAATATGCTATAAATAATCAAGGTTGATAGGATCTAGAGGGAGACTAAATTGAATAAAACATAATTAAGAGATAACCCTATGAGATATATTCTCAAGGATATCCACCCAGGAGTGAGGCTCCTTAAGGTGTATTTCCTATTATCAAATAACTACATCCAAAGTTTATAAAAAAATCCATAAGACAATCTAAGGCTATGAAGCTATTTGGATCCAAGAACTACATCACATCCACCAATGATTAGTAAAAACATGTCTAATAAGAGGATATAGTCACATATGGCAATAAAAACATTATGACATTTCCATTTACAAGGCGATGATCCTCTATTTGTAATCATAACTACAAAACTTGAGAATGGATATAAAAACCAATCCACTTATTTTTCAAATCAAGGTTCAATGAAGTTATGTGTGTTACATGAGTCAATTAAAATATTGAGAGGGAAATATACAAATACCCTTTAAATTTCATAGTTTGAGGGGTAGTGACTCATTCAAATGTGTTTACAAAAAGTTATGGCCAAGAATCCAAAGGACTAGATTCTTTTGCAACCTTCTCCTCTTCCTTAGATTTTTAGCATCTTCCCAATCATCACCGGATAGGGGTGAGTCAACATCTAATAGATACAAATTTTGTTCGATGTCTATGACCCCATGTGAACTTGTCACCACAATTATAGCATAACCCATTTTATTGTTTACTTTACAATTTAGCCTCTATATGGAGTTTGATAGAGTTATTTTTAGAGGTGTGGTTGGAAGATTGCATTATGATGAGGTATTATTGAATGGATAAATTTTTGAAAAATGATGTTGTGCCATGAGCTTTAATTCTATAAATTTGGACAAGATGAGAGATTCCATCATGTCAATGGGCTTGAAAATTTTATCCTTAGTCATGATTCTATCCTCTAGGTCACTTATGAACCAACTGTTGAAGAAGTCATCAAATAAGCCTTCAGTGTGATTCACCATTTTTAAAAATTGTGTTTGGTATTCATGAACTATTCTTGTTTGTTAGAGTTTAGTGGGGATCCTATAAAGTCACCATAAGCACTAGGGTAAAAAATTTCTAGTATTAATTTGACAAACTTTTCCCAAATGGGTTCGTTCCGAGATTTCACATACCACTGATACCATTGGAAGGCCTCTTGTTCTAAGTGAAAGGAGACAATATTGATTTTTTTCATAGAAAAGTATTTTGGAGACTAAAATATTATTATTACCTATAAATCCATCTACTAGGATATGTGCCATTGAATTAAGCAAAATCAAGGCTTTACCCACATATCATATTTAGAGATTAAAAACTACTCTTATAATGTGTCTCAACATTCATTTTGTTAATGAGTATTGCATTTTTGGATTAAGTTCATGTATCATTTATTTAAGATTGGATACTTGAGATCATCGGTATGTAACTTCTTGAGATTCCATGTTCTTTATGCCAACACAAGTTGTTCTGAACCATGACTATAGGGGTTTTTGGGGTCCAATTATTTTTGGAGTTATATGTCAAATTTTCAGCTTGGCTATATGATCGTAATGATATTATTATCCCATGGGAAAAGATTAGTTCTGAAAGTCAAGTTAAAAATATCCTCCTAAAATTTTTAGATTGTATGCAAACACATTCTAAAAATTAAGTATATGCCAAAATGATAACCATAGTGAGAAATTGACAATGGTATCAATGCTTAAAAACTAAAAAAAAAAAAAATTGTATTTCTTTTTCTTTCTTTTTTATTTGTTTGGGAATACTACCTTATGAAATTCTTGTATCCCCCTTGTCTATCATTGGTGCTTTTTGGTCTCTATTACATAATCTATAGAAACTAACTACATACTAGCACTTTAGAAATTTGTTATCTATTCATAGATAATATCTCTATTCTATATTCTACTTTCCAAGAGAGACTCTGGTGGTGGCTTTTGTCAACTCCAATTTAGTAAGGTTATAAAATCGAGTGAAAATGATATGGCTTCTACTGGATGTTTCTTGTTTTTGGGCTCACACTTAGACTTATCTCATTCATATAAATAGTGTTTCCTTCTATTCTATGATGGTAACTATGGAGGGTAGATCATACCCTTACCCCATTATCCCATCTCTAAAGTCAGTTGCAAGTAACTATGAGGGGCTAACCTCTTATCATTTCACCATAAGTTATAAATGGTCAAATGGTTCTTGTCAAGTTTGATTTAAAAGTTATTGAGAGATGGTTATTAGCTCCACAAGATGTGAGTTCCAGGGCGTGGATATGTAGTCTATGTATTTGAGCACAATAATTAGATTTATCTAAATAAATAAGCAGTCCAAGCTTGTGAGGCTTACCAGGTGGTAGTGTTGTTAATGGTGATTTGTTACTTCAATTGTTATCAAATTAGGGTTTCATCTATATGTATAATTTTTTTTATGCTTAATGAGTCTCGGTGTTGTTTTTTCGGATTGTTATCATCCTTTTACATTACCCACATATTTTATTTTCGAAAATCCTAGTTCAAAATAAATTGTTAAAAATGTTGAACAACTAAACCACATAATATTGTAGTGCCAAATAAGTACATGTTTTAAATATATTAGTGACTAGTCTTAAAAATACACCCATAAATAGTTATAATGTTAAGATTGTCGCAAATCCCAATTATTAACAATTACATTATGTGATGACAAAAAGGGTTTTCAATGTTCAATACTATCCCTAAAATAATAGAGTTTTCTACATAAAAATTTCCATGTGACTTTTAAATAAATGTTAAATTTAATATTTAAACTATTTGTTACCAATTTACCATGCTTTTGTTTAAACTCCGCATGATCTCAACCTCTTTGTCATGTTCCTATTTCCAAACTGTTGCGTCAATGCCATAATCTCCATAATGAAAATCCAATCCGCAATGCGATTTATAATTCTTATGTGCATCATCCAAGGACTTCCGAAAACCACTTATTTTTTCTCTATACTGGTTTTTCGATCTTCCATTTCATGAACAGGAGTCGAAGCATTTGTAGTATAATGAAAGGATGATTTAGTTATTTCCAACCCATTTTTGGGCAGTTTGCGATTATTGTTTTGTTAACTTACTGCAACTTGTTTGTAGGGTTTTTGAAGTAGCTAGATTACATGCCTTTCCCATAAATTTTTATTCAAATAGGGATTTTTCCGCCGTGATTAGTACGTCATAGTTTGGAAGCTTTTCCGACGCTTCTCTCTATTCAGTAGCATTTTTGTTTTTAGGGGACAATCTGGCCAAGCATGTGGGTTTTCTTCTTTTCGCAAGCCCACGTTAAATTTTTGGTGTACTAGGCATGTAAGGTTTTTCATAAAATTAGTGATGTTATTTGCATTGTATGCCTTCATCTTTCGCCAGTGTTTCCTTTGGCTTGGCATGTCCCAAAACGTAATCCTAATTTATATTAATTTATATTAAGACACAAAAACTTGGAAAAAAATATGTTGTTATTTTAATAGGTTTAACCTCGGCTATATGGAAACACCTTCTTAACCAAATCTAAAGTATTTAATTATGATGAAATATTTGTTCTTTATCTAGCATTTTTACTTCTGATTGGTTAAATAAATCAGCTACAAATTGGCCCATTCCGAGAGATAAAAGAGGTACACCTGCGATCTACTCAAAATTTGAATGTTGTTATTTTGACACGCACCAAAAATAATTTGGTAGATCGGCGATGTTCACCTTGCAGGTATTTAGGATGTTCAACGACTACGTTGGAAGGGGCAATACAACAAGTGCTTATGATGATGTTGGGTTGTTTTGTTGTTGGTGCATTCTTTGTTCGTAATTCTCTATTTTAGTCGAATATATATCAACCCCTGTCCACTCTTTTTAGACCCAATTGTGTGCCCTTTTCCCTCACTATGCCTATAGTTCAAGTATGTATGTTCATAGTTTGATTACAAAATTAAATTTAAATATTTACAAGTATTTTATGGCTAATATCATGAAAAACATCTAAACAGACTTGAAACAATAAAATAGGGCACATTTAGTAGATATTATTTGGGTTGGGACACTTTGACTCATGCAAGAGGTGTGTGACATGCATGTATTTAATCACCACCTTTTTCTTTCCAACTTTCTATTCATGTCTTTGTCTTATCTGATAAATAGAACATCGTCCAATGAAAGTCTCCAAATCATAAAACAAGAGTAAAAACTATTTTCACCATATTTTTAAAACAACTTTGATTTGTTTTAGTTATGTAAGGGTCGTGTGTTGACGACAAAGAACTAATGGACATGGTAACATCGTTGCCTTAATGAACCCTCCATATGGCTTTTAATAGATGTAGTAAAACATTACTCTTAAGCTCACTATTGTTTTTATTAGGTTCACACATATTACATTTTGTAGATGTACAAGTGTCTACATTGGGAAAGACCCCAAGTGTGAATGTTTTGATTTGCAACTTGTCACCCACCACAAAATAATTAAAACATACCCACAAATAAAAAATCTTCAATTGCATCGAGAAAAGACATATTGTTAAAGCAGATACCATAACTTATATATACACAAAAGTATAGGCCAACTACAACTTGTCCACAAACAATATTGCACAATATCAGTTGTTGGATTTCTAATGTTAACATGTAATTACACTGATATCATTTTCTCAAAGCTAAAACATTGCCAGTAAATTTTGGCATCTCTGTTCTTTGTTCTTTTCTTTATAACCAAATCCATGTCGTGAACAATTTTAGAGTTGTCATTTAGGAAAGGAGGTCCCACAGAAGGGTCATGCATTCCTCATTCCACCTATGAATACACCTTTTGTTATCTTCCCTGGCTCATTCTCCTTCACAAACCCCTGTAAAGTGAATGCCTTGTCTCTCTCCCACACTTCACTCGGCTCCATGCTAGCGTTGAACATTGCAGTTTCATTGAGCTCGACTAGATCTATAAAATTTAGTTTGTATTGGATTTGCATATGGTTTTGGAATCAACAAGCATCAACCTTTGTTTTTGGTCCTCCAACCAACTCGACATAGTATTACATTATGGATCATGTATTGAGTATTGTGATCCATGGTTGCATATAGGATCTCCTCATACCACTGAGAGGATCACTCAAGTTTGCATCCTCCTTTGGCTTGGCCACCATTTCACATAAATGTGGTGGTTAAACATTGCATTGGTCGAATCTCCAAACAACTAGATTATGGTGGCTACTCATGTCCGAATGCCTCAACATATAGGCCATCATCTCTTCCAACTATCTTCCATCAACATCCATGCATTTAATTCAAATTTGTTTCCTCCTCAATAGATTGTAATCTCTAAACCGACCTTTCAAATTATAATCTTCCAATGAGATCCTCCGAATTATAATCTTAAATTCACACATTCCCTTTTTGTAACCTTGCATGGCATAGACAATCGAAGGGGGACATGATGCACTTGGGAAAAAATCTCTCTTTTACCAATGCCTTAACCACTGATTACGCTACAAAGCATGTTTCCAAATGCAAGTCTCGATAATTCTGTTACTATCAAGCTTGAGGGAAATGAGAGGTCAACAAGCATCCGTCTTTGCATTGTCGATCCTCTAGCCACCTCAAAATTATATTGCATTATATGGATCAAACACAATTTTCATCTCTTCTAAATATCCTCCATTGACATACATGCATTAGATTCATTCCATGCATTCAAATTTGTTGGCTCATAAATAGATTATAATACTCACACCAACTTGTTCCCTTCTTGTAACCTTGGATGACCTTGATGATCAAAGGAGGACATGGTGCACACGAAAAAATCCCTCTCTTTCCAATGCCTCAACCATTGATAAAGCTAAAAAAATTTCCACATCCAAGTATCAGTAAATGTGCCTTTCAAGCATCAAGGAAATTAGATGTCAAAGTGTTTTCAGCTTCTCCTCCCTCAATCTTCTTCTTTTTCACCCTCCTCCTCACAAGTTTATTTCCATCAAGTTTAACTCCTTCAACGCATCCCCTTCGACATTTCCATTGCACATTCCACATGTGATTGCTAGTTGTTTATTACAACCTTCCCAAAGTCATGAATCCTAGAGACACTTCTAAACATTAACTCCCCCATTTTTTAGAGTTTTCTTTTATCTCTCTAAATTCATGAACCCTAACATAACCACCTACTTCTTGTAAATAATTCTTGTTATCAATTCATATCTCATAAAACACAAGGAATTTTTTTCTAACACTTGTCTTCTTTACTTTGTGTGTGTTTTGCTTACTTCGGTTCTATTTTGCTTTGTTAACTAGAATTGCTTTGTATTATTTATTTCAAATGAATTTCTTCAAGTTCACACAAAGAAATATTATTTTAAAAACTCTGTTTTATTAATAATTTGATATTTTTAAATATATTTGTTTGATTTTATTGTTTAATATTAATTTAAATTTCAATTACAATTCTTAGTGGTAGATCTATACTATTTTAAAGTAAAAGCTTTTTTTCATAAAACTCATTTATTGGAAATAATGATCGACTATCATATACATATTAATAGTTTTTATTACACTTTGAAAGGCATTCTACATATGGCGAGGCAAGGCTTGTAATAGGGTGCGTTGTTCAATTTTATTCTCGACATTAAATTTGACATTCATTTGATCATGTGATAGTTCATTCATAAATTTTACTTCTATTTGATTGTCACTTAAATAATTTTACATTTTTTTGGAGAAGTCAATAAAAAAATAGTAATATTTATCATAACTAGATAGGTGCTTGAGATTGATATCTCTCGGTGTATTTTAGATAGATGTATTTAAGATATCTATACTAGTAATATAATATAAACTTGTCTATCATGTTCATTGTTTTTGACATATTTTTAATAATGAAAGAAGAAACGTGATTAGTAAAGAAAATACACGATATTTATGAAGATGTCTTCATTGATATAAAAACCTTGACATGATGTTATTATTTTATAAATTTGAATGGATATTTTTAAAGTTGTAAAAATAATTCTAAGATGTCTTGAAAAGGTATATCCAACTTAAAGTAGTAAGCATACACAGAGATAATTTTGAAGATTCTTTTAAACTTTTTGAAATTATAAAAGAAGAGAGAGAAAAGCCAAACAAATAAACATAGTCATCCAACAAATCAACTATTGAATATCCCTATCAAAATAAACGGTCTAAAAATAAAAATAATTATCTTTGAAAGGTATATACCAAAGGGAGTGATACCTCTTCCCTCTAACATGCCCGACAAAGAATCGACGGCCCCTACAACAACATAAGTTGACATTCACAAAGACAAATATCCGCCATTGATATATTCCAAATGGTATAGGTTTTATTTCGCATGGTTGAACAACATTGTTTCTAATGATGATTTTGTTGCTATGAAAATGGATGTGGAGGGAACTAAATCAATCGAGATACTTTTGTTACTATGGTAATCTTGTAGGATACATTTCGAAGAGCCTATCCATCACATGTGTTTGCAAGGTTGACTGGTCAACCAACCAATGGGTTGTTTACCACTTTTTAGGGTGGATTCATCATTGGTTGTTGGACTAGTCAACCTTGCAAACATATGTGATGTTTAGGTTGAGCAGATACATTTCTTACCCCGATAATGGATCAATAATGAATCGAATCATTGGAACTTAAAATGCTATTACTCACTTTCACTTTCTTTCTTTGAGTAGAAATTGTGGTATTTTCTTTTATGTAGTTAAGTGGGCCATTGTTTTCAATTGCTTAATAACTGCTAGATTAAGATAAAGGAAACAAGCAACAACTAGACTAAGACTAATAATTTCTCTATATTCACTTAAATTTATCATTATGAAAACTTTAAATGGTATAGTTGAAATATTGTGGTATAAATTAATGAAAAAAATTCTTTTATCATTTATTTCATCTTATAAAATGAGGTTAAATAAAATGTTTAGGTGTCACTAAAATTTAACCATTAAATCATCACTAGTTTTTAAATTTTATTTAAAAAATACAAATTATACTAATATAAATAAATATGTACTAAAAACTATTAATATTATAAAGGTTCTCTTTTATGTTTTTTTAAGTACTATATTAATAATAGTGCTTTGCTGAAAAATGGAGGGAAATATGAACAATTACCATCACTAAAAAGGCTTTTAGCGGTGGCCATCAAATTAAAACCCTATATTGTCACATCCCTCGTATAATAGAAAATTTACATCACATATTCATTTTATATATTTTTATATCGAGCTGAATTTTTAAAGTTGAAAGGCGTGTCCAAGTTAAATTTGACAATTGTTTCGACAGCTTTTATGCTTGTTTTCATCCTCGCCCCTCCATGCAAGGGTGGATCATGAGACCACCTCCTCATTTTCTAGAAGATTTGAATGTGTCTCGTTGTAAGGAGGTGACACTTTTCCTCTCATTTACACATTATTTGAAACATACCCACCAAAAAAATTAAGAAATTTTAATGCGTCGTAAAGTAAATAAAATGATATCCATAAAATAAAAATTACATTTACTAATCATCATATTTTTCTTCTATTTGTGGTTAGTGTACTAACCATCTGCTTAAGATGTAATTAAGAAGAAACATAATAGTTTCATTCCCATTTGATAATGATGACAACATTTTTCTATTAGAGTCAACAATCGATATGGTTTTTAACATGCATCAAATCATATACAAGTCACTTCTTCCCTCTTTTTATTACGTCGAAAGGCGTGTCTAAGTTGGAGTCGGGGTTACTCTATACTCGTCTATGACTACCCTCCACAAATCCCACCCCTCCACGTGCACTGGTTTTTCGTCTCCGCTCATCCACGGAGGGGTTAAATTCGACAACCGTTTAGACATTCTTATGCTTGTTTTCATCCTACCCCTCCACGTAGGGGTTGAATTTGACGACTTTTAAAGAGGTTTTTATGTGATATTGGTTGTACAAATCTTGTAAAATTTTGAAATAATTGTCACATGTGACTTACATATTTAAAAAATGACCGTCAAATTTTATATAAAGTTATATGTAAATTATATTACTACATATTAAATAAAGCTAAATAAATACAAAATAATATTTTATATATTTTATTAATAAGGTATAAATAATATTATTTTGTATTTTTGAAGGCAGCGATATTAGAAAATTTCTATCACCCATAAATTTTGGGACAAGCATAAGTGTATGCCAAATTTAACCCTTGCCTCCATGTGCTTGTTTTCGTGGTAGGGTTTCCAATGTGGAACCTATTGGTTTTTTCCCATTTTTATTTTGTCTATGGATGCAAAATGCATTTACTTGAATAATGCAAGCGTGGATAATTTTTTTTTGTTTATTAAAACTTTATTTTATATATTGTTTTGTAAATTGTATTTGTCTATTCAATTTTTAAGACAACGGTGTTGGGGAGGGATGATGTTCTCCACGTTGTGTTTTAAATATGAAGGTGATTGTGTCATAGAACACGAGTTCTCATTATATAGAGTGTTATTTTGATAATTAATATTCTTGAATAGGATTTTAATATTTATAAGTTATGATTTGTTAATGATGAGTCGATGTATCGACTCAATTTTTGATGATTTGTTGGACCCTTTAAGCACAAATTGTACTCAAGTGAATACTCCAAGGAGATCACAACTATATAGTGGAGCCCATATACCAAATATTTTTCCCCAAAGGAGATGCATGTCATTCCTTCCCTGGTTGCATAGATAGTAGATATTATTTGCGTAGGAACAATCTCGATCTTTGAGACATGTAGGTATTAAATTCCCACCCTTTTCTTTCTAACTCTCCTTTAGTTGTGTAACACCTAATTATTGGTACCCTAAAGTTGACGAACAAGTTAACAAACCTAACTAAGTGACCCCTCCATATAGGTAAAGAAGATGAGGTGCAACATTATTCTTAAGCTCATTAACAACTTTGATTAAGTTCCCTTATGTCCCCAAGACTTATTTCATCGTACACACACATTTCCCATGAAATATTCTCTCCTTGTTTTCTCATAAAAAATTATTTGAGGGTTTAGTGTTGGTTATTTTATTTAATCGGTATACGTGTCGATTAAACACAAAACATATGCACTAGCCCATTATATACAACTCACACCTCACTCCTTACAAATGTATCATATTAAATGCGCAACACTAGAGATACTTACAGTTTACATGTGGTTAAAACTCATGCATATGAAATGGGAAGTCTCAAGCATGGGTTACATTTGACGATCATTTAAACGTTCTTTTTTATTGAATAATGCAAATGTGGATAATTGTTTTCTATTTGTTAAAAATTTATTCTATATATTGTTGTGTAATCCGTATTTATCTTTTCAATTTTTAAGACAATGGTTATTGGGAGGGATAATTTTATCCACGTTGCGATATAAAATGTGAAGGTGATTGTGTCATAAAATACAAGTTTTCATTATATAGGGTATTATTTTTAAAATTGATATTCTTGAATAATATTTTACAATTTATAAGTTCTCATTTGTTAACAATGAGCAACTAATGTATGGGCTCAATTTTTGATGATTTTTTGGACCCTTTAAACATAAATTGTACTCAAGTGAATAACCTGAGTGAGATCACAACTATATAGTGGAGCACATATATCGGATATTTTTCCGCAAAGGAGATGCACGCCATTCCTTCCTTGGCTGCGTAGATAGTAGATGTTATTTACGTAGGAACAATCCAATCCATCGGACATGTAGGTATTAAATTCCCTCCTTTTTCTTTCCAACTCTCCTTTAGTTGTGTAAGGCCGAATTATTGGTACCCTAAAGCTGATGAACAAGTTAACAAACCTAGCTAAGTGACTCCTCCATATAGGTAAAAAGGTGAAGTACAATGTTATTCTTAAGCTCAATACTTTTTTTGATTGAGTTTCCTCATGTTCCCAAAGATTACTTATTTCATCGTACATGCACACTACCCACGAAATATTCTCTCATAATACATTATTTGAAGGTTTATTGTTGGTTATTTTATTTTATTAGTATTCATGTTAAGAAACACAAAACATTTGCACTAGCCAAAATGGTTGTATATAACTCACACCTCACTCCTTCCAAATGTGTCATATTAAATGTGTGGCACAAGAGATACTTACAAACTTACATGTGGTTAAAGCTCATGCACATGAACCGGGAAGTCCCATGTAGTGGTTAGATTTGACGACATTCGGACATTTTTAGGTGTAAAATAATTGCAAATATTTGAATTAACCATCACATGTGACTTGCGTATCTAGAATTCGATTGTCATTTTTACATAAATTTATATGCAAATTATAAAATATATATATTAAAAACAATCAAATAAATATAGAATAGTTGGTATAAATAACAATATAACATCACCCTATTTAGACTTTTTAAATTTTATATGTAAAATACTTACAAATATTTAAATTAACTTTTGAACATGTGACTTGCGTATTTAAAATTCGATTGCCATTTTTAGATAAATTTATATGTACATTATATATATATATATATATATATATATATATATATATATATATATATATATATATCAAATAAATATAGAATAGTTGGTATTTAAATAACACTATTTTGTATTTTTCAAGGGTAATATTGAAAATTACTGTCACCCAAAAATTGTTTGATAGGCATAGGTGGCCGTCAAATGTAACCCCTGCTCTCAAGCCGAGAATCTGAACCAAATGACATATACTATGATGTATGTAATTTGAGATACCTAACTATCGGAGATTGTGTTCGTGTGCCTCGTATGTACGATTTCTTTGTTGGACTTTGCTAAGATTGTCCTCATAGCTTATAGGCCAAGCTAGCATACAAGAAAAGAAGGTGGTGCCATAACTCCATCAAACATAACCACATACTTTCCATGTGCTTAAACATATCACCTCACTAGCCGTGAGATTTTGAGCACTCCACATATTTCCATGCATGCATGTTAGTTTTAGTATTTACAACTATGTCTTTTGGAAAGGATTCACTTTTGATTGTACTTGAAAAAAAAAGAAAAGATAACAATAGTGTTACGTGACATCAATGTGAGGGGGAAGTAATACCTTGATTCATGTATGAACAAGTCCAAATTTCTTCATCTTGTGGTGTTATGCCAAAATTGTATACATCCACCTTAGGAGTGATGGGAAGGCAAGAGATTATATTTGGAACCAAGTACCCTCTTGTTCCTCTCATAAGTACCTTTGGGGGAAGTGTTCCTTTTGGTCAAGGAGTAGAGACAAGGTTTCTTACATGATCAAAAAAATAGAACCCCTACATTGTTCTTTAATTTGAGTACAACAAACATTAAGTGGCTGGACCTACATAGTGTTTTGCCTACCAACACCCCCACAGACCCTCAAGATGCTCAATGATCGAGAAACCTTGACATTATTTCCAACCCTCTTCATGTTTATAGATACTTGCACCAAATACTTGGACCAAGGATTGGGAAAAACTTATTTCTCGTACAACTTGTTGAAGTCTTTAAACCTCCCCATCGCTCGTGTTAAAAATATACGAGAAGGCCACTTGTCCTCTCATTTTCACATTATCTGGAAACTAACCACCAAAAAAACTATGACATTTTAATGCATCGGAAAGTTAAAAAATTTCTATCCATAAAATAACAATTACATTTACTAATTGTCATCTTTTTATTCTACTTGTAGTTATTATAATGACCATCTTCTTAAGATGTAATTAAGAAGAAAAATAATAGTCCCATTCCCATTTGATAACCGACAAGAGCATTTTTCTATTTGAGTCAACAATCGAAATGGTTTTTAACATGCGTCCATCATTTACAAGTCTATTCTTCCCTCTTTTTATTACATCGAAATGTGTGTTTATGTTGGAGTTAAAGTTACTCCATACTCTCAACGCATCTCCTCCACAAATATTTCCCCTCCACGTGTCTTTTTGTCCTTTCCATCCACGAGAGGAGTTAAATTTGATGACCATCTAGACATTTTTATGTTTGTTTTCATCCCGCCCTTCCACCACGAGGTTGAATTTGATGACTTTTTAGACATTTTTTTTTTTGTGATCTTGGCCATACAAATCTTGCAATTTTTAAAAATAATTGTCACATGTGGCTTGCATATTTTAAAATATGATCGTCATTTTTATACAGAGTCATATGTAAATTATATTACTACGCATTAAATAAAGCTAAATAAATACAAAATAATCTTTTATATATTTTATTAATAAGGTACCTATATATAATATTGTTTTGTATTTTTGAAGGGTAGTATTGAAAATTACCGTCACCTAGAAATTGTTGGACAAGCATAAGTGTACATCAAATTTAACCCCTTCATCCATATGTTTGTTTTCGCGGTAGGGTTTCCAACGTGGAACCTATTGGTTTTTTTCCCATTTTTTATTTTGCCCTATAGACACAAATGCATTTATTGAATAATCAATAATGTGTATCAATAATTTTTTTGTTTGTTAAAAAAATATTTTTATATATTACTTGTGTAATATGTGTTTATCTATTTGATTTTTAAGACAATGGTGTTAGGGAGCGATTATTTTTTCTAAGTAGTGTCATAAAATATGAAGGTGATTGTGTCATAGAATACAAGTTTTCATTATATAGGGTGTTATTTTTAAAATTAATATTCTTGAATAGGATTTTACAATTTATAAGTTCTCATTTGTTAATGATGAGCAACTGATGTACGGGTTCAATTTTTTATGATTTTTTGGACCCTTTAAGCACAAATTGTACTCACGTAAATAGTCCGAGTGAGATCGTAACTATATAAGCAGAGCACATATACCAGGATATTTTTCCCCAAAGGAAATACACACCATTCCTTCCTTGTTTGCATAGATAATATATGTTATTTGTGTAGGAACAATCTAATCCAGGAGACTTGTAGGTATTAAATTCCCACCTTTATTCTTTCCAACTCTCATTTAGTTGTGTAAGGCCTAATTGTTGGTACCCTAAAGCTAACAAGACAAGTTAACAAAATTGACTATGTGACCCCTCCATATAGCTAAAGAAGATGAGGTACAACATTATTCTTAATCTTAGTACTATTTTTTATTAAGTTCCCTCATGTTCCCTACTTACTTCTTTTATCGTACATGCACCTTGCCCACAAAAAAAACTCTCTCATTGTTTTCTCATAAACAATTATTTGAGGGTTTAATGTTGCTTATTTTATTTTATTAGTATTCATGTCAGCAAACACAAAACATCTGCACTAGCCAAACAGTTGTATCTGACTCACACCTCACTCCTTACAAATTCACCTTATTAAATGTGTGGCACGAAAGATACTTACAACCTTACATTAGTTAAAACTCATGCGCATGAATTAGGAAATCTCAAGTAGGGGTTATATTGGACGATCGTTTAGATGTTTTAATTTTAGTTGTAACATACTTGTAAATATTTTGAATTAACTGTCACATTTGACTTGTATATCTAGAATTCGACCGTCATTTTTTCAAAAAAATATATGTAAATTTTAAATATATATTGAAAACAATCAAATAAATATAGAGTAGTTGGTAGAAATAACAATAGAAAGGCAACTCGTTTAGAATTTTTTAATTTTATATGTAAAATACTTGAAAATATTTAAATTAACCATCACATGTGACTTGCGTATATAAAATTCGACCATCATTTTTACATCAATTTATATGCACATTATACAAATATATATTAAAAAGCGATCAAATAAATATAGAATAGTTAGTATAAATAACACTATTTTTTTTTCAAGGGCAATATTGAAAAAGCATTATTGCCCAAAATTGTTTAATAGGAATAGGTGGTTGTCAAATGTAACCCCCGCTCTCGAGTTGAGAATCTGAAATAAACGACATATACTCGATATATGTAATTTGAGATCCCTAACTTCCAAAATTTATGTTCAAGTGTGCCTTATATGTAGGATTTCTTTGCTCCTTTCCGCAGTTGTCCTCGTAGCTTGCGGATCAGGCTAGCATACATTGTTCTTTACTCTTCATGCAATGATGACATTAAGTGGCTCGACCTACATAGTGTTTTCCCTGAAACACCCTTATGCAGACCCTCATGATGCTCATCGATGGAGGAACCTCAACATTATTTCCATCCCTCATTATGTTTCTATGTACTTGTACCAAATATTTGGATCAAGGATTGGGAAACACTTATTTCTTGCACAACTCGTTTGGCTGAACAAGACTTTGCTCCTCTCCACTCTGCTCCACATTTGTTCGCTAAAATTGAATTCATTGATCACCACAACCTCGGTTCATGTTGAAGTATATGAACCTCCCCATCACTCATGTTATTGCCCATAATACATGACAAGGCATGTCAGTGGATCCTGATGATGTTCACCTTTAACTCAAAATACTTTATGTAGACTTCATAAAGTAATGTCAACAAAAAATTTGTGGGTTCAAGCACCTTGTGAACGACTCACTACGCACTATCATTGACATTGTCTACAACAACTCCAATTCATCGCTAGATCTACCACTCTTTGTTGCCATCAAATTTGATAAATACATACGCCCTCTACCACCATAATGTCTTATCCTTTACTACCTTCCCTTGCGTCCCTTTGATGTTCTCATCGCACAACCCACATAAGATTTTAAAAATATATTACAACCAAAAGAGATTTAAGAAATAGAGATAATATGATACTAAAAATAATAATATATAATACTTATACAAACATATATTTAAACTCTAGTAGTAGGAGAATAAAAATTAGTAAAAAGAAAAATAACTATCATACGTAACCTTGCACTTTTTTAAACAAAGGTTCTTGAATTACTAAATATCTTTATTAATAAAACTACAAATTTTCAAATGATTTGCCATAGAATGTTCAAAATGTCGATTGAGAAACTACGATGGCCCAAAACCAAAAACCCCTCTTCCTGGTGATCAATATTTTATGTCAAAGAAGAAGAAGGATAAAGCATGCAGAGAACATTATGACTTGTTTGTTTCATTTCTTCTTTATCAATAAGCACATTTAGTGCATGTGTTTCTCTTGAGAAGAATTTTTTATATGCATTGTAAATGGGTATCCAAAAATGCTTATTGTCGAACCCATATTGAGGATCATTGTGTCTTCCTTGTAGTAGTTGTGGATTCCCGTAGTACTCTTTGAGCATGGCATGTTCACCAGATTCTCCATTCCTTTACAGTGTTGAATTTGTCCTTTGTTTTTTGTGCTTGCTTGGCCAACCAATGGTTTTAAAACAATATTGGATATATTTGTTCATGCAAGTTATGCTTATTGGAGGGTAATATTTGGAGAAAGTTCTACTTGTTGGAGATTCTTTATCAGTGCTTCATCAAATTTTGGATTCTTATCAGGTTGTCTTATTTCTTCCCATTTCATCTTTTTATGTACTTGGGTACCTACCATGGCCTTATTACTGGGACCCAATTCTTTTATCCACGTTAGGAACTTCATCATCTTCGAGTAGGTATTTCTAATTCTACCTTATCTTCTTGTCTCTATTTTTTTTTTTTTTTTTTTTGGGCGGGGGGTAGTTTTTCCCCACTAGGTTTTCTCCTTTTACTCTATCTTTATGAGAGATTTCCATTGTACGTGGGTACCTCATCAGGCCTTGTTGTTAGGACTCACTTTCCTTTTTCACTGCCCACCTAAGCTATGCTTATGGGGGTGTTAGTGTAGGATATTTATTTTCCAACTGTATTCGTTTATTTACTTGGAGTTTTCCTACACTCATGGAATATGCTTGCTTAGGTGTATAAGTTGTGTTGAGTTAGCTTACCAATTGTGTTCAGTTAGCTCACTAGTTGTGTGGAGTCAACTCTACTTCTAGTATCAGTTAGTGAGAGTTATTCACCACATATATGGGAGGAGGTTACACATTCACCTCCTATTTTTACTTGAATTGCATCAATCTATCTTATGTAGTATTGAGTTGGAGCTATTTTTGTGTTATTACAATTATCTCTCTTGTATTTTCGTAATTTATAGGACCTTGTATGCTTGCTTTGTTTTGTCTTGGAACAATTCACATCTCACATCATTCACTTGTGCGCTCTTCAAACTAGTAGATCCTTGGAGCTTCTCGATAATTTTATTACGTCAAAATATGTTTCTAAGTTAGATTCAAGGTTGATTCATACTGTCAATTCCTCCCCTCCAAAATCCCACCCCTCTACGTGCCTATTTTTGTCCCGTCCATCCATGGAGGGGTTAATTTTGATGGCCATCTAGACAATTTTATGTCTATTTTCATCCCGCCCCTCCACGCAGAGGTTGAATTTGATGACTTTTTAACATTTTTTGTGATCTTAGGCATACAAATCTTACAAATTTTTGAAATAAATGTCACATGTGAATTGCATATTTAAAATATGATTGTTATTTTTATATAGAGTCATATGTAAATTAAATTATTATAAATTAAATAAAGCTAAATAAATACAAAATAATCTTTTATATATTTTATTAATAAGGTATAAATAATATTGTTTTGTATTTTTAAAGGCGGTATTGAAAAATAATCGTCACCTAAAAATTGTTGGACAAACATAGGTGTACGTCAAATTTAACCCCTGCCTCCACGTGCCTATTTTTGTTGTAGGGTTTCCCATGGAACCTATTAGTTTTTTCCCATTTTTAATTTTGGCTTGTAGACACAAAATGCATTTACTTGAATAATGCGAGCACGAATAATTTTTTAACTATTTGGTAAAAATTTATTTTATATATTACTATATAATTTGTATTTAGCTATCTCGATTTTTAAGACAATGGTGTTAGGGAGGGATGCTTTTTTCCACGTTGCGTTATAAAATATGAAGGTGATTGTGTCTTAGAATACAACTTTTCATTATATAGGGTATTATTTTTAAAATTAATATTCTTCAATATGATTTCACAATTTATAAGTTCTCATTTGTTAACGATGAGTAGCCGAGGTACGGGCTTAATTTTTGATGATTTTTGGACCCTTTAGCACAAATTGTTCTCATGTGAATAGTCCGAGTGAGATCACAACTATATAGTGGAGCACATATATCAAATATTTTCCCCAAAGGAGATGCACACAATTCCTTCCTTGGTTGCATAGATAGTAGATGTTATTTGCCTACGAACAATCTAATCCATGGGACATGTAGATATTAAATTCCCACATTTTTATTTCCAACTCTCCTTTTGTTGTGTAAGGCCTAATTGTTGGTACCCTAAAGATGATGAACAAGTTAACAAACCTGACTATGTGACCCCTCCATATAGCTAAAGAAGATGAGGTACAACGTTATTCTTAAGCTCAATATTATTTTTGATTAACTTCCCTCATGTTCCCCACTACTTCTTTCATCGTGCATGGGCATTGCCCACGAAAAATTCTCTCCTTTTTTTCTCATAAACAATTATTTGAGGGTTTAGTGTTGCTTATTTTATTTTATTGGTATTCGTGTCGCAAACACATAACATCCGCACTAGCCAAACATGCTATATACAACTCACATCGCACTCCTTGCAAATGTGCATTATTAAATGTGTGGCACGAGAGATACTTACAACTTACATCTAGTTAAAACTCATGAGCATGAACTGGGAAGTCTCAAGTAGGGGTTATATTTGACGACTATTTAGACATTTTATTTTTAGTCATAACATACTTGCGAAATATTTGAATTAATTGTCACATTTGACTTGCATATCTATAGTTCGACCATCATTTTTTTCAAAAATTTTATTATATATATATATATATTATATATATATATATATATATATAATATATAATCATAATATATATATATAAAAAAATAATCAAATAAATATAAAATAGTTGGTATAAATAACAATAGAGAGGCAAGTCATTTAGACTTTTAAATTTTATATATAAAATACTTGCAAATATTTAAATTACTCATTACATGTGACTTGCGTATTTAAAATTTGACTGTCATTTTTTACATAAATTTATATGTACATTATAAAAATATATATTACAAACAATCAAATAAATATAGAATAGTTGGTAGAAATAACACTATTTTGTATTTTTCAAGGACAATATTTAAAAATTATTGTTGCCCAAAATTGTTTGATAGAAATAGGTAGGTACATCACAAATGTAGTCCCTGCTCTCGGGCGTGAATCCAAACCAAACGACATATACTCTGATGTATGTAATTTCATATTCCTAACTACCAAGATTTATGTTCGGTGTGCCTCGCATGTAGGATTTCTTTGCTCCTCCTCGCATTGTCCTCGAGGATAGCGAACATTGTTCTTTACTTTGTGTGCAACAAACACTAAGTGGTCATACCTACATAGTGTTTTGCCTTTCAATGACCCATGAGACCATCGGGATACTCAATGATGAAGGAACCTCAACATTATTTCCATCCCTCATCGTGTTTCTACATACTTGCACCAAAGATTTGGATCGAGGATTGGGAAACACTTATTTCTCACACAACTCGTTTGACTAAACAAGAACTTGCTCCTCTCCACTCTGCTCCACATTTGTTCACTAAAATTGAATTCATCGATCGCCACAACCTCAACATGTTGAAGTCTTTGAACCTCCCCATCGCTCATGTTATTGCTCAGAATACATGACAAGGCATGCTAGCGGATCCCGATGATGTTCAACTTCAACACAAAATACTTCTATGCAAACATCAAAAGGTAATGTCAACAACAAATTTGTGGGTTCAAGCTTGCCTTGTGAACAGTTCATTATACACTATCATTGACATTGTCTACAACAACTCCAATTCATCGCTAGATCTACCACTCTTTGTTGCCATCAAATTTGATAAATACATACGCCCTCTACCACCATAATGTCTTATCCTTTACTACCTTCCCCCTTGCATCCCTTTCAACGTTCTCATCGCACAACCCACATAAGATTTTAAAAATATATTACAACCAAAAGAGATTTAAGAAATAGAGATACTATGATACTAAAAATAATAATATATAATACTTATACAAACATATATTTAAACCGTAGTAGGAGACTAGCAATCGCATGTGTACAATGCAATGTGAACGCCGAACGGAATAAGTTATTTGTTTTAGAGGGATAATTATTACTTTTCTAGTTAATGTCGATAAGGGGTGTGATTTATTTTGTAAGGGTAGGAATATAGATAGGGCATTACATTTAAAGGTTCATACATATACATTTGCAATTCTTATATCATGAGTGCTAGCGTTTTGTGGACTATTTTATTGGAACTAAACATGAATACATGAAGACTTCGAACGCCGAAAGGTATATATTATTTGATTTAGAGGGATAGTTATTACTTGTGTAGTTGATGTTGATAATGGGTGTGATCGAATTTGTTAAGTGTAGGAATATAGATGAACCACTTCATTTAAAGGTTCCATCTCTACATTTCAAACTTGTTACAAATTCATACTCATGTCAACATAACATACTGCCATTTAATATTATTGTTAAAACAAGGTATTCCGAGTCTAAAATTGACAAGTAAATTCCCAAGTAACATGTACTCCAACCAATATTGAGTTTTGCTTTTTGATTTAATTTGGGATGTATCAATCCCAAAATAGGCGCTCATCTTACTCGCAAAGATACATCTTAAAAAGTAGAAAAAAAGAATGATTTTATTTACCAAATAAAATCATTACTGCATCTGCATTAGTCATGTAGTGCTCAATAGTTTCCATGCACAAGTGCAAGGAGACAAGGGTTCAATATAAAAGCATCAGTTCAGTAAATTTCTTTTGCAGATAGATGTATCTACATTAAAAGGAGGAGGGAGGTAATCACTAGACTTTTCATGTGATGGTACTTGAACAATAAAAAGAAAGAACTTCAATCAGCCATATCAAATGTCAAAGGATCGGAATGGTCCAAGAAGAGGCCAGAAGGACCTACCAAAAGTAGTAAAAACATTAGAAATACACCCCATAGGAAAAAAAGGAATATCAAACATGTTTATATTGCAGAAGGAAATTGGAATAGTAGACTTTTGATACACGTAATAAAATATACTTTTTTATTTGTTCCAAACTACAGAGCTAATATTTATGTTCCCTCATCTCGCACGTATGAATGGCAAAATAGAGGCTCCACACATGTCCAAATTTTATTATGGCTTGAGAACGCCCCTAAAGTTGATGCAATGGACTGGGAGGATACAACATTTATTGAGGTGAAAAAATAATACTTTAATAAGTTTATGTCTACCTGAAACCCCCTACTGGCTTGCAATCTTGTATGGAAGTTTATTGAGGTGAGACGACCTTTGTTTGCTAGATACAACACAAATTCTATCATCCTCCCCGCATGTGGACCTTGAAGAACTTCTTAATCATGTTCAGTGCCACACTAAATGTTCAAATTAAACATACTTGCATAAAAAGTAATCACATTTGCAGTACAGGTACAATGCTCGAATTTCGTGGATCCGAAAAGAACAGTGACTCGATGGAAGGTAAGTTTTAGAATCTGGAACTTTCCACATCCCTCAATATTTTTCAGAACTTAAGACCACCATCATGCTCCTAAGTCCTAACCACCATTGTTATTACCCTTCAGATGCTAAAATCAAAGAAAATATATATATTACATAAATTCATGTATAAAGTTAAACATCCTTCAGCACCCTCTCATAATTTTCCATTGGCTTGGGATACCGTCTTCAAAAAATTGATTGCATTTTACTGTAAAAAATTGTAAATACGATCATACAGTCCTTTAACCCATGCAACAAGTTCCATCCCAGATTCCCATGTATGCACAGAGAATGCAAATTCCACCTGAGTTTGCATCCTCTAAGCACGTGTGAATGGAGGTGCTGCCCTATGAATGGACATTAACTAAGTGGTGCAGGAATGCATCAACAGAGAAGGCATAAAGGAACATGGAAATGTTTGAGACGTGAAGGGGAATGGACTTGTATACAGGCCTAAGACAAAAATTACGTATCCAATTCACATTGAATACCACAAGTTAGTATTTCTGCACAAACATTGGAGTCTAAGTTTTTTTATAGAGAGGAAACAACAAGTCAAAAAAACCTGCATGACTGCATAACCTGAAAGTCGGCCGATGAACTCATTGAAATTAGAAGCCCACATGCCAACGATTTTCCCAACTAAATTCTTTTGTATCTGTTGGCAGTCTGTGCGGTGTCACCATGCGGCCAGATAATGGCGCCGAGCTTATCAATTTCTTTCCGTATAGATTGAAGCCACCCCTTTTCATTTTTCCAAATCCTGATTGTGTTCCTGATCTCATCGGCGAGGGATGGTTCGGGATGGTGTAAAGAGGTACGATTTCTGACTGAACTGCCACAAAGAAGTCGAGCATGCAAGCATAAAAAAATAGTTAAAAATATCCCAAAAATGCGAAAACGTCCAGACGGCCGTCAAACCGTCAAAGTTAACACAGTCCTAGAAACGTCCGCAAGGGCCTTTCCCATAGGGGAAACGCCTTCGGCGTAATTAAAAAAATAGTAAAAAGAAAAAACTAACTGTCATAAGTAGCCTTCAATGTTTAAATAAAGGTTGCTTGAATTACTAAATATCTGTATTAACTTTTCAGTTGATTTGCCACGGAATGTTCAAATTGTGAGTTGATAAGCGGTTGATGGCCCAAAACCAGAAAACCCTTTTCCTCGACTGATCAATATTTTCTGTCACACGAAGAAGAAAAAGAAGGGCAAAGCGAGCAGAGAAAACATGTCTGAAATATTATGTGGGGAAGGAAGAAAACTGTACAGAATCCGCCGCACAATAATGGAAATGCTTCAAGATCGCGGCTATGACATTCATCACACTGAAATTAATATGAGCGAAAGGGAACTCATAAATAAATTTGGAGCAGATCCGACAAGGAAAGACTTTACAATCGTCAAATCCAGAAGAGATATCAAAGATGAGGTAAATTTTGTTTTTAATCTGTCATCAACTTTTTCTGAAATTCCAGTTTCAAATATATATATATATTTTTAAAGCAAGTCCGCAGGTCTATTGGTGAAGTTGTTAGGCTCACAAAGAATCCACAAGGGACTAATTCTTGCCGCGTGTAAAGGCCTAGATACTATAATAAGAGATAACGCTGGGATACTGCCCCAAGTTACTTTGGTGGAATAAATACTCTTCAGATCTTGCATCTACACTAAAGGAAACTGGATTAATTATTCCAAGCCTTCAACCAAAAAAATAAAATAAAAATTCTATTTTCTTATATACCAACCATTGTTACCAAATACAGTAAAATCATAAAGACTTTCAGTATTTTTCCCGTATAAAACTTCATATTTTTAGGTTGCAAAATCTTAAAATACAAGAACTAGAAAATGTATATTATTTTATAAAATAAAAATTTAAATTATGAACACCTCTAAGAATTTATAGTAAAGAGTTAAAAGGATTTTCATTTTTGAAATTATTTAGAAAGATTTTAGCAATCCGAAACAGATAATAAGACAAAAAAATTCAGTATTTATCATATTTTTGATCAACCCTCTCTTTTCCATATTTAAAGACCATCCTCTCCTTACAAAAGTTGCTACCTAATACCAACCCTTTTAATTGCACCTTAAAAATATAAACACTAATGTTTGACACCCCCTCCCCCAAAAAAAAAAAAAAAAGTATATTTTGATTTCCTCCATATTAATATTTCTTTTCTACTTTATAAAATTTATTTTATCAGATAGTTGTGCTCTTCCCTGAAGAGGAAAAGCTTGGAATGTCCATCGTGAAAGACTACTTCGAAAATCTGTAAAAGGCCAAAATAAATCGGGCAATTGTGGTGGTGAAGCTGAGCTGCTCTCCCATGGCCAAGCGGGCCATTTTAAATCATACCAAATATCATATAGAAATTTTCAATGTAAGAAATTTTAAATTGCAATTTCATTTAAAGGTTTCTTACAATTTTTAAATATAATTTTATTTATTACATATAATTAAATTATTTATTATCATTGAAAATTTAAATTGCAATTTCATTTAAAGATTTTTACATTTTTAAATATAATTTTATGTATTATATATAATTAAATTATTTATTATAATGATATAATTTCTTAAAGATTTATATAATTAAATTTGACATGAATTTTGTAGAATAATCTTATTTCATTTATTTTATTAAAAAAATTATTTATTGTTTATTTTTTTACCTAAACTTATGTGTGTAGGAAATGGAGTTGCTTATTAACATTAGTAGGCATGTATTGGTGTGAACACAATAAGTACTCACCCCAAAGAAAAAAAAAGACCTTGTTAGAACACAATACACTAAAAGAATCACATATATTTCTTTCATTAAATGTTTGATACCATTTGCCAGTGTAAATTAGCTAGTGTACCTTTCTATAGTTATAATAATTTTTCATTTTCTTATTTAAATACATAGGATTGTCGTAATATCAAATTAAATGTAACATGATCACATGTCGAGATTTAGTTTAAATATATGTAGTTGTACTTATATAAAATTTTCTACAATTGACTTCTTGGATTACTTTATATTTCACTCTTCTTCATTATATATTATCACCATGAACTAAACACTTATATTTATAGTTTATCTCTAACTTATTCTAGAAGTTTCTATCCACTTTAAAATTAGATACATAATACATATATATCATATTTTGAGAGTTATCTTCCTTCACCTACAAGTGAACTGCTTTATTTTAAAAGCAACTTATTGTAAACAGACATTGAATGCCTCGAGTTTGCACAAAAATCTACCTTAAAATATTAAATACATAAGTCAAGCTTATAATTCTAACACCCCCATGTTTGAATTTCCATATTGATGACACAAAATTTCTCTCATATGCCTAAAAGTCTCTTGAGCTAATGGATTTGTGAAAGTATCGACAATTTGGTCTTCAAATGTGAGTCCCCTCGACGCCGCCCTATATTATGACGGGGAGCATGCTTGGGGTGCTTTGCCCCATGACCCTATAAGGACAATGCCCTTGACTACATTGGTGGTTGCCACTCCTGGACCCCAACTTTGGAATTTCATAACCAAAGTAAATATTGGTGGGGAACATGCATTGTGAAAAGAGGTAAAAATTTGAGCTCAAAGTTCCAATCCACCGAGTAAGAAACACATCCGATTTGGAGGAAGTAAGCATAGAAGTTTAGAGGTCAAACAACAACCTCTCGTCGATCACCATGACGAGGCCACATAACAGGATGTGGTGGAATTTTTATGGTGTGAGTTTTTTTTTCGTGAGTTGTAGTTTGTTTTATTTTTGTGCGGTATGCTTCATTTGGGTTTTGTGGATTGATGAATAATGGAAATTTCACATTGTGGGAAACATAACACCAATGTTCCATTTCCATTCTATTGAATTATATTCCTATGTACTTTCTTGATGTGAAAATATAGTGGAAAGATGAAAGCACAATGAAAAAGTAACATCATGATACTTGAAGATAATGAACATGGGTTCATACCTTGGACAAAGGTCCATATTTGATGAACAGGGGTTCATATTGAGGTCGTTGGTCAGCCTTTGCAAAACCATCAGTGAGCCAAGATCATGAGCACGCGGAGCAACAAGCTTAAGAAGAAGTGCAATTATTTTCTCTCATGTTCGCACTAAATGGGGAATGTTGGGAATATGTAGTACTCACATGGTAATAATTTAAGGTGTGGTAAATATAACATTAAATTATGTGATTTAGTTATGTGAGTTACAACTAGTCACGTATATAGGAGTTGGGTGAGTGATTTTTGGAGTGATAGTTTCATGTGGTGGGTAGTTAAACCTAATTCCTATTTTATAGGAGCTTCACAAGTCCATATGTTTTATCATGTATGAATTCAATATGTATAATAGATAATAATATTGTTATGTTAAATATCTGTAAACCGATCTAAAGTTATTAGTAGTTAACAAATAGTGTTATACAAATTCAAGCCTCTAGTTCAAATAGAAATACCACAAGAAGTTGCAAAATGGGATACACAAAGATTTTGGTGGGCATTGTAATAAAAAAACCTAAAATCATAAGCTAGTTCTTCCTCTCTGCTCTCATGTACGCACAATAGCTCATCCAATCACACAAACAAGTAGAAAAACTACAACATCATAAGCATTGGTCATCATAGTGAATTTTAATCTTGACAAGTTGTCATTTCAAACATATATTTAAAGGGTACACACACTTCAAGAAAATATTGGTACATATGCAATACAATGATTGACCCAGATGAAAGCAACCTTTGAGTAAACATTGTGTAACCCGAAGTCCCAAAGTGAGGAGAATTATCCATAACTTGTCATCGAAATCACAAGTGAACAATTCATGAGTGAATAGATGCAACTGTCCACCTTGGTTAATAAACTTATGGACAATTGGCAAGAGAAGGAAACTATGACTAAGGTAAAGGCACAAGCAATTCAATCAAAGAAGGAATTCAAGGATGTAGTCCTTATTTTGCAAGAATAAGTCAAATGGATCCAACAAGCTAAAGAACATTCCAAACAAATTATATTTCAGCTCCTAGATTGGAATGCGGATATACTGAGGCTTCCATGAGTGAAAATAAGATTGATATGGATACTGGAAACACAACACTAACTCAAATGCGAACTGAGATAAATGATAAAAAGGTATAAAAGGCATTGTAAGCATCATTATAGAATTGAGACAAAATTATTGACAAACATTGAGAATAGGGGTGTAATATTTTTGTGCAATACTTTTGCATGAGTGTAAGCACAACGCATGAGGGATTGACTAGAAGGGATCATCTAGGCCATACAAAATGATATAACTCTTCATGATCCAAAATTTCTTAAAAATTCAAAATATGATGCTCTATTTTAATTCATGCAAACATTATTACAATTGCTAATATACTTAGCATAGTGAATGAAGCTCCGCATTTTGGAATGTGTACAAAACAGCTTGGAAATACTCCTATTGACTACAAAGATAATGAAGAATAATCAAAAGAATGTCATCCCTCGTATCATGCTCCACGTAATCAAGAAAGCACGAGCTTTACCACCTCCATATTCCATTACAATAATATGGAAATATCCATCTATAGCCGAGTAATCCAACCATCAACACAAGACTAAAGAGTTATACAATTGTGTGCAAAGTAGCATTTTTAAATTTTCATTGTATAAATTTTGTTTGATGTCTATAAGCAAGCCATCATAAATTTAAAAGCTGCAAATGTAGTCTATGAGGGTGTTTATGCAAAGTGAAAACCTAAAATAAAGGTTTTCTGGAAATTCTACTTAACTAAAAACCCGAAAGTGTGGTTAAGTCTTTGCGTAGACGATGAAAATGATAAATGGCATTGTATGTGTCAATCTGCGAGAAGATGATCTTATTGTGAAGTTTTATTATCTGTCATCCAAGCCAAAAAACATAGCAAAGAACCTCCCAAATCATTAAAGCATCTTTTCTCTCAAGATGAGACACCTATTTAAGTCCAAGAAAGTGTTGTGAGTTTATAATGGTTTAAAATCTCACTTGAATATATTTTTATATTGTTGTATATTGAGCAATCCCTAATGTATGTGCCTAAGTATAGAAAACACAAACTATAGAATATGTAATGCTCTCTAAACATAGTTGTAGAATGTGAAAAGCCTCTTTTTCTAGGAAAGGAGGAAGAATGGACTAGTAACTAGGGATAACTTTAGTGGCGAATATTCGTAATATGGCAAATGTTCCATTTTTGAAAAATTTAAAAAGTTAAATTTTTAGGCGCAGTCGATGACTGTTCACTTAAAAATTACAGTTTAATTTTTTTAGGGGTCGGCTTCGCCTACCCTTGAAACTATCCCCTATATAATCCTAGATTATTTGCCAAGTAGAACACTACTAGATCACTCATACCACATGGGGGCATATGTATTATCAAGTACAGTAAGCACGCGACAGGAGGGTAGAGGCTACAGGCACGCGTGATAGGAGGGCAGAGGCTGCAGACGCGTGACAAAGAGTTTGTTCATGCGCGACAGGGAGAGTTTGTTGATGCGTGACATGGAGAGTTTGTTGACGCGTGACAGGAGTGTGGAGGAAGTAGATATGTGATAGAGAGTTTGTTGACCACGACACGAGATTTTATTGTCGTGTGACCGAGGCGAGGCTTCAAATGTGCGATAGAATATTTGTTGATGCGCGATGGTAAATCTCATGTCACGCGTCTGTAGCCTTCTATCACACCACTTAAAAATTAGGCAAAAATTTTGTTGTCGGACCCCCAAAAAATTCACCTTCCCACGAAACCGAGTTCGAGGATATTCGCCAGGTATTTTCCACCTCGATTTCTAAGAGGTCTCTTAAAATGAACCCCGCTAGTAACTCAATATTCATCTCACTTTGTATAGAATTGTGTAAATTCACTGCGTGTAAGGTTGATCTTGAATCCATAATATTGATCTTAGTTTACATTTTGAGTTCATGTCTCAATTTGTGATTTAGTAATACATATTCCAATTTATTATTATATATGTTCTTGTCTCGATTTATATCTTACTTGAATTGTTTATGCTATGTAGATATTAGACATTGTAGTTTGTGCTTTGTTATATCTTTTACATTGTTTAAATGGATTAATATGATTTTAACCTATACTACAACTTGTTGCATGTCCTCATGTCATGATCGGGACATTTATTATTAGTTCGATGCGGAGAATAAAGGTGTAGCATGATTTCCTACCCTTCCCACAAAACTAGAAAAGTGTGAGGCTTGCATATTGCCTAAACATGAAAGAGAAGAATTCCAAAAGTTAGCATCGAAAGCCAACATAAAATTACAACTAGTTCATTTATAATTGTGTTCTCTATCAATTATCTTTATTAGTGGTCATAAGTATTTCATGTTGTTCATCTATCACTATAACAAGATGACCTAGATCTATTTCCTCAAACATACATCTAAAGCATTTGAGACATTCAAAAAGTTTCGAATGATGGTGGAAAATGAAGTTGAAACCCACATTAGGACTCGGGATCAAATAATGGTCATGAATACATTTCAAAATCCTTTGAGGCATACCTCAAAGAAAATGGAATCAAACATCATCTCATAGTTTCATGTACTCCCCAACAAAATGTAGTGGCATAAAGAATGAACAAAAATGTAATGAACATGGTCCGAGTAATTGATGAGCCTTTAGAATTCCCATTCCAAGCCCCATTTTTTCTATGCCCATCTTACCTTGTATTGAACTGATATTAATTTTATTGTAAATAATAATTTCATTGACTTAAAGAGATGTTTTATGCATGAATCTTCATTAGATTTTACTTTTCATATGCTTTCTTGAATTGATTGATATAAGTTGATTTTGGTGCTAAAAATGTGAATGGAAGAAATTTCATACTCGAGTACATGACTCACACAATGGAGCTCATGACTCACATAAGCCGAGTGCAAGATTCACACAATCAACAAAATATTTGCACAACTCGTGCAACTACCTATTCAACATCAATTCCATCACGGAACTTGGTCTGCTTAGGTGGAAACTGCCTCTTTAGACATAAATATCATTCAAGTTGACATGGTTTAGTCTTTGCATTAAAATTCTAACTGGTAGTAACTAGTCCTTGTTCCATTAAATCCTCCACTTTGCGAGGAGTGTGATTACTTGAGTTCATCTAAACTCCAAAGATCTCTATATTTAGTTAAGTGTTGTTTACAAGAACTCCACTTCCATCCATAAGACGAGTTCGACCAATAATCTACATGCATGATTGCACATTGACTTAATAATTACCAGTTATATTTTTGTTCTGATATAAATATTTTTAGTTAGCTCTTGCATGTAAATCTTGTCTGTAATTCATAATAATAAGTTCTCTTGGAAGAAGAACCGAATTCACCTAATATATAAGGTATTACCATCATAGAATAAGTGTGGTATTTTTATTTAAAATAAAGAAAGTGCATTGTAAAACCAAGTGATAAATAAAGGGCATGATTCTAGAATCAACTGTGTTTTTAGAGTAAGGCATTGTAACTTAGGATTAAAGGAAGGGACAAGGACCACTCCTCCCTAATGTAAAGGGAAGTTTTGTTTATTTCTTATTCATATATTTCATATTTTTATTTTCAAGCATTACTATGTGTTTTAATCATTTAAATTGTAATTTTACTTTTGCATGTTTCAGTTCCTTATAGTTATAGAGTTAGAAGTATTTTTCCTTTATTTTTCTTTTATCAGTTTTAATAAGTTAGGATAGATTCTTAGTGATACCAATTTTTATTTCTCAAATGATTAAGTTTCATGCTCAATACATTTCAAACCGCCTTTGTTGCAAATATCCTTAGACATCTCCTGGTATTGTCGTGCCCATTTCCGGACAACGAGCCAAACCAAAAGTTACTAAAAATTTGGGGTAATTTTTTTTTACAAGGATTAATTAGTAATAATCCATCACTTAACCCATCCTTGATAATAACTAATTTTTATTCCCATTTAATTTATCTAATTAAATTGATCACTAGCCTAAACCCAAATTTAATTATTTAATTATATTTTAAACTTACTAGGGCCATAAAGATAAGTCTACACCCCTTCTATTCTATTCACCCTTTCCTTACTTATTAAACTCATCACACCTTTCCTTTTTGTTATATTTCCCATTAAAACCCCATGACAAAAAAAAAAAAAAGGTCTTTGGATTTAATAATGACCCTAGGATTAAATCCATCTGGGCCCTTGGTTTTGGAAAAAGCCCTAAAATTTTGCCCTAATCCTCTAATGGCCTTTTCCTTTTCTTTCTCTTATTTCTTTCTCTCATTTTGCTTTCTTTTCCCTTGTGCAGGTGGTTGGAGAGAAGCTATGGAGACTATTTTTATTATCTTTTTTTTTGTAATACTCTTGTTGTATTATAATTTGTTATATATATATATATATATATATATATATATACATATATATATATATATATATATATATATTGTGTGTGTGTATATATAAATATTTCTATTTACTTGTTATAATTTGAAATGAGAAAGGCGGATTCATTGTTGTTACTAGGGAAGGGTGTGAAGGGGTCTGCGTGGAGGAGAGGATCGTGGTGGGGAAGGCGCAGCAGAGGGAGGGGCGGAAGGGCGCACGGGGAGGCACGTGGAGGAGGGCCGGGACAGGACGGGGAGGCGGTGGCGGCTGGCAGGTGGGGCGGCCATGGGGGCCGAGTCGACAGGTGGGGAAGCGCTAAGGGCGCGGGAGAGGGCAGAGGGGCCCGAGGTAGTACAGGGGCGGGGGGTTGTTTTTGTTATATGCGCGGGGGTGGGGGGGTTTGGCCCCCACCAATGTTTATATATATATATATATTTTTAAATTTATTTATAAATTTTATTTATTATTATTAAAACGTATATATATATACCCCTTTTATTATTAGTTTTATTTTTTAAAATATTAATAGAGATTAATATATATATATATATATATATATATATATTTAAATATATTATATTTAAAATATGGAAGATTATTTTATATACCTACACACATTTAATACAATTTTTTTAAGGATATAATATTATATCTATATATATTTAAACAATATCTACTTTGCCCTAAAATGAGTATAAAATAAGGAGTTCTTTGTGCATCCTACTAGAGATATGTTTTAAAATAAACTATAAGAGGTGTAATATATCTTTTTCACAAGCTAACAAGAAACAATGGTTGCAAGTTGTAAAATAATGAGCTTAAAGTATATGTATATTTCTCTCTTTTTTAAAAAAACAAACTAAACAAGTGAACCTTCCTTTCCACATACACAAGACTACAAGGAATGTACATTTCAAAACTAATAATAGTTTCCACCAATGTTAAAACAAACAAGCTTCATATAGCCAAGTAGATTTCATTTCATATGTAATGCCAAAAGATTATTTCAGTTTTACACACATGTAGAATTATTCAACAAGTAATATGTCCTCTTTGTAAGTAAAATATGAGAGATACATCAAGTTACATTTGACTGAAACATTTGATACATTACTTCTCTTCCACAAACTTAAACTAAATGGTGATGTAAAAATATTCCCAAATATGCAAACAACCAAGAATTTCTATTGCAAGTTTCTTACAAGTTGGGAGAGAGATTTCTCATATTAGTCACCATATCTCAAGTTTACATGTGAATGCAAGATATACAAAATGGAGAATTTTACAAGGAGGTGAAACTATTCTCATAACCATATCCAAAAGAGTTACAATATAATAGAGTTTCATAAGGAGAGGAAAGAACAATAAGAGCCTAAGAGGCCACCCACTTCAACTTGAGAGTCAACTTCCATGTCTTCCCTAAACCATGCAAGGAGAAAAAGAGTTTGTTTGCCACCAAACCATAGGCATCATCACATGTCTCTCCCAAGGTTGGGATGCATGCTAGCCTCCCCCAAGCCCATGGGAAGGAGGATAACTAACCAAAACTTACACAAGATGGAGGGTGAACTAACAATGATACAAGCACACAAAAATAGGACAAATACAAAACAAGACTCCAAAATTTACAAGGAGGAGAACCCATGTTCTTCCTCAAAAGTGGGGAAGAGAGGAGAAAGTTCTCCAAAGTTATATATCAAATTGCTTGCACAAAGCAAAAATCTCCATACCCTCCTTATTGCTCCTAAATTCAATCAACACCCTCCTTATTCCTCCACCCTTTCTCCAAGTCCTTCTTGGAAGGATTTTCAAACCCCAAAGGGGTTTCCTTACCAAGAATGGGGAAGGAGATTCAAGCCAAATGAATCAACTTCCCCACCTCAACCATTTGAGGGGAAACACTAAGACCCTACAAGGCTTGTCCATCAAGCCTTGAGGATAGAGAGGAAAAATCCCTCTCTCCTCCCCCACAACTCCAAAACTCCATCATGCCATATGATGGAGGGAGTAAAAACAAGCAAGCAACCAAAATCTACATACAACAATAACAATTTCAAGCAACCAATCTAACAACTAAAAGAAAACAACACAACAATAAGACATAAGAGCCTACCTCAAGGAAAGCTCTCCAAAAAGCTTTCCAACTTCAAGTTTCTCCACTCTTGACTCAAGAAAATCACAAGCTCCAAATCACCCAAGCATCCAAGCAAGAAGTTCCAAAAAAAAAATTCCCTCTCTTTTCCCATGAATGGGAATTTGAAGAGGAGCAAGCAAGCATCCTCACAAATGAGGGGGTGACATGTGTCACCCCTCTCCTTCTTCAAGGTCAAAGATGCCAAAACAAAAGAGAGAAAGGGTAAAATTGTCTTTTTGCCCTCTTCTCCCAAATTCCCTAAATGTTAGCAAGACAAAATTAGTGAAACTTTTAATAAGCACTCCAATCCACACCCCTTACATGGATGTGACCAAACAAGAGGTAAAAAGGAGGGAAAACTCCCTCTAACCTTGAAAATAAGCCCCCTACCCATTAGGTAGGGTCCAAGGGCTCATTTTTATGTTAGGGGAACTCCCAAGCTACAAAGGGTCCCAAAATGCCCAAAATAACCTAATTTCGGGTTTTGAATTTTTGGCACAAGGGTAGAGGGTGTGGGGACCACCCAAGGGTCTCACATGTGACCCTAAACCCTTGTGATTAAGTGACTCATTAAACAAAATCAAAAATTTAAATGAAAGTGGGATTATTAACTCCCAAAACAAGTTTACATCATAATCAACTACCCTAAACAAAATTAATAATTCAAAGCACAATACATTACAAAAATTGGGGTCACTCATAGTGCCCAAAATAATAATCTCCTATACTAAGGCTTCACATAATGAACATGGCTAGGACTCAACCCTATGGGCTACTTGTGCAAGATTGTGTAGCTGGCCTGAATCCCACGTTCTCCTGTAAACCTATCACCTACACACTCATTGCACACATTAACCATACATGTCCGATAAAATATAAAATGACACAGTAAGATATCAATAAGTTCTAAACTAGCCTAACATCCTACTGAAATCAAAATGCGACAACGTGCACAATTATACTCAATATTCCAAAAGTTAGACAAGATGATAGAGTGACATATAACCATAGGATTCCACATGCAACAACTATCCATCAATATAATTATGTTCCAAACACAACATCATATTCATTAGTATCCATGACATCATAAGAAAATGTGACAACATAGAAATTAAGCTAAATTGGCGCTATACACCTGAATGTCCACACATGTCTAATAAGATCCAATCTCTAATATAATGTCCACGATATAACAACACTCTGTCAAAACATGTCTATGAGCAAAGAAACAAGAAGCTACTGAGCTATAAAAAGTGTGGGCACTACAGGTATTGACATAATATTGAATGATTAAAGTGTGAGTATCAATGACTCTCATAAGAAATGTTGTACTTCAAAAGGATAAATTTATATTTCTAGGCGAGGCATCTAAAATATAAATATATCTCCATAAAATTTCACAATTATTAGTTATTCAAATGAAAACTTCATATGAAATGTGGTGTGGTCATCTTCCTTCAATGTGTCATCCTTACGTTGTTTAAGATCCACATGTTACACATTGATCCTAAAGGAGAAAAGGAATAAGATAGACCACACGATTTATAAATGCATTCATTTAGGATATTCCAAATCCTCTTAGGCATATTGGCTCTATAATGAAAAGAATAATAAACTCCTTATTCTAAGGAATGTCATATTTTGTGAAACTTCAAAGGATGGGGCCACCATCAATTGTCAATTGAGTTGATTGGAGAAGTTAAATGTCTATAGGAGGTTGATTTTTATGCTTCAAAAATGAAGGGGGACAAGAAATTGGGAATCAATTGGTTCTATCTTGTCTCCTGAAATAGAAAATGATATTCCTCCTTTAGGAAAAAGTGAAACTTCATCAAAAAGTGAACAAAAGACACCGTAGAAAATAATTCAAAGGATGAATAAACTTCATATCAAGGAATTGAGCCACCCCCTACTTGAAAATTACCAAAAAGATGACTCTAAGATGGGCCACTCATACATCAAAAAAATTCAAACATGATGAAGTAGGAAAAGTGTGTACTCAAAGTGTCTATGCAAAGAAACAACAAGAAGAAAACAAGTTCCTTGAAGAATTCTAGGACAAACTAGCACGGATCACCATGAATGATCCTTAAAAATAACCAGAGTGTTGAGTTCAATTCAAAAGGATCCTCATATAAACAAGTTTAAAAATTGAGGTTTCGAGAATAGCTATGAAAACATAATTTGATGTTCTTGTCAAAAATGGAACTTGAAAAGTATTGGATTCCTCACTAAATTATAAACCAATTAGTTACAAGTGGTTCTTTTGCAATAATTATAAGGTGTTGGTGCCCATTTTGATCTTATTATATCTTAGCACCATCATTGTCAAATTCCCCAAAAGATGTGTATTTGAACCTTTCCTTTTACCTCATTTATTCCTTGGTGCTATAAAAGTGCTAGTTAATTCGCGTTTCAAGAGGCTTGAAGGTAGTTTGTTTCCATTTTCAAGATAATTGAATGATTTTAGGGCTATTCATGCATGGTTCATTTGTCTCTACCACTCTCCACTTGGTTCATCCACTTATACAAGTTTTTAAGAGCTCCTTTCATCATTTGCACCCTCTTGGAATCATATTTTAACTTTACAACATGAGACTTAATGAAAAATTTCATGTTTCCTTAGAATTTGGATATTTTTTGCAAATTTGTAGGTTTCACGATGATTTATGGACCTTCACATTGTAATTGTAGTCCCAAAGCAAAAACACCCATTCGAAAGTAGTTTTGCAATGGGCGGTGTTTTTCATTTTTGCGATTCTGCAAGTTTGTAAACTACATGCCTAAGCCTAACCCCCGCAAAAAAGGAATATTTGTGGTATCAGGGGAAAATGGGTCTTCAAACTACGTTTACACATTTCGTAAAAAATTACAAGTTGCAAATGTAGGTCCAAACTCAATGAAAGGAATATTTAGGGAATATTCCCTCACCCGCCTATTTTTATAAAAAGTTTAAAGTTAGAAAAATTACGAGTTATAATTTCATCCCCAAAGCCCGAAAGCAAATATTTATCAAATTTGGACACCGTGAAGATAAAATGTAACCTCACAAAGATTGTAGTTGGCGGCTTTGTAGTTCTGTAATTCTACAACTAAATTTTGGTCCCTGAGTCTTATAGAGAGGACACATGGCATGATATCGGAGCTACATTGAATCAATACATGTTTTCTATTTAATAGTTTTTATCTTCACGATTCTTTAAAACCACAAATTACAATTTCACCCCTGCAGCCCGCAAAGAGTGGCACATGTCATGATTTGGCAATAGTAGATGTAGAAAGTATATCCACATCTTCGTATTTCACAATTTTATGTTCTTAAAATATTACAAAATGTGTCCTCACTCCCACAACTCGAAAAAGTGGACAAATTGTTAGTGTCCCATAACTTTTGGAAAGGAAATCAATCTTGTAGCATGTAGTTTTGTAGTTTTTACAAAATTAAAAATTGTCTACATAGGTCGATGCCCAAGAAAGGTGACTAGGCACGAGAAAATACACGTGAAAATGCCACGTAAGATAATTATAAGCCCCGGTCCAATGAGAAATTTCCAAGTCATCTAAGTGAAATTGCATGTGGCTAATCTATCCATGTGTAACTCTAAAATTCAAAATTGGAAATAGAGGATCAACGGTGTAAGAACCGAAGAAGCCATGGAGGTAATGTCTCCATTAATGAAAGCATGCAATAAGCAATATAAGGCTGAAATTCATGAAAAAATCATCATTTTATCTACAATTTTTAAGTTTGAAGAGCGCTTTAAAGCCCTAAGACAAACAAGAGACTAAATTTGTGCATTTGAATTATGCAAAAGGTTTTTGGGATATTCAAGGATGTCCAAGGTTATCATTATCATTGTGAAGGAGAATTGTGATGGTATTTACAAAGGTAAGGATTCTACTTGTATTTTTGAGCAATTCATGATATTGTGGTGTATTAGCGAAATATTGGAAGGATAAAGTACGTATAGATTTTGGTGAATCTATCTTCCAAAGGTGACCATTCAAACCTTCACCTTGTAAACTTGAATATTTAATTAGATGGTGTCTAAGCCACCTCTCACCTCACCTCGATTTGGAAAAATCACCAACACTAATATGGGCTATACATACCTAGTGAATTCCAAAAAAAGGCTACACACAATTGACAAAAATAAAACCATGAGGAAAATTTACTTTGAATGGACTTTCTTTTCAGTTGTTTTTCCCCATCTACTCAATATCCGAGTTAGTATGGGAATGTGCATAAAAATGCGGGCCAACAACTAGGGAGATTAGGGATGGAAGCAATGCCTTGTTCATGTCGATAACCACTTCAAACGTTTGAATAATTATTAGGTCTCCTAATGCATCGAAGTGGCAAAAATTTCTATTGAAAGTGCAGAATAATATTGGAATGCAAACATTGCCAAATTTTCCAAAATATTGAACAATAATTGGCTTGAAAAGCCAAGGATTGCTGCCACCAAAATCCCCAAGAAGTTAAGTATAGCCGATTTTTTAGAAGAAATTGGAGACATTATCACACTTTGTTGAACAAGGTTATGGGAAAAAAATTTATTCCACTATAGTGATTAGATGTTCAAATTCATTCGTATAAGCCTCGTTATAAAAATACACATTCATTGGGGAGAATTCATTAGTGATTCCATCCATCATCAATTAATCAAAATGACGGTGCAGATTGAGGAGGCCTCCACTAGAAAAATGGAATTTTACATGACCTTTTACTTGGTGTAGAATATTTTTATCCATAGGTCATTTCTGGACTAGATAGAGAAAAATATTTTAGTGACTACAAATTCTATGATGTGTACCCACAACTGAACCTAGATAACTATATCTACAGTTTTAGGTTGGTGCATGATACTTTATTTTCTCCCCTCATATGCTTGTTCAAGCTTGAGTGGGAAAATAACATAATATCCTCACAAGTAAAGAAAGTAATCAGTGAATATGGATGTTACTTCATCCACTTCAAAATATTTATTTATATCATGATAAGTTGTTTTCATGATGCCTTGTACATACTGCCAAGGTACTTAGATGATAGATGGGAAATTTTGTAGGTGTCAAGGCATTTAGTGGTAGTACATATTACAGATAAGCATGGGGAAAATATCATTGGTACGTATGCATGCCCTAATTTTGTTAAGGATAGACTCTTGGAAGTAAAAATGGGTAGAATCACTTTGTAAAAACTCTCTCTAAGGGACCAAATATGACATTAGATGGATACTCCATGGAACTTTAGGGAATTACTATGAGCATGAGCCTCATTGTGAAGATTATCGATGGATTGTAGGAATGAAGATGAGGTCAAATTGATAAAATACTCTAGGATGACCCTCACTCAAGTGGTGGACTACAAAATTTCAGTTGTTCTTTGAGGATTAGAGGATGGGAAGGATTTGGTGAGAAAATTATATGTTGACAAAAAGATAGCCTCACATCCCATCCCAAGTGTTGATTGGATAAGGTTATAGAGTACTTAATTACATAGTAAGATTGCACATATCCTTAAAAGTACCCTGATGTGGCTAAGTAAAAAAGGAATTGACTTGACCCTATAAAATATGGGAGTTTTAAGAGAATATAGGGCAAGTTTGATCATAAAATATATACTTCCCCCTTTTAACAAGGAAGTTGCAAGCTTGGACCCCCTGAAGGGAAAGTCCCCACAAATTTCAATTAGAGGACTAACTTCAGGATGTGGAAGAACTCAATGATTCAACTAGCAAGACAGTACCCCTGTGTCAAAATTGACACATATGGAAAAGGAGATACTGAAGAAAACTATGCAGGATGCCCCTGTCATTGCAGCCACACCTCTTCAACTAGTACCAAACCCAACGTCAAGGTAGAAGGAATCTCTGGCGAAAGAAACCACTCAAGTTGGTGTGCCAACCTCCTCTTCAATCCAACAAATGGAATCAAATGAGAGGGATTTTTCCCCAAGCCATCTAGGGATATGTCCAATTTCGAAACTATCCATGAAGAATAAGAAGAGGAACTCTGTGATAAATAATAATTGTGGAAACACCTATAATGGAAGAAACTACGGGGATAACAACTAAGGGTATAACTTCACAAGTTCATATACCTGCTACACTTCCCAAGTCTCGAGGTAGTACTCACTTCCTCGCCCCTGCCACAGTGCGACATGAGGCACATGTAAGTGGACTTATTTAAGAGCCCCTTATCAATGTACCAACAAAGGAGGTTAATGTACAATAATCCCAAGGAGGAGAGGAGCATGAGGGACCAAACCCATCAATTGAGCATAAATATATTGATTTATTACATGGGATGGATCATGATGTTGAATCAGACCTCCTCCATGAAACTACACATGACATGTCATTTAGGGGAAAGGAGGGAGACCAAACATCACATGAAGTGCCTACCTCATAAAAAGCTAAAAGTGGTGAGGCAAAAAAGGCACTTGAAAAATGATTAGTTGTTGAAGAAGTTGAACAATCACACACTGAAGAGGCTCCATCGGTTGAGACAAAGTAGCTAAGGTTTATAGAATCTATGCAATCAACTCCAAGGGAATTTGAAAAATAGATTGTAACTCAAGAAGTTATAGAATAAGAGTTTCAACATCAAGAGGAGACACAATTTGATACATCTAAGGAGCCTTATCCATCCATATAAGAAGAGGTTAAGACTATAAATATTTTAGATACAAATACTCAACCATCTTCAACCATGAGGGAGGAGGATATAAAAGAATTAAGGGTAGGAGAGGAAGGAGCACAAGCACACCCAGTAGATTCTTTTGATCATCCAAAAGCATAAATTAAGGACTCTAGTCTCACTCTCCTTATACCCCAAGGAAAAATGAGAGTGCCAAGTGTCCCCCAGTAGAGCAAGAACAAGGGGAAGGTAGCACTCTAGATGAAGGGTGGTTGAGAGTAGCCCTCCCTAGGAAGAGAAAAGTGAATGTACAAGCAGAGAGGAGTTGACCTTGAAATCATTAGCTCCTCTCATACATCAAGGCCACTAAAGAAAGTGAATTTTTTTCAAGAACAATGGTAGGGTCTCGGAGAAAGGTTTGTGGAGATAGCTACCCCCAAACTTATGTTTCAAGGATGAGGCTTCCCGCTCGATTACCAAATTAACAAGATACCAATGGGAAGGTAGGCCATTAAGAGCCTAAAGTATGATGTCACCATGGCAATGGGTGGTCTATTCTAAAAGATAGACAAGGATAAAGAGACAAAGAAACAACTAAGAGAGAAGGTTGATATCTTATCAGCTATGTGTAGCCATGGGTACATGTTCCCCTGGAAAGTCAAGAAATAAATATGTCTTTCACCTCATAAGTGATGAAGAATGTTGAGGATCTAAGATGCATGAGAGAAGCAACCAAGAAGTGGGAGATTGAGTGTATGGTGGGCCAAGAATGTGTCTTAATGGATTGTACTCCTAAGTATTCTATTCTACAAGGGTATGAGGCAATGAATAAGAGATACACATGAATTGACACACAATTTATTGATTTAAAGGGGCTACAGTGAGCTCTAAGGTCGCATACCCACGGGCGGTAATCCTTAACCTAGGTCAACCTAGGGTTTCCAAGGCCCATGGTCAAGATAAATTAGGTTACCTTTCTAAGATATCGGTTAATGGGAAAGAGATATATATCTATGGGAAGATTGATTAACTAAAAATGAACTATGTAGTATGGGGATAATTAATCTAAGCTGTGAACAACTGTAATAAAGTAAATAAATGTAATAAAGAAGTATGCAAGTAAGTTAAACAAATATGAAAAAGTAAATAATAACCCTAATGTGCAAGAAGGAAGAGGAAATAACTCATCTGAATAAGAGATGCTTACAGGACAGTGTCACAGTGATGATTGGAAAATACAGAAGTGGGAACAACTATGTAGGAATCCCAAAAAGGATGGATCTAGAGGATCTAGCTGGACTGGAGTGTTTGGAGAGATACTAGGGAACTGCGGCACTCTCGGTCTATAATCTAGGCACCTTGGTCTATGCAAAAGCTATGAAATTGATCACCACGGGGATAGGAGGTGATCTATAACCCTCCATGTGTGTCATATAAGATTCATCGTACTCCTTCGGATGTCGCCAATAATCCAGATGAAAGAAATACCTGTAAGACCACAAAATAAGCATCAAACCCTAAAAGGAAGAATGCATATGAAGGGGTCGGGCCCGACCTCAACTGCCATAATGGTGGACTTACTAATTGAGCGATGCACTACATCTCAGACCCAATGTAGTTCTATGTGTAAGTATGTGTGAACATGCCCTAGGTTGTTCTTGTGTCAGCCGCACTTTGTGAAGTAGTGAGCAATAACTACGAGTAGAAAATGTAATATAATGTGTGCATGAAATATAATATAATCCCTCCCCCTATGAAGTGTGATGTAGATGTCCTAGCCTTATGCCTTGATGATGGAGCTATATGGATGCAAGTGATATCCAATGTAATAGATGGATGCAACTCTAGATGAGTGATAGAAGTGAATAGTGTTAAGTCCCTCATTATGGTCTCATAGCTTTATATTTATAAGGTTCTCTTTATCTAATTTTGTAATTAACCCCAAAAAGGCCGACCACAAGAAAGATGAAGATGAAAAATGGATAAATAGAGCCCCAAAAGTGGTGGGAAAGTGCAAAAGAGACTAGGGCACCACTGTGTGGACCAAGGCACCCACAGTGCCCCATTGAAGGCTAAAATAATAGAAAATGACCAAAGCGAGACTAGGCATGTGGATGTAAAAGGTCAGTAATGATGAAATAAAATAAAAAGATGGCCAAAAGATGGGGTTTAATTAGTACTTTATTCACTCAAGAACCTTATAAATAATGGTATGAAACCGAGACAAATAATGTCTAAGTGCATAATTTTGTGACTACATTTTTTCCCACTTTATTTTGGTGAGTGGAAAGCTTGTAACGTAAATTAGATAGATATGCATACTTGATGTCCACGAAGAGTGTAGTAGAAATGCACTGAAGGACTAGACAAAGTCTGGAATGACAAAAAGATGGAGGAGAGTGGAAACTAAAGATGAAAATGTGCAAAGAAAAAGTGATGAGAGTGAACCTAGGGCGGAACATGTGTGTAGTTGTTGCGGTGTGTGATGTACCTGCATGGTTAGTAAAGCATGTATTATCGCGGAGTGTTGTTATTGATGCTTTTCTTGTTGCTTTCCTATTTGACTACTTGTTTCTCATATAGCCACCTGCAAGGAGAAAATGATCAAGTAGTCAAATATGTGTGCAAATGTGTGTAAAAATTCAATGTAAAAGATGCATGTAAAAGTAAAGTATGCAAAATGAAAATTTTAAATGGAACATGTGCACCTGATCCATGTCGAGAGAAAGAGTGTAGAAGGATATCCTATACTGCAATTTTTTGGGTGATCTCACACCACCCTAGCCGAAGAAGTGTAGGGAGAAAGTTGTATTATTCTCCTTCATGTAACTACTTCCCTGAATGTGTGTGAAGAGATCTCTATATGTCTTGGTTTTTTAGGAGATCTAATATCACTTTGGACCAGTAGTGTAGGGAGGAACACCCATTGTAACCTCCAAGCCTATAACTACTTCCTAGAATGCTAAGGACACCATGTCCTATAAAATTCGTTGTGTATGGGGTTTGTAGACTGTCTGAACCCACTCGTTGTATATAACTAAACCAAACTAGTGTAGAATCTTTGTGTTAGTATGTAAAAACCCCAAATGATGCCCCCATCTTTAGGGGCACATGCAACATCGCTGATAGGAGAATGTGATGTCACCGATAGGAGAATGTGATGTCACTAATAGGAGAATGTGGCCCCAAAAGATGACCAATCGCATGAACTTTGTACCAAGGCATGAACAAACATGCAAGAAGTAGGAAAATCCATGCTTGTAAGAAGACAATATAAAAGATACCAAGAAGTAGTGTAAAAATGCAAGAATAAAAGTAAGCCGCACAAAGTGGGTTGCAAAACATGGGAAATCACTCACAATGTTGCAGAATACACACAAGGCCATCGTAGCCACAAACAACAAACAAGTGTACACACCAAACATAGGGAAAGTCCTAATACGAGAAGCAAACAAAGGCAGAAATGTAACAAACAAACAAACAAGAAGCGATCATGGAAACATGTAATCCTGCAACACAAGTGTTGCACATGGAACACCCGTTAGCATGTTAGAGAAATAACCTATATGTCAAAGCGTGAATAACCAAGTAATGTACGGTGCTAATTGTAGACACCTATAATTTTTCTCGAGCAATTTAAATACTTAAATTGCACTAGTTATACCCATTTCTACAAATTGACGACATACCGTCAATATCACACATTTTCTCTGCTATCGTTGTTAATTAATTACATTACATTAGTTAATTAACTCTTTTATCTAACAACGATGCCAATTAATGACCTTTTATTAATCAACTCCCCTTTCTATCTAGATTAATTAATTATTTATAATTAATTAAGATCCCCTTTCTATATAGATTAATTAATTAATTCGCTCTTCTATTTAATCAATAAATCATCATTTATTTGATTAAAGTCCTCTCATAACATAAATCATACTAACTATTCCTTTAAAAAGCTTCTATAAGCTTGCACACCTATTAATTAATCACTTTGCTTAATTAATAAATCCCCTCAATCCCCATGAGTCACTAGAGGAAAAATTAAACTCTCCTAAAGAAAACTCAACCTCTTCTAAACCTTCCTTATCCACAATTAACCCAACCTCTCTATTATCCCACATGTAAAGGGATGTAGAGATTCTTTTATCCATTGGGCTATATAAGGAGCCCTCCTCCTACCTTTCTATTTACACCTACACACCTAAATGAGCATAGATCCTATACTATAGCCATTTTATCATCTTAGAGCATTCTTCTATTAGAGGAGCTAGCTATCTTCATTTCTTGCATTCATTCTTCCAAGTTTTAAGTCATATGGAGATATGTCAAATGGTCTTGTAGTCATGGATTGACAAGACTCCATTCTTGAAACCTTAGGATTCAAGCATACAATCAACCATTTTGATTTCTAAGGATCTAAATAGGTTCATTTCATTAGCATTCAATTAGAGATAGAGGTTAATTTGTTTAGAATGTTAGTTTGAATCTTCATTTCATGTTCTAATTCAAATATGTTAATATATTAGCTTTGCTTAAGCTCTAAACATGATGGTATATTGATCTAGTTAGCATTGTATTAAAGCTATTAGGTGTTAGCTTTGATTTCCTTTGCATTGTTAACTAATTCATAAACATATTTGGCACGCTCGTGGTATGGATCCTTTGTCCCTTAGCATTGTAGCTCAAATTTTTTTGTTATTTCAATATTTGGCTAACCCTTAATATGCACATGTGTGAAATAATGTTCAAATTCTTATGATTTTGCTAACCTTGCATGTGTTGAGTCTTATTTAGAGGTTTAATTTTGATGGGTTATTATCAATTTTGAGCTAACATGTTAAAATTTAGAGCTTTTTGAACTTTTTTACATCATTGGGCCGTATTTTGACATCATCACTAGGTACAATTTTTAAGGGGTGCGTAGGTACACAAAACCACGCGCAGCACTAATCTTGACATGCACACACATTGTTGTAGTATTGTACCTTGCTTCTACTGTCGAAACATGGTAGGCTAGCACATACACCATTTTGCTAGCACACGCACTCTATGTCTGGATTAGTGGTGCATGCACCCATTTTCTAGCGCAAACATCTCTCGGCCAGTGCACACGTACTTTCATAGCGTATTTTACTTCTATTTCACTTCCCATGCGTAGGCATCTATCCACTAGCACAAACACACTGATATAGGCACATGCATCTCTCGGGTAGAGAAATCACTCTACGAACCCACTAAATTTACGCAGAGGTGCGCAAACACCATAACCCACATGCACACACCATAACCTACACGCAAGTACCTCAGTCTGGACTTTCATATCAATTCCATGTTTACAAAGGCTTGTGTCATTAAATACTAACATCATTGCAAGTTTAATCTGATTAATTTTTATTTTGCAGGGTATGTTTACATGCTTTTGTAAAATTGTATTAAACTTGGATAAACCTTGCATGCTTAATCATAAGAGTAAGGTCGCGTATGCTCTTCCCGCATATTTTGGGGTGATCTTGGGAATCATAAATGATTTTTATCTCTTTCATTGCTTTGAAAAACATTTAGAATGTCCAAATTGGGTCAAGATGTATGTATTTTGCGTTTGAATTAAGTATTTTCCATTTGTTGGTTTCTTAATTGGATTTTGCGTCACGTATGCTCTTCTCTTGCGTCCTAGGACAATCTTGAGAATCAAAACTACGTTTTCCTTTTTATGCGTATGGAAAATTACTAATCCATTGTGTAGAACCAAAAACACTTGTCAAAGAAAGGAGGAGTCAAGAAAAACAAAACTATTAATACAGTTTTTGTGCAGGTTGCTAAAAGGTGTTCAAGCAAACCACATTAAATTAAACAAGCTAAAAAACACACCATAAACATCAAAATGTATTTGTAAGTTTCAGGAAAGGGTGTGTCCCTATTCACTCAACTAGAACATAACCCCTTTGGAATAACGCCTTAAGCTACAACAATGGGGGTAGTTCTAGGAACCTTAAAATATTCCACACAAGAGGGAACCTTGTGGATGAAACGGGAAGTGCTCCGCACAACCTACTTGACTAGTTTTACCATTTGTGAGATTTAGCGTCAAAGTTATCTCGTATCGCGACCCCAATGAGAGTACATGATAGATGCATTTATTTCCCACTGTGCTTGAAGGAGGTAAATTAAATCTAAGATAATCCTTAGGAAACCTTGACAAACCGAGCTCGCTCTTAGATAACTTTTGATACCTAGTTGAGTGAACCACCTAGGAAGCTATCTTTGACCAAGAGCCAACTTTGACCATTTCAAAACCAATTTAAGTTGAGAGCCATTATTCATCATGAAACATGTGAAGCATTACTTTTGCTTAGTTTTTCACTCGCCTAAAACAAGGCGAAACTCTGCTGAAGTGAGGCCAATATTTTTCACCTCCAATTGATCTACTTCCTTCAATTTCTTTTGACACTTTGTTGATTAGAAGAAGAGTGACTACCATTGTGTTGCTAATTGATTGTATTCACCACTTTTGTGTCTGTTTACACTCATCCATGTTTGCGGCTGAGTTGTTAAACATCTAAAGTGTGTGGAGACATTTTCATATCATTGGTATCCTTTTTTATCTTGATACCCAAGTCAAGATCGTCATCATAGTTAGGTTAGATTCATCACCTTGAATCTCCTTTGAACTGTTATCTTTTTTATATCGTGTCGCTACAATTTTGGTATTTACGTCTTGTTTCTTATAAACTTGACCTAAATATCTATATTGTGATGTTACGCTATATACACTTTAACAATTCCTAGGTATACTCTAGCTTTAGTTTGATTTCAATTACTACCTTGATTTTGAAAAGTGTTGAGTGTTACCACTTATGCGCATTATATCAATATCATCTTGATATTAATACCTTACTTTTTCACAAATTTTGGTTAACATATCTTAGTAGTATTGTTGTGTCATTCACAATCATAACTGCCACTTTTGGGGATATAGGTCTTTATTGGATTCAAGCTCGCTTTTAGTATACTTTGTTTGGGGATTGCATTAAATTCTTGTTTTTTTTTTGATAATTTAACGCTTTTGACCGGAGCTTTGAACCGGGGTTAGGCCCCAACCTAACAAGAGAGAAGAAGAAGAAGAGGAGAGACAACAATAGGAAGAAAGAAGGAAGAAGGAAGGAGAGATGAAAAAGGTGACAAACCACACCGAAGCACAAAACCAAAAAACCACGCATCAAAAAAAAATTAATCCAATAGCGAGAGGGGGTCCAACCTCAACCAAATCCTGTGCCAACATAGTGGTTGGCCTCCCTCAAAAGAGGCGGTACACGTCACGCACCCTATCCCTTAGTTCATTCCATTGATCAATTACAAAGTTGATAGGGAATCCAGTAGCCTCAATGTCCACCGCCGGCAGAAGACGATGATCGAGCTAACCAACCGTGAAGAGGGTGTCAACACTTTGTGCGTGGTGAAGGAGAGCTATGTACTGGCCACATATCCACTGAATTCCATGCCCTGAGCCGACCGCTAGCTTGTCGACCTCTTCAATCCATAGGAGAGGATCCGGCAGGGAGAAGTTGGCTAATTCCCCCTCCAGACCAACGTGATGACTAACACGGATGACAGATTTGCACAGAACTCAACAACGATCAAATCCTCCTCTAAAAGCAAGTAGAAGGAGATGAAAGAAGATGCTATGTCTGTGTTGGAGCACGCACATCGAGACTGAAACCTGTAAGAATCACCCAACATAGTTTCAATGGCCTCTACTTCTTGATCCGAGAAGAAAAGGAAGATCTCCGAAAGGCGAGCGGTCGATCGCCAAATTCGTGGCGACATCCGGCAGAGCTTTGCAGAATAACAAATGGGAAGCCAAGAAATGCCATTGTGCCGCTCTGAAAGACAAACCGCAAAATATCCAAAATAGGGAAACACAAGGCAAACAGAGGACCACATCCCCCATAAAAGAGGTGAAACACACGCAAGAAGCCACATCTGACCTGAGAGCATTAACTATGTTGCTCACTTGAGATTATTCTTGGGAGTCCTTGCCACGCCTCAACTGTATCGGAAATGACACTGGCGGCAGGGTGATCGATTGCGAAGTTTGCCAGTAGATCAGCGACATAATTAGTTTCCCGGTAGTTGTGCATGATTTGCCAAGTACCAATCTTACCCAGCCAAAAGGAAATATGTGGTAAGAAAGAGTTGATTTTCCATGAGGGGGAAGATCCTCTAGATATGGCATGTATAATTAATTGTGAGTCACCTTCAATAAAAAGTTGAGAGCAACCTAAAGAAACAACCATCTTCACCCCTTCTAAAAGCGCTTGTGCTTCTGCAACATTGCACGAACCATCCCTGGAGGGAAATGATCCAGCCTTAATAAGAAATCCTAAATCATCTCTAAGAATACATCCAGCCCCTGATTTACCCAGATTTCCTCTAGAAGCACCATCAAAATTAAGTTTCCACATACCCTTCGGGGGTCTCCACTTGGCCCTTTTCCCATGAATTAGTTTTTCAACCTGAGAGAGACCTTTTTTAATGATAGAACCCGGCAAGGTAGCTTGATGAGAGGCCAAGAATTAGAGATTTCAACGTCTCTGGATGAGAAATTGGAGTTTGACAGACTGTTGATACTAACTTTTTCTGATATGGCCACTTCCAACTTGTTGAGGAAAACATGTTGCTCAGCCTTTTGATCTGGAAGAGCCAAAGATTGCGTTCCCACCAATATGCCAAAGGAGGAAGAATGGAGCAATGGACCAAATAGAACAAAAAGAGATTTTGAAATTGAATTTCGGCCATGAGAGGAGGGTTTCGCTGATATTTTTGCATGAAACCCAAGCAAGATTTAATTTACACAGAAGCCAATCCCAACATCTGGAAGTGAAAGGACAGAAAATAAAAAGGTGGTCCAGGTCTTCCTCATCAGCTCCACAAAGCACACACTTTGTGGGACCCTCATATCCCCAAGACCTTCTCCTCTCTTGTGTCAAAATTTTCTTTTTCAAAACCAACCACCCGAAGATGGCCACTTTGGGGGAAATACTATTGTGCCAACAACCAAAAGAACTAGGAAGGCCTGGCCGGACCAAGAAAAGAGAAGATCATAACCCACTTTCACGGTGAAGGAGCCCGTATCATCCCCCATCCAAAGTAATTGGTCCTCGCTACCAAGGAAATGAGGATTTCTGACATGAATGGCTTCCTTATAAAGAGCAGATTCTTGAACGGAGGGCACAAAATTGGAAAGATCTTTCCAATTCCAAGAAGGTGACCCGTTCTGATGTTGATCTCCATAGGCAACAACCAAAGAGCCCCATGAAAATTTGGTCTCGTTCATAACTCTGTTAAGTTCAGGCTTTAGATTAATAGGAGGTAACCCATTCCAGCTTGTCCTCCCAAAAGTTGGCATGCTGTCCATTATTGATTTTCCAAGAGACCAAGTCTGCGATCAGGGATCTAGAATTACAAAAAAAGTTCCAAATATGTGAACCTTTGGGAAGCTCGGAACTTGATAGCAAGAGCTTGGGACCACCCTCAAGATACTTATGAGAAAGAACTTGAAAGGCAAGCCTTTTAGCATCAGAAATAAAATTCCATACAAGTTTAGCCCCGAGTGTTGAGTTCTGAATAGCAAGATCCATAATGCCCAGACCACCCAAACGTTTGGGCAACTTGACCGTGTCCCATTTAACCAAGTGGAATTTTCATTCTTCATTGTTCCCTTGCCATAAGAATGTTCTGACGATCTTCTCAATTTTATGAAGCACTGTCTTGGGGATTTTCAAGACAGACAACATATAAATAGGAATGGCTAAAAGAACAAAGTTTATCAACATGGCCCTCCCTGCCAGGGATAGCCATTTACCTCTCCAAGAGAGCAATCTGGAGCAGAGAGAAATTAGTGAGCCCATCCCATAACACAACTTTACCATGCCCAGAGAAAAGAGGTATGCCAAGATATTTGGATGGGAGGACACCCATGGTAAAGCCAAGAATAGCTTTGATCCTGCGTTGAATTCTGGGAGCAACATTAAAAAAGAAAATGACAGATTTGTGGAAGTTGATTACCTGTCCCGTTGCTAAAGAATAAGAATTCAGAAGAGAAGAGAAGCATCTTGCTTCAGGAATAGACGCTTGACCAAATAAGAATGTATCATCAGTGAAATTGTTGGTGTGAGAGAGGTGGGAGATTGGAAGTTATACGAATACCTTTGAGGAGCCATCCAGTAAAGCAAATTTGATGCTCCGACTGAGAGCTTCCGCGACCAGAATAAAGAGAAAAGAGGAAAGAGGGTCACCTTGTCTCAGTCCCCTGTTACTGTTGAAAAAACCTTCTGCCGAACCATTGACCAAGACTGAGAAATGTGGTGAGGCAATGCAGTTAAAAATCTAGTTGCAGAAGTGCCAGCTAAATCCCATCACATGAAGAGATTTAATAAGGAATCTCCAGTTGATACGGTCATAGGCTTTACTAAAGTCCAGTTTCAACATCATGCCAGCTCTAGAGGAGGAGTGAAGAGTATGAATCAATTCATGTGAGATAATGATCCCATCAGTAATAGACCTCCCTGGAATGAATCCACTTTGTTCATGTGCCACTAATTTAGAAAGCAGAGGGCTTATTCTTGTGGCAATGGCTTTTGAGATAATTTTGTAGGTAGTGTTACATAGAGAAATCAGTCTGAAATCATCTAAAGAATTTGCCGAGAGACTTTTTAGGAAACATGCAAATGAGAGTATGATTTAGTGCGCCCAAAAGCTTACCTGTATGTCGGGATTCTTCAACAACATGCCAGACTGTGTCGCCAATAACTTCCCAAAAGTCCTGAAAGAAAGAGGCGGGAAGCCATCGGGACCAGTGCTTTGTCCCTTTTCATTGAAAAAACAATTTTGTGGACTTCCTCCTTGGAAAAGGGGCAAGAAGCTTTGTATTGTCATCGTCATCTACCAAAGAAGGAATCTGATGAAAGAAGGGGAGTTGAGAGTCCAGGGGGGAGGCTGAATCACCATTCAACAACTTTTGGAAGAATGACACCGACTCCGATTTGATTCTGCTTTGGGTGGACACCATAGAGTTATCTTCCAAATGAAGGGAAGAAATATAATTGGAATTTCTTCTAGCTTTCACCGACACGTGAAAGAACTTAGTATTTTTATCACCATCAGCCAGCCAGACTTCCCTCGATTTTTGCCTCCAGTAAGTTTCCTCTTTTAGGAGGAGATCACCAAGCTCCCTTAACAACAATTTTTCCTTAAGAAAGTTAGCCTGAAGCATCCCATGTGAGAAAATAGAGTCATTAAGAATACGAAGCTCTTTTTCCACTCTGATTTTCTCTTGAAAGATGTTTTTGAAACAAGAGGCGTTCCAAGCTCTCGATTTTCTTTCAACAATGAGAGTTTTTTGGAGAGAATATACATCCTCGTCCCTTCGACCCTGAAGGAATCCCACCAAGATTTAATCAGCGATCTAAGAGAAGAATCCTGTAACCACATATTTTCAAACTTGAAGGGTAGTTGTCGAGGGGGAAGATCAAAGGAAATGTTTAAAGAAATAGGAAAATGATCGGATCCAGAAAGTGGAAGAACAGAGCTTTTCAAGAGAATGTTGTGATGCAGCCAATCTTCAGAAATCAGAAATCTATCAAGTCGCACTAGCCATAGAGCTGAACCCAAGCCTCCGATTATTCCACGTAAACCAACCCGAACATGGCTCCATGTCCACAAGATTGGAGGAAGACACAAAGGAAATGAAATCAGCTTGAGAACGGGGCTGCCATTGAATACCTCCCCGTTTATCATTATCAGAAAGGGTTGCATTAAAATCACCAGCAACAACGATCTTGGAGTTTGCAACCGAAGCCAGGGCTGGCAGAAGAGTATCCCAGAGCACTCTTTTCTTTTGCGGAATAGAGGGACCATAAACATTACACAAGAAGTAGGACTCATCAGAATGTTTAATGCTAACCTTGCACCAAATGAAATTTAGGTCAACCAGGATAGGTTCGAGATTGCAACAACTAGATTTCCACAGAACACCCAAACCACCCAAGGCACCCAATGAGTCCAAGAAGCAGCCTTCCCATCCTTTCCATTTTCGAAACCAACCATTCTTACAATCAACTAAGGACATCTTAGTTTCTTGAATCGAACACACATCAGCTAAAGAGTCAATAACATAATGTCTTAAAAGACATTGTTTGTTAGGGGCATTCAAGCCCCTAACATTCCAGGAGAAGAGGATCATTTGATCTTCAGAGAGGACCCGCCTCTCTTACTTAAGGAAGGAAAAAGGAGCATAGCTGAAGCTGCTTACCTGCAGCAATTTCTTTGAGGGAGATGTTGCTCTTGGAGGGATGACCTTGAGAACCCTTCCACCCAAGATCCAAGCCAATAATCGCGGTGTAGGAAGAAGTGAATGCTTCAGTGGGTTGTCCGTTGTCTCGTCCCCGAGTACTTCATCCTGAGAACCACAATGATCACCATCAATAGAGAGGATTAATTCATCCTTCTCGTTCACCCATTTCTCCAGAGAGTCAGCATTCCCCAGAGACCGAGAGCAATGCCTTCATGAAATAAGGATAAAATCCTAGAAGAGTCCTTAACCACTGAGGTAGTTTCCTTAACAAGAGAGATGGTACTCGGGTCCAGGGCCAGGGAATCAAGCACAGGAAGTGATTCATTAATGTCCGCTTTAGGAGGTGACTCATTAACAGCAGGAGGAGAAGCTGGATGAGAAGGAGCCTGGATAGGAAAAGATTTCTTTCTCCACACCATTTGATTGTGAACCTAGGGCTTCTTACAAGATTTTTGAAAGTGGCCTAGTTTTTGCAAATGAAACAACTGTTGGAGACCCCTTCATACTCCACTTTCTGTTCCCATTTCCCGGAGGGGGAAGTGATGATTATGCGATCTTGCAGCTTTTTGTTAGGGTCAATGGAAATGCAAATCCTTGCAAAGGACGAAAGGGTGCCTTCCAGAGTGACAGAGTCAATGTGAACAACACGCCCAAGGTTGGAACAGATCTTGTGGAGAGTGGATGCCAACCAAAACTCGCTAGGAAGCGAATAAAGCCTTACCCACACTTGGAAGCCTTCCGTTTCCACTTTTCTGGATCGAAATGTGCCTCCCACTTGCAAATGTCTAAGCCTGAATCTACTCAAAGATAGTCTTTTCTCTCCATGGTGTCGTTCCTTTGAGCAGAGCTCCGAAAGATAACCAGAAAGAAACCTCTTTCCAAAAATGGATTCTGAGGCCGCTACCCCACTGAACATCACACCAGTTTCGAATGCCTTCTAAAGAAAGCCGACGACCAAAAAAGTTTGCTATGATTGCTCTGCTTTCAAGAAGATTAAGTTGGGCCGCTAGATCATCCGAATCTTCCAGGATACCGAGACGAAATCAACGAGGCCCGAGCAATGACTTGGCTATCCATGCTTGTTGTTTTCAATGGTTACATGACGACCAGAAAGGAACATCTCGGACCCGGTGTTTTGTAATGCCTCCAACAAGCCCTGGCCCATGGGAGGCTCCAACTCAGCCTCACGGGGAGAAGCACCCAACAGACCATTGCAGAGGCCGATTTTTGAAAAAAATGACCGTTACGGGTGCGAACCACCCGATGTCCTTTGGCCATCATTTTCAATTTACTTTGTGGTCTTGGACCTCATCTACCCAAGTCCAAATGCGGGAAAAAATCAAGATTTCACAATCGGTTTGGAGTCACGAGTTAAAAGTGTGTCTCGAAGCCCTAAAAGATAAAGAAGACGCGTTTGTTCCAAGTATGAAAAGAGATTGAAAGCCCTATAATTTGATCTAGAAGGTGCATCTACTTCTTTTTATTACTTACACCTTGTTCATTTCTTTGAACTTGACATAAGTGGTGACATTTTTTAATCATCTTGAAACACCAACTATCATTTGGAAATAGACTTAGGAAGTAATTCAATGATTGATTGGTTTAAAACAAACCTTGCGTGATTGTGTCTTGCGATTATTTGTCATTTTGACTTATCCATTTAGGACAATCACTTTGATCCATTGATTCTTTATCATTAATTATTCTTTGGTCATTAATTTGTCTATGTTTTGAAATTGTGTGATTGTTCCTTGTGTTTATCCGCCTTATAAACTCATTTTTAGGACAATCCTTTGGGTCTTTGATCCTCTTTATCTCCTTATTTTTAACTAAATTCATGATTAGTTTTGAACATATATTTCAAACCTTGGCAAAAACATTTTCTATCAAGCAAATTTTGCATCAATTGAACATTGGAAATATTTTCTTTGTATCCTTTATGTTGCTAAAATTTTGATCAATCCTTTGACATTTATGCCTCTAAACCTTGTTAGATTATCAATCTTGAGTCATCATGATGTATGTTTTCCTTAGCTTCCTTTTTGGAAAATCACACAAGCATCCCCATCTTTACAAAATGTCTAGTTGGTTGTCGTTATGTTGCCCAAATCAACATGAAACCTTCTTCACTTTGAAGAATTTTGATCATACAATCTAGGTCTAGACCTTTGAACCCAACACATGCTGAAAATGATTGATTATCACAAGGTCTCTTATACATACGACAATAAGGAATAAAATTTTTAGAGTTCACATCAAAAGACGCCCATCATGACCAAACCTCGTTTGGTTCTTTACACTAGAGAACCCATCCAGGTAACATGTTCCCCACCTTCATCTCATAGTCGGTGGTATGGTTTGGACACTTATGATCCAAATTATTATTTGGGTTCCCCCACTATTCTTCTGATTCTAATCCAAACATTTCCTCTTCTTCTAAGGATTCCAATCCAAATATTTCCTCTGATTCTTCTGATGATTCGGATCCAAACTACTATTCAGATTCATCTAATTCAACTCCTAAGTCACGGTCCTCCCTTCTTTGCAGGACCTCTATTATCAATCACCTAAACAATACTCTCCTCTTATAGATTTTTGTTGCCACAAATTCTCCTCATCATTCATCTAATATGACTCCTATGTCACGGTCCTCCTTATCTTCATAGGACCCTCATCATCATCCATTTAATATGACTCATGGTCACGGTCCTCCCTTTCTTCACAAGACCCCTTTTATCAGTCGCCTCAATGATGTCTTATTCCTTTAAAGATACACACGACTCCAAATCCCTCTAATCAAACATCTAATATAATTCTTGAATTACGGTCCTCTCTTTCTTCACAGGATCCCTTTTATTATTCATCCAATGTGATTCTTGAATCATGGTCCTCCCCTTCTTGGCAGGACCTTCTTCATCTATCACCCTCACAAATTATTCCTTCTTTGAAGATTCATACGACTCAAATTCCTTTTTGTCCAACGTCTGAATCGACTCATCGACATATAATCTACAAACTTTGTACTTAATCCTACTAGTTTATAGACGATATACCATCATATAGGTAGGTCCACACCACCTTCTTCTACTCCTGAGACATCTAGCTCCACGTCTACTCATCCCTATGTCACCTTCTTCTATCAATCATCATCAAACATCTACTCAATATTTCACATCAGGCTTGTCCATTTTCATCCAATCGACCCTCATGGTTGATCAGCAACCCATACTAATTGATTTATTTCAGAACGAAGGAGCGATCATGGCCTTTATAGGGGTACATGAATATATCCCTCTAAAAAATTATGAGCAAGGATTCTCTTTAGACTTCGATGCATCCACGTATTATGAGGAAAAGGTTGATTAATTTTATCAAGAAATAGAGGAAGAGCCTCAGATCATGGAACTTGATCCTCCTCTTATTCTTTCATCTTCACATTCTTCATTACACGATGAAACTCCTGGGTCTGGAATTGATCCATGGCCTATCTTCTCATCACCCAAACACTCTTTTTCTATCACAATTCCTCACTCAAAATATCTTATGGGGTTAATGCCAAGTATCCCTTCATCTTCGTCTAGGTGCGGGTCACCTTCTATTAGCCCTCCCTCTACTATTTGTGGGACATTTTCGAGTAGTCCACTATCTTCTATTCTTAGGGCACATCCAACTATCCCCTTGTCTTCTATGTATGGGTCACCCCGGGTATTCCATCATCTTCTATTCTTGGGCCACATCCTAGTAGTCCATCATCTTCCAGCTATGGGTCACGCCCTATGAACCCTTATCTTTCTATTCTGGGGCCACATCCTAGTATCCCTTCATCTTTTATATGTGGGTCACCTCCTGTTATCCCATCTTCTTCAATCCCTAGATTGTATCCTTTTCATCCATCACATTATTCTTCTACCAAAGATTGTGGCAAGCCCAATGTCATTTCTCACATCAATTCTAAATGTCCATGTTCTTCTCCCACTTCCCGAGATCAGACAAATCAAGCATTAGCTTATAAGAAAATGTTATCCAAATAAATCTCCTAGTTATTTGGATAACTTGTATACACTTTCGACTTTGAGATCTTCATTACAAGGTTGTGCGCACTCAAGTTCACTTGGCACATCCCCTTCTTTTCCTCACGCGCCCTTGCGCACTTCCCCTTATTCCCTTCCTTTCCTTTTCTTCTTTGTTCCATCTTCCCCTAAGCGCAAGTCTTCTACACATTCACCTTCTTCCTGGTAGTCGTTCACCTCTTGCACGCGCTGCACATCATCTTGTAATGGTTGCACCTTGACCATGCGTTCTCTACTCACTATTTTGCCTCATTTCCCTACTTGCATCACACATGCATTCCTCTACGCCTTTCTTTTTTTTCTTCCAATCGCCCTTCCCTCGCACACTCCTTTGTGCCCTTCTATGTCAACTCATCTCTCTTGACATGATTGAGTGTGCCACGTGTAACCAATCAAAGTGCACCAATAGGGAACCAAATCATTACAACAAATTAGTGAGTGACATGTCGCGAAAAGAAAAAAAATTATATAATTGGCCATCTTTTCAGCCTATTCGCGCACATCATGTGTTTTATGTGCACCAACGATTCTGAAAAATTCTGACAGACATATCTTTTGCTTCAGAGCTCCGATCGGTGCATGCCTGGACTTATCAGAAAGCTGTTGACATTAGCTACACTGCTAAACATTCAAATTCAAATTTTGGTGGAATTGGTAGGTGAGAAATGGGAAAACATATTTCTGAGCATTAATGAAGCATATTTGATTGCTCCAACCACCCGATATAATTCGTTTTAGATGGATTTGCAGGCATTAAATTCTTCTTGTTGGTGGTTTTATTTCAAATTTGGGTTATCCCTCCTTCTCTTCTACCTACATAGATTCATCTATAAATGTAAGTGTTTGCCTCATTATTAATGTTGGATACTTTGAATCCTTATGCGTTTGCTAAGAACTTCATATTTTCTGCATTCTGAATTCTAGATGTGGCACGTACATGTGGATATCGGTCTCTTTCACAATTCTAATAGCTCACATTTCGGAAGTAATAGAAGCATCATTTTGTGACTATTCTCTATCCTAACGTGTTTGCATTCCTTCTTCTTTCCTTTTCTTTTGCATTGTGTGTTTGTTGTGCCACTTCACGTCCCTTGCAATTCCTTATTTAGTTGTGTTCTATAAGAATAATCTGGTAAGCGCGTTTTTAGTTGTGTTAATCATGCCTAGCCTCCTTTAACACGTCCCCATTTTATTCCCGCTTAGAACATATAGTGTTCATCCATTTTTTTGTTGCTATCACCTTTATAGTGTAGTTTATTTTCATGTTATCCTTCTATCCCTGGTCCTTTGGCATTTATTATCTTAGTTTCCCCTTTCAACGACTAGGAGTAGCAGTAGCAATAGAAATAGATAGAGGAACTGGCCTTCTCCATAGATCTGTCTCAAGTGCACAAGGTCCCACATCTTGGAGACGGTTCCATTGTGATCTCAAATAGCTTGGCTCTTCCAGATCTGAGATGCGGGTACAAGTTTGAAGATCAACGCTTTCACGCTTACGTGGGACTGGGACTAATGAAAGCTTAAATTTCATATTGCTAAGTTCTGGTGTGTGGACTTAGTATTTCAGTCTTTAGAGGCTCATTTCAACACATTTGGTGACTCCCAACATTTCTAGATATCTATTTTTCTTAGTTCCTTTCATGAGAAGAGTGCATACAAGAAGAAGTGCAACAGCTAAAGATTCTTTCAAGTACCTCCATCTGTCCCCGAGAAGAGTTTAGTGCAGAAGGCCCACACGTGCATCTCTATCTCCATCACGTCATGCCCATTCAACTCCTCAAAAAATACAACATGTGTGCCCTGTGATGGCACATCAACCACCTCCTCCACTGAGGAACTTTGCCAACTTCACAGGAGGGAGTCCCTTGGTGCTGGTCGTGCAAAATGACATGCTAAATGGCACACTCAAAAGTATTCCATACTTCACTAGTGAGAATCAAGTCACCCCTCAGGAGCATATCCAGGATGTAGCAAAAGTATGATATCTCTATGTGATCACACGTGGTGATGTAGCAATTAGGCTACTTGCAGCCTCTTTCAAAGGTAAAGCACTTTAATGGTACCGAGGCTTGAGACTTAGATCTATTACCACTTGGGATGAGCTTGGAACATCTCTTTACAATTACTTTGAAGATAAGTCAAATCACCTATCTTTGGTGGAGTAACTTACTACAACAAGGAGGGCACCCAACGAGCAGATGACTAATTTCAACATCGACTTGAAGACTTGGGACAGAATCCCTCTTGTGTTAATACCTACAGCCTAGCGTGCTTTTACGTATTATCTAAAGTCATTAAACAACAATATCTCGGTCATGATTCAATCCATGGGAGGTAGCACCTTACCGAGATGCTTATGGTATTACAGGTAAGGGCAAAAATAGTCTTAATTAGGTGGGAAAGATAGCTCCTGGACCACCTATACCTATAAATGTCACAAGTGCCTCAACCTTCTGGGCTCCTATTCATATTCCTAAACAATGTCTATAACCGATTGCATCTACATCCTAATCCCTAAGCACAACAAAAGGAGGATGAAGAATTAAAGGCTCTGATCATAAATTTATCAAACAAAGTCATATCATTAGAAAAGCAACAGTGCAAGCCTATAGAGGAAATTCTAATCAAGCACATATCCAAAACAATCAACCTTGGCGAAATCAATATGGAAACCAAAGATACGTGCCTAACTAGAAAAATGATAGATGACATGCTAACGTGCATCTGCCCTTGCAAGTTGTTCCTCCCGCACCCTCTCTTCCAGTACCTAGTACAAGTCAGGCACTCATTCCAATTCAAAATAATTTGGCACAAGAGTCAGAATGGTGCTTCCCTTATAACATGCCTCACAATCAATATCGGTGTGTGAATTTTACATGCCTCTAAGCCTACATGATCCGAGAATGCTTCATCCTACGATCCTTGAACTAGTGCCTCTGCCGAGGCGAAACCAAGGAAGACTAGAAGCTCCTCTAGAGGAAAATTTAATGTTCTTTAGCTGAGGACTTCTTTGCAATCAACCAATCACTGGATGATACAAGTAGACCGTATGCCCAAGTTACAAACAACACAAGATATAAGAAGAGAATGTTAGAGTCAGGAACGTAGGTTACACTCCCAGAAACACAAACGAACCCTCAAAAGCAGAAAGAAGCAGCCAAGGCATCTAGTAGTAAGAGCACTCAAGTCCCTACACAAGAGGCCCCGCAAGGCTCCTGAAGTGGTGTGCAACCCTATTTTCGTAGCTCAAGCTCCTTCTTCCGTGCCTAAATAGTCAAAAAGGGATTTTGTTCCTCAAATGCAAAAGTCAGTGGGTTTTCCATTCAACATTTTTGACCAGATGAAGAAGAAAAATATAAATTTCACAATGTGGGATGCCCTGACTATTCCATCTCAGCGGGATCTGTTGCATGAAGCTCTGGTGCAACTACCATGTGCTGATCAAGCCATACAGAATCCACATGCTTCTATCAACATCTACCAAGAAAATGATAAGCAAGTAAGTAAGGTTGTCAAAACCCCACCCTTTTATATGTCCTTGATTGTATGCAAACATCTTGTCCATAATTGCATGATAGACTCGGGTGCTAGTACCTTCGTTATGCCTAAGAAGATAGCTGATGTCCTAGGTCTTAGGTATAGCCCCTTGTCTAAAGGAGTCGTGTAACTCAATGGATCAACTATCACTACCTTAGGAGTCATTAAGGATCTTGAGTTTACCCTTCATGTATGTCCAAGCTTAATAATTACTTAAGATGTGTCAATCATTGACTTACCTCCTTTGTTTGCTCTATGTCTGTTAAGAGATTTCACTGCTCAAGTGGATGGTTACTTGTCTTCTAATTGGTCTCATATGTTACTCAAGACAAGGTATGGTACCTGGTTTACCATATAAGCTGAGCCTATATTTTCCTATCATGTAGAGCCATATGTCTCATCCCCTCTCCAATCCAATTGTCTAATCCAAGAACAAGCTTCAGTTCCTGAAGAGTAGCCTCTTCCACCCTCTTTTCCCAACCTAGTACTTGATGAATAAGTGGACCAGGGGCACCATAAGTTTTATCCATATACTAAAGAACTAGAAGCTTATGAAACTGGTCTTAGTACTTACTGCATTCTCAAAGAAGAAATTGTGTTGCCACACGCACTCAAGAAAGATCAAGTTGAACTTGGTCTATGGAAGTTATATTTTGATGGTTCCAGAAGCAGAAATGGTGCGGGAGCAGGAGTGGTTCTCATTTCCCCTAGGGATGATAAATTCTTCTTCATGCATAGGCTACATTTTGCATGCTCTAACAATGTGGCAGAATATGAGGTGCTTTAGTGCATGGTCTACTAATTGCTGAAAAGAAGAAGATTAAGGCACTACAAATATTTGGGGATACAGAGTTGGTTATCCATCAGGTTACCAACAAGTGCTTAAAAAAGAATAAGCTTCTCAAAGCTTATAAGCACAAAGTTTGGGACCTCCTTGAGAGATTTGATGCTTTAAACCTGCAGGTGGTGCCACACAAAATGAATAAGGAAGGCGACCAAATGGCCGCTTGTGGTTCACAGATTCTCTCCTTCTAAGGACTTTGTCAAAGGAAATGCTCAAAGCACATTAAGATGGTTATCGGGCCATCCATTCAAGAAAAAAATACCGGTTGGAAAGTGTTTTACGGTGATATGCGAGATCATCCATTTCATTCAAAATGAAGTGAGTTTTCATCAAGCATTCAATCTGACTTGCATGGCAGCTATGGTGACCAAGTAATATAGCTGAAGACAAATAAGTTTCCTAAAGAGCTGCTCACCTTAGAACAAATGTTTAGCCTTGATGATGAGTTCAAGGGTGAAGAAAAGTATATGTACGCCATGTAAGAAGATGCTCCCTAGTCATTGTGCATGCGGTAAGGAGTTCTTTACTCAGTAAGGCTTGTGCACATGATGAAAAGTAGGCCTTCATCTCTCTTTGTCAAAAATACAATGATATATTTTCATGGGAGTATGAAGACCTCAAAGGTTTTGATCCAAGTGTTTCTCAACACTCCATTGATCTTGATCTTAGTATCAAGCCCGTTAGATAGAAGTAGTGGCTAGTCAATCCAAAGATAAATCCCCTCATGAGAAAGGAGTTATCTAAACTCATTGAGGCAAAAATCATTTTTCCCATCAAGTAATCTACTTGGGTCGCGAATTTAGTTCCAGTGCACAAAAAGAATGGTGAAATAAGACTCTATGTTGATTTCAGAGATTTGAATAAGGTATCTCTAAAGGATCATTATCCTTTGCCTTCAATGGAGTAGATTCTACAGATTGTGGCTGGTGTGTAAATATTTTCAATGTTAGATGGATATTCAGGCTTCAATAAGATCTTGGTCAAGGAAGAGGATCAATTCAAAATGGCATTTAAAACCAAGTGGGGAACATATGCGTATCATAAAATTCCCTTTGGTCTATCAAACACAGGTGCAACTTTCCAGAGCACCATGGATATTACCTTCTAAGGATACATCAATGAGTTCATCTTGGTTTACCTTGATGACATAACATCTTCTCAAAGCAAAGTGTGGATCATATGGCGCACTTGGAAAAAGTATTTGAGAGATGCAAGAAATTATGGGGTGTCTCTTAACCCCAAGAAGTGTAATTTTGCGGTGGCACAGGGCAAGCTATTGGGCCATGTGGTTTCAAAGGATGGTATCACAATTGATCTGAGTGCGTTTCAGCCATCCTAGCTCTTTCCCTTCCGGCGCACAACAAAGCCTTACAGTCCTTCCTTGGAAAGATCAAATTTTTGGGCACTTTATTCCTAACTTTGTAGGATTAGTAAGGCCAATCACCTTGATGCTCAAGAGGGATATGACTTTCAGATGGACAATAGAAGGAAGAGAGAGTTTCAATAGAATAAAGCGAGATATTGTTTGTGTGCCAACACTCATCAACTCAGATTATTCCAAGGATTTCATCATTTATGCTTATGGCACTAATATGAGTGTTGTTGTTATCCTAACACAAGAAAATGAACAAGGGATGGAACAACCAATGGCTTTCTTCAGCCAGACGTTGAAGGATTATGAATTAAGATACAATCACATAGAAAATAAAGTATTCACCATCATGCGTGCACTCAATAAATTCAAAAGTATGCTTGCCACAAATCATATTAATGTGTTAGCCTCCCACTCTATTGTCAAAGATTTAATCATGAGAGCAGAGATCAGTGAAAAGAGAGCACGATGGGTGACCAAAATCATGAAGTATGATGTGACTATCAAAGCCACAAAATGGGTAAGAGGTAGTGTGCTCTATAGACATATTACGAGGATGTGCGAATGAATATGAGATTTCATTATTTCTGGATGAAGATCTCCTACACACAGAACTTGAGCGCGAATACGAGATCTGGCGCAAGTGACTAGATGAAGGACACAGTCACATTCCTTTCCGAGGGTGCATACCCTCCTGGTTTGAACAAGGCAAAGAGAATGCATTATAGGTTAAAATTTATCCCTTATGTTTTGATTAATGGAATTCTCTTCAAGAAAAATCTTGATGGCATGCTGTTAAGATGTATCAATGACGCACAGACTAAAAAAGTGTTAGCAGAATTTCACGATGGATTCTCTAGTGGACACTTTTCTACCAAAATTACAGTAATGAAAATAATAATGGCAAGTATCTTCTGGCCTACCCTATTTTTAGATGCACACAAGTGGGTCACAAAATGCAAGGAATGTACTTTATTTGTAGGAAAGAAAAGATTGGCAGTGCTTCCCCTCTAACCAATTAAAGTGGATCAACATTTTTTGTAATGGGGCCTCGACTTCATAGGCATGATCAATCTGCCTTCAAGCACTGGACACAAGTGGGTGCTGATAGCTACGAGACTATTTCACTAGATGGATAGAAGTTGTTGCACTCAAGGAATCAACTGAGTCAGTCATCCTTGACTTTCTCGAAGGTATAGTCACAAGGTTTGGCATTCCTCAAACCATTATCTCTGATAATGCAAAATCCTTCCTTGGGACCAAAATCACTGATTGGGCTCTAAATATGGGAATCTATCTGAAATACTTCTTCCAACTATTACCCCAAGGAAATGTTTTGGTAGAGTAAAAAAACAAGAACCTAATCAGAATCATGAAGTACACAATGAACATCAGCCAAAGACAGTGGCATACAAAGGTCTCGTGTGCGCTCTAGGAAGATAAAATCATAGTCAAAAAGGAAATAGGAACTTCACCTTACAAGATTTTCTATGACAAGGAGGATACCATTCCTTTGATGCTAGAATTGAATTCATTAGAACTTTCCCAATAGCTAGAATTTGAAGGTGCAGACCAGAGAGAAATCAGAATGGAAGAGCTGATTAATCTTGAAGAATCAAGAAACTCGTCCATGATCAAGCTGGAAGAGCATTAACAAGTAGAAAAGAAATGATTTGACATAAAGGTTAGGCCTCAATATTTCAAAGTTGGGGATTTGGTCTTAAAATCATATGCTAACAGAGCTAAACTAGGGTGTCATTCAAAGTTTGATGCACTTTGGAGTGGCCCATACATCATCAATTCATGCAAGAAGGTTAACTCTTTCAAGTTAACTCATCTTAGTGGAGGTGCCTTTGTAAATCCAAGTAAATGGGATCCATCTCAAACCCTTCCATTAAGTTTGTTGCATCATTATATATATATTATAGTAGTTTAAATTCCTCTAAGTGCATTACACACACATTGTTTGTTTGTACATAGTTCTTTCTTCTCACGTGTTTCCTGTGCATGCTCTTCTTTTGCTTCCAGGATAACGATAATTTTTAGCGACTTGTAGGATTCGAATAGAGTCAAGAAATTATCCTTTAGGTGACTTCAGGGAAGTTCTTCAAATGATTACATAGTAGACTCCATGCCCAATGGATGCTTCAGGCTACTGATCTCCTTCATCTAGCAGGAATATGGCCCCAAAAGTCACCAAAACTATTATCCAAATAACTATCCTGGTTATTTTGATAACTTGTATACACTTTCTGACTTTGAGCTCTTCATTACAAGGTTGCACATGCTCAAGTTCACTTGGCACATCCCCTTCTTTTCCTCACGCACCCTTGCGCGCTTCCCCTTCTTCCCTTCCTTTCCTTTTCTTCTTTGTTCCATCTTCCCCTTGCGTGCATCTTCTATGCATTCACCTTCTTCTGGTAGTTTTTCACCCTTGTGCATACCCACATCATCATCTGTAATGGTTGCACCTTGACTATGCATTCTCTACTCACCAGTTTTCCTCATTTCCCCACACACATTTTTGGTATTTCTCTATTTTCTTCTGCACACCCTTCCCTCGCGCCCTCCTTTGCACCCTTCTATGCCATGTCATCTTTTGACATGATTGAGTGTGCCACACACAACCAGTCAAAGCACACCAACAGGGCACCAAATCATTACAACAAATCAGTGAGTGACACATGCGAAAACTACAAAAATTTACATAGTTGGTCATCCTTTCAACCAATTCGTGCGCGCCATGTTTTTTACGTGCGTCGATGATTCGAAAAATTTTGACACTTGTATATTTTTCTTCATAGCTCCGATCGGTGCATGCCTAGACTTGTCAAAACCTCATTGCGACCTCGGCTTCTGATGCTAAACATTTAAATTCAAATTTTGGCTAACACTTTGGTAGGTGAGAAATGGGAAAACATCTTTCTAATAATTAATGAAGCATATCTGATTGCTCCAACCACCCAATTTAATTCATTCCAGATGGATTTGTAGACATTAAATGCTTCTTGTTGGTGGTTGTATTTCAAATTTGGGTTTTCCCTCCTCTTCTCCCTACATAGATTCATCTATAAATGTAAGAGTTGGGCTCATTATTAATGTTGGATACTCTGAATCCTTACGTGTTTTTCTAAGGACTTCATATTTTCTACATTATGAGTTACAAACCTTTAGATCTGGCGTATGCAGTGGATATCAGTCTCTTTCGCCATTATAACATCTTTGTGCATTTCTGGAAGTAATAGAAGCATCGTTTTATGACTATTCTCTTTCCTAACGTGTTTACATTCCTTCTTCTTACCTTTTCTTTTGCATTGCATGTTTTTGTGCCACTTCACATCCCTTGCAGTTCCTTATTTAGTTGTGTTCCATTAGAATAATTCGGTAAACACATTTTTAGTTGTGCTACTCGTGCTTAGCCTCCTTTCACGTGTCCCTTTTCATTCCCACTCAAAACAGATAGTGTTCATCCCTTTTTTCTGGTGTTATCACCTTTTTAGTGTAGTTTATTTTCATGTTATCCTTCTATCCCTGGTCCCTTGGCATTTATTAGCTTAGTTTCCCCTTTCATCACTAGAGTAACATAGTCGTAAAAATAGATAGAGGAACCGGCCTTCTCCCGAAGATTTGTCTTAAGTCTGCAAGGTCCCACATCTTGGATACGATTCCATTGTGATCTCAAACAACTCAGCTCTTCTAGATCTGAGACACGGGTGTAATTCGAAGACCTACGAAACCTAGACAATTTTTTTACCAAGCTAAGACCAAATCACCAAAGAGCTCCAAAGCTCACAACAACTCAAACGATTATAAAATTCAAAATAAAACGTAATTCCGAATGCACACGAATGTACCCATCAAGTATGGTGCAAAGTGTAGAAGCCTATGGATAGGGAAATCAAGCTCTCACATAAAAACCCATGTTTTAAAACAAAACACAATCATTTGTTGAGTGTGAGCTCACCATGATCATCGAGATCAAGGATAATATTACACTTGATAAACAAACATGCTTAGCCTATCTTATCAAAGAAATTGCAAGCATTGTTGTTGGATCTATCATGCAGAGTGACATGTTTCATTCGATAACCATAAAAAAATCATAAAACAATTCAAAATTTAAAAAAATGAGAAAACATTAAAACATTAGAAAAACAAAATCAAAGGTACAAATATCAAACATTGTAATCGGTATAACGTACGGATGGATGTTCTTTCTTCCCTTTCTTTCATATTACTCATGCAAGTCATCCCCATTTTCATCCCTTATGTGTTATTATGGTTAGCCTATTTGCATGCATTTTGCGACATTTATCTCTATGGTATTTGTTTAACCCTACTCTTTTATCACCTTGGTAAATTAATGAGCAGACCCTCTTAGAGATCTTATCACAATTTACATTTAATAAACTTGTTGCAAAGAAATTTTGGATTTTTTTACACTATTCAATTTCATTATCGCAATCACTTTCATATCCTTTCATCAAGCCATCGGTGGTTCTTAACCCCTTATCTAACAAGAGATCTAAAATAAGTTTTCGAAAGCAAAAGAATCAAATTCAATCAATCAAAAATCAAATCTAAAAGTAAAAGCAAATTGATATATAACTCTCTCTTGGGGTATTTCTAATAATCTCTACCGGGGCTATGGATGCCCGATTGGTAGTAGAGAAATGTTGAGATTGGAATCAAATGCATCTTCATCGGGCTATGGATGTCGGCTAGAAACGAGCAATGTACGGCTCTCCTTCCATAATCCATTCACAAATCACCTTTCAAACTAAATCATTCCTACACATTGGGTAGTGTCTTGATTCTTGTCTATCAACTCTTTCCTTCAAGAGGTAATTGATTTCCACGTGCACACATGGGATCTCAATGAGTAAACAGGATTAATATGTTATCAAGTGTTACTTTTTGGACCTTGTTCAAACTCTTGCTTTAGCGCATGTCTTGTCTCATGATTTGTACCTTGGGCTAATCACTTTTTCATCGACCGCCTTCTAAATATTTTCATAGCATCCTCTGTTCTTTGAAAATCATTTAGAACATCCATGTGTATCAGATGTCCTCTTTGCCATGTTTGCAAGCACTTTTGTCCCCTTTTAATAAGACAATTTTCTACTTCTTTTCTCTCATGTGTTTATTGGCTAGCTTATGTTGGGGGCATCCTTGCTCCCTCATGATTGAACCTATTTTATATTGGCCTTGATCCCCCTTCAGTGTGTGAAGATTTTTCCTTTGAATACTCCCACCTAATCACTGGGGAATTTTCGCATCTTCACTTTCTTGCGCATACGCATGGCATTCTGCCCTTGTACATCCCATCTATTCTGGGGAATCCATGCTTCTTTGTCTTCTTGTACATAGTTTTAGAAAACTTTCAAAATAAAAAACATTCAAATATGTTTCTAAAAAATCAAAAACAATAAAAATCATCCTACAAAACATCACTCTTTGGTTCTCGCATGTTCTTGTGCACGAATCACGGATCATCTTGATCTACCTCTATCAACAAAGTTAGTTTTCTTACTATGTCTATACTCTAGGGCATAATGAGTTGTTTGGTATTGTTTCATAGTGTACGATTGTTTTTCATAGGACCCAAGTGTCCTCCTTTATTCCCCTTGCATGTATCCTTACTTGGGGCACCATATTTTAACCCTTGTCATTTATTCGCACAAGTCAAAATCAAATCTTAATAACAAAAACATTGCATTATGTTTCTTTGTTAGGTTAGCTTGTTTAATTTCTCGTATTGCATTGTATTATGTATGTTGCAAGGAGTTAGGTATCTTTACTTTCTCATATTGCATTACATTTTGTATGTTGCATGGAGTTGGTATTTTCAACAATGGACAATTGTTCATATTATGGATTTTCATGTCATTTTACTTTTGTCGTATGTTTATATTTTTAATAAGGACCAATGATGTAGATATTTGGCAATATGATGACACTAAATTTGTTTCAATACACTGGATGAAAGTTTGCTCTTTTCTTTCTATCTTCATTCCTCTTCTACATCATTCTCCTATCAACACTATTCTTCTGATTCACCTGGGGCATTCTGCCCCTACCCATTCTTCTATCCATTTCTCTCACATTTTTTGATTGTTGATTGCCTTCTTTCATCACCCCATCGACACTCGTCACTCGAGGGGGCATCTCTCACTTCTACTAATTTTCTTCTACGCCTTCAGAATTTTAGTTGTCTACTATCTTTAAAGTGGTGTCATTTACGCCACCCCAAAGAGGGGTAAATGTAGACACCTATAATTTATCTCAAGTTATTTAAATACCTAAATTGTGCTAATTATACCCTTTTCTGTGAATTGATGACATACCGTCAATATCGCACATTTTCTCTACTATCGTCATTAATTAATTACATTATGAAAGTTAATTAACTCTTATCCAATAACGATGCCAATTAATGACCTTCCATTAATCAAATCCCCTTTCTTTCTAGTAATAAATTATAATTAATTAAGCTCCCCTTTCTATCTCGATTAATTAATTATTTATAATTAATTAAGGTCCTCTCTCTATCTAGATTAATTAATTATTCTTAATTAATTAATTCTATCTCCTATTTAATCAATAAATTGTCATTTATTTGATTAAAGTCATCTCATAACATAAATCATACTAATTATTCCTATAAAAAGTTTTTATAATCTTGCACACCTATTAATTAATCACTTTGTTTAATTAATAAGCCCCCTCAATCCCCACGAGTCACTAGAGGACAAATTAAAATCTCCTAAAGTAAACTCAACCTCTTCTAAACCTTCCTTATCCACAATTAACCCAACCTCTCTATTATCCCACATGTAAAGGGATGCAAAGATTATTTTATCTATTGGGATATATAAGAGCCCTCCTCCTACCTTTCTATTTACACCTACACACCTAAATGAGCATAGAGCCTATACCATAGCCATTTTATCATCTTAGAGCTTTCTTCTATTAGAGGAGCTAGCTATCTTCATTTCTTGCAATCATTCTTCCAAGTTTGAAGTCATATGGAGATATGTTAAATGGTCTTGTAGCCATGGATTGACAAGACTCCATTCTTAAAACATTGGGATTCAAGGATACAATCAACCCTTTTAATTTCTAAGGATCTAAATAGGTTCATTTCATTAGCATTAAATTAGAGATAGAGGATAATTTATTTAGCTTGTTAGTTTGAATCTTCATTTCATGTTGTAATGCAAATATGTTAATATACTACCTTTGCTTAAGCTCTAAGCATGATGGTATATTGATCTAGTTAGCATTTTTTTGAAGCTATTAGGTGTTAGCTTTGATTTCCTTTGCATTATTAACTAATTCATATAACCACTAAATACAAAATGAAACAATAGCACTTTGTGAGAATCGAATGTGGATGCCCCAGTGACCAGTTTAGGAAGGGTAGAAGGCGAGCATCCATGTTGCATGTAAAATATTTGTATCTACAATCACAACTAAACAAATATGTGAATGCATATATGTATATGATATAACTAATGACATATAAGAAATCAATCTAACATGTGTAGTAAAGTGATCATGAAAAACACTAGTAAACAAGAGTAAATGCTCCCAAGGAAATGCAATATGTTGTGGATGGATGGAATAGAATTCAAGATGGAATAATAGGAGCAGCGTGCCCCCAAGTGGATGCAAATGTTTGTAATGATGTTCATTTTGTTTTCCCTTTTAGCAGTCAAGAATGAACCGTAAACAAGAGTGTGTCATCAGGAAATGGTCGAGTAGTGTGTGTTGTTTCTAACACGTTATGATGAATGTGTAAGTGTAGTGATGAGATGTGACCTAGCGATGATGTGTGCGTGAACCCTATAGCCAAAGCGTATATCACGACTAGATGAACATATAAGTGATGATTTATCCTAAGCATATATCACTATAATATGAATAGATGAGTGATGATTTATCCCTAAGCGTATATCACTACAAGATGAAAGGAAGGAGTGGTGATGTAACCTAAGGTGTATACCACTACAAAATGATATAATAGGTGACGATTTAGCCTAAAGTGTATGTCACTAGCCTAGGATTGTCACATGTGTGATGAGTGTAAGGTCTATTTGATTTGTAAACCCTTAGCAGTCAGTATGGACCGAGGAACTAAAGTGTGTCATAGGGTGGTGGTGACTGACACACATAGAAGACAATGTAGTATATGTAATGATAAAATATGACCATGTGATGAAGAGAATATGTAAAAACGTAGTGTGTAAAATGCAATGGTAGATGTGTAAAATGTATAAAATGTAATGTATAGTGCATGATGTAACATGTGTAGGTAGACTAATAATGTAATATGTAGGATGGAATGATGCTAGACTCGTATGTAATGAAGACTAATATAGTATGTAGAAAATTTATGACATGAATACATGCAGTGTATGATGCATGGTATATGACTATGTATAGGATGTGAGGAAATATGTGTAAATAGCCTAATAGTGTATGATGCAAGATGCGTAAGATGAAGACTAGTATAATGTATGATGTATGAATGATATGTAAATGTAGAATGTAGGGTGTATGTCACGTGATGTGTGAATAGATGTAATGTGTATGACCTAGTGTGCAGTGTGTGGGGTTCAAAGTATAGTAAGCCCTCAACAAATCAACTATGAACCAAAGCACAAGAGTGCGTCGTTGGGTAGTGATAATGTGAAAACATGTGATGAAAAATGCCTACATGAAAATACAAAGATGATAGATGTTAAAGTGAGTGGGGGGGAGAATGTATTGGATGCAATGACCCCAAGTATGTATGAATGAGAGGAACTAAGCAATGATAATGAATAATAAGGGATTTTCATGCGATGTATGCGGATGAAAATGTGGTATGTGAAAATGTGTTATGCACAAATGCTAAGAGTATGATGTAACACTATGTAAGGATATGAATGAATTATAATGAAAAGATAAGAAATGTGCCTATGGTGATATGATGATGAGAGAGGGGGATGTAAATATTATGCCCCCAAATATGCTTGGTGAAAGATGCTATCATGTAATGTCATCTAAAAGATTATTGCTTTCAGGTTCATAGTTGAATGGGTAAGCATTAGTGACTTGATAAGAAATAGTGTCAGGTGGATCACGTAATGAACCATTAAGGTGTGAGTTGTACATGCCCATAGCATACTCCTCATCGGTGAATGGAGGAAGTGGACAACCATGTGCGTACCAATGAGTGATATTTTGTGTGTATCCTAGGAAAGAGCTATTGTAGATGAAAACATGTCCAAAAGGCATAGGAAAGGAAATGTCTATATGATCTGGATCTAGGGTACCCCCAATATAATCAAGCCATGATTTTCCTAATGTAAGTGATGAAGAGAAAGGAGTACATGATAGATAAAACGTAAGATGAAATACATGCAAACCATAAGCAACAATGATATGAACAAAGCCATAATAAAGATGAGGAGCACATGATGTAGGATAGAGGTCCTCAAAAGAAAACCCTAAATGATTTATACCATCATGTGTATGCATAGTGTCAACATATGTAGGATCAAATTGAATGTGTTCCCAATATGAGTCATTCATAAAGAGTGTGCAAGTGAATGGTGGGCATTCTAAGGTAGGTTCTTATGAAGGTAAATGTGATAGAGCAACATTCATAGATTGGACATGCCCCGATAAGGAATCGAGATAAATAGTAGTAGTAGGTGGCATAGAAGAAACTACATCTATCACATAAATGGTACCATAAAGGGGTGGTAAGTGTGGTGCTTATTCCTAGGTTTGGTCTCATCTGTAATGTCTATCTGTGGGATAGGAAAATTAGTATTAGGATACCGATCACAATCTTGAAATGGATTGTGGTCACAAAATTGGTAGACTACATGCTCTCATGCGGAATTTAACACAATTATCTATAGTAAAAGTGCCATATTACATGGCATGAAGCCACGGCCATCCCAAAAGATAGTTGTAGGAGACTGGGAAATCAAGAACAAAAAATATAGTGTGGACAATATTTGGACCAACAGTAATAGGAAATTTAATGTGGTGAGGCAAGGATGAACAGAACCATCGTAAGCATGCAAAGTAATATATAAGATGGACTAATGTCATGAGTGGAAAGACCTAAAGTATCAAGGAATAAAATAGGACATAAGTTAAGTTCAAATCCATTATCAATCAAAGTATGCTTAACAACGACATTATAAATACAAGAGATGATATGCAAAGGCGGATCATTATTGAAAGTGTGAACATCATAGGGAACGTTGGACTTAAATACTAAGTGCATAGAAAATGCATCAACAAAGGCTTGATAAACCTGAGTCTGGATGCATGTCAGCATGAATATGAGTAGTAGAAAGAAAATTTTGGACTTTATGTAGTAAATCAAGATTTGCAAGCAAATAATAATTGATTGAGATACTCATGATGATCAAACCCTAGGATGGAGAGCAATGGATGAAGAATCTAGAAGCATGAATGATTGAGTCGAGTTCACCAAAATGATTAAATAAAAATGAACTTACTATGTAGTATGGGGATAGTTAATCTAAGCTATGAAAAGATGTAATAAAGTAAATAAATGCAGTAAATAAGTATGCAAATAAACTAAACAACTATGTAAATGGAAATTCTAACCCTACTATGCAAGAAGGAAGAGGAAAGAACTCGGATAAATAATAGATACTTGTAGGACGGTGTTGCAATGATGACTAGAAAATACGAAGTAGGAATGACTATACAGAATCCCAAAAAGGATTGATTTGGATGATCTAGCTAGATTGGAATGCCCGGAGAGGGATTGCACACCCGTGGGTGCTTTGGTCTGCAATCTGGGCACCTTGGTCCGTGCGCGTAAGCTCTGGCAAACTCTCTCGTAGGGATGGGAGGTAATCTAGAACCCTCATGTGTCGTATCGATTCACTATGCTCCTTCAAATGTCATTAATAATCCAAGATGAATGAAAGATATACAATACCCCAAAACAAACATCAAACCCTAAAAAAGAAAAATGCATATGAAGGGGTCGAATAACCTAACTTTGTCACAATGGTGGACTTACTAATCGAGAACTTCACTACATCTTAGACCTGATGTAGTTCTATGTGAAAGTGTGTGTGAACATGCCCTAGGTTTCTCTTATGTCAGTTGCACTTTGTGAAGTAGCGAGAAATAAATACGTGTAGAAAATGTAATAGAATGTGTGCATGAAATAGAATAGAATCCCTCCCCTATGAAGTGTGATGCAGATGTCCTAGCCTTATGCCTTGATGATGGAGCTATGTGGATGCAAGTGATCTCCAATGTAATATATGGATACAACTATAGATGAGTGATAGTGGTGAATAGTGCTAGGTCCCTCATTATGGTCTCTTAACTTTATGTTTATAGGGTTCTCTTGATCTAATCTCATAATTAACCCCCGAAAAGGAAAACCACAAGAAAGATAAAGATCCAAAATGGCTAGAAAGAGCCCGAAAGTGGTGGGAAAGTTCAAAAGGATTGGCGTGCCCCTGGTGGGACAAGGGCACCCAAGACTAGCTTGAGCACCCCATCGATGCTAAAATAATGGAAAATGACAAAAAAACTAGTCATGTGGATGTAAAAGGTCGATAATGACGAAATAAAATAAAACAAGATATCCAAAATACGGGGTTTATTAATACTTTCTTCACTTAAGAACCTTCTAAATAGTAGTATGAAACTCGGGATAAATAATGTCTAAAAGAGCATGATTTTGTGACTACAAAGATAAAATGGGCATGCATAATCTACACTATTGCAATATAATTGAAATAAAGGAAAGGAAAGCTAAGGAGATGATCATATAAGAGCACTATACTAATTAGCACTAATGTACGTACAATACTAAGCTAACATAGAGCAATTGGGAAGGGAAATGAACTAATATATGTAAAATGATGAAGAGGGTTAGAGCACTTACTTGCAAGGTGGTCTCTAATGCATCTGTCTCTCAAGAGAAGTAGCATACCGAGAGAGAATATCTATGGGTGGAGAATGGGAACACCGTTCCTATCCTAGAATCACTATAAATAACCCAAGAGTGTAAGTAACCCAACAATCAAGAATAATGTCCGATCTCGGTAAAATGCAAGATAAACTAAGAAGAGAGTGAGCAGATGCAAAAATGGTGCAAAAGAGCATAGAAGATGGCTAGTTCATGTGATCTTTCTTCCTTCCTTATGAATTTTTGAGTGTGGTGTGTGTATATACTTGATGTCGTCTCCCATAGGTGATGGTGTTGGCGGGAAACCTAACACCGACACCATCACCCATGGGTGATGGTGTCGGCCAAGGAGACCTAGTGTCAAAAATTTTGTAATGTGTCATGGGTCAAGAAAAATAAGTGAGAAAGGTGCCAATGATGGAGTCAGATGCAAGAAAGTGTCGGGAGTGCTAGTGTGTGAGACATAAAGGGATAAGAATAACTAATGAAAAAATTAACTAAAGCTAGGACCACATAGTGATATGTCTCTCTGTGTACTATTTCTAACCCATAATGACCATGTGAATAGCCATAACCAATTCTCGAGAGGCCCCTTAAGGCACCCACTCACGAAATAGATGCATCAGTGACCCTTATCTACACAAAGGAAATTTTAGTAATAGGTATAAAAGATTAAGATAAAAAAATTAGGTGTATATATATGCCACGGCCATTGATCACTACATGTCGCAATAGCAAAACATGAGGTGGTCAATGGAATGAAACAATTTATAACCCCAAAATCGAAAGTAAATATTGAAAGTAAGAAAGGACTACCTAAAATGAAATATACTCACTAATGTGTACCAGATAGTGTTGTTTGTCTTTCCATGTGTGGGTACAATCAATGTTGTAAGAACCCTAGAGAATAAAAAAATGAAAGGAAACATAAGAGGATCATCACTAAAATAAGGCATAAATTGCCTAACTAGAGGACCAATGGACCAAGGTCATGCCATAGTGTTGAGATGTCGTAGTGTCTAAGATACAATGTGTCAAAAAATAGGTAAAAATCGAAATTCTTCGAACTCATACGTGTAATAGACCAAAATGAGTAGCATGAGATCACGATCATGACGTAACAAATGGTACATTTTTTAGAGTTTGGGAGCAAAAACGGCAATTGTTGGAAGGTTTAACGTTATCGTGACCAAATTTGAATAGAAATTTCATGTTTATATAGTTATTTGGTTTTTATTTTTTATTGCTATTTTTGGATTTGAGAGAATTGGGCTCTGATTTCCAAATTTGAGTATATTTTACGATGACATGGTATGAGTATGAGGGGACGGAATGGGACGATAAGTCGGTGCATGCGGTGGGGCATGACCATGGGTAAGTCATTTGCATTTAATATTGTTGGGTAGATTAGGTGTCATTTAGTTCTTTTTCTTTTTCAAAGTCATTAGTGTATCATTTTTTTAAAACTTACATCATAGGGTAGGCTAGGACAAAATACAAGTGGGTTTCAGATGGATTTTAATTTTTCTTTTTCATTTTATCATTTTTTTATTATGGTTTGAGAAGTCACAATCGGTTTTGGAAAAACACCATCAACCCCCCAAGTAAGAGGTTTGATGGCATCATAATGTATAAAGGATTGTGATAGGGGTTGAAGGCATAGGGTAAGGGGCTAATGGCATAGGAAGTGTTACACATATGGTATTTGGAGTTTGATTTTGCATTCCAAATTACTTTTTAAGAGTTTTAATGTTTGTTTTTGTCATTTTTTACATGCAGGAGACCGTAGGATCCACCTATAGAGGAGTGTTTATGTGGCATGGCTTAGTGGATTGATTATTAGATTGATTCAAGAAAAGGAATCCCAATTACATGGTTGGGGTTTTGGGGGCATAATGTAGATGACTAGGATACCTTTAGATCTAGACCTGCTCTAGATGTGTTTTGTCATATGGGAGACGAGGTGTAACACCTTTCGATGGTGGATGGAATAGGAGACCATGGAGATGGCCCTGACTTTATAAGATTTTCATGGGATTTTGGGGTTACCCATTAGAGGGACCCGTATGTACTATGAATTGACACATGATGTTACAAAGTCGAGAGTCTTAGGCATATGGGCTACTGGGAGTGAGACATACGACAAGGGTATGTCGTGTGTCCAACCCAATGCGCTTTATGCCGCAGGATTTTGGTTATCTAAAAGGTGGTTATGGGGATTTTTATGGCATGGATATTGTTCCACAAAGTATATGGTTCTATCACATTATTTCTAATAGTGCTATGTAGGGATGTGGTAGATCGAGGTATCTTTCATTTGGGGCATCACCAAATGGGTGTAGTTACTACATGATCTATACGAGGGTTGACAAGACGTAGAGGTTCATCGGACCCATTAATTTATTGATGTCCTAGATTTATAAGAGGTTTCACATGTTTCAACCGACAGAACACCATAGGCGTAGCAAAGGATGTCCCAAGAGTACTCTAGTGGACATAGGGGCTTGTAGTAAGAGCACTTCAAGCATTCCTACCATTAGCACGTGGAGTCTGGATGATGTCATATGGAATCCCTATACATGGAACATGGATTAGTGGCCTAGTTGGCCAAGATCGTAGTACTTAGAGGCCATCACCAAGGTGACAGGAATTATTTATATTGGGTGGAGACCTACTCGGTGAGTAGGGTCCCGAGACATTTTGGTGATCAATACCCTTAGTGGTACTACTATTACGACCCCACCGTTGTCGAAAAACTATATAGGCCACATGAGGAGAGGTGAAGGTACCATCATTACAGCCTCGTAGGGTATGGGCGGTAGGTGGGTATGGTCGAGGGTAGTGCACATGTGGTGGGGATGTTCAAGGCCCACCACAAGTTATAAGAACTAGTGGTTTAGAGGAGGGATCCAATGGAGGATCCATCGACACGAGATTAGAAGGTAGAGGTGCAGGCAAAGATGGTCAGTAGCACCATAGGGTGGGTAGTAGGATATCTAGTAGCATGGATCAAGGAGCATAAGATGTATCGCGAGGAGGAGGTTACACGATGCCCATTGGGGTCCGATGGCTATGTACCGACATTGAGGCCCATGCCACAAAGATAGAGGGGGACGTGATACTAGTTCCACCGAGATAGGTTGTCAGCACAATATATATGATCCATACCTCATCATGATGAAAATAGGGAATGTATTAGGTGGATGAGGATGTGGAAAAACCATCGTGGAGAGGCCCTGGATAGCTAGGTATGTGTGACATTATGTTATTTAGATGCTTCTTGAGAAATAGTTCTTATATGCTATAATTATATCATAAGTGACACACGTATTTATATTTAGTTTTGTAGAGCGAGCGATGGAGTGGAAATCCTTGATAGAGAGTTCCCACAATGAGATCTTTGATCCAAGTGCTAAATGTTTAGGATGTTACGGTGATGGATGATCGAGGAACACCATTGACAAGAGACTTAGTGGGTGTGTTTCGTATGGTTGGAGAGGCATCCATGATCTTTGCAGAGGTACAAGGATGCACATGCACTAGCGTCCATAGGTAGCATAGATGTGTTCTATAGAGCTTATTGTAGGTATAAGAAACCTTGGTATAGGAGCATGCAACATGTCCATCGATTCTTGGAGGGTGACCAAGATAATTACTTGCAATACAAGAACATCTGGCAAGAGCACGGGAGAGGCCGTCATAGCCCATCTAAAGAATATTGTCTAACTTGCATAGCCCAAGTAACCAACACGGCCACATCAACCCAAAGAATCCAAAGACCCCACATAGGGGTGAAGGTGCTTGAGTCTTATTGTAGATGGGCTAGAATTATGTATTGATTTTTGTATCATGTTGTCAAAGTATAAAATTGATTTGACACAATGTGTGTGTGTGATGATTATGGTCATTTTGTCGATTGGATGTTTGTATGTTAATTTTTCTTATCACTTTCATGTTTTTCACATGCATGTATGTGATTATATTCATGGTACTTAGGAATAGTGATAATATCATTATATAGGTAAAACCAGTAGGAGGGGAATCGATATGATATCCCAACCCACGTGATATGAATAATCCAAGGGGTGGGAAAAGGCCAAGACATCTAATGATAGGATTTCAATGCATTTTCAGGTGAATAAATCCAAGCAAGTCCATAAACCTAAGTGAGGATGCACATAATACCATGGTGATCCCATGGGAAATATCGGCACATAAAAAATCCGAAATAGGTGGAATCAAGACTGAGGCACTCTAATGGTAAGAGGAACTAGGGTGTACGAGATGAAAAATCCAAGCAAGGTGGTTATCCCAAGTGAGGATGTAGTGAGATACGAGGAGATGTGTGAAAAAACCCAAGTGTGGGGCTAGAGTCCAAGTGAAGATAGAAGGATCTGTGTGGAAACCCAAGTGGGGGACGAGAGCCGAAAGGCAAGATCTCAAGCCAAAGAAGGATATAAAAATTAATCAAGAAATCATAGATAGCTAACCATGAGGGGTGAACATTGTAAGGTATCAGTGATGATGTCATCAACCTAGTGCAAGATGTGACTTTGAGCTCGAGTCATGAGGTCCTCTATGGCATGTTGTGTAATAGAGACTACCGATGAACTTCGAGTATCATGGAAAACAATGTGTCATTGATATGATCCTCCAATCAGGTTAGAATTTCATGTTGAATGTCATTCATAGTGGGACAAGGATCAGGAGGTGGTGGTCCATAAGTAGGTTATGGTCTAGTCGGTTAAGGGGAAGGTGGTTGATTCCGATAGGAATCAGCCCCATGCTTTCAGTTATGGGAAGAGGTTTTAGGATCCGATGCTTGCTATGCATAACCCGACATTCATCATCGTATGTGTATAATATTTGTGGTGAGAAAAAGAAGAGAGACAAAATGGAAGGTTGTGTAGCTTTTCTAGCTTGGTCATGTTTAACCTCACTTTCGAGTTTCTTCATGTGTCATTAATAAGCCTTATAATTTGAGACATCATTTCCCAAGGCCCCATGTCATGTTTAATATGGCTTAGTTATAGTGGAATAGGGTGTCATAATGGAAAGATGTAGGGAAGGAAGTCTTGTAGGATGTGGAGAGCTAGTGAGAGTATGTGGGGAATGCACCGATGCGGTGGGTTAAGACATTTCCAAAGAGGCAATTGCTCACTCGGTCAATGAGGCACCATAGATAGGATCATCACCCATGAGGTCATTGGATTCATAGTCAAAACCAACAACCTAATTATCTACTTTGGTAAGGGAAAAAATTCGAGATAGATCGATGGTAGTGTGTGGAAGTGTAGGCTGGTGGAGTAGTCTCGGGCTCGAGAACCGCTTTAGAAGAAATATCAACTACACTCAAGGATTCCTCTTGTATGAGGATGATGTTCACATCATGAGAAAATTTGGTGTGAAGAGTCTCTTGGTAATGCAATAATTCCCTATCACAAATCTAGGCATAGCTAGCCAGGTGGGGGTCATCTAAAACATAACTATTGTTGTAATCGGATATAGAGGCATCCACCACACAAGATTCAACTATAGTCTCTAAACAGGCCACATGCTCTAATGGAGGATGTGGTGTATGTGATGCAACAACATGAACTAAGGGCTCCTTCTTGTGAGAAAAATTCCACAATGAAGGAGGTAATTGGGATATGTTAAGCTATGGAAAATAGAAAGTATTATATCTAAGTTTTATCTCATTGGGATCATCATCATCAGACTCGAAGAGATTAGGAGGCATGCATGTTGACATGTGTAAAGTAGGTGTTTTCATTGATGTAAAAACTCATTAATAACAAAGAGGATGATGGCGGTGTGCTATAATGTGTTTAGCATTATGATGACATGGACATTCGGGATGGTTCATTATTGCAAGAATGGACACAATGAAAATAACTTGGCCTAAGTAGGCCTAATCAAGTGACCTAGCTATCCTAGGTGATAGAGCATGGTGAATAGAGTTACATGGTGGCTTCAGCATGGTAGAGTCATGTAAATCTTGATAGGAGTGTGTGGAGATGCTCAAATGAGTTTCAAAGTGCGAGTACGGTTGAAGACTCAATTACAGGAGTTCATCTAGACCTAGTCTAGGTGCTTAAAGGCCAAATGAAGCATGAGAGTGAGGTGTAGATCCATGTGAGATCATGGAGTCATGTAGGTGAGTGATACATGATATCTCAAGGTTTTAGGGCCTTTTAAATAGGTTTCATTCTCGAGGTATAGTGTTCTTCTATTCTGATTTGGCTTAGAACATGTATAACACCAAGGTATAGTCATGCAAGTCATGGTGGTTGAGAATATTCAGAACTATTTGAGCTAATCTAGTGATTGGATATGTTATTAGATGGTGTTTTGGTGTTGTGGGAAAAATTTCAGGTTTCCATGATGAATATTTTGCAAGATATTGAGTTTAGACTAAAATAGGGTCCTTAAGGCTGTATTTTCTAGCTTGAAGTGAGATAAATGCTAATGGTTGGCATGTGTAATCTTTTCATGGAGATATGATCCTATTAGGTATTTTGTATCATGGATTTAAGAATATTTTAGAGTTTTAATGAGATCAAATGAGGCCTAAACATTTATGAATGATCATTGAGAAGGTAAGAAACTCTGTATGAGTTTGACACCCTAGGTTATGAGCATTGGAAGATCTTCTTGGTATGATCCCAGAAAGGATTGTTTTTAAAATGTGATGATTTGATGTTATAGAGGACTCCTCCAGATTTTTAATGAGTTATGTTAGAGCTTGTAATAATATTTGGGGCCTACTCAAAAAGGCTTATTTTTAAAGAATTTCATATTGTGTAAATGTTGTCCATTTAACCTATTGACTAAATCACCATTTATGGAATCTTGGGAGTTTTAATACATGTTCATGATAGTTTCAGGTCATGGTTGAGGTCCTAAAGTGCAAAGTGTGCCCTATCTTTGAAGACTGGTTTTGGGCCTAAAAGGGCAGTTTAGCAAGTATTGGTAAATGGAAGTGCTTGAGAACTTGTGAGATTTGTGATGGATTATAATGGCCTTGGAGGTTTTTACACATCTCATATTACATGTTTCATTTTTTGTGGAGCTTTGAAAGTCCACTGAGGTGGCATTTTGAGGTCACAAGTTGACTTAGTTTGATTGGTTCAGGAGAGGATTGCTTTGGCTAGAAGACTGATGTAGAAGGCAAATGTTTTCTCTTAGTTGAAGATTGTTATCCATTTGAGAGTGAAGAGGGATGAATTTTTCCCTATTTAATGCATTTATAGTTCTTTAAAGTAACATCATTGGTGAAAACAAGTTGAGTTTCCAAAACTACTTTCTGGGAAGTTCAGTTTGTTGAAGAGGAAACTAACTGTGGTTTTCTTTGTTGGATGTTTAATGAGGTCTAGCATGCATGGATGTGATCTAAAGGTCAGTGGATTTCCAATTAGTGGTTACATTGCATATTTTAGGTGTTTTTGTGTGATCTTGAGCTCCATAGTTGAATACTTGATCCTAGAAGCGATTGTTTTGAGTAGGAAACAATCCTACTTGGTAGTGTTATGAAGAAAATGATTGGTGCAAAGCATTATGAGAGCATGTATGATATTTATGTTGTATTTTTGATATTTTTAAGCCTTTGGAGTCCTGAAAAATTAGGATTATGTGTTTGAAGGTCTTTGATGAGCTTGGTGATGGGATTTTAGGCCTTTTTGGGCTTGTTTAATTGTCTTGGTGCATAGTCAACCTATACGGGTCAATGTTATGAATTTATATGAGTATATTGTTATATTTTTAAGTTTTTTTGACTAACATCTTGGGTCTTGAAAAACCTATGTTATGTTTTTGAGTTGATATTCATATAAAGTGAATGTTTTTGGTACATTTTTGAACTACTTGAGTTAGAGGGGAAAACATGAGCTAGGTGAGAGAGCACAAGTGACTTAAGGGCATTAAGACGAGATGAAAGAGTGTGTGATAGTCTGAAGATTTTTTAAGAGCTTGTGTGCAAGGGTTTGAGTCCAAATCATTCCATGAAATATCAAGTTTGAGCGAGCTAGGAGAAGGTGTCTTTGAAGAGGGTTTGAATGTGTATGAGCTAAATTTGTGATCTCCATCAATTGTGATGAAGCATTACACCATATGTCTTCATTTGGAGGTGGTTGAGTTGGTGCTTAATCATCTTATGGGGTTGGTGCCTCACTAAATTAGGGGTTAGTGCTCCTTATAGGGTTGGTGCTCTACTAAACTAGGGGTCAGTGCTCCTTGTGAAGTTAGTACTTCAATAAATTCAATTGATTTGAGTAATATAATCAAAAGTTTAATGGGTTTTCTTCCCATTGAGGGTTTCCCACTTATATCTTGTGTATTGTGTTATCTTTCATGGTTATGCTCTAATGGATAGTTGTTATATATTGATAAGATCATATTAATGAATGGTTGAATGTTAATTGTGTATGTAAATTAATTTGAAAATTTTCAATGGTTTTGAAGAACTTATTCGCCCCCTAGTCCATTGTGCTTCAAATAATTGGTATCGAGAGAAGTTCCTTTTGTAAGATTCTAAACACTTGAAAGGAGATCCTTTGAAGCAAAAAAATGGCAAATCAACAAAGTGGCACTTCTTATAAAGAAGCCACCATTGTTTGATAAAGTTAATTATGCTTTTTGGGGTCTTGTCTTTGGGGTTTGATATTTGGAAATTAGTGGTCGGTGGTTATAAAATTCTTGCAACTCCTACAAGAATCGCTTTGCAAACAAGAAGAAAAGTAGTGCTAACTCGAGGCTATGAATGCAATCATGTATGGTCTAGTTGAACCTAAACTTGATAAATTCATGCATTGCACATCAACAAAGGCAATGTAGGATAAACTTCAAGTCCTTTATGAAGGGTATTCTAAGGTAAGATTATCTCAGCTCCAAACATTTAGAAATCAGTTTGAAGGGCTAAAGATGAGTGATAAAGAGTCAATTGTTACCTATTTGCTTAGAGTTGACAAGGTTTTCAACACCATGAGATGATTAGGTGAAGAAGTGAAGTAATAAGTTGTGGTATAAAATGTATTGAGGTCTCTTACTCTAGATTTGATCCTAAATTATTTTCTATTGAGAAAACCAAGGATTTGACTCTCTTGAAAATGGATGAGTTGCATGGAACCTTGACTACATATGAGATGAGGACTTATGTTGATAAACCTATCAACAATGGGATAGACTTTGTTGGTGAGAAAATTTGTAGGGGGACAAATTAATGGGTTTCTAGCTAACGCTATGGGAATCTAGGTCCCTCTACTTGGGTGGTGCAGCTCCAATTTATTGTGAATGAATAGAAATAGAAAAAATTATTAGGCCGGGAGGCCAAGGATCCAAAGACCGCACTCCACCGCACCCATGGAAAAACCTTACAGGTGAATTGTAAGGGAATAATTTTCTTGGAAGATAGGGGAGGGGAGTTAGAGAATTTAGACAAGGAAAATTAACCCTGTGAGTAGAAAATCATATTCTCGCCAGATCCAATTAGAAAGTTCACATCCACAATTATTTAGAAATAAACAACAAGATTACTATGCCAACGGCCAAAGGAAACCATGCACACAAAGTTACACACATTCATAAGCCATGAAAAGAAACAATCCCTTTCTTTATTGCCATTTTTATCAAGTTGTACAATGTAGGAAATGGAGGAAAAATGGTGAAGGAAAGTGGAAGAATGCTATCTCTCTTATATTTCTCAATAGATCTCTCTCTTGAGTGCACAAAATTGACAACCCTTAAGAATGAGGGTGTCACTACATTATATAGAACTAGAAGTGACCTTTCAGCTGCCCCCCCACATGACTCTTCATTTCCTTATTCATCTCGTGACTTTTCATCTTCCTAGGACTTAGGAATCAAGTTCCTTTTTTATAAAATAAAGGGACTTTTACAATTCAACTTTATAAAGTCACTTTAATGAATAAGACGAAATATCATGATTACACATAATGAAGAATTAGAAGAGGGAGATAAGAAAGGTGTGAGAGAGAGAGAAAAAAGAAGAGGAGAGAGAGATTGTTATTTCAAAGACAACCCTACTCTCAAGGACTCCCAAGAAGTGTTGGTGGAAAAATTTCAATGCCCTTGAACTAATTGCATAATCTCGTCTTGTCGACACTAAAATTTTCCTCCGTAATTTCTATTTCATTAATGTATGTATTAGGAATAGGATGTTGTTAAGTATAATTAGTAGTAGGGTCGATAGAAGATAACACACCATCGATGCAGTGCCGCCAATAATGTGGAGTACGATAGAATCAAAGTACAATAGGAATGTTGTAAAAGTAAATATTTGTCGTAAGTGGTCCGGTAATGGTAAAATGTCAAAGTTTGGGTAATTAGAGAAGTAGGGTCTACATGATTAGGAATTAGAAATATTATATTGGTAATAAGGACAATGAGTGAGGTCATAAATATTTTGTGTATTTTATTTGTAAAAAGTCTAAAAATGTGGAACCTATGTAAAATGATAAGGTTTATCTTATCTTAAAAGATAAGCTTACATGTACAAATAAGAGTTAAGGTATGGAATATGATTCGTCAGAGTGGATTTCTTATCATATCTTAGAGATAAGATGGATAAGCCTGGAAGTTCTATAAATAGAGAGGCCACCCCCCTCATTTAGCATAGAAGGAAGTAGTGAGAAATATTGTAGGAAGTGTGCAAAGGAAGCCATCAGTTTAAAGGTGTGTTGAAGAAGCCATTAAGAGGTGTAATTGTAAAGTTTCTCCCATAGTCTTGGTGAAAGGAAAGTGAAGTCAATAACACTTGAAGTACCTCATGGGTGAGATTGTAACAATTTCATGTTAATATTATAATTTACTTTGATATTTCAGATTTGTCATCATTTCGTCTTATCATAGTCGATGGTATTCTTGTGTTATGTTGTTGTTTTGTTTCCAGATTACATCCACCAAACTAAAGGTTGTGCATTAGTAAATAATCATAGCATGAGGAGTTCCCGGTGAAGAATTATCATAGTGCCGGATTGGTGATGACATTTTGGTTCCGTTGCCGGGACCATTCCTCGTTGGTGGATTTTCTGAGAGATATTCCCACTTAGTCAAAATCAATTGGAGGGTAACCTTATTTTTACTATGCATAGTAGTTACCATGGTAAAGTCATTTTTGCCATGAATAGTAGTTACCATGGTAAAGTCATTTTTGTTGGGAATAGTATTTACCGTAGTAAAGTCACTTTTTACCGTGAATAGTATTTACCGCAGTAACTTCACTTTTTACCGTGAATAGTATTTACCACATGAAAGTCGGTTTTTACGCAAAGATAAGTCAAGTTTTACCATAGTTTACCATGGTCATTTCTATTTTACTGTAGAAAGGTGTAAAGTCACTTTCTATTACAGTGATTCCAATTATTTGTGCACATAAGTCTTGTTGATTGTACTTGTGGGTTGGTATTTCACGGTGGTTACTTTTGAAAATGGGAAAGATTCATGTTTTTCAGCTCAATCTAATGAAGATGCTTCTTCTTTCATTCAATATTTTAAACGATCTTGTATTTGTAATGGCCTTATAAGAAGGAACGATGGACTGAATTTTTCCTACCTTTTTGGATGGTTCAACACTTAGGTGGTTTGAAACACTAGGTGATAATGTGAAAAATTCATGGGATTTATTAATTGAAAGTTTTCTTGAAGAATTTGGTGAACAACAGAAATATGTAGATCTCATGATCGAGATCACAAAGCTATCCCAAGGAGAGAAGGAGAAGATAAGGTATTATCATGCTCGTGTTCTAGAGCTAAGGAGGAAGCTCGATGCCCAGATCCGGAAGGAAGGATTAGTGGATGGGTTGATGAATGGTGTGGATAATCTCCTCTGTAAGCACTTTATTCTTGGGATGAAGCCAGAGATCAGACAACGAGTGAAGTATGACCACCCAGCTACCATTGAACAAGTAAAGGAGATTGCAAGAAGGCAAGAAGAAAGCATGGAAGAGGAGCCCAAAGAAATTGTTGCTAAAGTAGAGCCTACACCAGCACCTTTGGTCCAGAATCCACAACCACTCCCGGTGAGCACAAATATTTCTCCTAGTACATCTACTGAGTATGAAGATCTGCTCAAAAAGATGGGTTAGTTAACTATTAATCTTCTTCAAGGAAAAGAATTTAGTTCTCAGGGAGGAGATAGAGGTCCAAAAAGAAATATTTCTGAAGTTGTATGTTATGGTTGTTATAAAAAGGGTCATTATAAGTATAATTTTCCAGATAGAGCTTCTACATCCGTAAAGGAGATAATGATAAAGGAAAAGCACCATGAATTCTTTTGATGTAGTAGATAAGAGCAGAAATAATGAAGTAGATGTGTTTGTAACAAAAAGAAAGAAAAAATAATAATCAAGATGGAAATGATCCTAAGAAGATGAAAGGAGAAACTAGTAAGAAACATAGAAGAAAAAGTTGGGTGTGTAGGATTTTCTGATTTCACGGGGCAAGGACCATACTCCATCTTGGAAAATTTGTCCAAAAGGCTGCAAATATTACATATGGTCAACTCTTGGCTATGTCTTCTCGAGAAGAGGTGGGAGCTGCGAAGTGGACTCAATGCTCGACGAAGAAAGGAGGTTGGGGTCCCTATTTCGGGCAAAGGCGGATCCCTATGCTCCACAAGCTAAGGTATTATGTAATGGTATTTCAATTCATGATGTCTTAGTTGATGGAGGTGCTGCAGTCAATGTAATGACCGAGTCTGTAATGAATATGTTGGGTTTAAAAATTGATCGCCCTTCAACACTTATGTTAAGGTCATTAAATAAAGGAAAAACTAAACCGAAGGTGTAGTTTCAAATGTGGCAATATCTCATTATGGGTGTTGTATGTGTGGTAGACTTTTAGGTGATGAAAAATGGTACTGTTGCGTACCCAATGTTGCTGGGAAGACCATGGCTAAGGAGAGTTCATGCAAGAAACTACTGGAATGAAGGCTTCATGACACTTGGACGTGGTAGAGAGAGGGTGAAAATAAACGTGATCCCTCGGCATCATAAGGCAGAACCTATCGATTCAAGTGATGAAACTGATGATTGGACATCCTCTGATTACTCTAGTACCAGTGAAGTGGACACTGAAGATGAAGAAAGTGAGGTTGATGTTTCAGTCATGGATATCCTTCCAGTCACACCAACTCATGACCCCATAAAATTATCTGAAGAAGAAGTTGATGATCGTCTCCAACAAATAAAGATTGGTGATGTTGTGATGGAGAGTGAGAAGGAATCCTACCTCCAGCTCTTTCGAAGGTACATACACATATTCACTTTTGATTACAAGGAACTCCATCAAGTAAGTTGGGTAGAACATTCTATTGAGCTGGTAGATGGTGCTAAGCCCATAAAGCAAATGCCATATAGAATGAATCCTAATTTTTCTAAGACTGTAAAAGAAGAAATAGATAAGTTGCTTGATGCAGGATTCATATTTGCTATGGAGAATTCAGAATGGGTTTCTCCCATTATGATCTCAATAAAAAAATGGGAAGCTACGCATTTGTGTTGATTACAGAAGCTCAATAAGGCAACAAAGAAGGATCATTACCCTCTTCCATTTTCGATCGATCTTGGGCGAAGTAGGCTGCCAAGAGTGCTATAGTTTCTTTGATGGATATAAGCAGCTACAACCAAGTTCGTATAGCAGAGAGAAAGATCAACCAAGACCACGTTCACCACTCCTTGGGAACGTTTGCTTATAGAGTTATGCCTTTTGGGTTGTGTAATGCTCCAAAGAACATTCTAGCATTTGATGAATAGGGTGTTCAAATCCTACATTGGGACCTTCATCGAGTATTTCGGATGATTTTTGCATCTATGGGAGCAAGTTAGACCACTGCACTGACGGATGGAGACAAAGATTTCAAAGGTTAGATGAAGCACAAGCCTCACTAAACCCTACAAAGTGTGTCTTTGGATGTTCTAAAGGTGTTTTGTTAGGGCATGTTGTATCCAGAGATGGTATTGGTAGTGCGATCCTGGTAAAGTTACAAAAATCAAAGATTTACCATTTCCTATAAATAGAAGTAAGTTGAGATCATTTTTAGGCCATGTGAGTTACTATAGAAGGTTCATCAAGAATTTCTCAAAGATTGCACACCACTAACCCAGATTCTTGAAGAAGGATGTTACTTATGAACCGAAATAAGGCGCATGAAGCTTTTGACAATCAAGGAAGCCCCGGTGTCTTCACCTGTTTTGAAGAATCCAGATTGGAGCAAGCCATTCATTGTGTACACTTATGCCTCAGATGCAACGACTAGGAAGTACTTTGAGCCAAAAGGATGAAAATGGGAATGAACATCCAATTTACTTTGGGAGCAGACAAATGAGCAATGTTGAGGTAAATTATACTGTAACTAAAAAAGAGGCTCGCTATCATTTTTGCTGTAAAGAAGTTTAGAAATTACTTGCTAGGGCAAAAATTTTAGTTATGTGAGATCATCAAGCTCTAAAATATATTGTAAATAAGCCTAACCCATTAGGGAGGATATCAAGATGGATAATTTTGCTACAAGAATTTGAATTTGATATTATAGATAGGCCAGGAAAGAATCATGTCAATGTAGATGCACTCTCTCGAGCCTATGATGGTTTAGGATCATCTTGTGATGATGATGATTTCCCGGTGCAGCCTTGTTATCCCTTGCACAATCCCTAGTGAATACATAGATATTTGGAATTATCTGAATGAATTCAAGTTTCCTGATGGTGCCAATGCAAAGACTAAGAGAAAGATTACTCAAGCCAGTCGTCCATATTCTATTCTGCATAGAGTATTATTTCGAATAGGACCTGATGGACAGTACAAGAGGGCAATTGGACGTGATCAAGGGAAGGAACTGCTAGAAGAATTCCACAATGGTACATGTGGAGGGCACTTCTCTAGACAACTTACAGCAAGAAGGATCTTGGATGTAGGTTATCACTGGCCCACTCTTTTTAAAGATTGTTATAATTATTGTAAGACATGTGATATTTGTCAAACACATGGTAACCGTAAGACTTCATCAGCTCCATTATGCCCTATTCTTCCACTTGGTCCCTTTGAAAAGTGGGGAATAGACATTGTAGGTCCACTTCCAACTACCTCACGCCAAAATAAGTATATTGTAGTTGCCACAGATTATTTAACCAAGTGGGTTGAAGCTAGGCCATTGAAAACAGCTTCCATGGATGAAGTGGCAAGGTTCATATATGAATGCATTGTCACCAGATTTGGTTGTCCATTAGAAATTGTAATAGATCAAGGAAGCCACTTCATTAATGAGGTGGTAGAAGCCCTAGTCAATAATTTTTCTATTAAGCACAGGAAGGAAACAACATACAAGCCAAGCACAAATGGACAGGTGGAATGAACAAATTTTGTGTTGTGTCAAATTCTAGCAAAAGATGCAGCCTTGCAGTACATAAGTGGGATAAAAGGATTCATGCAGCATTGTGGGCATATAGGGCAACATCAAAGTCGATAGAGGATACTCCCCATTTCGGTTGGCCTATGGCATTGATCCGATTCTTCCTATTGAGTTTGATATTCCCACTTTGTGAGAGTTATGAAAAATGAAAGGATGGATGAAAGTAATTCAAAAAAGAAAGGTTGGTACATCTTCATTTGCTAGAGGAAATGAGGGAAATAGCAAAGGATACAAGCCATAAGAAGAAAATGAAGCAGAAGGAATACTTTGATCAAAAGATCCGGTGGTCTCCATTTCATGTGAATGACTTGGTTCTAGTATATGATTCCAGATACAAAAAAAGAAGACAGAGAAAATTTCTTCCAAAATGGATGGGGCCCTACAAAATAGTAGCTGTGCATGAAAATGGTACGTACCGACTGGAGGAATTGGATGGCACTCCCATTACGAAATGGGTCAACCACGACAAGTTGAAGATTTTCCAAGCACCAGAATAGTCTACTCCGAGGATGGAGTAGAAGCTAGGAAAGGGGAAGATGTCGACACTAAAATTTTCCTCCGTAATTTCTATTTCATTAATGTATGTATTAGGAATAGGATGTTGTTAAGTATAATTAGTAGTAGCGTTTGATAGAAGATAACGGCGCCGTTAGTACGGTGCCACCAATAATGTGGAGTACGGTAATACCAAAGTACAATAGGAATGTTGTAAAAAGTAAATATTTATCGTAAGTGGTCCAGTAATGTTAAAATGTCAAAGTTTGGGTAATTAGAGAAGTAGGGTCTACATGATTAGGAATTAGAAATATTATATTGGTAATAAGGACAAGGAGTGAGGTCATAAATATTTTGTGTATTTTATTTGTAAAAGTCTATAAATGTGGAACCCATGTAAAATGATAAGGTTTATCTTATCTTAAAAGATAAGCTTACATGTACAGATAAGAGTTAAGGTATGGAATATGATTCGTCAGAGTGGATTTCTTATCCTATCTTAGAGATAAGATGGATAAGCCTGGAAGTTCTATAAATAGAGAGGCTACCCCCTCATTTAGCATAGAAGGAAGTAGTGAGAAATATTGTAGGAAGTGTGCAAAGGAAGCCATCAGTTTAAAGGTGTGTTGAAGAAGCCATTAAGAGGTGTAATTGTAAAGTTTCTCCCATAGTCTTGGTGAAATGAAAGTGAAGTCAATAACACTTGAAGTACCTCATGGGTGAGATTGTAACAATTTCATGTTAATATTATAATTTACTTTGATATTTCAGATTTGTCATCATTCCGTCTTATCATAGTCGATGGTATTCTTGTGTTATGTTGTTGTTTTGTTTCCAGATTACATCCACCAAACTAAAGGTTATGCATTAGTAAATAATCATAGCATGAGGAGTTCCCGGTGAAGAATTATCATAGTGCCGGATTGGTGATGACAGTCTCTCCTTGAATTACCTTGTGCTCATGAGGGATCGGGATGAGACTAAGGGACTTGATGTAATTCTTCACAAGGGTGTTGATGTGCTTACACTATGAGTACCATGTTTGGTTCTTCTCTGTGGTGGTGGAGATGATCACCTATATCTTGACTAGAGATTCCAAATTGTTTTCTATGAATTTAAATGGATCTCCGACCTCTTTCTTGACTTATTCCTCGAATGATTTCAACAGATCATCTTTTGAAGTATATGGATTCACCGTCATTGTCACCCCAATTTTTGGATCTAGGCATCCACCTCTTTCTGCATCTTTTCAACATCCTCTTCATATGTTTGTAGCTTGCCAATGGAACGCTTGATTAGTTCATACCATGTGAACAACACTTCGCCCAAACTTGAGAAAAATAATCTTCCATTGTTGATAACACACCTTTAACCACCGTAAGGCATGGATGAACTTTTCCCATGTCCATGACTAAAGGATACACTTGGTCCTAAAGTGATCTTTCTCGGCCTCGATTTCCTCTTTGATTGTGAGCACTTTCATCATTTTTTCATCCATGTATTTGTATAAGGTTATCATCTCTAAGCAACGTCTTTCCTCTCTCAAGAATCATGTCCACCCATTTTCATTTTCTTTTCCTTGCATGGTGAATGCTTGGGTCTTCCTAATGTACTTGAGGATCATGAGGCGGAGAACGTGGATAATTGGATGAAAATTGAATAGTAATTTCTAGCCAAAGTGGTGGTATGAAATGACATTCTCATATGTTGACTCCTTCTAGTAGTTTAATTATGAACATCGTGAACATGTCGTTCACCCTATCGTAGTGTTGATTTCTTTCCTACAAGTCTAATTGAGGATATCTTTTGAATGCGGAGCCTTCGAGGAACATTATGTGCATTGGTCAAACCATTGAATGATCTTGTGCTCGTAAGGGGGCATACAAAATATATGAAGTCATGAAAAATCTCTTAGAAGCATGGACACAAGCAAATGGAAATGCAAGCCTTCACTTATGAGTTATCCCTAATCGATCATATGATTTCCCGAATGTTGATAGTGATGAAGAGTTCCATCTAATTTTGAAAATGCTTTGTACTCTCTTCATCCATGACTCGAATCGGAAGGATGATCATATCGAGAGAAAGTGTTGTGAAACTCATTACGGGAGAGAACTTTTAGGACGTGATTAGGCTTCCTCTCATGTTTCATCCAAGATCCCAGAGTGAGACCATAGAGATATGAGTTAGTCTTGAATCACTCTGAGGTTGTGAAATAATTTGTGATTATGACCATCTCCTTCTTTATTGGAATGTGCAAACTCTTTGAAATAGCCCTCGGGTTGAGCAATGCCATGATGGAATTTTCATATGTGTTGATCATTCTAGTATTTGGCTCATAGTGCTAGGCACAAGTCAACACTAGCTCGATGTTTTGTAGGGACTGAGGATGGCCACTACTAGCATACAAACCGCTAGTAAATATGTTTTCTTCCATTGGTTCCCTCAGCCCACCGAACATTTTGTGTTTAAGTTCTTCCAGGTCCATATGTGTGATATTGGTATCACCCACATTCGAGTAATCTATTGTGAGATCCGAAATGGGCTCTAGGCCGGTGAATTTCATCTTCATGATGGTAAAAATAAGCGATATGAGTCACTATGGAGGTGGTAGCAACTTTCTGCAATCAAACCAAACACTGTTATTTTTAAAAAGTTGGTCTTAAGAGATGTTATTTTGGGCGGTGTGCTTTTTAGTCTTATTGCTTCCATCAAGTGTTTCTTTCATGTTCCAAGATTATCATAGGTACTTGAGGGTCAATTCAGAGAACTTTCCATTTTTGAAAAAAAAAAAAATTGGATTTTTTTCTTTTTCAACCCATGTGCCCTAGTTTTCAGTTTGTGTAACTTTCGTTGTTCTTCTCTTAGAAAGACTTTCCTTTTTCAAAAAATTACTAAAAATGGAAAGTGTGAACTAGTGGCAATTACTATTTTTAGAATCTGAAAATCACAATTTTGGATTGTCAAGAAAATTACGGATTCTTTCGTGGTTTTTGCTCTTCGATCACTACTCATATTTCTAGCTCAACCCGCTTTACGATTTGACGACAAATGGCGAAAAAGAACTCTATGGAAGACATTTTTTTAATGGCTCTGTAAAAAATATAAACCACATTCAATTTTTTTTTCTATGAGGTTCTGGTGAGGGATATCTACCCAAATATTCATAGATATTGGGCACATGGTTTGGAAGATATGATAATTTTATAGTTTTAGAGCCTAGGGTTTATGGCACTTCATACTCTTGAGTTTTGCTTGAAAATCTCTTACAGTATTCACTTTGTAGTAGTGTTGGGAGATTATTAAAAGATGATGGATGTGTCTTATAAGGTTTGGAATTAGAAACAATGGAGGATTGGGGGAGAATCCAACAAATGAAGAAACTTTATGTGTGCGTGAAAGAAGAAGCTAGTGGCGGCAAGACGACAACACAAAAAAATTGTGTATTTTTTGTTTTGGAATGAGTCACACTTTTGTGCACCACTTGCACCAAGGTCTTGGTGCACTTGGTGAAAAACATTACGCCCCATCCCTATTGTGCCAAGTGTCCGTGCGTGATCGGTAGTTAGGCTTTAGTGGGGGGCTTAAAAATAGCACTTTTTTGGTCTTTCGAGGTCACTTGTTGAACTAGGGGCTTAAAAGGATGGGGCCACATTTTCTTGCACCTGTTGCACCAAGGATTGGTGCACTTGGTGCAAAAATTTCACCCCATTCTGATTGGGCCACATGGCGGAGCTTTGTTGGTCGAGCGGGGGATAGGAAATGAAGCACAGGGGCTCAACTTGTGAGAAAGTGCTTAGATGACATCATGTTTGGGTCCAAGGGATCATTTAAGAAGGGGGCACATTTTCTTACACCTGTTTCACCAAATATTTGGTGCACTTGGTGAAAAAAATTGTGTCACTCTCCCATTTGTTGGATTTCAAGCCCTGAAAATTGACTAATCTAATTGAAGTTTTACCTTGGAGATCTATTTGTCGAGACCATATATCGAGCTCCATGAGGATTTTTTTGGTGAAATATTATATGATTCCACATTAAAATAACCTTAAAAATACAGTGGTGGGGTATCATCTCATTATTTTATAATGTTCTCCCTAAAATATAGGATTTTTGTTCTGACTCCAAGGTTGTGCATGTAAAAATCTGGTGTTGAACTTAATGTGCCTAGGTGTCATGAAAAATATGATTTTACCATCTTCTAGGTATCTGAAATACATTTATGAAGATATTTTGGTTTACTCCTAACTCTTTCCAGAGCTCCCATAATTAGTTCCTGAATCTTAGGGGTTGTTCTCGCACCGTGCACTGCCTAGGCCTCCAAGACCCACTAATGCTTTGAAACTGCTCCAAAACTTCTAGAACCTCCCATAATCTTCCAAAACTGATTGCACAATGATCCTAACTCTTTGATATTCCTCCCTAATTAATTTATGGTTTTTCCCACTCCAGGGGGGTGAACCAGCTTCGATAACATCATAACATGGCCTTTCCCATGCTTGTTAAAAGGCTTGTCTTGATGGATCTTGCTTTAGAAGAACTTGGAAAGACTGGGTAACCCTAAATTACCTATGAAAAAACTTTAAAAATTCTTTTGATTGCTTAGGAGAGAGGGGATATGACTAAATCTATGATTAGGGTAATAAAAAGGATGACTCGTAAATGACCTTTAGATAAAAAAATTTAGGTAGGGTATGGTTGTCATGCTTGAAAATTGGGAATTTTCCTATTGCACTTTTGCATGACAGCATGTGGATATATATTGGGGACATTTCATGGATCAAGTGCATCGAGGACATCACATGAGAACTCCATAATCTTCGTTCATAACATCGACCAGTGCCTTATCCATTGGGCCTTGCAGAACACACACAACTTGTAAGAGATAGCTAGAAAGGGACAACACACACACACAATAGAAGGGAAACACACCACACAATGGGAAAAGGGGAAACAAACCTAAATCACCTATAATACAATGCGGGGGACAACCCACTTTTACCGATCATACTAATTAAAATATTTCCCACGGGAAACTCCAATGGTGTTCCATCCTGATATGATAGAAGGAATACATTTTCTCTACAAGCCTCATGAGTCGGGAATGGGCCAACCCATAGAGAATCGACTTCCAATGGCTCCCTTTTGGTTCTCTTCTCTTGTCCCAAATTAGAACAAGATCTCTCGACATTGAAATATCGGCCTTAGCCTTCTTCTCAAATATCTTCTTCACTTTCAATTGATGTTCTCTAGTGCAATCCACCACTCTTAGCCTATTTTCTTCTAGCTTCTCAAGAAACAAAAATCTCATGTCGGTTGAATCCTCATACTATTCATCTTATACTCCCCAGAGCAACTTGAGAGCTGGCATCTCAATTGTGACTAGTATCTTAGCTTCGATCCCATAAAGCAACTGGAATGGTGACATGTTAATTTTTTCCTAGGTGTTATCATGTTTGCCCATAGAGCATCATAAAGCTTCTTGTGCAAATTCCTCTGATTTTCATCCACAAGATTTCAAACTATGGCTACAAGGTTCTTGTTGTTTGACTTGGCCTAACCATTCCCTTGCGGTAATAGTTCAATGAATGAGATAGGGAGATACCATAGCCATAGCAGAACTCAGTCAATTCTCTTGAAGAAAAATAGGTGGCATTATCTTCTACGGAACTCTAAAACTTACTATGATGTTCTCCTTGATGAAATTACATATCATTTATTGTTGTCCCGATTGACAGAATGGCCTCCACCCACTTCGTGAAGTATTTTATCAATGTGAGCACATATGTATGACTTGAACTTGAGTCGATTCAAAACACAAATGAAATTCATTCCCCACTAATGAAATGGTTCTTGAATTACATTCGACACGAGGGAAGTGCTATGAGTTATGGTCTCCCAACAAACTACTAGAAAACTTCACATTTGAAAACCCATTCTTGAGTATCCACAAAGAGAGTAGTCTAATAGTATCTTCCTCGTAGAATCTTGTGAGCGAAGACCATTTTCAAAAATTTCCCACCACAAGCTTGATCATGATATGCTTTCAAGAGTTTCTCTTGTTGTTCTTTATCAACACATCGAAGAAAGCATAGATTGAGGCCTCTCTTGTAGAGATCATGATTCAAGATGAAAAACTTGGCTTCTTTTAGTTTGAGTGTGCTCTGCTTGTAATCAAGATGGGTGGGACATTCACCATAGGTCAAGTAATAGACAATATCCGCATACCATTCATCGGTGGTATTTACAAAGAAAACTTGCGGACTATCTTCAAAGCACTTGGAACAAATACAATCATCACCACCATGTTGAGATTAGAGAGCCTTATTTTCAGAAATCAATTTACACAAACCATTCCCCATGACCAAGTTGGAAGGTTGGATGTCTAGATCATACTCTTGAATTTTTGCAACCCAATTTCCTCTCTTGGCTCCAGGGTCTTGTTGAGTTAGGATAGACTTGATTTTTGTACCTGGAACCATCACTATGGTGTGAGAATTGAATATGTAGAATCTGAAATTCATCACTTTGCTTTGACCACTTCATAGGAATGGTTTTCCAACCTGCATAGTTCATCACACAATTCTTCAATGGACAACTCATGAAATCAATAGGTGCTTCTATGCCTCCATCATTCTTTTGGACCAATATGGCAGAGAGCGTGTGTTTAGAGGCATAGCAATACATGATGAAATCTTTCTCAAAATTGGGGCATACCAAGGTTTGAGCTTTGCAATGGCTCTCTTGATTGCTTCAAATTTCACTTTTCCATCATCACTCCATTTAAAAATTTCCTAGGGATTCATCATGGTGGTGATGTGTTTAGTCAACTCTATAAATTTACGGACAAAGTGTTAAAGGAAGTTTACTTTTCCAAAGAAGGAATGGACTCCCTTCTTGTATGTGGGTAGGGACAAGGCTTGGATGTATTTCACTCTTTCTAGATCAATGCTCGCCCCTTGCTTGTTTACAATGTGCCCCAATGAGTCTTCCTTAAATGACACTAGAAATACATTTTTTCGATTAAGAGATATACCATGTTTTTGGCATCGGATGAGAACCTACTCCAAGTTCTCAAAGTGAACCCTTTACCTCTTTGAGAATACTATTAATTCATCAAGATAGATGATGATGCAATGTTTTATATCTTTGAACGTTAAATCCATTTCTCTCTAGAATTTTGCCCCAACATTGATCAAACCAAAAGGCATTCTGTTGTATGCAAAATTGCCCCATGGAGTAGTGAAGGTTGTCTTACTCCTATCCTATTCCACCACTTTGATCTGATTGTATCCTCGAAACCATTAAGCGCTTAAATCATCTCTAATCTAGTGAATACTTGCGTAATGTGGTCCATGATATGAAGTGGGTAATTTTCCTTAAGCAAAGCTTGGTTCGATTACATAATTCCACACAAATTATTATCTCTCCATTTTTCTTCTGCATAGGGATAGTATTCGCTACCCACGTGGAGTGGTGGATATGGAATATTATTCTTGCATTCATCATCTACAAAACCTCCTCTTTGATGTTGTCAACAATTTTTGGATTATACGGCCTTTTCTTTTGCTTGAAAGGCTTAGAATTCAGCTTCAAAGGGATTGAGTGATGTATTTCCTTTGGTTGGAAGGACTTGAGATCATCATAAGAATAAGCCCAAAAATCTGAATACTTACTCAAAAAAAAACAAACCTTATCTTTTCCTCAATCTAACAACACTTTCCAATATTGATCATCCTCACCGCTTTCTGTGGTGCCAATGTTTTCTTTCTCAAAATCAGTTAGGCACCTAGAAGACTACTTTGTTTTCTCTTGGATAAATCTATCATTCTTATCAAACAAGTCCTCTAGAGAGACAAGACCTTTTGGGATTTTATTTCCTTTAATCTTGATTACACCTTTGGTATCCACACCTTTTATTCCTTCTTTAAATCCTTCTTCTACTTGACTCCCGGTGTGGGTTTTTGCTAACTTTGTAGAAGAGATTTCTAAAATTATCTTTTTGTTCTAAGAAGGTGAGGAGTTATTAATCATCATTAAAAACTTTCCAGTGATTTAAGTTGTGTAGCATGCTTGGTCAAAACACCATTTCAATTGTCACCTTATCCTTATCAAAGGATGGATGAGCATTCACCAAAGAGGCTAAAGCTGCAAGTGAGTCTGCTTTTTCATTTTTCTCTCGCAGAGATTTGCTTGTATAGAGAAAGCATCGAAGGACTAGATATAATCCCAAACTTTGTTTCTATAATGTTTGAGCCTTGGATTACTCACCCGATACTCGATTTATTAATTTTTTTACTATTAATTTTGCATCACCCATACATTTCAACTACTTGATTCCCATGTCTTCACTACACTCATTCCCAAGAGAAGAGCTTCGTACTCTATTGTGTTATTTATATTATCAAATTACAACTTACAAGAAAATTGATAAAACTCACATGAGGGGAAGTTAACACAATGCTTGATCTTATCAAACAAGTCCTCTAGAGAGACAAGACCTTTTGGGATTTTATTTCCTTTAATCTTGATTACACCTTTGGTATCCACACCTTTTATTCCTTCTTTAAATCCTTCTTCTACCGACTCCTGGTGTGGGTTTTTGCTAACTTTGTAGAAGCGATTTCTAAAATTATCTTTTTGTTCTAAGAAGGTGAGGAGTTATTAATCATCATTAAAAACTTTCCAGTGACTTAAGTTGTCTAGCATGCTTGGTCAAAACACCATTTCAATTGTCACCTTATCCTTATCAAAGGATGGATGAGGATTCACCAAAGGGCTAAAACTGAAAGTGAGTCTACTTTTTCATTTTTCTCTTGCAGATCGCTTGTATAGAGAAAGCATCGAAGGACTAGATATAATCCCAAACTTTGTTTCTATAATGTTTGAGCCTTAGATTACTCACCGATATTGATTTATTACTTTTTTACTATTAATTTTGCATCACCCATACATTTCAACTACTTGATTCCCATGTCTTCACTACACTCATTCCCAAGAGAAGAGCTTCGTACTCTATTGTGTTATTTGTATTATCAAATTACAGCTTACAAGAAAATTGATAAAACTCACATGAGGGAAAGTTAACACAATGCTTGATCCATATCCAAGACTAGAATGACTACCATAAAACTCCATTTTCCATAGATTGTCTCCTTCATCTTCTGTGAGAAGTGGAAAATTCTCATCCCTTTCTGATGTGAAGAAGTAATTGCCTAACCCACTATCTTGAAACGAGATGTTTTCTCTTGGGTCCTCTGATTTCTGAACCGTGTATTTCATCTTCCGCATAGGCAATAACTTCTTCATCTCTCCCTTCACTGGAATGGTCATAGAGGACCAATCCATCTTGATTTCACTACCCATTCTCTGCAAAAAATTCTCAAAAGCATCCCAAAAGATGTTGGAATGTCTGCTACTGAAAATGGTGAGCAACACTTTTTCTTAGGAAAATCAGCTATGGCCACTTGATCATATGTTATCCTTCCTACCAATGGAAATTCTTTGTATTCCATGGAGTATCAAGAGCCATTGGCATGGGTTCGAGTAAGACCTAAGGAATTTTATACCTTGACAAGCATAACGTTGTTATAGGCTCTATAATCTATGACATAATTGTTGATTTGATAACCTTTGACAAGAAGGGATAGGTAGAAAGGTTGTACTTTATTGGTCTTTGATGAGCTAAAATCTAACATGTTCTATGAGGAAGGTGTAGATGGTGTAGGGATCATACCTTTAGCACTGGGGTTTGCAACATTAGGCTTTGGGTTACCATTTCGGATGGTATTAAAAATCTCTCAAACCGATCCGGTGTGTTTATAAATACTCCATCTCCATGATATGAAATTTGGTTATGTTTGCATGATCAACATAATAAAATAGAGATGTAGAGGTTGAAGGTGAGGTTCCAGAAATGGTAGAGGTTTTAAATGTTGTGGATGATACTACTTTACGAGCTGAGGTCTCTTTGGTAGATGTGGTAGCAAGTTTGGAAGGAGATGGGGAAGTAGGCTTTGTTGAGGTTTTGGATGATTTTGTAGGAGTAGCATTTGAAGAAAAATTATTCTTAGAAATTTTAGCACTAGGAGAGGAACCAAAGGACTTACTTGATGTGGCAATAGGCCTATTTCTTAATGATGGGTCTAATTTATCTTTGGCCAAATCCATAGATAATGAGAGTGGTGATCCTCTACTAATGATCTTTTTCTATGGGATCTCAACGGGAGGATTTTCTTTCTTCTTCTTTGTAGTGGTTACCAAAGATGAATCTCCTTTCTTTGATTGTGCCCAAGTTAAAAATCGTGCACAAGAATTTTGGTGCTTCTTTGTTTTCATTGTCTTCACTTGCTTAAACATATTCAATAAGACAATTTTGGTTATCACCATCAACTTCTTGGAATTCGAGGTACATTCCATCATCACCCTCTTCTTCTTCTTCTATATCTTCAATTTTTACTTCCTCTTCTAGTTCTTTGGTTTCACAGTATCGTAGACCGAGAAAAGATTCAAGGGCAAGCCGAAGAGGAGGTAGAGTGATTCTTGATCGGTTCGTAGGATTAGGCTTCCTTGGAGAATTTTGCATGGTGATTTGAGATAGTTGTTTCTTCAAGGCATCATGTCATTTGCCATCTTCTAGATCATAGGATCGGTGTGGGACAAGATTGAGATGTGACCTTTATAATTTCCAGTAGCACCCTTCACCTTGTCAGCCAAGATTAAATAATCTTTTGTCTCGATCTCATAATCTTGTGCTTCTTTCAAATACATAGGTTGGGACCTTTTGAGGAAGAAACCAACTTCCGGTGGAAGGGCACTAATGAAGAACCTTTTTAGATTGTTATTAGGAGGCACATCATCTTTAGGGATCCTCCTAATTATATTTTATATTTGGCCACAAAATCTCCCATCGACTCGGATTGTTCCTTCTTCATTTGCACCAATTAAACCGGGAGATCTTGTTAGTCCTATGTAGACTTAAGCATGTGCTCATATTTGCTCCTTATATCTTCTCAAAGGCAAGTGATGGACCTTGTGGAAGCATTTAGAACCATTTGACATCCTTCTCTTGTATTAATTCTACAAAAAAAATTGACTGATACATCTTCGTGTGCCACACCCAATACGCTGATTAGTGCTAATACATGCTCCTAGGGGAGTTGAGAACCATCTCCTATGAATTTTGGAAGTTTTTTCTCGAAACTTTTGGTAGCTCATGGAGTGGTTGTGGAAGGGAAAGTGGGATGGTGTTTCTGCCCCATGGTACATTTGGCATACGTCCTTCACGATCTGCCATTGCATCTCTGATCCTAGCTTCCAACCTTTCTAAGGTTGCAGCTTCAGTTGTTGATCTTGTGTCTAGTTCATCTTGAACTCTTTCAATCTCATCGAGCTTTGGGCTCTTATCTCCACTTCAGCTCTTTCTTCTCTTCATCAATCTTCTTCTTCGGTCTCAACATCGGTGAATTCTTTGATGTTCTCGTTGATATTTGGAAACTTCACGTTTAGTGGGTTAATGACTCTTGGACTTCCAACTTGGATTTCTAAGCAGCTCTTGTATTCATTGAAATTCTTTGAAGATGGGGTCGGTTTGTTCTCCTTTCCTTTGTTCACGAGTGTACCTTTGATCCACTATCCTAAAAATTCAAAAATGATTTTAAGCTCTTCTTTGAGGTGTTTGGACTCTTCTTGCTCTTTCTAACTCAATTGTGCACTATTCTTCAAGGTCCAAGACTCTCGTGGCAATGAAGTACTATGTTAAGATTTTTCTATTATGCCAAATGGATTCCCTCAATTCGGAAGTGATGTATTCTTAAATATGAAACATCAGTTCACATCTTTAAATGGGAGGGTTGTCGGGTATAGCCATTGATGGAAGGCATAAGACTCTTAATTTTCTCAAATTCTAGAATTTTTTATTTTTAGATATCTGATTTTGTTTGGATTTTTATGGTTGTATGTTGGGTGCAGATTGTTGCCAAGCCTACCCCATGATGGGCACCAAAAATATTGGCGAGAAAAATATTCAGGGGACAGATTGATGGGTTTCTAGCCAACGCTAGGTCCCTCTACTTGGGTGGTGTAGCTCCACTTTATTATGAATGAACAAAAATAATAAATTCATTGTTGGTCGAGAGGTCAAGGATCCAATGAGCACACTCCACTACACCCATGGTAAATGCTTACAATGAATTGTAAGGGAAGAATTTTGGAAGATAGGGAGAGGAGTTAGAGAATTTAGACAAGGAAAATTAACCTGTGAGTAGAAAATCAGATTCTCACCAGAGCCAATTAGAAAGTTCACATCCACAATTATTTAGAAAGAAACAACAAGATTATTATGCCAACGGCTAGAGGAAACCATGCACACAAATTTTCACACATTCATAAGCCATGAAAAGAAACAATCCCTTTCTTTATTGTCATTTTTATCAAGTTGTACAATGCAGAAATGGAGGAAAAATGGTGAAGGAAAGTGGAAGAATGTTATCTCTCTTGTATTTCTCAATAGATCTCTCTCTTGAGTACACAAAATTTACAACCCTTAAGAATGAGAGTCTCACTAAATTATATAGAACTATAAGTGACCTTTCAGATGCCCCCACATAACTCTTCATTTCCTTATTCATCTCGTGACTTTTCATCATCCTAAGACTTAGGAATTAAGTTCCCTTTTTATAAAATAAAGGGACTTTTACAACTCAACTTTATAAATTCACTTTAATGAATAAGATGAAATATCATGATTACACATAATGAATAATTAGAAGAGGGGAGAAGAAAGGTAAGAGGGGGAAATAAATAAGAGGGGAGAGAGAGTGTGTTATTCCAAAGACAACCCTTCTCTTGAAGGACTCTTAGGAAGTGTTCTTGGAAAAAATTTGATGCCCTTAAACTCCTTGTTGAATCTCGTCACTGCTGGAATTACCTTACATTCATGAGGGATCGAGATGAGACTAAGGGACTTGATGTAATTCCCAGAAGGAAGAGTATGTGCTTGCACTCTAAGTACCATGTTTGGTACTTCTCTGTAGTGGTGGAAATGATCACTTGTATCTCGGCCAAAAATTCTAAAGTTTTTTTGTGAATGAAAATGGATCTTCGACCTCTTTCTTAACTCCGGTCCTTGTATGATTTCAATAGATCATCTATTGAAGTATCTGGATTCACTTCGGCATCCCAAGTTTTCAGATCTAAGCATCCACCTCTTTCTACATCTTCGACATCCTCCTCATATGTTTCCATCTAACCGATGGCATGTTTGATCTATTCATTCCATTTAAAAAACACTTGGGCCAAAACTTGAGCCAAATTGTCCTCTTCCGTTGAGAACACATCGTTAACCACTAGGAGGGATGACTGAATAACTCTACCCATTTCCATCACTAGAGAATACACTTGATCCCGGTGATATTTCTCAACCTTAATTTCCTCTCTAGTTTTGATCACTTTCATCGTTGTGTCGTCCATAAATTTTTATAAGGTTATGAACTTTGGAAGCAACGTGTTTCCTCTCTCAAGAATCATGTCCACCCATTTTTCATTTGATTATCCCCGCATGTGAATGTTTGGGTCTTCTGATGGAATCAAGATTAATTCTACTTACTTTGGGTGACTTATTTTAAAAGGACAACATTGGCGGCACTAGGATCAAGAAGCACTTGGACATATGAAGTGAGAGTATGAATGTGATCTTCTACTTCATCCAAATTTTCCTTGTACTCTTTGATCCTTGCAACTAAGAGAGTGGATGACTTATAAAACAAATGTAGATCACCCCCAAACATCATAAGTACAAGTGGAATGGTGCCCATTTCATAGTCGGTTGGGTTCATCTCCTCAATGGTCTTTGTTGATGCGGAATCATAGCAGCCCTTAACTTGCCTAGTTTGAGATGGGTCATTCGGCGTGATTACACAACATGGAGTTGCCGTGAAGTGTGGGACATTACAAATCAAAAAAATCTCTAGAGAAGGCCAGTTCTTTCTCCTAACCTTCCTGCCACTAACTACTCCAAGTGTACACCAAACTACTCATTGATCCTAAACTACAGCTTCCAAGGGGAGAGGGATAGAAAGATGCATAAAAGTAAAGCCTACACTAAAGCATTGATACACCAAGAGAAGGAGTGTTGATCACTTGCCCTATCCTATAAAACAATGAAAGAGATGAACCTATAATGGGTGGACTTGCACCATAGACTAAATTACATCTAATACATCATTCCCGAATGAGCACAACACACCAAAATCATGTAATAACCAAGCAAATGCATAGATTAATCTCGATTTTGACCGAATCTAGGGAATTGTTCATGGTTTCCAAATTTTGGAGGTTCAAAACCACTAAAGTACTTAATTTCATGATTCCATGTTGTAGATCTTCTCCTTACGATTTTGATGACTATTCGTTTGCAAGAATAAGACATCCAGGGCTCAAGATATGTAATTTCAGAGTTTGAGGCACTTGTAATTTTGGGGTTTAAAAATCCTTTGAAAATACACCTTTTATAGCTCAATTATGCTTATATTGCAAAGGTATCTCTCTCATATTTCCAATGACTATAATTTTGCGTCATTCCGACACACCTAGCTTGAGATACAAAGAATTTGAGTGAAGGAAGGTTTTCATGTCTTCACTGTGCATTGGCTCGTCGAGCTACTCCGCGAGTTGGGTGAGTTCCTTTTTGCATTGGATCCTATAAGCCCTCCTCCATTTATTGGTTGGGCCATATTACACCATGGATGAGTTATCCTACCAACCACCACCGAGCTACTTAGTCCCATCACCGAGCGAGCTTCCTTGCTTACATGCCAACTCAGCATATTCTTCATTTGGTGAGATATTCTGCGTGGCCCACAAGCTATTTCAACCATCATTCCCATCAATTTAGTCAATCAATCCACATCTCCATGTCATTAACCATTGATAAGCTTGGTCCCTATGCTATAAATAATACATCTTCGATCCCACCTCTTGAACCTATCGTGTGGCTTCTCCCCGCATTAGATGGGTTTTCATGCATTTCACCATCATGTTAGACCAGGGGTGATTCCACCTACATTGTTTTCATAGCTCAAATTTTAACCCAATCCATGTGGCCACTCGACGGTTTTCCTTGGTGCTTAAATTGACTTTCGACCTAGCTCGTGACTCTTGGCCCACCGACCGAGCTTACCCTTCGCACTTCGAATCCCGCCATTTTCGAGAGATTCGGACATTTTTACCTCGAGAGGGGTTACTGTTCACCAATTCTTAGCCTCCTAAAACCATGAATCCTCGAAACACCAAAGTCTGAAATTAGGACTTCGGTTTTAATTTTCCCACTTCGGGCTTGAGACATTCCCCTCTTTGAATGTCTAGACTGTTCATCCACCACCGAGTAGCTAAAATGCTCAAAATACCAAAACCGTGAAGTTTGAAATTTGGACTTTGAGTTTCGAGTTTCTCCATGCCTTCAATGCTTTTTCCTAAAAATCCTTGAAAGTGTGATTCTCGGAAACCCAAAGGGCTTCGAGCTTTGAAGTGTTCCACTGCTCGTTCTTGGCTTTGATGACTCAATGGTGATCCCACCATCTACGCCTAGGATGTAAACTCCATGCAGGTCGACTCAGTTAACATTTTTGTGTCTTCTCCTTAGCACCTCATGGGCTCACTGTGAGTCCATTGTTGAATCTCTACCTGCGCATAGGCCCAACCCACGTTGAGCTTTCCTTCCATGCTTACCCTTTCTTTCATGATCGTCATGAACCACTCACCATTAGTTGAACCCCATCTCTGCCTATATCCTTGGTGAATCAACTCATCTCTTACTCAAACGTGCGACCTCCTCTCTAAGTATCATGATGACTTTGGCCCTCCTGTGTGCATTTCATTCAAGTTCGTGGGTCAAACCTATTTATTTCTCTGCGCGACCACACCACCATGACATGCCTTGCTAAGTTCAAGACATTGATTCTTTCCTTCTTCCAACTTGGTCCTCATGCTCATTCCATTCTTTTGTGCATAGCCAAGGGCCTCGTCCAATCATCCTTGTTACTTACGAGATTGTTGATGTCATGGCAATTTTCCTTTTACACGAGACTAAGTTACCTAATTCCACCTTGTCACGGCTCTCTCTCGGTGTTTCAGAATCAACTCAAGCCAAATTGATAGGCTTACTTCCACGCTTGTTCCATGAGCCCATTGCTCAAGTCATTTTTTCCTTGTGGCTGGCCTTCTTTTCATCTTGGATCACTCAAACTATGCATTTTATTCAAACCCAAGCCATCTTTGATTACCATGCCCTCGTTCCTCTTCCATACTTGTGGATTTCATAATCCGGTTCGGTGAGCTTTAGGCTCATTTGTTTACGTGTGAGCTCTCCCCTCAACCTACCACATGTCACACTATGGCTAAGCTGATTCAACCATGCATCAAGCCCTTGTGAGTCTGTTTCCTTATATCTCAAGCTCTCTCATGGTTTCCAGTTGCACATGACGAGTCGATCCCATCATCAATCCATCCATAGTTTGTAGTGATGAGCTCCTCTCTTTTCCTTGGCTCAACCGAGCCTTCCTCCAAAACCATGGTCTAGCTCTACAAGAAAATTTCTTAAGCATCACTCCTCGCGATGCACCTATCTTGGCCGAGCTCAAGGATCTTAGCCCTTGACCTTCTTTTCAATCATTGAACTCATGGATGGAGTTTCTTCTCTTAGTGTGAGTCGACCCGAGACCATCTATCATTAACGCTCAAATCAGCTTGCTAAGTAGCTCGTCGAGTTACTCGGTGGGTTTCTTCCATCTTTCCCTCATAATACAACCTTCCAGCTTACCGAGCTACTCAAATGAGTAGCTCGGCAAGCTATTTTTGGCTTGGTGGCCTCTTAAGGCCTAGAACAAAAAAATTTGCCTCTAGGGCCCATTTTTTAATTTTTTTGAATTTTCTTGTTCCTGGGCTTAATGAGGACTGTGTATGGGGATTTTTAGGACTCATCATAGTTTTACCATTTTGCTTGTGCGACTCGCAGGGACATCTACCTGCTAGATGTTCTGAACCAATAGCCTAGGCATATCCATTAGGCACAAAGTCACTACACACCTACAACTAAACCCAAACTTGAAGAAATCGAAACCCGAAAACCACTTGAACCGTTGAGCATGAACCATTTCTTGCACTCTCAATTTTTATAAGAAAATCTTAAAAATAAGATTTGTGAGAGTAGAAAATTGTCTTGACTTGAGACCTTCACATTTTCCCTTCTGCAACCATGTTCTGTGAGACTGAAATGGACCTGCCTCAAACCCGATTCCACTAAGTATGAAGCGCATAACTAATGATTGTTTGGTGTGTATTGCACACTGTAGAATTTTGAATAGACAATTTTCAATTTTTTACATTATGGAACTCTATTAAATTTGAATTTTATTTTTCTTCTCAAAGTTCCAATTATGACATGCGGTGAGAGTTGTTCCTTGATCTAGAAGAGGTACTAGAATTCCACTTGTGGTTAGTCTCGAAGGACTCGAAGAATGAAAACTTAGTAAAATCTATCCTTAATCCTAATTTTAGTTGCTCTACATTTGTTTTCTTTTAAAATCTGCAACTATTTCCCACAAGTATGAAATTCTTCCGAATGCGGGAGGCCTCTTTGAACACCATGTCCTATGTTGGAGCAACACAAAAGAAAACTAAGTACAAAACATAAGATCATACATGCCCAAGTAGACATGCAGAGTGTGCCTAAACACTTGTGATGCTAAAAACAAATCCTACTCCTACCCTACACTAACTGGAGACAGGAGAAACTCAAACATTTCCCGCCACCGTTAGTGTAAAGTAGTTTCCACTTTTACAACCTACGGGTATGTAGATGATTTGACATAGATTATGGTTGTGCAAATGAATGATGAAAAATTGATATAGACCCAATCTCCCACCAACCCCTAAGATATCAACCCGAACATATGAAAAACACCTCTTCAGAATGATCCACATTAAGTTCCTAGAGGGGTTGTATCTCGATGCGACTATCCTCGGCACTTTGAGACCCATCCCCATGCTTTGGATTGAACATGGCTGGTTTTGGAAACTTTGTTCCTAGATCCAACTAAGTTAGATATCGATAGGGCATGGCCTAAACCATTGGATTTTCCCACTTCTCTCGAGTTTTGATAAGAAATTCTTGATGCGAGACCTACCTGGAAGAGGTGACTATCTGTAATTGGTTCTTCTTTTTCACTCATTTACTGAGGCATAAATCAAGTGTCACCTTGGAGAATGGTATAGGAGATATGGTCTCTTCATGCTCTTTTCCTACGTGGAAATTTGGGACTTTGCCTCAACATGCAGCTCCTCGAAATCACTTGCGGCCTCCAATGGAACTATTGATGGAATGTTGAAATTGGTTGAGTATGGTTGCTTACTTGAGAGCCCCTCCACCTTTCTTAGCATGCCCTTAGGAAGATTCAATTCCTCTAATTCAAATCCAAAAGGATTCTTATTTGAAATGGGACGTGCTTACATATTCCTTTCCATGGCCATGAGAAACTCATCTATTTGAAAAATGTAGCTTCTTTCAGCATCGATATTCAATACTTGGATCACATCATATCGGAGAGGGTATCTCAGTAGATCCCTCTAAGATACAAGCTATTATGGATTGGCCAACACCCACATCAATCACTGAGGTGAGGAGTTTTATGGGTTTAGCAGGTTATTACCACATGTTTGTTTAGGATTTCGCCAGATTGCTCACCTATCACTTCCTTCAAAGAAAAGGAAAGAAGTTTGATTGGTCAGAAAAGTGCGAGTAGGCCTTTCGATTCTTAAGCAAAGGTTAACCACGGTACCCATCTTAGCAGAGTCTAGACCAGACAGAGAGATTTTTTTGTTTACACCGATGCATCACAAGAGGTTTTGGGAGCCATTCTTATGCACGAGTGTCGGGTGATTGCCTTTGATTCACGTAAGCACAAAGACTAAAAATTAATTATCCTACACATGACTTGGAGCTTACAAAGAATTATCCATGCACTTGTGCATTAGCGTCATTTCCTTTTGGGTAGACTTCTCGGGTTCATTAGAGGGAAGATATTCGGGTGCATTTTAGAGCCAGATGGTTTACTCTGTTCCATAGGTGCATCTATGTGCCTAAGTCTAGTGATCTGCGTAACTTTATTCTTATAGAGGGTCATCGAGCTCCATATGTAGCACATCCAGGAGTAAAGAAAATGCACGCCGATCTGAGGGAGTTATATTATTGGCCTATTCTTTGACGGGACATAGCAGATTTTGTTGCACATTGCCTTGAGTGTCAGAGGGTCAAGGTAGAGCATTCTCATCCCGCAGACTTTTACATCCTCATGATATTCCCGAGTGGAAATGGGATGTGATCTCCATGGATTTCATAGTAGGACTTCCTATGTCTTCTTATCATCATGATGTCATTATGGTTACTATGGATAAGTTGACCAAGGTTGCACATTTCTCACCAACCAAGGTCACCTATAATGCATAGGCCATCGCCAAAGTATTTATGGAGGACATTATTAGATTGCATGGGATTTCGAAGACCATCATCAATGACAAGGATACCATTTACACTTCAGTTTTCTAGACTTCCTTTCAAGCCGCTCTGGTACTCAAATTAATTTCAGCTCAGCTTATCATCCAGAGACAGATGGACAGATAGAGAGGGTTAATCAGGTACTGGATGACATGTTGAGGATGTATGTGATGGACCAACAGAAGAAGTGGGAATATTATCTTCATTTAGTTGAGTTTGTATACAACAATAGCTATCACAATTCCATTGGTATGGCTCCTTACCAAGCTTTGTATGGAAGACCTTACATGACACCTCTGAGTTGGGATAGACTAGATAAAAGGATTATTCTAGGACCTTATCTAAAGGACTTAGAGTAGTAGGTTGTTCTTATTAGGGATCTTTTTCACTCGCAACCACCTATGTACACCAGCTCTAGAAATGGATTTGGGGGTGAGTCATGGCATCTTAACCTAGATAGTTTCTTTGGCTTTCACTCTTATGATAGAAATGTAAAGCCAAGTTCACCATCCACCTCCTCCGAGACGTAGTAGGTGTTTGGTGGAGGAATACAGAGCGAAGATCCATTTGACTCGAGAGACAAAGACCTAGGAATTGTTCGAGGAGTGATTAAGGGCTCGCTATATGTCAGAGAATTTCATGCAAAAGAGGATTGATGAGTTTCATGACTTACGTCAGAGATCTAACACAGTAGCACAATATGAGAGTAGGTTCCTAGACCTTTTACAATATGTGGACTATCTACAAGATGAGAAATTGAAAATTAACAGGATTATTCGGGGCTGAATGCAAATATAGCATGAGCATTAGGATGATATCTCCTCCCACACTTGAGAAGGCCATTGAGAAGGCCTACTTAGCCAAGGAGAACAAGACCAGGGCATAGGAGCACCGAGATAGGAACAAGAGAAAGTTTCGGATAGGATACAGGCCTTTCAGAGTCATAGGTCATGGGGTACAACACCACCCCTAGAGGAGGATTTTGGCCTCCACCAGCGAGATTCGAGGGCTTCACCGCATCCACAAGCAGCAAACACAACATCGGGGCCACCATTGTAGAGGGATAGAAAGACTCAGAGCTTACAGAGAGGTGGTACCGTTATCCAAAATTCACCCCGGGTAAATTTTAGATAACATGCATCAAATAATCAAGTCCCGGAAAATAGATTGATTCAAGGAAAAAAATCATGTTTCTAGGGTCCCCTCGATTTTTTCTAACTCTCCGTCCCAAGAAGAAAGAGCAAGTTCTAAGAAAGGGTGAGAAAGTTGCAAAAACAAGCTTGGGCGAGAAAAATTCATGAAAATTGGCTAAGTCTCGGTCCAGCGCCCCTCGGGGACAGATTGGGACGTCAGATGCGAATCAGCCGAAAGGCCGCCAGCGGTTCGCGAGGCAAAGGGACATCCGAGCCATGGGGACGTGCAAGGACATGAAAGGGCGAACCGCCAAAGGTAAAAGCAAAATTGACTAATCTAAGCAGCGGCGCTTGGGACATCTGGGCCGTGAGGACACGAAGGATGCAAACCACCGGATCGGCCGAAACAGAGAACTTTAGCACTGGGACAAGTTGGGCCGTAGGGGGAGCCAAAGGAGCGAGAGCTAATCAAATCACGCAACGTGTCTTCGCCTAAATGGGACATGGAAGCCCGAATCGGGTGGATCGGAATTTTTGTCCCGAATAGTTTGGGACATCCAGGACAAAAGGACACGGTGGACGTGAAAAGTCGGCAAGCCCGCGGACTAATCAGAAATGCCACGTGTCACAAGGGAAAACGTCCAAAATTTCAAAGGGCAAGGTTTGAAGCGGCCCAAGCCAATAAAAAGAGGACACGTGTCCAATGGAGCAGGGAAGTGCGGAGCTTGGGGAGGAGTTAGAGAATTTGGCAAAAGTTTTGGCCAAAAACTAAAAAGCAAAGGTCTTCCCCGCGCCCCTGTTGACCAATCAATGCATGCCACGTGTCCCAAGTGGCGCGGACGCTGGGGAAAAAGTAAGAAATTTTCCAAAATTTCAAAAAGTCAAAACTTTCAAGGAAAACCCATGGACAAGGTGGAGGAGAGAGAATTTCTCATCCAATCAGCGTCGACACGTGTCGTCCAGGCGGTAGAGCGTGGGAAAAATTTTCAAAAAACCATTTTCACTGCTTTTGTGCCCTAAATCTTCAGATCACCATATCTTTCGATCCAGAGCTCGGATTTGCACGTTCTTTATATCATTGGAAAGCTTATAAAATTCTCTACATGATTCTAGGGTCAATCTTGAATTTTGGTGTAGTCTGGAGAGAGAAAGTTAAGAAACAGCTCTGACACGTGTTCATGGCCAGAAGTGACATTTCAATGACCAAATTTAACGCAGAATGGGTCGCATTCTCCTGCAATTCGGTCAAAAATGATAGGGTATGGGTTTGTAAGGTCCCCCATTCTATTTTAATGCATCTGCAGTCAATGAGGAATGGGTTCCCATGTTTTGTATGTTTTCTCTCTCCTGGGCTCGACCCATGCAATGTAAAAGCCAGATTTGGCTCATTTCTAAAGGGGGAATACTTTTTGGCATAACAGACTTCTTCTTTCACCTCCAGTAAGTGATTGTTGCAAGAATCAGACCTCTTCAAATACTGTAATGTTTTTTTTTTTTTACCTCTCTGAGGTTGTAATGCAGTGATTTTGACATTGGAGATGATAATGCAAGCTTTGTGAATGGTTTCACCTTTGTTTGTGTTATGTGCTTCATTTCGAGACTCCTAAATTATATCTTATCAGTCTGTGTATGTTTTATGTTGCAATCTTTGGTTTGTGTCTATTTGCATGACAAAATTGTTTCACCACTCCTTTTGGTGCATCACCATCTTTAGTTAGTTTCAATTTTTGCACTTCTATCCCTATCTCCTTGCATTTAGAGTAGGATTAGGATCTGAACCTCTGTAGTTGTGCAAGCATTAAATGTAATTAGAGGAGTTGAGGAACCAGCCTCTAATCTAGAGATTCCTCTCTCAGTTTCACAAGTCCCACACTTGGAGAGAGGTTTCCATGTTGTGCAATCACACTGGATGCCTGAAACATCAACCTAGAAGCCTGATGTGCATCTAGGGGTGCTGTGATCCTGCAACAATAGTTTTGGCACGCCCGGTGGGACACTAGAGGTCTCATTTTTATTACAAAGAAAGTTGATGTGCATCTGCTGCAATTTTCTTGCTTGAAAAGAGCTATTATTTGCATATCTGGCGACTCCAAGGGGAAGAATCAACTGGTTTTAGTAGTGCAGGCCTAAAAACTCATGAGAAGAGTCACCACAAGGTCAAGAGTTGGAGAAGAAGAAGTGTTGTTTGAATACCTGCAATTATCTCCAAGAAGAAGGCAAAGAGGAAGAAGGATTCAAAGGTCTCCATCTCCACCAAACAGAACTCTCTCAACTCCTCCACCTGGTAGGCCTTTCATTTAGTCAACAAGGGTTTTAAGACCAATTAGAATGGCACAAAACAACCCCTATGTCAACTTCACAGAAGCAGCCCACTTGCCCTCAATGCACAACATCCAATTCCTATTGCAGCCTTGAAGAACATTCCCTACTTCACTGGAGAAAATTAGACTACTCCAGGTGATCATGTTAAAGATATTGCTAACCTTTGTGCAATCCATGAAATCAATGAAATGCAAGTGGCTGTCAAGTTACTGGCATCTTCATTCAAGGGTAAAGCATTGCAATGGTTTAGGAGCCTTGGAGCTGGTTCTATCACAAATTAGAATCAGCTGTGTATAGCACTTCATGAGCAATTTGGAGAGAAGGGAGACAACTTGTCTCTTTTGGAGCAACTGACAACCATCAAGAGAGCTCCCAATGAGCAGCTGACCGATTTCAACTTCAGATTTCAAAAGACTTGGGAGAGAATTCCAGTGGCAGTTAGGCCAACAAGAAGGTGCTTTTCTCTACTATCTCAAAGCTCTAAATTTTGATATTTCTATATTGATTCAATCCATGGGAGGCATAACTATCCCTATGGCTTATAGCATTGCCATTAGGGCTGAAAATTGTTTGATCCAAGTGGCAAACTTGCCCCTAGACCCCCATGCCATTGTTTCCAAGTTTAGAGAGTCCAAGCACCAATCAAGCACCTAATTTGTCTCCTTCTCCCACCCCTAGAAATCGAGTTCAAATGAAGCTTCCACTTCAACTCCAAGTGCCCCAAATGAGCTTCAAGAAGTCATGAAACAATTGCAAAACCTAGGCAACAAGCTGGTTACTCTCAAAAGGCAAAGCAGCCCAAGGTTTTAGACCTTCTTATCAACCCCAAGCTCACCTAACAGGCAGCCATACCAACCACAAAGGCCACCTAACCCAGGTATAAATATGAATCAAACAAGGCCTCCCGCCAATAGACCATTTCAGCCCTATAATCCAAGTGCCATATCTCGCCTCTAAGGCATTGGTGCCAACACAAAACAACATTGCCCGAGTATGATTGGTGTTTTCCATGTAATGAGCCTCATAACCAATCCATGTGCTTCAATGGTGCTTTGAATCAAGCATTGATGGTGACAACTACCGGTGGTGTGGAGGGTGAGGGCAATCAAGGAAACAACCAACAACAAGAAACGCGTTCCACCAAAGCAATCAACCCCAAATGACACCACATTGGTAAACCGGCAAGCGTAAGATTTTTGTGGCATGAACCGTGCAAGTGTCTCAAGGTGTTGCAGCCAACACAAGGTCAAAAGGAGGAATTTGGGTGAGGAACAGCCATTAGCCCCAACCAATCCACAACCTTACATGGCTTCACAAATGATTGGCAAGCAAAATCTAATTTTAAATGCACAAGGGCAGCCAAGAACAGCTCCTAGACCGACTCAAATACCAGTTGTTGCTGCCCACATGCAAGGAGTGAATGTGTAAACCAAGGGACAGCAAAGAGATCCTTCATCACCATTTAGTATCATTGATCGATTTAGAAGACAAATGTTAATATATCAATGTGGGAATCCATATCTATCCTGTGCCAAAGAGATCTACTGCAAGCTGCCATGAAGGACTGCCAACTTGAAATCAGCAAGTTCGGATGCAAGACAAAGTGCTTACAAATGCTGCCCAACTCGAGGAAAATCATGGAGGACAAAGAAGGTAAAATGTTGAAGCCCCCTCCTTTCTATGTTTCATTAATCATTGGAAATCAGCTAGTGCACAATTGCATGATAGACTCAGGGGCAAGTAGCTCAAGAATGCCTAAACAAATAGCTGATCAGCTAGGGCTCCAAAGATGAAACAATATCCAAAGGGGTAGTGCAATAGATGGGACAGCGAAGAGCAACAGAGTTGGAGTGATTAGAAATTTGAGTCTTACCTTGCATGCATGAACAAAATGTTGTTGTTTTACAAGATGTATCGGTCATAGACCTTCCACCACTCTTTGCCCTATGTTTGTCAAGGGACTTCACACCAAGATTGGGGGATATTTTTTGCTGATTGGTCACACATGCTTTGTTTAGAACGAGGTATAGAACTAAGGCTACAATCAGGTCAGAACCTATTGCAAACTTCCATATTGAGCCTTACACTCCAAGCCAGATTAATGCCAATTGCTTAGCATTTGATCAAGAATATCACCCAAGCACTGATGAAGCTGACACTAAGGTTGGAAGCATCTCGGATCTAACTCTTGATGAATGGGCAAGCAAGATACATGCATTTGATCCTTATCAAGAAGTGGAAGAATCTGAGCTAGGGGTCTATTGCATACACGAAGAAAATCAGCCTATTCCTAGCATCACCAAGCCAAACCACAAAGATGACAACGAGGTATGGCAGCTATTTTTTGATGGATCAAGGAGTAGACAAGGTGCAGGAGGTGGAGCCATGCTTGTTTCACCTCAAGGAGTAAAGTACTATTCAGCTTTTAGATTTTAGTTTGCATGCTCCAATAACACTGCTGAATATGAAGCCTTGGTGCAAGGGATGCATTGGGCAATAAAGAGAGGAATAAAGAACTTGCAAGTCTTTGGGGACAGTGAATTGATTGTAAATCAGGTCAAGGGACAGCATGTTGCCAAGAATGATCTTCTCAAGTGCTACAAGAACAGGGTGTGGGACCTCATGGAAGATTTTGAGGGTTTTGGCATCAAATCCATTCCTAGGAAAGAGAATCAAGCTGCTAACAGGCTTGCAGCAGTAGGGGGCAGCCTTTGACATTGTGGAAAGCATTCAACAAGACAAGGTATAGCCAAACATCCACGTGATTGTGAGGCCTTCAGTGCTGGATAACAATGTCAGTTGGCAAGTGTTTGAAAATGACCAGCAAATCATCCATTTCTTGCAAGAAGAAGTTGAGTTCTCAACCAAGAATCAAAAAAGATTGGAACAGCAGTACGGTGACCAAGTGGTACAGCTGAGAACTAACAAGCTGCCCAAGGGACTTATCACTTTGGAATCCATTTTTAACCCCAATGATCAGTTTAGAAAGGAGAAAGCAAACATTCAGGTCAAGAGAGAGGATTCAGTATCCATCTTGGTAGAAGAGAACAAACCATTGCAAATTGGAAGGATGACAACTGAACAAGAAAGGTATGAGTTCATACAACTGTGTCAAGAGTTCCCTGACGTGTTTGCTTGGAGCTATGAAGACTTGAAAGGTTTCAATCCCAACTTAGCTCAGCATACCATTGAATTGGATCCAAATACTAAGCCTGTCAGGTAGAAACAAAGACCAGTCAATCCACACATGGAGCCTCTCATGAGGAAGGAATTGGACAAGCTGATTGAGTCAAGGATCATATTCCCAATCAAGCATTCTAGTTGGGTTGCCAACTTAGTTCCAGTCAAAAAGAAGAGTGGAGAGATCAGATTGTGTGTTGACTTCAGAGACTTGAATAGAGCCTCTCTCAAGGACCATTACCCACTCCCTTCCATGGAGCAAATCTTGCAAGTTGTGGCTGGCTCCGAGAGGTTTTCGGTGACTTGATGGCTACTCGTGCTACAATCAGATTATGGTGAAGGAAGAGGACCAGTTCAAGACAACCTTCACAACCAAATGGGGAACTTTTGCATACAGGAAAATGCCATTTGGGCTGTCCAACGCTGGTGCTACCTTCCAAAGGGCAATGGACATGGCATTCAAAGGTTTGATTAACAATGTGGTGCTGATTTACCTTGATGATATCACTATTTTTTCCAAAAATGCAGCAGACCACCTCTCTCATTTGAGGCAAGTCTTCACGAGGTGCAGGAGATTTGGAGTGTCTTTGAATCCTAAGAAGTGCATCTTTCTTGCACATGAAGGAAAGCTCCTTGGCCATATTGTCTCCAAAGAAGGATTAGCAATTGATCCAGAGAGGGTTGAAGCCATAAGAGCACTACCATTGCCAAGCCACAAGAAAGCCCTTCAGAGTTTCTTGGGAAGGATAAACTTTGTTCGGAGGTTTGTCCCAGATTTTGCAACCCTTGTCAAGCCCATCACCAAAATGTTAAAGAAGAGCATGGCTTTCAAGTGGACAGCAGAAGGCAAGGAGAGTTTTGAAGCAATCAAAGAAGCCATCTCTCAAGCACCAACTCTCATCAACCCGGACTTCTCCAAGGATTTCATCCTCTATGCATTTGGAGGTAATGATACTATTTCTGCCATTTTGGTACAGCAAAACAAGGATAATGATGAGCAACCAATTGCCTTCTTCAGCCGGAGCCTAGATGACTATGAGGTGAGGTACTCTTTTATTGAGAAGCATGTACTTGCAAAGAATCGGGAGCTTGAAGAAATTCAAGCATTTAGTCTCAAACAACAAGGTCCAGGTTGCTGGTCTCACATGTCAGGTTAAGGACTTCCTCCTCAACAAGGATTTGAATGAGAAAAGGGCAGGTTGGATCACCCGTGTCATGGAGTATGACATTGAGATCAAGATCACCAAGATGGTAAGAGGGAAAGGATTGTGTGAGCAGCTGGTTTTGGGGAAGCAAGAAGAAGTATGCAATGAAGAAGAGGTTGTTTTGATAGTCCAAGACAGCCATGAACCAAGTGGCAATCAAGAAGAAGACAATGCTGCCCCCACTCCTTACTAGACCCAAGGTATTATACACTTCCTAAGCACAGGCCTATGCCCTCCAGAGATGAACAAGACCCAAAGGAGACACTTCAGATTGCAGGCTGTTCCGTATGCCATTGTTGATGGAGTTTTGTTCAAGAAAGATGTGAATGGAGTGCTGCTGAGATGCATTAGCACAAATCAGATTCAAAGGGTGTTGGAAGAGTTTCATGGTGGACCAGCTGGTGGCCATTTTGCACCAAGAGCGACAGCTCTAAAAATTATGAAGGCTGGTTATTATTGGCCTAAGATCTTCAGTGATTGCTATGCATGGATCAAGAGGTGTAAGAATTGTGCATTCTTCACAGGAAAAGAGAGACTTGCTGCCCTTCCATTGCATCCAATCTCAGTTGACCAGCCATTCATGCAATGGGGTTTGGACTTCATTGGAGTCATTAATCCCAATTCAAGCCAAGGGCACAAATGGATTTTGACAGCCACAAACTACTTCACCAAATGGACAGAAGCAGTAGCACTCAAAGAGGCAAATGAGTCTAGCATCTTAGAATTTTACGAGGGGATAACAACCAGCTTTGGTGTACCTACTACAATAATCTCTAGATAATGCATTGGCATTCATTGGATCCAAGGTGACTAAGTGGGCTGTCAAGAATGGTATCTACCTAAGCACTTCATCAAACTATTACCCTCAAGGTAATGGCCAGGCCGAGTCTACAAACAAGAACTTGTTAAGGATCATTAGAAGGACTCTTGACGAGAATCAGAGGTCTTGGCATACCAAACTGAAATCAGCCTTGTGGGCTAATAGGATAACTCCCAAAAGATCCACGGGTAACTCTCCATTTAGGCTTGTCATGGAAGAGAGGTAATCTTGCCCGTGTCACTTGAGTTGCCAACATTGGAACTCATGAAGCAAACTGGAGTTGCTTGAATTTGAGCCCATGGAAGTAAGGTATGCGAGAGTTGATGGAGCTACAAGAGATCAGAAATCGGCATCCCAAGCAATGGAAAAGGATCAAGCTTTGATCAAAAATACCTTTGATAGGAAGGCCAAAGATAGATCTTTTCGTGGTTGAGATCCGGGTGTTGAAATGGGATGTGGATAGAGTAAAACCGGAAGGCATTCAAAATTTGATGCCATTTGGAGTGGCCCATACATGGTCACGAAGTGCAAGAACAGCAATGCTTTCCAACCGGCCTCATTGGATGGTGAAGAACTACTGATTCCACCAATGGAATCTATCTCAAGCGTTGCTTTTCTAGAGGGAAGTTCACTACCTTGTAAATATTAGATTAGATTTTCATTCCTCCAAGTGCTTGCGCACATTGTTCTGCTTGTAGGTTAGTTTTATTTTCCCTAAGTGCTTTGGGCACGACTTGTTGTCCATGGAGATGTTTTGCGAGTTCTTGCTTCCATCAGGTCATATTCCATCTTCCTCCTTACACATTCTAAGTTATTTGGGGTTCTAAGCAGAATATCCGATGACTCCATGCCCAATGGACTGCTTCAGGAAACTGGTATCTTCTACCTAGCAGGCAGGTAACCCCGCTGAGTCGCCAAATTGTTATCCAAAATTCACCCCCCAGGGTAAATTTTGGATAACATGCATCAGAATACTCAAGTCCCAGGAAAATAGATTGATTCAAGGCAAAAAATCATGTTTCTAGGGTCCCCTCGGATTTTTTCTAACTCTCCTGTCCAAGAAGAAAGGAGCAAGTTCTAAGAAAGGGTGAAAAAGTTACAAAAACAAGCTTGGGCCAGAAAAAATCATGAAAATTGGCTAAGTCCTGGTCCAGGCGTCCCTTGGGACAGTTGGGACGTCGGGCGTGAATCGGCCGAAAGGCCGCCAGGCGGTCCGCAGAGCAAAGGGACATCCGGGCCGTGGGGACGCGCGGGACGCGAAAGGGCGAACCGGCCGAAGGTAAAAGCAAAATTGACTAACTGCTGAGTGACGCAGTTGGGACATTTGGGCCGTGAGGACGCGAAGGATGCGAACCGCCTGGATCGGCCGAAACAGAGAACTTTAGCACTGGGACAGTCGGGCCAGAAGTACGCGGTGGACGCGGGGAGCCGAAGGAGCCGAGAGCCAATCAAATCACGCCACATGTCTTCACTTCAAATGGGACAAGGAATCCCGAATCGGGCAGATCAGAAGTTTTTGTCCCGAATAGTTTGGGACATCCGGGACAAAAGGATGCGGTGGACGCGAAAAGCGGCAGCCGCATTTAATCGGGAAATGCCACGTGTCACAAGGGAAAACGTCCAAAATTTCAAAGGGCAAGGTTTGAAGCACTGGCCCGAGCCAATAAAAAGAGGACACGTGTCCAATGGAGCAGGGAAGTGTGGAGCTCGGGAGGAGTTAGAGAATTTGGCAAAAGTTTTGGCCAAAAACTAAAAAGCAAAGGTCTTCCCCGCGCCCCTATTGACCAATCAATGCATGCCACGTGTCCCAAGTGGCGCGGACGCGGGGAAAAAGTAAGAAATTTTCCAAAATTTCAAAAAGTCAAAAATTTCAAGGAAAACCCATGGACAAGGTGGAGGAGAGAGAATTTCTCATCCAATCGCGTCGACACGTGTCGTCCAGGGCGGTAGAGCGTGGGAAAAATTTTCAAAAAACCATTTTCACTGCTTTGTGCCCTAAATCTTCGAGATCACCATATCTTTCGATCCAGAGCTCGGATTTGCAAGTTCTTTATATCATTGGAAAGCTTATAAAATTCTCTACATGATTCTAGGGTCAATCTTGAATTTTGGTGTAGTCTGGAGAGAGAAAGTTAAGAAACAGCTCTGACACGTGTTCATGGCCAGAAGTGACATTTCAAATGACCAAATTTAACGCCGAATGGGTCGCATTCTCCTGCAATCGGTCAAAAATGATAGGGTATGGGTTTGTAAGGTCCCCCATTCTATTTTAATGCATCTCAGATCAATGAGGAATGGGTTCCCATGTTTTGTATGTTTTCTCTCTCCGGCTCGACCCATGCAATGTAAAAGCCGATTTGGCTCATTTCTAAAGGGGGAATACTTTTGGCATAACAGACTTCTTCTTTCACCTCCAAAGAAGTGATTGTTGCAAGAATCGAGACCTCTTCAAATCATCTTATGCTTTTTTTTTTTTTTTTACCTCTCCGAGGTTGTAATGCGATGATTTTGACATTGGAGATGATAATGCAAGCTTTGTGAATGGTTTCATCCTTTGTTTGTGTTATGTGCTTCATTTCGACTCTAAATTATATCTTATCACTGTGTATGTTTTATGTTGCAATCTTTGGTTTGTGTCTATTTGCATGACAAAATTGTTTCACCACTCCTTTTGGTGCATCACCATCTTTAGTTAGTTTCAATTTTTTGCACTTCTATCCCTATCTCCTTGCATTTAGAGTAGGATTAGGATCTGAACCTCTGTAGTTGTGCAAGCATTAAATGTAATTAGAGGAGTTGAGGAACCAGACCTCTAATCTAGAGATTCCTCTCGCCACACAAGTCCCACACTTGGAGAGAGGTTTCCATGTTGTGCAATCACACCGGATGCCTCGAAACATCAACCCGGGAAGCCCGATGTGCATCCAGGGTGCTGCGATCAAGCAACAACAGTACTAGAGGAGGTTTTGGTGGAGCCAGGGATAGGAGGTAGGGTACTCAATAGGTATAGCTAGCCTTGCATGTAGCATTCGGTTAGGGTTAGGCCAGCAGGATTAGCTCACCAGAGTACAGGAGGAACCCCATCTTAGAGGGGCACAGGAGGATGTTTTATTTGTGGGTCCCCTAATCACTATGTGTGTATGTGTCTCGCACAAACCTACTACCATGGATATGCAGAGAGCTCCTAGATCTGAGCATATGGTGGGTGATGTAGGACGCGCCCATCGTGTATATGCGGTGCGTTGATAACTACCAGTGAGCATCGGACCACGCTTATTGAGACAATAATTACTATCAAGGGTATTTCTATCTTGTTACTCTTTGATTCTAGTGCTTCATATTCTTTTACATCTCCTTCTATAGTGGACCAGTGTGGGTTAGTGGGTGCTAGGCAGCCGATAGTTGGTAGGTTTAGTTGGCCTCTGGGGCCAAACTTGTCATCGACTCGTATGTGGAGAGTTGTATACTTGATTTAGGAGTCTTCTCCACTACACTTGACCTTTGAGTTATTCCTCTAGGATCCTATCAAGTAGTTTTGGGTATGGATTGGCTCGAGGCTCATCGGGCCAAGGTGGATTGCTAGAATAAGGTCATTGAGTGTCAGGATGATCTTGGGAGTGCAATTGTGATATCAGGGATGCAGAGGCCTATCGGCTCGTGCGTATGATCTCGGTTAAGAAACTAAAGTGGAGCATGTGTAAAGGCTATCATTTTTTTCTATCACCATCAATGATCGATCAAAGAGCACTCCGGAGCATTCCCTCTTAGATGAACATGCATTTTTGAGGGAGTATGTAGATGTGTTTCCAAGTGAGCTTCTAGGGTTACCACCCCGTAGAGAGGTGGATTTCACCATTGACTTAGTACCATGATCTACACCAGTTTCTAGGGAACCCTATCGGATGACCACTCCAAAGCTCCATGAGCTTAAGATTCAGTCAGAGGAGTTGTTAGAGAAGGTTCTCATTCATCTTAGTTTATCTCCTTGAGGAGCGCTGGCATATTTGTGAAGAAGAAGGACGGATCTCTCGGACTTTGTGTAGACTTGAGCAGCTCAACAAAGTCATAATAAAGAATTGTTATCCACTCCCTAGGATTGATGACTTGTTTGATCAGATACGGGAGCTAGAGTGTTCTCAAAAATTGATCTCAAGTCAGGGTATCATCAGTTGCACATAGCAGATGCAAACATTCATATGACAGCTTTTTCATACACATTATGGGCATTATGAGTTCACAGTTGTCCCATTTGGTTTGACTAATGCCCCAGCTATCTTCATGAGCCTCATGAATGGAGTTTTCAGGACCTTTCTGGATCACTTTGTCTTAGTGTTCCTAGATGATATATTGATATATTCTCATTCCAAGGAGGAACACAAGGAGCATTTTAGATAGGTACTACAGGTTTTGAGAGAGTAGAAGTTGTATGGGAACTTGGAAAAATGTAGCTTCTTTCAGACAGAGATTCAATACTTGGGTCACATCATATCAGGAGAGGGTATCTCAGTAGATCCCTCTAAGATACATGCTATCATGGATTGGCTAGCACCCACATCAGTCACTGAGGTGAGGATTTTTATGGGTTTAGCAGGTTACTACCATAGGTTTGTTCAAGATTGCTCACCCTATTACTTCCCTTCAGAGAAAAGGGAAGAAGTTTGATTGGTCAGAAAAGTGTGAGCAGGCCTTTCAGTTTCTTAAGGAAAGGTTAACCATGGTGCCCATCTTAGTAGTTCCAGACCCTGATAGAGGATTTTTTTGTTTACACTGATGCATCACTAGAGGGTTTGGGATTCATTCTTATGCAGGAGCATCGAGTGATTGCCTTTGAGTCATGTAAGCTCAAATACTACGAACTTAATTATCCTACACATGACTTGGAGCTTGCAGATTGTCCATGCACTTGTGTGTTGGCATCATTTCCTTTTGGGTAGACCTTTCATTTTGAGGACTAACCACCATAGTTTACAACACATCTTCTCACAACCATGAACCTCAATGCTTGACAACGACGTTAGATGGAGTTCCTATGTGAGTATGACATGGAGGTGCAATATATCAAAGGAAAGGAGAATGTCGTTGCAGATGCACTTAGTAGACGACAACATGTACTTGCTTCATTGACATTGTAGTCAGATTTGAGAGGCAAAATTCTTGAGCATCTTCCAGAGGACATGTTTTATGAGGGTGCTCGACAGATGTTGGAGTCTCGGGGTTCATTAGAGGGAAGATATTCAAGGTGCATTTTAGAGACATATGGTTTAATCCGGTTCCATAGGCGCATCTATGTGCCTAAGTTTGGTGATCTGCGTAACTTTATTCTTACAGAGGCTCATCGAGCTCCATATGCAACACATCCAGGAGTAAATAAAATGCATGCCGATCTGAGGGAGTTATATTATTGGCCTAGTCTTTGATGGGACATAGTAGATTTTTTTACACGTTGCCTTGAGTGTTAGAGGGTCAAGGCAAGTGCATTCTCATCCCGCAGACTTTTACATCCTCATGATATTCCCGAGTGGAAATGGGATGTGATCTCCATGGATTTCATAGTAGGACTTCCTATGTCTTCTTATCATCATGATTCCATTATGGTTATTGTGGATAAGTTGACCAAGGTTGCACATTTATCGCCAACCAAGGTCACCTATAATGCATAGGCCATCGCCAAATTATTTATGGAGGACATTGTTAGATTGCATGGGATTCCAAATACCATCATCAATGACAAGGATACCATTTACACTTCAGTTTTCTAGACTTCCTTTCAGGCCGCTCTAGGTACTCAGATTAATTTCAGCTTAGCTTATCATCCAGAGACAGATGGATAGACAGAGAGGGTTAATCATGTACTTGGAGGACATGTTAAGGATGTATGCGATGGACCAACAGAAGAAGTGGGAAGATTATCTTCATTTAGTTGAGTTTTCATACAACAATAGCTATCACGCCCATTGGTATGGCTCCCTACCAAGATTTGTATGGAAGACCTTGCAGACACCTCTAAGTTGGCTCGGACTAGATGACGACAGATTATTCTAGGACTAGCTTATCTACAAGACTTAGAGTAGTAGGTTGTTTTGATTAGACAGCGTCTTGAGCGAGTGCTAGAGCACGCCGGGGTGTAGGTGTATGCAAACACCAAGAGGACTGATCATCACTTCACATTGGGTGATAAATTCTTAATGGGAGTTTGTCCTCATAAGAGCCCAATCCATTATGGAAAGGGTTCTAAGCTATCACCTCATTTTGTGGGACCTTTTGATATTTTAGAGGTCATCGGTCCAGTTGCCTATCACCTAGCTTTGCCACCACGTCTTGCACGGGTCCATGATGTATTTCATGTTTCGTACTTCGAATATATGTACCAGATGTTTCTCATGTTTTGGATTGGTCGGCATTACAGGTCGAGGATGGAGGGCAATGGAGATTGGACCCCATACACATACTAGAGGGTGGGAGGTTGGCTCTTCGGGGTTGAGATTTGGACCAGTTAGATTTTAGTGGGATAGATATGATGAGACAGTAGCTAGTCGGGAGGATGCTACACCATTGAGGGTCGATATCCCTATCTCTTTCAGTGACTTCTAGGAGGAAGTCTAATTTTAGGAGAGGGGGATGTAGTGCCCACATTTTTATAGCCTCAGTTATCTATTGACTTCTTTATTCATAGACATGATTTGACAGGATTTGATATATGTTGGACAATATGTTATGATATTTGACCTTCTTGGACATGTATGGATATTTGGGCACGTAGCGCCAATTTGATTTGATTAGTATGTTGACAATTTTTCATTTGATGTTGTGGATACTAACTTATTTCGATGTTGGTTAGACCTAATTGAGATATGTTAGATACTTAGTTAGTTGCATGCTTGGATTATATGGATGTGTGTCACTTTTATTTATCTCTAGGGCTAACTCATGGTAAATTGTGTTGTAATCATGCATGTTGTTGCATTTTCAATTCCAGGATGATGATATGCTAGCATAGATTTCATTGATCGCTTATTGAGTAGTTGATTTACATTGTATCAAACAGGTGTGTTTAATGTGTGCAATGAGTGTGTAGGTGACAGTCACAGGAGAACGTGGGTTTCAAGTCGACTACACAAATTTTTCACAAGCGTCCCACAGGCTAAGTCCTAACTACATTTATTGTATGAGGCCTTAGTATTAGCTTCATTATTTTGGGCACCATGAGTGACCCTCATTTTTAATGTAGTATGTCATGTAAAATTAATCTTGTTTAGGATGTTTAGTTTGCTTTGTAAACTTGGTTTGGGGACTTAATGGTCCCCACTTGCATTAAGTTTTGTGTTTGGGTAATTGTGTATTAATTAGAGGGGATTAGGGTCACATGTGAACCCTTGGGTGGGCCCCACATCCTCTACACTTGTTCCCAAATGTGCCAAACCCGAAATTTGGCTATTTTAGGCATTTTAAGTGACCCCTTTTAAGTTTGGGAGTTCACTTAGCATGAAAATAGGCCCTTGGACCCTACCTAATAGGTAGGGGGCTTAATTTCAAGGCATAGAGGGATTTTCCCTCCCATTTTGCCTCTCTTTGGTCACCATCCATGTAAGATGGATTGGTATGTGTGTTTGTTAAAAGTTACACAAGTTTGTTTTGTTTTTCATTTTGGGTAATTTGGGAGAAGAGTGTTAAAAGCTAATTTATCTTTTCTCTCTTTTATTTTGAGAATCTTTGACTTTGAGGGAAGAGAGGGGTGACACATGTCACCCCCTCATTTGTGAGGATATTTGTTGGCTTCTCTTCAAATTCTCCCTCATGGGGAAAGAAGAGAACTTTTTTTTTTGGGAGCTTTTGCTTGGGAGGCTTGGTGATTTTGGAGCTAGAGCTTGCTTGGATAAGGAAGAGGAAAAGCTAGAGTGTTGGAGAGATTTTGGAGGTAGGCTCCTTGAGCTCATTTTATGTTTTATATTATGTTAGATCTTAGTCTTGTTTTGTTTAAAATGTGTGTTATTTCTTGTGTGTTCTAGTTGTTGAGTATGTTTTGTGTTGTTTTATTTTTCTCCATCCATCATATGGCATGATGGATTTTGGAGTTTATGGGGGAAGAGAGAGGGATTTTCCCTCTCAAACCTCATGGCTTGATGGACAAGCCATGTAGGTTCTTTTTTACTCCCCTCATATGGTTTGAGGTGGGGAAGGTGGTTCATATGGTTTGAACCCCCTTCCCCATTCTTGTTGAGGAAACCCAATGGGTTTGAAAATCCTCCCAAGAAGGATTTTGGTGAATGGGTGGAGAAATAAGGAGGGTTTGATGACTTTGGAGGAATAAGGAGGTTGTGAAGATTATTGTTTATGTGCATCCAATGTTGGACTACACTTTTGGCACTTGGAGATCTCTTCTTCTCTTCCCCATTTTGGAGGTAGAATATGGTTTCTCCTCCTTTCCTTCTTTGCAAAATTTGGTGTTTTTCTTAGTATTTGACTTGTCTTGTATGTGAAAATAATGTTGGATTGTCTCCCTTAATCTTGTGCAAAGTTTGTGGAAGCTATTCCTTTCTCCCATGGGCTTGGGGGAGGCTAGCATGTCTTCCAACCCTTGGAAAGGCATGTAATGATGCCTATTGGTTGGGTGGTAAAACAAGCCTTCTCTTGGTGTTGGTCTCTTGGAAAAATATTCAAGGTTGGAGCTCAAATGTGGAAGATGTTTGGAGGTTCTTGTCACCATGGTTCTTCATTATTTTCTCCCATTTTTGGTGAACATTACTCTCATTGTAATCTCATGAATGTGGCCATTTGGAAAGTTCTTTGTCTTGTGAAGTATCCTCTTTGGGATTTGGAATCACTTGTAAATTAGTGTCACTTTTGTAGGTGTAACCTTCCTTCAATCTTGGAAGGAAAACTTGTTATGTTGATTTCTTATGTATTTTAAGTGTTTTGGAATCGTGATGTAAATTGTGAACTTAAGCTCCTTGTAAAGGAAATATTGTAAAATAGATGTTTCCCTTAAAATGAAATCTTGTAATAGAATATTCCTTTAATATGAAATTTTTGTAGCTCCATTTTGAAAGGAAAGTTTGTTTATTGGATATATATATTTTTACAAAATAAAAATATTGTGATGTTACTAGCACTAAAAGAAAATGTGATTTCTTCCTTGTTGGAATCTCCCTCTTGTAGAAATCTGCAATATTTATTTAGTTATTACATTTGAAGGAAAGTTAGTGTTACATGGAGCTTGAGGATTTATTTTAAATGGTTATATTATCATTCTTAAAATAGATCTTTGCTCGAAAAGGTGGGCATGTTGCCATTTTTCAATATTTTTGATGGCCACGATGAGAAGCTAAGTGAAGTTGTGGCAAAACGTGGAAGGAGGGCCATGTCCGGTCAGAAATTTCTCCTTTACCATTTCTCCTAAGCTTATTTCCAAGGTCTCAGGTTTATCTCTGGAAGGCAGATGCATCTACAAGCCAAAGTCGGACTACAGATGGAGATTGAATGTTTCATGCAAGGTAAGGGTATGCCTATCTCTCTTCACAATGGATATGCTCGGGAAATCTGCCCCACCCTTATGATGAAATTGCTCAGTTGTTTATGTCATACATCACCTTAGAAGGCAGGTATAAAGTGATTTATGGTTACCATTTTCCCATGTTGAACCATGTGCGTAACGCAAAGGCCTACAATTTCCCTTTCTTTCTATATACCTCCATGGTGAAATCTATTGGTATGGTTGAGAAAGGGACCTTCTCCCTTCCTCTACATTAGGGCCTCATTAAATCCTTGCTCAGGATGGGTACTCCCCTTTTGGGGAAAAATGAAAAATTTGGGGCCTCCACCGCTGAAGGTTTGGTGCCCAAGGAGGACAATCTTAGTGAAGACCCGTTTGGAAAACTTGTGGCTAAGTGTACTAGATCCAATCTGAATCATGGTGTTGTCAACAAACGTAGCAAGGTTGAGGAAGATCCTAAACAGGTTGAGGAAGTGGAGATTTTAGATTTGGGGGAAAACTATGATGGGAATCCGAACTTGTCGGGTTCTAGTTTGGACAAGGCCACTGATGATGGGGATAACAGTGATGAGGGAGAGAATGAGAAAGCTCGGGATTTTTCTGATGATAAGTGCTCCAAGAATTTAGAGGATGCCATTGAGAGCTTACACGCTCTGAAAACTGCCCAATCTAAACTATTCACTGCTCAAGACTCGGTTGTCAAGACTCACTCTTTCATGCGGGATTTCGAGCATTGTAGGCTTGATACCGACATTAACAGACACAGGATTAGTATGGTCTCCATGGATTTGAGGATTTAACAGATAAAGTGGAAAATATTTTCTCATTAGTCCTTAGTGAACAACTCAAGAATGCCAACGAGAGAAGCCTGGAAATGGCCAAGGACATGTTGAAGATGAAAGAATTTGTGTTCCAGATTCATGACGTCCATCTCCTCAACGTCAAGAGCACCATCCACCATCTCAAGCTTTTAGCTGAGATGATTCACTCCATGGATCTTGCTAAGGAAAGGGAAAAAGAGGGTAAAGGCCCCAAAGTGGAGATCCCTGAGCCAAACTACAAGGTTTGGAAAGCTACCATTGATTCCCTCGTCAAAGAATGGAACAGATGCATGAACTCAGTGGGGGACCTAATAAAAGAGTGACTATGTATATGGGATATTGTTTGGTTGTTGTTAGTTCTAAGTTGTTTTGTTGTTAGTCTCTTGGTTATGCTACTATTAGATAGTTTATTTGTTGTTTGGTTACTTTCTTTTATGTTTGTATTTCCTTGTTGTTGGTCTTGTGTTGTTTTGGTTTTGTGGTAGGGCTTCAATGGTATATCCCTTGGCCTTTTGTAAGGAACTGGTAACATTATGTATGGGGTAGGGTCCCCTCAACCCTTTTTTTACCTCTAATAAAAAAAAAGATCTTTTCTTGCAAATTTTGGTAGTATTATACAATGAAATCAACTCGCTTTTGTTTCCTTTCCCATGTGAAACTTAACAATGATTGTAGTAGGAAACTAAACATTAATCTACCTCTCCTTCACTAAGTTATGAACTTAATTCCAAGGCTCTTTCATCATTGAAAAATCTTACTAAAATATTCTATCTCATTCTCTAGTAAATCGTCTAAATATAGGCATGTTGGAAAGTAATATTGTTGTTCATATGTCACAACAATACCTAAGCATGATCTATTAAATTTTATGTTTGAAATAGTTTAAGATTATAGGTAATATAAACATATTTATATTTATATTTAGTATAGTTATATTTTCACATTATTTTTATATATCAATATGAATATATATTATAATAGGAGGTGTTAGTATATTTTATAATAAATTATACATTTTATCTTATATATTGAAATATACAATTTATCATATTACATATATATATAGAAATTATTAAACTTTTATTAAAACAAAAAAATTAAGAATCAAAAAAATTCGGTGGGAGTGCATCTTTTTGTGTGCATTGCAAAATTAGCAAAGAAAACATGGGGAGGGTTGAACCCCTCCCCAAACCTGCTAGCGTAGACCCCAACCTCCCACCATACCACTGCTTCCCCCTCCCTCCCGTAGGTCGTTGTAGCCCCCACACGCCGTCATTCCCCACTCTCCACACCTCTTTCCACGAACACTTCCCCCACCCAACACCAAAGCCCCATCCATCCTTCCCCATGCGGCTTCCACTTCCCTCACCCTCACACTCTCACCGTAACCCCAAACCCCAAATCAATGCCGCATCCTCTTAGTCTTCTCGCAGTCCATAATTCAGGCCACCACCTTATCAAACCAAGGTGAATATCTTAATATGAGTCTTTGCAACTCGCTTTCTGTGATAGTATCAATATATAGTCGCAGTAGATTTTCCTTAGTTTTGCAAAGAAAATAGTGGGTATTTTGTATGCCCAATAACCGAAAAATGTTAGGGTAAGAAAATAATTACAAAACAATGAATAAATAAACTAATAAGGAAACATGATTGTTATTCTTCAAGACTCCATGAGAGCAAACTTCCAAGCCCCTCCTCAACATGTGCACCTGCAAATGAAAAAACAAAACAAAATGAGAAAAGAAGAATAGAAAAGAAAAGAACATAAGGATGTTTAGGGCATCCTTAGGGAAAAATTAGATCAAGGGCTGAGATCTCTTTTATCCTATGGTCCACAATTAACCCTACATACTTTTAAGCCATGGGTATTTTAAATGTGAATGGGAAATAAAGTTTAGGATGTGTGTGTGGGTAAATAAAATAAAAGGGGATTTCCAACTAATTTAAAAGGGGGTAGACTCTTTCTAGGGTGTCCCTAGCAAACGTAATAGAAATTAAATAAATAATATTGTCTAGGGCTAGCGATTAAGTAATTGGGTAAATAAATTTAGTTTAAAATAAATATTAACAGGAATCGGTTTTGTATTATTAGTATTTAATTTCAAAAAAATTACCCAAATTTTTAGTGACTTATTGATCTAGTTTCCAGGGTCCCGAGGTGGGGCATTACAATCATAGTAGTATGGATCTGGAGGGGCTTTATAATACCCTAGGGATGATTCTTTCCAATATGGAGGTGGGTATGGTCTGGTATTGACACTTTTGTTGTAATTATGAGCTCCATGGTGAAGCCATGACAAGACTTCATGAATAGAAGAAAATGAAAGGCGTGGAAAGGAAGACGAAAGGATATGGATGGTGAAGAAAAGTAATGTCTGCTACTCAGAGAAATGGGTTTGCTACCCGGTGGAGTCGCCAGCTATTATGCTTGCATGTGTGTCTTTGAAGACTGAAATTACACCAAGTGCACAACAAACTTGATGAGATGAAATGGATACTTATTTACACACCTTGAAGAGCTCAAAATTGTTGTGGGGTTAGATTGGTTCAACTGTAAATGATCCTCTGAAATCCCAACATTCGAAACCTGGCTCCACTTGAAAACCTCTGAAATTCAAAGTGGTTGAAACTCTAAAACCCGAAGTGCATAGAAGTTTTGAACTCCAAAATGAGGAAACCACAAATCTGAAGTCTGAAGCAAACTCGAAGTCCAAAGTCCGAAATCGCCACGACTCCTGAAGTCTGAAATCCCAAATTTTCAAGACCTCCAAAATCCTGAATCCTGAAATCTTGAAATTTGAAAAACCCCAAAATGTGAAAGTCATAATTTAAAAAAACTAAGGATACCATTTTGAATTTCAGCTCTCGATCTATCTTCTGTGAAAGTTTGGGCTCTTTTTTGACATGTTAAGCCCTCCAAAATTGGATTCGAGACTTTTACCCCGCAATGAAACCTCCTAAATCAAAAATTTGTAACCTCTGAATTCTGAAATGCAAGGAAACCTCTAAAAATGCCTTGTTTTTACCTCACTTCAATGTGACTTAGATCTGTAGTAGAAAAAAATTGATAAAAATGAAAAATTTGACTTCTTTTTGTCCCACCTAAGTGCAAAAATTGTTGATGCGGAATAATAGCACCCCCCAAATTTCCCGGTTTGAGATGGGGCATTCGGTGTGATTGCACAACATGGATTTATCGTGAAGTGTGGGACCTTGTGAATCAAACAACTCTTCAGAGAAGGTTGGTTCCTTCTCCTAACCTACATGTTGCTAACTACTCCAAGTGAAGGCCAAACTACTCACCTATCCTAAACTACAACTTCCAATGGGACATGGATATAAATATACATGAAAGTAAATCCTACACTAAATCGGTGATACACCAAGAGAGGGAGTGTGGATCACTTCCCCTAGCCTATAAAACAATGAAAGAAATGAACCTAGAACAGGTGGACTAGCACCACAAACTAAATTACATCCAATACATCATTCCCGAATGAGCACAACACACCAAAATCATGTAATAACCAAGGAAATGCACAGATTAAGCAAGCATAATGAAAGGTAAGATGAAGACAATAAACCATGAGAGGTTAAAGAGATAAACATAGACATAATCTTATTGCTCCATATGAATATACACAATACATTGTTGTAGCAGAAAGAGGCATGAAGCCATTACAAGTCTTAAGAAGAAGGCTTTAAGCCCCAAAAAGAAATGGGGTGCATGGGAGAAGAATTTGATTAGCCCTTTACATGTGCAACCCCTTACAATATTTATCAAAAAAATGAGGAGAGGAGAGAGAGGGAAGAAATCCCAAAATTTCCCAAAACCCATTAAAAATTCTTGTTTAATCTTACAATAAGTGTTTCGAGATCTCCAAAATCTCTCCTCCATTAATGATTTTTCCTTTCACTTGAAGGGCTTGACTGTGATTGCACCTCATGTTTGGTCCGCTCCTTTATTTCCATAATGACTCCACCTTTTCACCCACCTCCATTAATGGTCTTCACCTACCTAGGATAATTGTTCATGGTTCCCAAATTTTAGACATCCGTAAACCTTCAAAATCCTGAATTTTATGATTCCACGTTGTAGAGATTTTCCTTATGATTACGATGATTATTCGTTTGTGAGAATCAGAAATATGGGGCTCAAGATATGCAATTTCAGAGTTTGAGGGACCTGTAATTTGGAGGTTTAAAAACCTCCGAATATCCACCTTTTGCAGCTCCATTATGCTTCTATTGCAAAGGTATCTCTCTTAGTTTTCCAATTACTATAATTTTATGTCATTCGACACCCTAGCTTGAGATACAACATTTTGAGTGGAGGGTTTTCATGTCTTCACTGTGCATTGCATGGCGAGTTGGCTCGACAAGCCGGGTGAGTTCCTTGGCTCCTACAATCCATCCTCCATTTACCTGGTCGGGCCATATTACACCACATCCAAGTTGTCCTACCAACCACCACCGAGCTAGTTTTTCCATCACCGAGCGAGCTTCCTTACTTACATGCCAACTCGGCATATTCTTCATTTGGAAAGTTATTATGTGTGTCCCATGAGCTATTTCGACCACTATTACCATCAATTCATTCAATCAAGACATCTCGTCATGTCTTCAACTATTGGGAATCTCAGTCCCTATGTTATAAACAATACATCCTCGAGCCCACCTCTTGAACCTACCACATGGCTTCTCCCGCATTAGATGGTTTTTCATCTGTTTCACTATCGATTGACTAGGGCAATTTGACATGCATCATTTTCATAGCTCATATTTTAACCAAATCCATGTGGCCACCTGACAACTTGTCTTGCTACTTACATTGACTTGCCACGTAGCTCGTGACTCTTGGCCCACCGACCGAGCTTACCCTTCGCACTTCGAATCCTACCATTTTCGAGAGATTCAGATTTTTGCCTTGGGAGGGGTTAGTGTTCACCAATTCTTAGCCACCTAAAACCCCAAACACCTAAATCTGAAATTAGGACTTTGGATTTTAGGTTTCCCAATTTCTTGCCCACTTGGCTTCATACATTCCCCTCTTTGGATGGTTGGCACTGCTCATCCACCCGAGTGGCTAAAATGCTCGAAATGCCAAAATCTTAAAGTCTAAAATTCAAACTTCAGATTTCAAGCTTCTCCATGTCTTCAATGCTTTTCCCAAAAATCCTTGAAAGCATGGTTCTCTAAAACCTAAAGGGCTTCAAGCTCTAAATTATTACACATGTTCATTATTAACTTCGATGACTCGATGGAGCCCACCATCTATGACTAGGTTGCAGCTCTATGTAAGCCACTCGGGTGACATTTTTTTGTCTTCACCTTACCACCTCGTAGGCTCACTCTCGGTCCTTTGTCAAATCTCCACCTGCACATGGGCTCAACCCATGTCGAGCTTTCCTTCCAAGCTCACCCTTTCTTTCATGATCATCGTGAACCACTCACCATTAGCTTAACCCCATCTCTCGTATATATCCTTGGTGAATCGACACATCTCTTGCTTGAATTCGTGACCTCCTCTCCAAGTATCATGATGACTTTTTCCCTCCCTGCATGCATTTCATTCAAGCTCGTGGGTCAAACCCATTTCTTTCTCTACGACTACAACGCTATGATACACCTTACCGATTTCAAGACTTTGAGCCTTCCATCTTCCAACTTGGTCCTCATGCTCATTCCATTATTTTGTGCACAATCGAAGGCCTCGTCGATCATCCTTGTTGGTGCAAAATTGTTGATGTCATGACAAATTTCCTTTTACACGTACTGTTATCTAATTCCACCTTGTCACGATTCTCTTCAATGTTGCAGAATTAACTTGGGCCAAATTGATAGGCTTACTTCCACGCTTGCTCCGCGAGCCCATGGCTCGAGTCATTTTTTCCTTGTTGCGGGCCTTCTTTTCATCATGGATCGCTCAAACTATGGGTTTGATTCAAACTTGAGCCATATTTTATTACCATGCCCCCATTCCTCTTCCATGTTGTGTATTTCGTTATCGGTTTGGTGAGATTTAGGCTCATTTTTTTATGTGTGAGCTCTCCCCTCAACATGCCACCTTTCAAACTATGGCCAACCTAATTCAATCTTGCATCGAGCCCTTGTGAGTCTACTTCTTTAGATCTCGAGCTCCCTCATGGTTTTCGCTCCACATGATGAGTCGATCCCATCATCGAGCCATCCATGGTTTATAGTGGTGAGCTTCATTTCTTTTGCTTGGCTCAACCAATCCTTCCTCAAAAACCACATCCAGGCTCTATAAAAAAATTACTTAAGCATCACTCCTCATGATGCACCTATCTTGGCCGAGCTCGGGAGCTCAGCCCTTGCCTTATTTTCACTCATCAACTCATGGATCGAGCACCTTCTTTGTCGCGAGTCCAACTTGAGACCATTTGTCGTTAATGCTCAACTCGGCTCACCGAGTAGTTGATCGAGCTATTTACCGTGGCACTTCCATCTCACCCTTCACAATACAACCATCCATCTTTCCGAGCTACTTGAAGAACTAGTTTTGGCTTGGTGGCCCCTTAAGGCCTAGAACAAAATTTTGCCTCCAGGCCCATTTTTGGATTTTTTGAAATTTTCTCATTCCAAGCGCTTGATAGGGGAGTGTGTATGGGGATTTTTGGACTCATCATATTTTTACTATTTTTCTTGTCCTAGTCCGATGTGGGCTGGGTTGGCTAATTTTGCCTAGGGGGAAAAAATAGTCAACAGACTTGACAACCTTTGGCTTGACTATCTCAACATACTTGATTCCTGAAGCACCGCCGTGAAATATGGAAGCCTCCCGCTAACTTTCCCTTCTTTTATTTTAACATCGAAGCAATGGCTAAGAAGTTAGGGATGGTTACTTGTTGCACTATGCAAGTTTCCATCGTGATCGTCTCTTACATCCAGGGAAGATCTCGTTGGACTCGGCTCGATGAGTGGGCATGATCATAGCTTCTTGCTCTTCCCGAGAAGGTGGCCCTTGTATAGGTGAGTTCGGTACAGCATTAGGGGATGGAAGATTTAGAGTTTTCTGTGAGGTAGATGGTTCATTTGGCTCAATTTCTCCATATGCAAGGTCCACCACAGTATCTCACTTGGTTTTACTCTCTTTCACAATCTCTTGTAGAGAGAGAAGTTAGGTTTATATAAATTTTTCCTCGAGCTTTATTTTGAGTGAACTGATCTCATGACTTGTTCCTTAGTTTTAGAAGTTGAGTAGTATGATGCTTACCTTTGGAGAGAGGTAAAGTTACCTGATACAATGAGATAATCCCTTTTCTTCTTGAACCACTCTTTCTATCTCTTGATGATGACCATGGTGCATTCCCTGATATCATCAAATTCATGCACACTTCATTGCACCTGAGGGAGAGGGGAAGATTTGAAAATAGGGTATTCAAGATCTAACATTTCACAACTATCTTCAGAACACCATCCTCATACCACTCAAACTTGAATCTCTTCATCTACTCCAAAATCATCCTCATATAGTCACGTTCACGAACCTCATACTCATTGATGCAATTGGACCAGAAGTCTTCAATCTAAGGCATGTGGCTCAAATCTGGAAAGTGGAAGGATTCTAGATTCTCCATGAGATCAAAATCTACCACTGAAATATATGAGTGCATGTTGATTGGGGTGAGGGTAGCCTCAATGTTTGTGGCGTCATGAGAGCTCTTACACGTGAAAATCCCTAGTGAGATGGGGAAGGATATTTTCTTCTTCTTTTGACTCTTCAATTTTTTTTTCACGTGTAGCAATTACCGGCATAGCTCCATCAATACCATTTTGTCACTTGGGTATCATAGTAATCTCCACAGAGTGAGCTCAAAACCAGCCACCCTGAGGTAGGAGAATGTGGATAATTGGATGAAACTTGAACTGTATATTCTAACCAAAGTAGTGGCCTGAGATGAAATTTTCATATGTTGACTCCCTTCCAGCAATTTGATTACAAACATCGTGAACGTGTCATTCACCCTAGCATAGTGTTGATTACTTTCCTTCAGGGACATTTGAGGATATATTTCAAACACAAGAGCCTTATGAGGAACATTCTATGTAGGGGTCAAACCTCTGAATGATCTTGTGCTCGCAAGGGCATACATAAGATATGAAGTCATGAAAAATATCTTATAAGCATGGACCTAAAGTAGCTAGAAATGCAAGTCGTCCGCTAATGAGTTATCCCCAATCAATCATCTACTTTCCCTCAATGATGGTAGTGATGAAGAGTTCCATCCAATTGTGAAAAATCTTTGTAGTCTCTTTAACCATGACTGACTCAAAGAAGATTATCATATCGTAGAAGGTGTTGTGAAACTCGCTACGGAGGGAACTTGTAGGACACGATTAGGCTTCCTCTCGTGTTTCAGCCAAGATCCCAGAGCGAGACCTTAGAGGTATGATTCAGTCTTCAACCACTCTGAGGTTGTGAAATCCTTTGTGATTATAACCATCTCCTTCTCTATTGGAATGTGTAAACTCTGTGAAATAGCCCTCGGGTTGAGCAATCTTGCATGATGGAATTGTCATATGTCTTGATCGTTCGTATTTGTCTCATAGTGTTGGGAACAAGTGAACACTAGATCAATGTTTTTTAGGGACTAAGGATAGCTACTAGCTACATACAAACCACTGGCAAATTTATTCTCTTACATTGGTTCCCTCGGCCCACCCAACATTTTATGTTTAAATACTTCCAAGTCCATGTGCGCGATATTGTTATCACCCACATTCGGTACTTTGTTGTGAGAGCTAAAATGAGATTTGGGCCAATTTATTTGATCTACATGGTGGTAAAAATCAGTGATATGAGTCACTATGGATGTGGTAGCAACTTTCTATAACTGAAACCAAAAACTCCTATTTTTAGAAAGTTGGTCCCAAGAGCTATTATTTTGGGCAGTGTGCTTTTTGGTCTTGTTGCTTATGCCGAAGTGTTTCTCTCACATTCCAAGCTTGCCATAGGTACTTGGGAGTAAATTTATAGAACTTTATATTTTTGAAATATCCTTTTTATTTTTACTTTTTAGCTTTTTTTTCTTTTTCGACCCACATGCCCTAGTTTTCAATTTGTGCAACTTTCATTGTTCTTCTCTTTTGAAATATTTTGCCTTTTTCTGAAACTTACTTAAAATGGCAAGTGAAAACCAACAGCACTTGCTATTTTTATAATCTGAAAATAACAATGCTGGATTGACGAGAAAATTACGGATTCTTTTTGGGCTTTTCTCTTCGATCATTATTTAGATTTTTGGATCAATCCACTTCAGGGTTTAACGGCAAATGAGGAAAAAACACTCTAGGGAAGAAATTTTTGAATGACTATTGTAAAAAATCCAAACCACAATCAAGATTTTTTTTTTCTTCTCCAAGGTTCCTGGGTGAGGGATATCTTCCCAAAATTTCACAAAGATCGACGCATCGTTTGGAAGATATGAGTGTTTTCTAGTTTTAGAGCCTAGGGTTTCGTAGCTCATACTCTTGAGTTTTGCTTGAAAATATCTTCTTTCTTCAGTTTATCAGTGTTGGGAGATGATGAAAATATGATGGAGGTGCTTTAGAAGGTTTGTCAGCAGCAGCAATGGAGGATTGGAGGGAGAATCGCGGTTAAAGAAAATTTGTGCATGTGTGAAGGAAGAAGCTAGTGGCAACACAACATCACAAAAACTTGTGTATTTTTTGTTTTGGAATGAGTCACACTTTTTTGCACCACTTACACCAAGGGATTGGTGCACTTTATGTAAAAAAAAATTGCCTCATCCCTATTGGGACAAGTGTCCATGTGTGATCGCATTGGGCTTGAGCAGGGGGCTTAAAAATAGCACTTTTATGGTCTATCAAGGTCACATGTTGAACTCGGGATTAAAAGGATGGGGTAACCTTTTTGCACCAATTCTTGGTGCACTTTTTCAAAAAAATTATGCCCCATGCTGATTGGGCCAAATGGCGGAGCTTGGTTGGTCGAGCGAGGGCTAGGAAATGAAGTCATGGGGGCTCAACTTGTGAAAAAGTGCTTAGCTCGAGGTCATGTTGGTGTCCAATGGCTCATTTGAGAAGAAGGCACATTTCCTTGCACCTATTTCACCAAAAAAAAATTACTTGGTGTAAAAAAGTGTTCCACTCTCCCATTGGTTGGATTTATAGCCGTGCAAATTGACTAACTACTCAAGTTTTACCTTAGAGAGTTGTTTGTCAAGACCATATCTCGAGCTTCAGGAGGAGTTTTTTGGTGAAATTTTATATGATTCCACATGAAAATGACCTTAAAAATCCAATGGTGTAGATTTCAAATCATTATTTTGTAATTTATCCCTTAAATATAGGCTTTTTGTTCTAGCTCCAAGGTTGTGCATTCAAAAACTAACTCAGGACATAATTCGCATAGGTTTTTTTTGAAGTATTATTTTACCATCCTCTAAAGCTCTGAAATACCTTTCTGATGATATTTTTTGACTCCTAAATATTTTCAGATCTCCTAGAATCACTTCCTAAAGCTCAAGGGTTGTTCTTGCACCATGCACTACCTAGGCCTCCAAGACCCACTATTGCTGAAACTGATCCAAAACTTCCAGAACCTCCCATAATCTTCCAAAACTGATTGCACAATTATTCTAACTCTCTTATATAGCTCCCTAATTAATTTATTCCTTTCGTTCCACTCCAGTGGGGTGCACCAACTTTGAGAGCATGAAAACATGGCCTTTCCCAACCTTGTTAAAAGGCTTGTCTTGATGGATCTTGCTTTAGAACAACTTGGAAAGACTGGGTAACCCTAAATCACCTATGAACACACTAACAAGATGCTTCGACTACTTCAGAGAGAGAGGATAGGACTAACTCTATATTAGGGTAATAGGAAGGAGGGCTTGGAATGACCTTTGGATAAAATTTTCGGGTAGGGTATGGTTGTCATGCTCGAAAATTGGGGATTTTCCTATTGGAAATTTGCATGAAAATAGCCTTCAAGACTGAAAATAAGACAAAGACAAGAATATTAAGGATGATGATGTTTCTCATGAGATTGATGATGATGAGTTGTTTTCCATGATTTCTAGAAGATTAAAGGTTGGATCATGTAAGTACAAAGGGAAGCTTCCTTTCAAATGTTTCAATTGTGGTAAGGTAGGTCATTTTGCAAATAAATTCCCTCATAAGAAAAAGGATGAGGATGAAGAAAGTGATGAATATAATGACAAGAAGGATAACAGTCTAATAAAGGTACAAATAATTTCACGAGGTTTGACAAAAGAAAAAAAACCAATAATAGCCTATATTTAAAGAAAGAGTGTTATTCATCTGAGGATAGCAACATGCGATGATGGATTTTCTGATTCGAATAAGAATTAGAGCATAAATAGGTTATTGATGAGGATTTTTTCATGACCAAAGATGTCATGAGATCTATGAGTGACAATTCCACACTTTGTTTAGTGATAAAATGAAATCGAGAATGAATAAGAAGGTGATGACCTTGAAACCTCGGACTAATGTGTGTCCAAGAAGAGCTACAACATGTTGAGAAGAATGTAAATTGATGAACGTCGTTGATACTCGTACTTTAATTATATTATATTTTTCAGGTCTAAGGTGGTGTCCATGGTTGTTTATAATAAAGGGAACAATGGGAATTGTTCTCGGGATGTATTTAATAACATAATTAACTAACTAATACACTAACTGCATGATTAGGAATCAAAAATGCATTGGAAGAAAAAGAATATTAAAGACAGAATTTAAAGGTCCGAAAGTGATTCAATGCTATAACTTTAAATGGATGTAAAGTGATATAAAGGAAACAACATTAAATCTCCCTTCTCATTGGGAAGGAATGGCCCTTTCTCCTTCCCTTCAATTAGTTTCAATGCTGAAAGTTACACAACAAATTTTTCCCCTAAATCTGTAATTTTATTGATTTGAAAGAACTGCTTTTACAATAATCAACTAACTGAACCGAACCGATAAATCTTAATACATTATCTCTTTTATACCAGAGAACTCCTAGTCTCTCTAGGAAAGAACTAGTTTATTCACAATAACTAACATCTACTTAATTGGATGTTGACTAAAACAATGAATATCTATTCTAAGAAGTACAATTGTGGAAGGATTATTCTATGCAATGTTTTAATTGAACTAATCTTCTTAATTGCAAGTGAGGTCCGTAATTGAATCCTTTGAGAGATTCAATCGGTGCTGGAAGATATTGAAGATCTTAGACTCGATTCCATATAATCATGGTGATCAAAGTGTTGGTTTGCATATCATCTCACGTAGCTAGAGCTTAACTAGGAGTGACTGGACCTCATAATATGCATGAAGGTAGGTTTAAGTAATGACACACATTTCATGCTCATTTCGTTGTCTTTGCCGCCGATATATATCACATATAGTTCGACATATCCGAGATGTGTATCTCCTTTGCGTAAGTTCCTTCTTTCAAGGAAATCAAAAATAGTGATATGGATGAGTCATGCGCTCCATGGTGAGTTTTTCACTAATGCAAACGCAATTCATGCACTATAAAGTGAGTCTTGTGTCAGTACACCAATGAGTCATGCGCTAGTCTACAATTAAATCTTGTGATGACTCAACACATGTTTTTCCAAATATATTGTTAATTCTCATAAAAGGGGTTAATTTAGCCATATTTGAAGAAACAATAACAAGAATATGCACAACATTTCCTTCCAAAACATAGTAAAGTATTAATTATAAACCACCAATATTATACATCATGTAACATGATATCAAAATAATACAGGGTTTCACATGGGTTTAAACATAACAAAATGGGGTTTCATCACTCCCTCATACTTAAGATTTAACAAGTCCTCATGCTACCTATACAGTTGTTCTACTATCCTTGAACAATTGTATTCATTGGAAAATGTTTTCTAGGTTTCATCCATTCAATATTATAGAACCCAAAGAAATCAGCAATCAACTTCCTCAAGTGTTGTAATCGCCTTCTAGCTAACCATATGTGGAATTACATCATGAATACTGGTGCAATGACTAATGAGGGGGCTATATCACATCTCAATCCACTTCTCTTGAATCTCTAGAATGATTTTGTAGAGGTATTTGGCCCTTTTTAGTGACCATCGAGGTTGGTGGGTGAAATCACCTCCTTTTTCTTATAATGTTCTACAAGAAGTTGATACCTTACTTGACAGGAAAGGAAGTTTACATTGAACATTGGGAGTACTTGCTCCCTAAAATTCTTGACACAATTTTTAAGAATATATTTGTATATGTCCATTAACCGTAAAAGTATACTTGAGACCGAAATCTATTGAAGAATCGAATTAGGGAAGGAATATCATGCCTCATCAAGAGGCCTATATTAGATTCTGCTTGAACAAATGTTGCCCTTTGTTCCCTCCATTCACACTGGTGCTTGAGAGTAGAAATAAATGCTCGTAATTGTACTTCACCCACATAGAAATTTATGGGGATCTCAATCTTCTCAAGAAGAAGAAATTTTTGAACATAAAATTCACAAAGCAAATTCTTTTCAACATCACTTCCTGATGTATATGCACCCAAAAAAATTTGTCATCATCAAACTCAATATCTTGCATAAAGCACGGGCTCTAGAAATCTACCATTTTAGAAATTGTTCTTTTAAAAATAATGCATAAAAATTAGAAGGGGGCTGCGTATGAAAGAACTTGATCATATAACCGAGAAACAATAACAACATTCTCCTTAAGTAGTTTTTTTTCTTCCTTCAAAGAATTATTCTCATCAGTAACTACTCTAAACCTATAACATTCTTCCATCCATTTAACCATTCCCTTTAAGACAATAATTTTGGGAAAAACAAATTATGTCTGAGTTGTTTTCTCTTCAGTGACCACAGGCTCTATTTCCTGCCTATTTTCTTGTAAAACTACAAGGGATTCATTCATCTCATTTGTTTTGGTTTGAAGGGAGTGGATTTGTTGTTCTTTTTCTTCCAGGGCATGTTGGAGTTGTTGCCTCTTCTTTCTGCTCTACAATCTGATGTAAGCTCATTAAATCTTTTGATTTTTATCAGCCTCAAGCTAAGGTAAATTGGCCTCCTTAGCTTCAAGAAGGAGCTAGAGATGTGTAATTCTCTCATGAGCTAATTGTAGCTCAAACTGAATTTTAGACAAGCATAATACTTGTGGCATAATTGTGTCAGATTCAAGGAAGAACTAGGTTCTCCTTCCACCATAGGATTTTTATCTTTGTCTAACACATGGGAATCTACAACAGAGGTTGGAATGTTCTCAACTTCCTTCTTAGTAACAAGAACAAAGGGTGACACTGATTGAGGGGGAGACACATGTGGTGTCTTTACTAGGGTTTTCATTATGGTCGTTGCTTCCTATTCTTGTGTGTGCCTAGGGTTTATAGGGTGCTTATTATGTCTCTCTCAAGTGGAGGGGTTTTTCTCTAGGACTAATTTAGACTTCAGTGGCACACTTACTATGAAAATTCAACCATTTCTTAGTGTCATTCCTTTTCCTAACAAACTGGTGCTTGCAAATCAAATGTATTAAACCCTAAAATTTTAGGTAGGAGGCACCCCAATGAAATTTCTCAATGGTTGAACAAATAGAATCATATAAAAATTTGAGGAAAATTGATTTTTGTTGGGGTTTAGTTTGGCCATGGCGAAGGTGTATCAAAATTCTCAACACAGGTCCCGAATGATCTCATATTGTCCTTCGCAAGTGAAATATTTGATTACCCATTTAGCAACTTCTGCCCAAGGCTCAGAAGGGTAATTATTTTTATACCTTTTTCTTTACCCTTATTTTCCATCACCAATTCTAATTTTTCCTTTTTGCCACTGAAAACCTTTTAATAATTTCAACATACAATGTCTTATTACTTGACTGCTTTACCTTCCTCTGTTATTCTCGAAAGATGACTAATTATAGTGGGGCTAAATGGGATTTTCTTACCTTGTACAATGGAGTACCCTTCTTCCATGTTTTTGGTGAAATCCTCTATCATTTTTTGTGTTGAATTATTCATAAGCAAGCAAAAAATCGAGCCATCCTGCCTTTTCAAAAATATCCACCAACCTTGCATCGGCCAATAGTTCTATTGAATTGGTTGGTTCATGCCTTAGTCTAGGCCCCATGACTAATGTGTAGAGTAGGTAAGTGAAAGATAAAGGGCACAAGACTGGAAATGTGATGTTTGCAGAGACGTGGATAGGCACAAGAATAGAATGGGTAGTAGCACAGAGTAGAGAGTGGAATTTAGAAAGTGACAATGGAGAAGAAATGGTTCCAAATAAAATAACCAAATTGGGAAAGGTCTAATCAAATCCCAATGTGATAATGATAGTTATTGGGTATGTGTGGCGATTATTATGGAGGTGGATTATGGATTTTTGGGGATTTGTGAAGCATGGGAATTTATTGGAAATGGAGAAGGTAATCAATTTACACAAGTATAATAATTAACAGTTCATAAATTAAAACTTTTCAACATTTAATAAGGAATAATCGTGCATACCTCATTAAATTTTCTTGTCACATCGTTGGTTGTCATTTCCATGTTGATTTGATCCTCCATCCACACATGGTCCTTCATTTATTTCATGTAGGATTTAGGGGTGGTGACCGCCATTACTTGGTTTTCAGTCACCTAAATTTTTTAAAGAAGTAACAATGGCCACATTCTTGGTTTTCAGCCAATGCTCCAGAGGATGATGACTTTGCCATTTCTAGTTTTCAGTCATCTCCTCTTTATTCCTTGATGAAAATAGCTTAGTTCAAATTGTGTTGGACAAAGAGACTTTGTCCAAATAATTCAAAGCTAAATCTTCTTGAAGTTCCTTCTGAAATTCCTCTTTGGATGTTGGTTTATGGTACAGCCTCAGTCTATGCCCATTAACCAACATTACTTTCTTCTCTCCATCAATTAGAATCAGTTGGATGGTCCCATTATCGAATACTTGTTCAATCTGATATGGGCCCATCCATCTTGTCTACAGCTTTCCTTTGAAATCTTTGTATTTTGAATCAAATAACAAAGCCCAATCTCCTTCTTGGAATTTCCTTGGCTTAATGTGTTTGTCATGCCATACTTTCCTCTAATGTTGGATGATTTTAGTCTGATGCAATGTTTGAAGTCTCATCTCATCCAACTCATTTAGTTGAACAATCCTTTCTTGTTGTGCCTCTAATAATTCAATTCCCACCTCAGTAGTTGTTCTCAAGGTTTGAATCTCAAATTCTATAGGGAGAATGGGATTCTTCCCATAAACCAACTCATAAGGAGTAAATCTTGTGGTTGTTTTCCAAGTAGTATTGTAGGCCCATATTGCTTCAGAAATTTTTGAACCCAATTTTTCCTTGAGATATCCACTTTTTTTTGTTAGGATATTCTCCAATTCTCTATTAGTAACCTCCACTTGACCATTGGACTATGGATGGTATGGTGATGACTTCTTGTGCTTCAACTGGTATGTTTCCACAAAGGAACTAATTACACCTAACATGAATTGTGGTCCTTGATCTAAAACAATAGATCTTGGTGCTCCAAACCTCTGGAAGATATGCTCATATAATAAATCTGCAACTTTCTCATCTCTTGCATGTTGCAGTGCTTGCACCTCACCCATTTAGTGACATAGTCAATACAAACTAGAATGTATTCCTTCCTTGAGAAGTTGGGTCAATTGGTCCAATGAAATCCAATCCCCACTTCTCAAATGGTTCCAAGACAACTTGAGGTTGGAGTGGCATCTCAGATGTAAATGTTGGTTTCCCCATCCTTTGGCATTGATCACATCTCCACACATACTTTTGGCATCCTTAAACAAGGAAGGACAATAGTAACTAACTCCTAGAACTTTGTGAATGGTCCTTTGAACTAAATAATGCCCTCCTAATGGATCATCATGACATGCTCTAAGTATGTCAAATACTTCATCCTCAACTACACACATGCGTAAAACATGGTCAGGTCCACATTTGAAAAGAATTCCATTTAACCATGTATACATCACACTTTGTTTAATTAATTATTTTCTTTTCTTTTGTGTGAAAAAGGTTGGGAACTTCCCTGTATCCAAGTAATTAGCCATATCTGCATACCAAGGAGAGGTAGTAGAAATTGCAAACAGATGTTCATCTAGAAAGTCATCATTGACTTGCTCTTCCTCTTCTGAAGTGGTAAGTCTTGAAAGAAAATCAGCTACCACATTGGATTTCCTTGGAGTTGTCAATTATTTTAATATTAAATTCCTACAATAACAAAACCACCTTACAATCCTGCCATGCACTAAAGGTTTGTTCATTAGATACTTGATAGCAGAGTGGTCAATGTGAACAATCACTTCATATCCTGTAATATAATGGTGAAACTTGTTGATTGCATATACAACTACAAGAAATTCCTTCTTTGTTGTGGTGTAATTCCTTTTAGTAGGGGAGAGGTTTTTATTGATGTAGTAAATAGCATGCATAGGCTCTCCCTCCTCTTGTTGTCCAAGGACAACACCTACTACTTCATTAGAGGCATTTGTTTGTATATGGAAGGGAAGCTTCCAATTCGGACCTCTCAATACTTGGTGTATTTATTAATTTATCTTTGATAGCATCAAAATCTTGTTGGCATGCTTATGTCCATTCAAATTTTGAATCTTTAGTTAGAAAATAAAATAATGGAGAAGCTATCTTGCTAAAGTATGATATAATCTTTCGATAATAACCGGCATGGCCAAGAAATTTTCTTACCTCTCTTTAGTTTTTGGGAGATGAGAGTGTTACAATGATATTGAACTTGTTTGGGTCTACCTTGATTCCCTCAGCTAAAACATGATGGCCTAAGACTATCCCTTGTTCCATCATAAATAAGCATTTTTCATGGTTTAAGGATAATTGATGTTTTCACACCGAGAAAGGACTTTGTCTAAATTATCAACTGCCTCTTGGAATGTTGCTCCATAAACTATGAAATCATCCATGTAAATATCTACATAGTCATGGGTGAGATCAAAAATATTGCCAACATGGCTCTTTGAAAAGTGGCAGGAGCATTACATAAACCAAAAGGTAACACCCTATAAGAAAATGTTCCCAAGGGTAGGTGAAAGTTGTTTTGTTTTGATCCTTAGGTGCCATTGTTATTTGATTATACCCATTGAACCCATTAAGGAATGAAAAGTACCTTTTTCTAGATAAATTGTCTAAGACTTTATCAATAAAAGGTAATTGGAAATAATCCTTATGAAATGCCTTATTCAATTACCTATAATCCATACAAACTCTCCATTTCCCATTCTTTTTAGGAACTATGACTAATGAAGAAACCCACTGGTTGTCTGATATTAGAAAAATGAATCCTACCTTAAGAAGTTTTTCAATCTCATTTTTCACAATATCGCTTAAAGTAGGGTTTATCCTTCTTTGAGGTTGTTTGACTGGTCTGGAATCAGTGGTGTAGATATGGTGTGTACAAATACCAGGATGAATACCCTTCATGTCACTATATTCCCAAGAAAAATCTTGAGGATGAGATCATAAAAGTTTAAATAGGGTATTCTCTTCCTGACTAGTCAACCAACTATTAACTGTCAATGTCTTCCCTAGGAAAATAGGTAGTTTTTTGGAACTTGGATGAAGATAATCTAAAATAGGATACTCTCTCAAAGAATGCATTCAATAGACACTGTGTGGAATTAATTTATAAACAGCAAAGTGATGTTTTAAAATATGGACTTGGTCAGATCTATATTTTGTGCAAAAGGATAGATGATAGGTTGGTTGTTTTCATCCATAAAATCATCTCTTGTTTCCATTAGTTGTAGCACAAGACTTGAAATGAACCTAGCACAAGACTCGGGCACGGACTTATATTGTGTCCAAAGACAGACTCATGGTCACCATATTAAATTTGATTTGAGTTTTCTTGAATTATGACCATGGCCAGAGAAGAGATGATGTCATATGAGTTGTCTTTACACCATTGTTTATTGTCTGTAGCAAAAGGTTTTGAAGAGGGTATATTGATAAAAAAATTAATATTTTCCATTGGTAATCTCCATATTTCTTGTTCTATAATCAATGAGGGTAGAGAGCTATGGCTAACCAAGGACATCCTTAGATTATAAGGTATCCAATCTTCCTATTCTTTGTTTTTATGATCATGAAGTCTACCGAATAGTCCTAGGATTCAATAGTGATGGTGACATATTCTATAATTATTTTTGGCTTGTTTACATACTGATCTGCCATTTGCAAGACTATGGAGGTTGACTAAGGTTCAAGAAGTGCTAGTGTAGACAAATTATTTGTGATCTCGGACATTTCCTATGCAAAATGTAACAATAGGACTTTCATGGTCTCCGTATTTAGGAGGGGACATATTCCCTTCTAGAATACTAGCAAGTTTCCTATCAACATGGATGGTTTTAGGTTGATTCTTTCTTCTTCCTGGAGTCTTCAAATAAAGCTCTTTGATAGTTTTGTTTAATTCATGAATTTCCTTAATATCTTACAACAGGGGAATCCCAATACATAATTTCCTCATTCCTTGAATTAATTATGACTTTGGTTGTTCAGAACTACAAGTGTTGTGCTTTTCCAAAAGTCTTAATGGAAAGGGAATGTAGATGTTTGGTTAAGGATTTTCTTCAATAAAGGACTAGGTTGCATTTTTCTAGTTTTTCTGTTTCTCCAGGGTTTTCTTCTATCATGGGAGATGAAGGTTTTGAGGTAACCTTCCCTGAACATAGTAATATATTCTTACAATCCACAGAGTTTACTATGGGATTTTTATCTGATTCCACAGTGTACTTTAGGTCACCCTTCCTCACATTTTTGGGATTTACCACAATCTATGATGGTATCTTTGGTTGGGCGGAGTTGATCGAATGGGGCATCATTTTTAGGTCCAATCACAAGGCTTGTTGACCTTGGGGTCTTCTTTGATTATAATACTATTTCCCAGATCCTTGAGGTACATTCCATTGTTGTTGGTACTAGAGGATTAAACTGTTGAAATGATGGAATGTTTGGATGTGGAGCCCAAGGTTGTTGATAATAATTTGGTGGGGCATTCCACTGTGGGCTCCACTCCTGTGGGGCTTGTTGAACCCAAGGTTGGGGATATGGCCATGGTGCATTCCATTGATTTGGGACCCATTGTGATTTTGGCATGTAGGACTAATTTTGGTTGGACTAAAAATTTCCTCCTTGCCTCTGAGCCATATAGTTCAGCTCAACTTCATTTTGTGTGTTCTGTTTTAGATGATTCTTCAAATGGAAGCAACACACATTAGTCTGTGGTATGCTTGAGTTCACAAAGAATATAGATGTATGTCTTATCTAAGGGGAAGTCCTTAAGCCCATGTTTATCTCTACATCTTGGGCAGTAGATGAAAAAAGGCTTTGTATTCTGGCTTTCTCCTATCCATAGTTGTATTGAGTTGAACCAAAAGGTCTTCTCTCAAATTTTCAATTTCTTCCCTCAGTTTGGATAAATTACCTCTGGTCATTTTTCCTTTATGTCTACAAAATTTGGGGCGAAAGTTCGGGAGTAATTCCTATAGAGGTCAATGATTTATGTAAATTCTAGTTTGTTCATGTCTCCCTTTCCCATAATATTGAAGGTTTCATGTGTTTCCTCATCTAATCCTTTGAGGAATAAATTTTTTAAGAAAATTAATATCTAGACCAATACCACACCTCTTGTGAAGGAAGAGGAACCTATCAAGATAATCCTCCACACTCTCATCTTCCTTTTGTTAAATTCTAAAGAGTTCTTCCTTCTTGTCCCACTTATATAGTAGCCTTGATACTTTTCCAAGAAAATTGTTTCCATCTCCTCCCAACTATGGATGGAGTTAGGGTTAAGCCCATGAACCATCTCATAGTTTTGTCTTTTAAAGTGGAGGGAAATAACTTGAGCTTATGAATCGGAAGTGTAATCATAAGTTTGGAACAAGACTTTGAATTCAAAAAGGAATTGGTCAGGGTCTTCTAAGACTAATCCCCAAAGGTGGGTAAAATTGAGGGAGATATATTTTTCATAGGATCCTGATCATTAGGATCCAATTTTATGGGATAGGTAAACATTATTCCAATTGGAGGGTTTCCATTTTTTGCACCATTGGGGTTATCTACTTCATCAGCCATCCTTCTTTGGTCAACAAGTTGTTCCACAGGTTGGTTTTGAGGGGGTTTTGAAAATTTATCCTAATGAATCTACCTCTACGGTCTCTAGGTCTAAACATAAAATCCTATCATACTTGAGGAAAGTTCCCTAACTATTAGCACTTAACTTGATTGTTTGTGTTCCACATACTCCAAAGCATAGAGGATTCTTGTTGTCACTACAAGGTCTTCTTTACTTCTAAAGAAAGAGTTATGGAAATAAAATTTCTGAATGGCATGAAAACTCACCGAGACAACTTAAAAACACTTATAGCTAGCACCTTTAACCTTTGATAACACCATGAAGTCCCCGAAACAATGCCACAAAGTGTCGAGTGTCATTTATATTCATACTTTAATTATATTAAATTTGTCGGTCTAGGGTCGTGTCCTTGGTTGGTTGCAACAAACGGATCGTTAGGAATTGTTCTCAACACGTATTTAATAACGGAATTAACCGACTAATACACTAACTACGCAATTAGGAATCAAAAATGCTTTGGAAGCAAAAGAATATTAAAGATAGAATTTAAAGGTCTAAAGTGATTCAATGTTATAACTTTAAATGGATGTAAAATGATAGAAAGGAAACAACTATAAATCTCCCTTCTCGTTGGGGAGGAGTGGCCCTTACTCCTTCCCTAATCCTTCCCTTCAATTAGGTTCAACGATGAAAGTTACACAACAAAGTTTTCCTCTGAATCTGTAATTTTATTGAATTGAAAGAATTGATTTTACAATAATCAACTAATTGAACCGAACCGATAAATCTTAATACATTATCTCTTTTATACTAGAGCAGTCCTAGTCTCTCTAGGAGAGAACTAGTTTATTCGCAATAACTAACATCTACTTAACTGGATGTTGACTAAAACAATGACTATCTATTTTAAGAAGTACAGTTGTGGAAGGAGTAGTCTATGCAGTGTTTGAATTGAACTAATCTTGTTAACTGCAAATGAGGCCTGTAATTGACTCCTTTGAGAGATTCAATCGGTGTTGGAAGATATTGAATATCTTGGACTGATTCCATAGAATTGTGGTGATCAAATTGTTCATTTGCATCTCGTCTCCATGCTACTAGAGCTTAACTAGGAGTGATTGGATCTCATAATATGCATGAAGGTAGGTTGAGGTAGTGGCACACGTTTCATGCTCATGTCATTGTGTTGCCAGCTTGTATCAACTTATAGTTCAGCCATCTGAGCTATTTATCTCCTTTACACAAGTTCCTTCTTTCAAGGAAATCCAAATTAGTGATTTGGATGAGTCCTACACTCCACGGCGAGTCCTACGCTATAAATTGATTCTTGCACCAAGACACCGAGTCCTATGCTATTCTATAATTAACTCCTATGATGACTCGACACATGCTTTTCCAAATATATTGTTAATACTCATAAAAGGGGTTCATTTAGCCATATTTGAAGAAATAATAACAAGATAAAAATAACAAGAATATGCACAACATTTCCTTCCAAAACATAGTAAAGTATTAATTATAAACCACCAATATTATACATTGTGCAACATGATATCAAAATAATATGGGGTTTCATGTGGTTTAAACATTAAAAATGGGGATTCATCATCAATAAGTCAAAGCCACAGTCAAAGAGTATGAAGGAAAAATCCATGAGCTTGAAGAGAAACATTGGGTTGGACTAGAGAAGCTAAATAGGATAGTCAAGAAGTTATAGATACAAATGAGTCCATGACTCTAAGTTTGCAATCCAAGGAGGAAGAATTGATCTTTCTTAAAGGAGAATTATCTGATGCAGTTAGCAAGGCTAAATCATTCCAAAATTTTGAAAAGAGTACTAAATATCTTGATGATCTTCTAAGCGGCCGAGATCTACGGGAGATAGAGAAAGTTTGGTATTTAAAGAAGATTTCAAAGGCAAAGAGATGATGCAAGAAGATAGTGTTCCAAGCAAGGATTTTGGAGAACCAAACATCAAGGAGGAGCAAAATAAAATAATTGTCAAATACAATGTGAAGACAAAGTCCATAAGGAAACCTAATGCTTCAAGGTATGAAAGATCATTTAATGGTTATTGTTTCACTTGCAATGGATTTGGACATAGAGCTAAGGAATGTAGGAGGTTTGTCAAGGATGATCACCCATGGAGATATAATAGGAGTGATCAATCAAAGAATTTGATGTGCTACAATTGTCAAGAGAGAGGTCATATTGCTAATTATTGTCTATACGAGCCTTCAAGTCGAAGTGGAGGAATGAAGAAGCTAAAGGTAGGAATTCAATTATATGCTACAGCTACAATAGGATTGGACATGTTTCTAAGGATTGTTATGGTCCTACAAGGCAAGAAAGGAGCTTTCAAGATCCTAGAAAGAATGATAGAATTCAAAGTAGGTTTTGGGAGCTTAGAAGAAATAAGGTGGATACATCAATAACAGATATGGATGCAAGACAAGGAGTTAATTAGGGTACATTTCATAAACTAGATGGAAGAGGTGAGTTTCAAGTATCTAAGAGTGCTTAGGACCTCTTAAATTCACTCTTCTAGATCCTTTATGAAGATGGATTTCTCTCATAGGATTCTTAGAGGCATTTTCATCCAAATGAAGCTTGAAATTAAGGAGGAGCGTGAAGGATTGGAGCATGGTGATGAAGGAGTAATTTTCAAGATGTCAAGATGAAATGGTGTTTCTTCAGCTATGTGGGTGCATCAAGAAGGTGATTAAGGATGGAATCAAGGTATGTGTATATGTCCTTGCTATGATCATCAAGTTTGTTATTGAAAAAGTGTATTGTCTTAATCAGTTTTATGTGTTGTCATGTTGTGAGGGTGATGGAAAACCGAGTCTCAAGAGGTTGGTAGTAAAAGTACCTAGATATCTTAAGGTCTATTTGGTAATCATGAAATGATTCCTTGTTGATTTTTAATAATCTCTTTAAATTCCTATAACTAAATGTGTATGTGAAGAAGAATATGTGAGTGTCAAGTAAGTATCACATTATGTGGTGTTAGTCATTGTACAAACTCGTAGCAAGCTTTCAAGTGTGATGTGTCCTTGAGCAAGTAAGAGTTCAAATGTGTGTGTCCAAAAGTTGATCCAAAGTTGAAATAGTAGTAGGTTGCAAATTTTTAAGGCATCTTGAGGTCATATAATTGTATTATTATGGTGCATTTGTTCTCTATCAAATTCTATTATTCCTTGGTCTCGAAGTATGTACAGTGTAGTCATGAAGTCAACATCCGCTATTCATGTTCTTTAAACTCTTCAACATATTTAGAGGTTGGATTAGATACCAATAGTGAACAAGGAGACAAATTTATGAAGCAAAAGTCATTCATTGGTATGATGACTTGATCAGACCATCTGAGAAAAGTGGTTTGATGCTCCCCAGGTATGTGAGTTAATTCATATGGTCCATGATGAGTTCTTATTCCTTGAAACAAGATTGAGGAAGTGTCAAGTGTATTTTTACATCATATATTATGCATGAAGAAGTGTTGACATCTATTAAGTCTGACAATCGAGATCAAGGTTCTCGGTAGGTAAACATGTTGTCTTACCCGTGTATGGTTACTTAGATATATATAGTATTCTCTCGATACAGTGAATGAAATTTCTTGATGATTGATAAGTTATACATGCTTAAAATGAAGATGTAAAACCATTTTTGAAGTCATATGAAGGGTTTACATGTGCACTATTGTTTAAAGGATGAAAAAGAACAGCTTTGAGAATGTATGTCTAAAGCTCTAAAAAAAATAGTAAGAAGGTTTACATGTGCCTTGAAAAGGCATGATCAAGATCTGCATTGTTTGCAAGGTTTGTGCATCTTGATATAGATTCATGGAGATTGTACAGAGACTTCAAAATCATGGTACTCTAGATTGTCTTGAACCAAAATGAAAAGCTACGAGACCTATAGAGAACTATTGAAGCAAAGGAGATGACCTTGAGCATTAAGCATGTGTTTTTAGTATCAAGAAGACCTTGAAGGATAAATGATATTGGTATGTGCACATACAAATCTTATGAAGGTGCTTCAAACCAAGGTATAATTCGAGTTTCATCATTTAAAGAGGTTATAGTATTTAAAGGTTTAGTGTTTACTATCTTAGACTATACATGAAGGTTTAATGATGCTTCACCTATAGTATATGTTGAGGGGGATCTTATGAGCTCACAAGTTCCAAGAAGATGGAAGATAGATATGGCATAAGGCTAGTTTAATTGATTCCTTGCAATATGATTCCCCAAGAGATGATACCCGAGCCACCCCCACACATCAAAATGTACCAGCTCTAACTTAATCTCTTTCTTCATAGGTCCAACCTTGAGAAACCTTACTGCTTCCCATATACGCATTTCTCAGAAATCCAAACATGTTTCGTATATCCAGAAAATTCTTCTTTATGATGTTCATGCCCTTATGGCTCATATGACCGAGCCTATAGTGCCATAATGTTGTATCTACATCCGAAGCCACAAGATTACAATCATTACTACTATCGGTGCTTAAATACAAAGTTCCAACCTTCTTACCTCTTGCCACCACAAGAGCACCCTTGTAACCTTCCAAGAGTCACTTGTAAATATCACAAGACAACCATCACTTCCTAATTGCCCCGCTGATATCAAATTTTTCCTTAATGTAGGCACATGTCTGACATCCTTCAATAGCCATGTATTCCCATTCTGCATCTTAACCTGAAAAAACCTTTTCCAACTATACTGCAAGGCTCATCATCACCATGAAAAACATGCCCAAAATCCCCTTGAACATAATCAACAAAATAATGCCTATGTGGAGTAGCATGAAAAGAAGCCCTGAATCTAAAACCCAAGATTCAGTAATATTATGCAAAGAAAGAATCAAAGCATCCTGGCATACATTACCCGATGCCACATTTTCCTCCTTGTTTTCTTCCTGTTGTTTCTTCTTGTCCCAAAGCTCCCAACAGTCCTTCTTTGAATGCCCAGACTTTCCACAAAGTGCAAAGATATTATCTTGCTTTTAGATTTTGACCTTGCCCAATCCTTTGATTTTCCACGGTTTCCTCTATTCTTTTGTCTCCCTCTAGTTTCCATTGTCAAAGCATTCCACTGAAGTAGAAGATTCACTAGAGCTTTTTCTTCACATTTCCTTGCTTAGAATCACCCCTACAACATCCTCAAACTTCAACTTTGAGTTAGTTGGAACCGAGTTGCTTACCGCCATTACCAAGCTATTCCAACTTTCAAGTAAAGAGCATAGAATTAATAAAGCCCTAACTTCTTCATCAAATTCTATTGTAACTGAAGCTAGCATATTCACAACCGTATTGAAATCATTTAAATGATCTACTACTGAACTATTCTCAGACATCTTCATATTAAACAACTTTTTCATTAAAAATATCTTATTAGAGGCAGAGGGTTTTTCATACAACTTCCCTAATGCATCCATTAGATCTTTTGTAGTCTTTTCCTTTGAAACATTAAATAATACCGAAGATGCAAGACACAGCCGGATCGTTCCAAGTGCCTTCCGATCTAACAAATCCCATTCTCGCATCTCTGTCATACTCGATGGTTTGTTCACCTTCTCGAGATAATGAGAGTATAAAGATCCTTCGATAAAGGTAATCTTCCATCCGCATCTTCCAAAGACTCAAATTCTGCCCGTTGAATTTATCAACCCTAGATCTTCCATCTTCCATAGCTCCCACTCAAGATAAAACTTTCCTGCGATTCAACACTTCAACAAACCAAAACCGTGCTCGATACCAATTGATAGGAAATAAGAGATAAAATATGCGGAATAATCCCTTACAAAATCGCAACAGTAGAAACTAATATGCAAAAAATATTACAAATCTCAAATAAAAGTACAGAATAAATAACACAACACAGAGAGACAAGATTTAATGTGGTTCACCCAATTTGGGCTACGTCCACTAAGAATCACTTGCTCAGATTTTATTACAAGCCTCCACTCTCTCAATACAATACCCAAATCCGTTTGGAGCTATGCTCAACAAACTCTACAGAATTCACACCCGAATTCAAAGCACATCTGCAATACATTTGCTTGTCTATCTATCATATGCATAAGACCATATAAATAGACAATTACTTAAGCAGCTTTGATACAAAAACCATGGGTATCAAAACAATGGGCAAAAACATGGTATCAAAACAATGGGTATCGAAAACCATGGGCCCAAAAATAGCCCATAACGGTTACCCATTACCCATGGGTTAATAAACCACCCATGAAAATTTGCTTGAGGGCTTCGCCCCGAACCCCCTTGACCCGCCCACCACCGGCGAGCGGACCGCCATAAAAATACCCAAGTGTAACACATAGAAGGCGTACCACACTCTAACATGAAAACAGGCTCCACAAACATAATGTATGTGCACATACAAATCTTGTGAAGGTGCTTCAAACCAAGGTATGATTCTCGAGTTTCGTCATTTAAAGAGGTTACAATATTTAAAGGTTTAGTGTTTACTATCTTAGCCTATACATGAAGGTTTAATGATGCTTCACCTATAGTATATGTTGAGGGGATCTTATGAGCTCACAAGTTCCAAGAAGATGGAAGATGAGATATGGCGCAAGGCTAGTTTGATTGATTCCTTGCAATATGAGTAAATGATGTACTTTGTCAATGCTTTGTAGAAGGATAAAGCATCAGAAAGCAAGAATACAGAGTGTTTGATATGACTTATCAAGGTGGGGGGATTTTTCGATCATGCATCAAGTACTTTAGGTCCTAGAGGACCTTAAAAGGAAGGATGATAGTGAATAGCAGGGTATACTTCAAGGGATGAGCAAGTCATGTGTACAAAATGGATACTAAGAAAGAGTTTCATGGCAGAGGATTTATTGTTGATACATCTAGACAACATGAAATCAAGGTAAGATTTCATATTCTTGTGGTTTTAGTTAGATATGGGGAGTATGGATCTAGGGGGAGCTATAAGGAAATGATTCATGTTTTTATGGGCTTTTATGGATGGTATAAGTTGCATTAAATATTTGGTTTAGGGATCTCATCCCTAATAGTGGTTATCAACTAGTACATGGTAGAGATAGGAATTTTGATGATGTTCTCAGCTAAAGAATGGTTTTAATAGGTGAAAGAAATGATATTTCATGCTCGTATGCTTGTTGTCATGAGTGGATGTTTTGTGTACATCTATCCAAGGACTACTACAATGGTTTCAAGCTATGAAGAAGACAAAAATAGAGTATAAGGAAGGTAAGATAGGGTTGTATTCTTATATGAATAATTTGGTGATTTTTACATTCAATAAGGACTCCAAAATAGGTTGAAGAATATGGAGATCATGTATGTACAAGTATGCTTTTCCATTAATGTAAAAAGGGGGAGAAGAACTAAGTAGTTTTCCATCAATGACAAAGGAGGAGATTGTTGGCATGTGTGAGTTAGGTGTTTTCATTGATGTAAAATCTCATTAATGACAAAGATAATGATGGAGGTGTGTTATAAGGTGATTAGCATGATGATGACATGTACATTCAGCTGGTTCATGGTTGCAAGAACGGACACAATGAGAATGGCTTGGCCTAGTCAACCTAATCAAGTGACCTAGTTAACCTAGGTGATAGAACATAGTTAATAGAGTTTCATGGTGGCTTGAGGAGCATGGTAGAGGCATGGAGAGTGTGATAGGAGTTTGTTGAGACACTCACATGATTTTTAGAGTGTAGGTACATGTTGAAGACTCAACTAAAGGTGTTCATCTAGACCTAGTATGTGTGCTTGAAGGCCAAATGAAGCATGATATTGAGGTGTAGAGCCATGTGATATCATATAATAATGTATGTGAGTGAGACATTATGTCTCAAGGTTTTCCATGGCCTTTTTTAGAGGTTTCATTTTGAGGTATAGTGTTCTTTTACTCGATTTGGCTTAGAAAATGTAAAACCCTAAGGCCTAGTCATGAAAGTCATGGTGGTTGAGAAGATGCATACCTATTTGAGCTAAGATGATGATTTGATATGTTAGTATAGGGTGTTTTGGTGTTTGGGAGAAATTTCAGGTTGTCATGATGAAGACTTTTCAAGATATTGAGTTTAGACCAAAATAAGGTCCTTAAGAGTGCATTTTCCAGCAAGTGAGAGAAATGATCATGGTTGGAACGTGTAAGGTTTGCATAGGGATATTATACTTTAAATGATATTGGGTAATGGAGTTAAGAATATATCATAGTTGTAATGAGGTCAAATGAGGCCCAAACATTTATGAATGATCATTAAGAAGGTAAGCAACTTTTTATGAGTTTGAAACCCTAGGTTATGAGCGATGGAGAAGATCTTCTTGGTATGAGCCCAGAATGGATTTTTTTAAATCGATGATTGGAGGTTGGATAGGACTCCTCCATATTTCAAATGAGGTATGTTATATCTTGTGACAATATGTGCCCCACTCAAAAAGGCTTATTTTTGAAGAATTTCAATTTGTGCAAATGTTGTCCATTGAACCTATTGACTAAATCACCATTTATGGAAGCTTGGGAGTTTTAATACATTTACATGATAGTTTTAATTCATGGTTGAGGTCCTAAATTGAAAAGTGTGCCCTATATTTGAAGACTAGATTTTTGGGCCTAAAAGGGCAGTTTAGCAGTGTTGGCAAATGGAAGTGCTTGAGCACTTGTGAGATTTGTGATGGATTATAATGAACTTTGAGGTGTTTTACACATATCATATGACATGTTTCATGTTTTTTTGAGCTCTGAAAGTGAACTGAGGTGGCATGGTTGAGGTCATAAGTTGACCTAGTTTGACTGGTTTAGGACAAGATTACTTTAGCTAGAAGATTGATGTAGAAGAATAAAATTTTGGCTTAGCTGATGATTTCTATCCATTTAGGAGTGAAAAGGGATGAATTTTTCCCTATTTAATGCATTTACAAGTCTTTAAAGTTACATCAAGGGTGAAAACTAGTTGAGTTTCCAAAAGTGCTTTCTAGGAAGTTCAGTTTGATGAAGAGGAAACTAGTTTGGTTTGCTTTGTTGGATGTTTCATGAGGTCTAGCATGTATGGATGTGTTCTAAAGGTCGGTGGATTTATAATGATTGGCTACATGGCATAGTTGAGGTGTTTTAGTGTTATCTTGAGCTCCATAGTTGAATACCGGTTCCTGGAAGCAGTTGTTTTGAGTAGGAAATAGTCATACTTGGTAGTGTTATGAAGAAAATGATTAGTGCAAAGCATTAGGAGAGGATGGATGATGTTTATATGGTATGTTTGACATTTGTGAATACTTTTTATGCTTGACAAATCATGATGATGTGTTTGAAGGTCTTTGATGAGCTTGGTGATGGGGTTTTAAGACTTTTTGGGCTTGTTTAATTTTCTTGGTGCATGGCCAACCTATATAGGCCAATGTTATGACTTTATATGAGTGTGTTATATTTTTAAGTTTGTGTTACCAGCATCTTGGGTCTGGACCAACCTAGGTTATGTTTTTGAGTTGAGATTCATATAAAGTGAATGTTTTTGGTTCATTTTTGAACTAGTTGAGTTAGAGGGAAAAATATGAGCTAGATGAGAGAGTGCAAGTGACTTAAGAGCATCAAGACAGAGCTGAGAGTGTGTGTGAAATTTTGAAGAGTTTTGAAGAGCTTGTGTGCAAGGGTTTGAGTCCAAATCAGTCCATGAAATATCAAGTTTGAGCGAGTTAGGAGAAGGTGTGTTTGAAGAGGGTTTGAAGGTGTGTGAGCTGAATTTGTGATCTCCATCAGTTGTGGCAGCAACAATACATCATAGATCTTCATCTAAAGATGGTTGAGTTGGTGTTTAATCATCTTACGGGGTTTTGTCCTCCTTGTAGGGTTTTTGCCTCACTAAATTATGGGTTTGTGCTCCTTGTAGGGTTAGTGCTCCTTGTGAAGTTGGTGCTTCACTAAATTCTTTTGATTTGAGTAATATAATCAAAATTTCATTGGTTTTTCTTCCCCTTGAGGGTTTCCCACTTATATCTTGTGTTTTGTGTACTCTTTCATGGTTATGCTCTTGTGGATGGTTGTTGTATATTGATAATATCATATTAATGAATGGTTGAATGTTAATGGTGTATGCAAGTTAATTTGAAATTGTTTAAGGGTTTTGAAGGACTGATTCACCCCCCCTCTCACCATTGTGCTTCTAATAGTGCACCCAACTAATTCAAGATGACCAGCGTTTATGTGAAGAGAATCTATAGGATAGTTAAAGCGTTGATATTCCCGAAAGGGGATGGGAGATAACTCGTCTAGTGTTGGGAGTTTATATGTCCCCTTTTGTTGGAGTTTGTCATAGTTCCAAGGATTAGGATCCCCTTGAATCTTATAAATAGCTCCTTGATAAGGAAAATTTGACAAATTGATGATTAGAGGAAGCAATTACATGTATGTGATGAGTCCAAGGTCTCCCTAGTATAATATTATAATATAGGGGAAAGTTGAAGACCATGACTTTAACTCAGACAATTCTAGGAGGAACATGTAATAGGTAACCAAATACACCCATAGGAGGCATCATTGGCGATCGTACCCTTGATAAGTGGTACGTGTAAATTTTAAGTTATCTATAGAGTAGCCAAGAGCCTTAATAAATTCCAATTAGGCAACACACATGTCGTCTCCTTCGTCGATGATAGCATGTTTGACCGTAGTTTGGCCAACCTATACTTATATGAAGAGAGGTGGATCATCTACACAGAAAGAGCTCGTCGGGGATCATAGAGGCTATAAGGAAGTGAATGTAAGAGTGAGCATCTACGGTAAGGTTGGTATGAACGGAGAGCTCCTCACACCGATAATGAGATGCTTTCCTATGAGCCATACAATGTAGGACTTTATCCCAAAGTTGTAGAAAAGGGGATGTTCATGTTAAGCAAGGATGTCATGAGATGCCCGCAAAGTGGTGAGGCAACATATACATGAGTTCTAGAAAAGGGACTTGGCTAGGTAGTTGGGCAAGTGCTTTAAGAAGATCCCACTCGTCGTGACTAAACCGTATAGTGGGTTGGGAGTGATGGGAGTCCTCGGAGCAGAGCCGGAAGAAGCAGGGTAATCAAAGATACTTTAAATACTATTTTTGGCTAAGTTTCTATGATATCGGCCCTACAAGTTTCACTCTCAAAGGGGTCGATGGTGTTTGTAGTTAGGGGAACATCTTCAGGCACCATCGGCCTTGTAGGGAATTTTTCGCAGGGTCGATGGCATCTAGAGGAGGGAAACAATTTCTTTAGGAAGCCTGATTTTGAGGTATAGAAGGATATATAACTCTATGAGTTCGAGGCTAGAATGATGTGGGGTATTCAAGCTCTATATAGGTTATAACACGCCTCACATCATTAATGGCAACCACAGTTTTAGAAGGATAGTCTGTGTCAACTACATTAGTCGTAGCATGTTCTTTCTTTTAGAAATCTCACTTGTATTATGATTAGGCATGGGATTAGATAAAACTTGTAGCTTCTCATTAGCTTGGTTAATTGCTTCATGATGATATTTTTTTGTGTTGCATCACGGGCTTTGACCGCTTCATTTAAATGTTCCCGAGTGATGGTGTCATGGTCGAATTGGGAGCCTAGGAAGAAGTTGATGGTAGTTATGCGTAATACATGATAGTTTTCATGACAAAGTGAGCCCAATTAGCATGCCACCAACAAAATTTACTTTCATCATGCCATTGAGGAATAGGTCAAGAGGGATCCAAGATCATGCTAAACAACTTAAGTAAGCGACATTTCAAATCTTCCTTTCTCAATGGTTAATGATAGTTAGGCTTATTTTTGTTGTTAGTTTTTATATCAATGTTAAAGATAGTTCTATTCGAAGAAGTGACGAGAGGAAGATTATCGAGATACATTGTCATTTGTTGAATTATTGTTCTTAGAACGTTGAAGGATTTAGACTTGTTTGTTAGGTCATGTCTTAGGAGGAACTTTCTCAAACTCTCTCATGAGGTAATCTTTCCTTTTAGCTTGTTCAAAATCTTCTTCTAGAGAGGTGGGAGAAAAGGACCTTACCTTGTATTGAAGGCGAGGTTCAAGAGCTCATAGGAAAATTTGGAAGAGGCTATCACTAGGCATGTTATGTTCAACGCGCGTGGATAGGGTCTTCCAACGTTTTATGAAAGCTTGTGTTGATTCATTTTCAGATTGCTTACAATTGATGAAGGAATTGAGGTAGGTCGATACTTGAAATTCATTCACTAAGGTTGTCACCAAGGACTCTAGCTCAACTATGGAGTTAGGAGGTAAGGTATGATACCAATCCAAAGTGTCCCCAGTGAGGGTCTTAGCTAATATTTTGGTGGCAATGTACGAATTGTATCTAATCCATTCCTTATAAATATTGCAAAAGGCCTTAATGTGAATGGAGGGATTAGTGGACTGGCATAAGAGATGGAAGGAGCAATACCCTTAGTATTTATACTAGAAATGTAAGGTGCTAGAGGCTCTTGTTGGACTACTCTTAGGATTTTTTTGTGGATAGGGGGTTAGGTGATGGGCACCCCATTAGGACCATTTGGTAAAGGAGGGGGCATGGTGCCCCAAGATCCCATTGTAGGATAATTGACTAGTTGAGTCATGTTAGCTTGCATTTGAAGGAATTGAGTCGTAGTAGTGGATTGTTGTTGGCTCATCCTATCAATGAGTTGGAGGATAAGGTTAGTAGGGTCGAATTGGAGGTATTCTCATATGAACCTACTTCACAACCTTTCCCTTTTTTTCCCTATTGTCAAGTTGTTCGGAGACAAATTCAAGGAGACGTTTACCAAGCATTTCTTCTGATTTATCCTTGTATTGGGGAAATTGAGCAAGGAATTTATGAATCTCAGGGTGATGATCATAAGTATTTTCATTTTGATTTTCCTCTAATTCATCCCCAAATAGGCCATCATGGCGGTGGGAGGTTTCTTTCTAGGGACTCCTACAACACAATAGTCCATGCAAAATGGGAATTCAACTTCAGGATGAAAGGTTTTAGGAAATGTCTTCACAATAGAATCGAAAGACCCCATTCCCATATTCTCCCGATAGAGTGATGATCTCGGTGAGAGAAAGTCCTAAAATGGGGCTTATCAGTAAACACAAAACTATGCATGTATCATCACTTTACTATGTCATTGGTATGTTGTTATATGCATGAATCCTAAGTAAGAAAAGTACACATTGGTGACACTTCCCTTGTCCCTTTACATTCTTTGATTGATTTCTATTGTGACTCTCTTCTACATCTCTTTGTTTTGTATTCACTTTTGGTTAAGTCACGTGGGATCCCTGTCTGTCTGTCTTATCACATCTGTCATTTTTGGTCTCAAGACACTAGCGCCCACTCTAGACACTAGCGCTCGGCGCTCATGTCCCTTCTAGGTGCTCTTGTCCTCTTTGTTCTTTTTACAATTTTTGGCATTTGTGGTCAACCTTGTTTCTTTTCTTATCCTTATCTCGCATTCTTAGTCGGCCTTCGATGTCACTAATGTCAAAAATCAAGCAAGGGACTCATATATATACACAACATACTAAATTATTTTGGTTGGCAAATCAAGAGGGATTATCACATCTACATATTATTACTACTATTCAAAGGGAATGCATTTTGGGCTGCATACACTACATAGGAAGGGAAGTGTTGAATTCCATACCACACATTTGCATTATTAGATCAAATCTAGTTATAGCCCGTTATCTTGGCGTCATTGGCGCGAGGGTAAACCTAGGCTAAGGACACCATTTCACACACAAACACAAAGAACTACATGGAGTCTGAGATGTAGTGCAGCGCTCAGTAATAAGTTCACTCATTGTTTGACCGCCAGTAGGTCAATCTGACTTCACATGTTGCATATTTTATTCAAATATAATGTGTTGGTGAGCTTGTGCAGATAGCTAGGGTTTGTTTTTGAGGTTATATGTGCTATCAGAACCCTAACAGTGAAACCAAAGTGACAAAGAACAAAAAGAAGTGAAGATCTTCTAACACAGAAAAGACTAGATCCTGAACATTCACACAAAATCCACAAGCACCAAGAACATTCACCAATGCCCTAGATGCTTCGTCCTCCCGGGGCATTTCTGTCCCAAAGACATTTTGAATTCCAGAACTCTCACCACACCATTCCGACACTATTTCTAGCCAAATCCAAAGACTCGACAATCCCGATCACTTTCGAGATCAATCAAAATCAAATAAGTCGCTATCCCTTTGCATTTACTTAGAGTTAATCAATTTTAGAGACTTGTAAACTGAATATTGTTGTATATAATCACTTAAATATCATTTGTTACAGTAGTTACTCTGAAATAAGATTTAATTCAAATTAGATTAAATCACTTATCGACGAATCGTATGTTCAAGAAAAGTTACACAAGGGTCGATGGTGTCAAGATACAAGTTTGCATAAACAAAGGGATTGACCGTGCAAGGAAATTTGCACATGGGTCGAAGGCGTTGTGAAAAATATTTTCCAGAATAGACGGGATCACCCCTAGGTGATGGCATCTATGTAGGAAGGGTTCTTGAGTTTTCTAATTTTTGGTGCTTTGTAATTGGGTCAAGATTGAATATGGATGCTTTTAACGAGTTGTGCTCGGTCCAAAGGTCTGTAGGATTCGTGTCGGGTTTTCCAGAAATCTATGGCGGTCCAAGAATGTGTCTCAATGGCTTGCACTCCTAAGTCTTTAGTTTTACAAGGGTATGAGGCAACGAATAAGAGACACACATGAACCGGCACACAATTGATTGATTTAAAGGGGCTACAACGAGCGCTAAGGTCGCATATCCAGAGGGCAGTAATCCCTACACTATGTCAACCTAGGGTTTCTAAGGCATGCAATAATAAAAGGAGGGTAACCTTCTAGGATATCGGTTAATGGGAGAGAGATATAGATCGATGGGAAGATAAAACAAGCATGCACAATCTACACTACTACAATATAACTAAAATAAAGGAAATGAAATCTAAGGAGTTAATCATATAAGAGCACTATGCTAACTAGCATCGATGTACATATAATACTAAGCTAACATAGAGAAATGGGGAAGGGAAATGAACTAATCTATGTAAAATGAAAAAGAGGGTTAGAGCATTTACCTACAAGGTGGTCGTTGATGCATCTATCTCTCCAAAGAAGCAATACCGAGAGAGAATCGCTATGGGTGGAGAAAGGGAACACCATTCATGTCCTAGACTCACTATAGATGACCCAATAGTGCAAGCAATCCAACAATCAAGAAGAGTGTCCAATCCAAGTCAAATGCAAGATGAACCAAGAGCAAAGTGAGCAGATGCGAAGATGGCACAAAAGAGCAAAGCAGATGGCTAGTTCATGTGATCTTTCTTCCTTATGAATGTATGGGTGTGGTGTGTATATATACCCGACGTCATCGTCGCAGCCTAAGGGAAACCCGACACTAACATCATCGCCCACGGGCGATGGCGTCGTCCAAGGAGACCTAGTGTCAAAAATGGTGCAATGTGTCGTGGATCAAGCAAAAATAAGTGAGAAAGGTACCAATGATGGAGTCAGATGCAAGCAAGTGTTGGGAGTGCTAGTGTGTGAGACATACAGGGACAAGGATAACTAATACAAGAATAACTAAATTTATGACCACATAGCGATATATCTCTCTTATGTATTATCTCTAACCCATAATGACTATGTGAATAGCCATACCCCATTCTCTGTAGGCTTCTTAAGGCACCTGCTCAAGAAATAGATGCATTAGTGACCCTTATCTACATAGAGGAAATTGTTAGCAACATGTACAAAAGATTAAGATGAAAAATTAGGCGTATACTTGTGTGAGTTGGTAACAAGGGGCGATACGATCATTAAGGACATCATTGGATGTTACAATCAAGTGTCCGAACAAATTGAAGCAAGCAAAACCTTGATTGATAAATATCATATAGAGATTGACTATTGGAATGGATTGGTGCTAAAACTTGAAGGTATAACAGACTTAGGAGATGAAGTGGTGGAAAGAGAAGGAATAGTCTCCTCAAAATGCAGAGGTTTTATAGTATGAATACAGAGGGAAATCAAACTAAGGATTGAAACCTTGGAGGGATGCATAAGCAAGCTCCAAGATATAAGTGAGAAAGCAAGGAAGTATGTGGATGACATAGATTCAAAGCTTGAGAGGATGATCCCTCTAAAAGACACATACACCCCACGATCGCAAATGCAGATAGGTTGGTAGAGATTCTTCAACAACTCATTGCAGGGTAGTTAGACCCTCCAAAATATTTTGACTATTCTTTTATGCAGAGATTCATTCATTTAGAAAGATACATCAATAAATTGGCCAAGAGGACTAAAAAGAGGAAGGCTATTTCTAATGTGTTTGACAATGATTCTTTCTAAGCAAGAAATAGTTTTCCTCTACCATGCAGGCCAGATGATGACCCCATTTTGGGGATATTTGAATGGTTTGATGTATACATAAATAAGCTAGAAAAAGAAGCAAAGAATAAACAAATAGATCTCAACCCTCCCTAATAATTTCCTTATTCTTTGTCCCCTTCCCCATTCTTTATTCATTTTCTATTCATTATTCTTGTAAGGAGAATCAAAATGATTTGATTATAATATGTAACAAATTCTTTCTTGGAGTATTTGTGGAATGATATCAATTGCAAAAGAAGACTAGTTTGTTGACAAAAGAAAAGAATATTCTCTATTTCACCATGGGTTTCATCATGAAGCACAACCGTTCTAGCCAAGCAAATCAAAATGGCATCTTTTTCAGTTTGGGAATTTCTCCCATCATGATTGCAAATTAGGGACCACAGCCCCACGTGTACCTTATTTTCAGCGCTCCATGGGGTATCTAGGTATATTCCCTTGTGGAAAATTTTTGTATAAAAAGTGAAGGCATGTCTTCACTTTGGGGTTCTAATTTTGGGGTTTTAGCTAGGGTGATTGTGTCTTGTACAATCACTAGTAGGCATTGAGAGCATTTTCACATGTCTCCCTTGTCAATTGAATACACATAACCAGTTTGTCATGTACAAGACAAATGTTTCCGAATGTATATAGATGTAGAATCAAAAAGCATACTCCTTATTGTAATCTTGTGTTTATTAGATCATTGAAATACAAAGAAGTGCATTTCATAACAATGTAATAGATTGGTTATTGAATGAATGTTGTTTTGTAGTGTTACTTAGCAATATTTATTTCAGTTATAAAATTCCTTTCTACAATAACAATCTAGAAGTGCATATTTTTTGCTTCAAGTGTATCCTAGGTTTTATGAATTTGGTATGATAGATACATGAAGTTTTAATCACAAGTGTTTGGGTTAAGGCTTCGAGATTACATGGTAGTGTTTGCACAGACTGGGTATCCATGAATGCAAATAACCCCCGAAAGTTTGTATTATTTTGATTTATAATTCTAGTGCACCATAGGAATACCAGGATAACATGGTGAACATTGGTGTATGTCCCCGTTAGATCCACATCCCCATTCTTTAACCAATCTTTGTTGTACCATCCTGTCCTACCCCTATAAATCACATTCCCCATGTACATCATGCATGTGTTTTCTTGCAAGCCGCATTCCCTCTGCATATTTCAAGTGATCTTGCCTTTGATTTCATAAGCTAAGCATTATGAATATCATTTCATTCCAAGTTGTTATCAGCAACCTCTAAATGATGTTCATAATCACATCCCATCTATCTTTAGTAGCTTGTGTCTGAATGCTAAGTATACGAAGTGTCTCTGTGACAACTCTCTTGAGTGAGCATTGCATCTTGTGGCTATACTGTCTTCAAATTGACTTGCCAAGAATCACCGGGAGACCGAATCATAAGATCACTCCCCCCTTTCAAGATGCCATCTAGGTCCTCTCACCCTGGTTCAAGCAAAGCCAGAAGTAGCAAGAGACTAGTCGCTCCCTTTGTACACGCCTCTTAGTCATTTCCAAGACTCGATCATGGAAGAATGCTAGATTTATCTCAGGTTACAAATGACATACATCAAACATCTATCATTCTTCTCGTAGTCCCCCTTTCAGAATTGCGCTTGGGCCTCTAGGGTGTAAGTTGGGAACCAACACAACGCAGATGGCTCATTTGACAAACATAAAACAAGGCTTGTCACAAAGGAATTTTCCTAGAAAGAAGGCATGGACTATAATAATGAAACATTTGCACCAACAACGAAGTGGACTACCATTTGGACTTTGTTGGCTTTGGCAGCACAAAACGGGTGGTAAGTTTATCAGATGAACATGAAAATTGTTTGTCTAAATGGTGATCTTCAAGAAATAGTGTGCATGACTCATCCTAAAGGTTTTGCATTTGACAATCAAGAGCACAAAGTGCATAAACTAGAAAAATCATTGTATGGTTTGAAACAAGCCCCTAGAGCATGGTATGAAAAGCTCATTGAGCACCTTTTGAACATGAACTTCAAGCATTTTGAATTTGAAGATGCAACTCTTTTTGTCAAAACAATTGACAAGACAGTTGTATATTTGGTGGTGTATGTGGATAATCTGCTCATCACAAGTAATAATGAAAGATACATTGCAAAAATCAAAGCAGAATTGATGAAGGGATTTGAGATGACAAAGTTGGGTTATCTTTGATGAAGGAATTGAATTAATTGAAAAATCAACTGACATTTTTATCACATAGCAAAAATATATTGGTGAATCACCGAGCAAATTTGGAATGACAAATTGTAAGCCTCTTAGTATGCCCATGGAACAATATTTGAAGTTGACATCAGAAGATTCTACAAAATTTAATGATGCCACTAAATTCATGCAACAACCCAAAGAAAGTCACTAGGTAGCAACAAAAAGTATTATATGATATCTCAAAGAAACACAAAATTTTGGGTCACTTGATGATGGGAAATCCACTTCGGATTTTCTAATGAATTTATGAACAACAATGATCAGCTAGAAGTCAAAGAAATAATATATTCCAGCAATATCAGAGAGCAGAATCATGTGTTTCAGCTTCACAGGTAACATTATAAATTTTGTGGCTTAAAAGGATTCTTTCAGACTTGCAAGAACAACATGTTTCGTCAACACCACTCATGGTTGACAATTCATTAACAATTCAAATAGAATAAAGCCCAGCATTTCACAACCGAACCAAACACATCAATACAAAATTCCACTTGAATGTGCATCATGTAAGAGAAGGTAGTGTCAAAATATTAGGTTGTCCTACTCCAGAGCAACCAGCAGATGACCTAAGGTGCTTTGGAAGAGAAATTTTGAAAAGTTCATAAGCATGTGTGATCTCACAACTACCCCTGCAGATTCGTGGGGAAGTAATATTATATTGTACATAATATTGTTAATCCTAGGGTAGGATCTCTTTTGTCCCGTAGTGCTAGGTGAAGAGTCTTCTCTAGAATATGAACAATCATTACGAACATGAAATATTATATATTTATACATCCCATCATTTGTTCTTGCTAAATTTTATAATGTACAAATTTTGGTTTGCACATTCTATTTTCAATTTATTCTCTTTTGCAGCCGAATCCCTGGTCCGGCAATGAAGACCATATAATAGTAACGGTGCAATGTGTCTAGTCTGAGTGCAACAATCATCAACACTAATTAATTGATGGCCTCCGCTCTGTAATCGAAGGGAAAAGGTTTTGGTAGTCTGGATGAGGTAATTTGTCAACCCATTGACAGTCTTTATTTATATATATGAATACAAATATTATCAAAAACTTAATTCTATAGTGATTCTTTGTTATTTGTAGGGTAAGAGAATCAGAAAAGGGTGAACATGTGTGTTTCTACATGAAAGTACCATGAGAACTGGTTGAAAGGATACTATGCCTGAAAGTAATATGAGAATAATTAAGTCGGTTTTGAAATTAGATTTGCCCCTCCTTTAAGTTCCTTTAATGGGAGAAAAATAGCAGTACAGTATACTGAGAGGAAAACAAGCAATGGCTGCATTGCTCGTCTGATTTTTGTATTTTTCTGCCTCAAATATCAGATCCATAATAAGAGTGTGCATTCATTGCTTACATTAGCATGGGGGTAAACTCTTCTGTAACCTAGGTGAGGGCTACAAATGCAGGTAAGAAATTATGTTCTCAATTTGTGACATGATTACTTGACATCCGCGTGATACAGTTACTCTGCTCCCATGTACGTCAACTTTCACTGCAACGCCAATTTTGCAGCCCTCTTGGTTGATTGGTTTTTTTTTTAAATGAATTATGTGATGCCTCCTTGACAATTGAGTTTATTGCATCAAACTTAAAAGAATAGGATCCCATCCCAAAGTAGGCATCGCTATCTAGCATTCAAGAGAATATCTCAGGAATTGCTTAAGCATGATGCTATTTTTATCTAACTAATAGAAGGTCTAAACACAAGAAAATCTCCTCCTACATCCACATTCAGTCTATTACATTTGGAATGGAAAGCCAAGTGCGAGAAGTAAAGTTTGTCAGATTCGAAGATGATTGCTCTATCAGGATGGCTCCTGCAAGCAGTAAAGTTTGTCAAATTCAAAGAGGATTGCTCTATCAGGGTGTGCATAAGGATGGCTCCTGCCAGAAGTAAAGTTCGTCAGATTCGAAGATGATTGCTCTATCAGGGTGTGCATGAGGATGGCTCCTCTTTCAAGAAATGTGATACTGGTCTGGCTTTATTTGAGTTTAGGCTTTCATGCCTTCATGTTTGAAGGTGTCAAAACCCTTTACATTTTACAGGACCCAATTTAATCTGTATAATATTAATCAGGGTTGGTCTTGTCACTCGACTTTTGGCAGGTCTGTGTTCCCTAATCCTAGTGTATCTTTAGCTATATATAATATAATATAAACTTTCTCATATTTAATATGCTTCACATTTATTTTATATATAATTCTAGTATGCTTAGGTGTATATCAAGTGTTATCGGGATCAAAATCTTTCATGCGAAAATTTGTTTTTTTAGGTAAATCAAAAACAAAAACAACAGTGCCCAAAAATGGAAAAGATTTGAAACATCCAACTCGTGTCTCATCACACAACCAAACCATTAGAAACCCTTTAGTGATGATAACTACATAACAAGATACTTAATGGAGTATTGCCACTAGAAAACCAGATTCGAAAGCAATATCTCATTCAGAAGTATTTTTATCAGTACCATACCTCCTTATGCACTCATTTCTGGCTGAAACTATAGTATCCAAATAAGTTACAGTAAACGAAACAGTCCACATAGATGTATAAGATTTTGCAAGATGATAGCCAAGCCAAGGAAACCAGATCCTTCAAGTCCATAAACCATTCTATGAAGAACATAGAATAGCATTTGAATCCTTTCAAGTGAAATAATAATCTCATATAAAATTGTTAATTGTTGTCATTTCTTCGTATCTAAGACTGTTTTAATAAACCATTTGATTGAGAATCCTTAATTATATTAGAGACTTTGTGCCAGGAATGAATATGAAAATGCAAATTTGCTATTTCTCAATTAATTAAAAGCAAAGCCTCACTCACTCCACCTGAAGAAAAATACTATTGTTCATAAAGTCCATTGCCATTTATAGGAGTTTTGGACAGAACTGAGTGAACGTCAACAAGGAGATTGTACACTTGCAAGTGAATTGCCATAGCTAAAATTTGGAATATCATAAAGATATAACAGTATTCAGTTTAATTTGAATTTGCAAGTTCTCATATCCCAGTAATGACAGAGTACGTGCAGGTGACCGCACACCCAAAATATGTCCAAACACAATTCCAATATATTTAGAAAAAATTACTTCAGCCAATAGGGAGAATAGACTGATAGATCTTGACAACAGATGCCTCTCATCTTAACCTCCTTTGAGGGCACCATCTTTTCTGACTGTAGCTACTCCGGAGACAAATTTCTATACTCTGTGTGAAACTGTAGTCTTTTTATGACAATTATGCATCTGTACAAATCTATTGCTACAAATATACATACTACTTACATGAATTCTAAAGAAAAGTAATTTGGCAGATAAAGCATATTCATAGCTGAGTTTTTACTTTTTTAAGAATTTTGCTTGCTTCAAGTGAATACATCCAGATGATTCTAGTAGAGGGTATGGCTGAAAATGGGAAGCCAATAAAATGAGTACAACTGCTTAGGATATAGAATGTCGTCTTAATCTGGACTTTTTTGGGTCTGGTGTTTGCGATTTCTTTGAAGGTGTATCCTGGCCCTTGGAGGTAAAATTAAAGAAATTTATTTTCCCAAACTTCTTTGACAAAGAACTCAACAATTTTGTAGATGATTTGGACTTCACCATACCTTCTTTCATGCAGACTTGTTCCTTCTCAAGATCAGTCAATCTCATTCGCATCCGCGCAATTTCAAGTTTAAGTTCCCTGTTCTCGCGCCTCAATGATGCATAATTGTCTCTTGGTGACATTGCCGCACTAGGTACACCACTGTTTATCCTTTGAGATGCATATACCATTGCAGGTTCTCCATCCGGATAGGTGCCTACCAAAGAATTGCGTAGGCGTAACTGTTCAAAGTAAAGTACCTGGACCACAAGATGGACAGGCAGACGCTCATTTTGTGCAGCATGTGCACATGCTTCTTGTGAAAGCTTCTGGCAATCTATAAGTTTGCAGAGCTTTTTCCGTTCCATTTCTGTCAATCCAGGATGGGCCTTCACAAAACAATAAAATAAAACAGATTCAAAAGAAGAATGTGTGAAGGTATAACAAAAAAACAATTTAATCACAAGATGAATAACTAAAACAAAGTTACTGAGATGACAATGAGCATGCGTGATTATAAAAATTGCAAACTGGATTGCCAATCATAAGTTTTACCTTCAAGTAAATATCAATGGCTCTATATAAGCCATCATCAACTACACGTGCATAGTCTGGCAGGAGTTCTATAATGGCCACAAATTTTGAAAGCTTCAGGTTTGCATCCGGGGCTATTTCCGCTAAGTAGCTATCCATCACTTTTGCAACTTTTATGATTGCAGTCTGAGAAGGAGAATCACCTAGACCATCAGATTCATAACCAAGATGAGAATCCACAGGTTCTTGATTCTCATCTTGCTGGAGGAAGTTCACCAGTATGCGATGAACCGTGTCAACATCAAAAAGTGTATCTCCAGTGTGGGAATGGGATGGAATGAGCAGATCATCAAGGGTTGCCATTTCCAGCTGTAAACCAATTCTTCTCTCAAGGTCAAGTCTACAAGCAACAGTAGTGTCAAGCATTGCAGCAGTACGCAGCAAGCCAAAAAGAAAAGCTATGGGTATGGTATTCATATCTGCAGGTAAAAGGCTCACGATAGTTTCCACAAGTATTCTTTGTTCATGCTCCATGGCAGCAGCAGCTTTTGATAGGCTAGATGCATCCCATCCAAGTTGTTTCTTACTTAGCCCTTTCAGGGAATGATGAGCATAATGCACAAGGGATGCTCCGATGCTCTCATGGCGTACACCTTTGGATCTCATAGCTAATATAACTTTCTGATACATGTCAATTCGTAAGACAGATAAATCTTCCACCCACCAATCACCAGAACAATTCTGCTGACAACTGCTCTGAAGCCGACCTGAACTACTGTAGTCTAATCGAGACAAACTCGATGCCATTTGTTCTCTGCAGGCTTTTGAAGCAATTCCATCCACACATCTGCTCAGAATTTTCACTTCCTCTGCAAGGGGAAGCAGATTCTCACAACTATGTAATACTTCTACAGATTTTTCAAGACTTTGAATCACAACTTCATTCAAATATACTTCTGTACGAGCCACTAGATTTTCGTCTGCATAATCCTCGGTCATTTGGAGATACTCAGCAGCACAACGAAGGGAAGCCACATTTGATGTGGTAATCTCAAAATTGATGCCATAGCAGAATTTTGCTGCCAATTCAAATGCCTCTGCTCCACCAGGTAAATCAGGAAACTGTAACTTTGAAACATCTGAATCTTTTCCCTCTGCTATAATTTTTCGGATCTTCCCACTCTGTGAGACCAAAGGAAACTTAAAACCCAGAAGCACAAATGTTAGTAACTACAAGAGAGAGCCATTCATCAAAAACCATCTTATGGTTATAGATTATAAATTCACAATCATTACTGAATCCTTTGTGGTATTTTTGAGGGAGAAAAAAGTACCACAAAAAGATTGATCTGAACTTACACATATTGGCAAAATTACTGTTGTGCTAAATTGGCAAAATTACGGACTCCAAAAATTTCAGTGATCATTAAATGAAGACATCTACTATGAGAGTATGAACATGTGAAGAAGTAAATTTATGGCAAATGTCCGTAAAGTCAGCAACCAGACATTAAGGAAGGTTTGCACATGAATTTTGCAGGACTTCAGCTACAAATATTTATATCTGGAAATGTTAAGCTTCACCCTGAGACATCCTTAATACATTTCAGGCATCCAAATCCTTTAGTATCAGCAACTCTGATGTTGCTGGATGTTTAATGACATGCCAAAGTTACTGCATACGCATTTTAATAAACCCACTGAACCTCCAAACCAATACAGACAGCATCGTTACCAAGGATATTGCAAGTTCAGGTATATAAATGTGTGTGTGTTGTGCCTATATATATATATATATATATATATACACACACACATGCATATATATATACACACAATTTATCAAGACATGTATTTTTTATTGTTTGTGATGAGGTATATATATTCAAGAGATTTAGTATTTTTTGTTGTTTATGATGAGACAATTATTTCCACTTTCGAGATTCCTATACCTTTCAACCTTTTTCTCTTCCTCTAAATCACATTTCCACTGTTATCTTCATGTTTCTTCATTCCCATCTGATTCTTCTTCTCACTGCCTCATGAAATTATCACATCCCATAACTGTGCATTTATTATTTCGGAAACATTCTGAGACTAAGTCGCTGCTACCACATTTTTTTTATTAGCAGTAAAGAAGAATTAAGGGGACCCTAGCCCGTACAATCTAGATAGTTCAAACCTAAGTCACCAGGTTCGTGTTCGTATTCGTGTTCGTGTTCGGCGAGGATAAAATTCGTCAAAAATTCGTCAACCGATAAAGTTCGGGAAAAAATTCGTCAATAAGTTCGGATTATATAAATCTGCATTTTTATTATATAATTTTTTAAATAAATAGTAAACATACAAAAATGATTGAAATATACAAATCTTTTTTAAATAAATAATAAACATACAAGAATGGTTGAACTTGAAATACACAAATATTATTAAATACTTTCAAAAGCATTATGAAATGATGTCTTTATTTGAAGTTTTTCATTTTATTTTTTTCTGTTTCCCATTTAAGTAGATCTATATGTTTTGAAAATATATAACTTTAGCCAACTATCAGATACTATCTCAAAATGGCCATGGTCTGCTAACAGCATTATCAAACAAATATCAAGAATACAAGAGTACTATGTATAATTTAATGGCATATCCATGCATAGCATTCAAATGTTAAATGATGTTAAATGTTAAATCGTTATGATGTTAAATGTTAAATCGTTATACAGTATACTATTATAATTTTATAGTGTATATTGTACAATTAACTATAAATTTATAATAATGTACAATATATACAAAACGAATAAAATTAAATTTATAGTGTATGTTATAGATTGTATAAAATTAAATAATGTATTTTATATAAATGTATACAATGTACAGTATACTGTATAAGTTGTATATACCATAGTTGGAATACTCGCATAGTTGTATTTTTAATTACTAATCTGTCTACAGGCGATCAAAGCTCATGATTCTTTCAGAAGATTGCAAGAAGTTGCTTGGTCCAAAAAGGTGCAAAAATGGATTTTATGAAAATAAGAAAAATATTGCCATCAATGCGTAGAGCTCGAGAAAATATACACTTTTAGAGAAAACAGCACCTGAAACAGAGCCACAGAATGAAAGTTATGGCACATGCAAGTTTTTGCTGCTACATCTTCTCAGACCCTTTCCAAAAATGGCAAAAAAATTTCTGTCCTGTGTTTTCTTAAGGAAAGAAATGCCAAAAAAGGAAAAAACCGTTTCGGGCTGGAAGAAAACAGGCAAAAAAACGCAGAAGCTAAAAACGATTCGAGCAGGGGGAAGGGAAACATCCCGTCCCCGTCCCCAAGTCCCAAAAAAAAAAACGAATAATATAAGAATATTCGAATTTCCAGCGAATTTTAACGAATTTTTTATTTATTTTTGGAAATTGCCGAATTTCGAACTTCTTGGTTGAAATCCGGCGAATTCTGTGACTTAGGTTCAAACTATAAAACCATGGCGAAGGGTATACCAGTTGAAGCCAGCAAAACAAAACCAGGTACAAAATAACAGCATTCCTACCAAACTAACAGACCCATAAGTCTAGAAAGCCAAACTAACAGTAATTCACAAATAGCATACAGCCCATACAAAAAGCCAAAAACTAACAACACAGATTTAATCCTTGACAATTTCTTCCACTGAGTGCATGCAGTCATTCCATTCTTTAACCAGCTCTGCAATAGTCACCCTCCATTTTTCGTAGTCTAGTTCGATCATTTCTTTTTTGGCATTACACCTTTTTCCAACTGCTTGGCCCTCTGCATTGCATAGACCAATTCTCCCATCATCTTCAGGTGTTGTATAGTACTTTTCATGTTCAGGATATGCATACCTTTGATGTGTGACAAAGTCTCCTTCATTTTCAGCACATCCTTTTCCATAGCTTGGCATCTTTCATTAGCATTTTGCAGTTTCTCATTGACCACAATAGAGGTAATTTTTCAATCTTCTCCTGCACCTCCCTTAGTTCAATAGCAACCATGTTGATCTTGTGCCTGTTTATATCAGTATCAAGCCTACAGTTTTCGAATTCCTTCCTAAAAGCATTAGCCTTGACCACCGAATCTTGGACTGTAAGTAAATCTTTTTGTGCTACTTTCAGAGCCTTCAGACTTGCAATGGCTTCCTCTGTGGTCTGTGTTTTTGTTTCAAATACTTCTTCTTTTTCTGAACCTTTGGGAGGGCTCTCTTTGTTAGTTTCCTCAGCCTCCATTTCAACCTCCGTATTATTCTCCTGGGAAACTCTGTCACTACCATCCTCCTATGTCTCCTCTGTTACCTTCTCCTCATACCTAGGGTTGCTTTCCTTTTCCTTGTTTCCCATCCATGTCTTCCGTCCTTTTTTCCCTGGCCGAGCAGGGTCTTGTCCTCTTTCCCAAAGTTTTACTTCCTTCCTCCATCCTTGGGCTCATCTCCTTTGCACCAATTTTCTCAGCCCTTCCAATCATAGGGGTCCCTGTTTGAACCAAGGCTTTAATGAGCCCTTGGTGCAGAGGGACTTTGAAAGTCCCTCTTCTAACTTGATCAATAGATTTAGCCAAAGATTTGAACAAGAAATTAGGGAAACAGTATTGCCTGCCATGTCTAATTTGATACATCATATTATTACTATTTTGATTTGCTTTAGTTAGCATTATGATATGTTTTGGGAATAAAACAGTTATTATCAATGATTGATTAACAATAGATGATGATTTGATTCATATTACAGTTATGGATTACTGCTTATACATATTGAATGGATAATGCATCGAGTATTTTGTCTACTCATGTGCAAAGGTTCTCCGGAGTGAGAAAGGGTATCATTGGGGAGAGGCGGAAAGATGCAGAAAATGGGTACAGATAGAGAGAATTGATGTGTAATTCAGTGCACGAAAACGATGTCAAGCCGTAAGTTGTGGTCATAAGCTTTTTCCTTTATGTGTGACTTTGTTTTTATACGTGTCACCTTGTGCGACGGGTTGGATAGTCACATTGTGACAAACGTGATATGTTGCACGCTCTCAACACAGCAAGAAGCATAACGTCGCATTGCACATCAGGTAAGCAAGGCATTGTTGCTTTACAAAAATGGTTGGCTAACATTATGTCGCTCCATCATAAAAATATTACGATAACGTTATTCTTGTTGATTAAAAAAGAACTAATAATAATGACATTGAGGGTAAAAAGAATTAAAATAATGATTTTTGGAATAAAAGGGTATTTGTTGCAGGGGGTCACTTGGCTTATGGGTCCTAGTTGGCCTTGTGCTTCTAAGTTTCATTTTTCTCCTCCAATGCTCTCCAATCTCGAGCGAAGGCATCGAGATGCCCTATGCTCTTACCACCTCCCAACTCGAGCCAGCCTTGGGTGGGCATGGTCGTAGCCATGACTCTACCACACAATGTAAGTGCTTTTAGTTATATATACTAATACTACTCTCAACAGGATGCATGTGGGATTATTACCACTAGTTCGAAATGGGGGTTGAGCTTGCCGAGCCAACCCAATGACAGATTATTTCACAGTTTTCACAATCGAGTTCACATCTTTCACAAGCGAGTTCACCAAGATCCGCATTGGATCGAGTTCACGATCAGGGTCACATTACTTCACATTGAGCCAAGTTAACAACTGACCAAGCTCACTTACTACTCACAATGCATTGCAATTTAACTTCAAACATTCCGCAATCGTTGAGTTGGTCGAGCAAGTTACACGGATTCACAAGTGGGGGAAAGGAGCCAATTCTCATGAACCTTAACTTAAGGGGTTGCCAGAGCCACCTAATTATTATAAAATTTAAAAAGAAAAAACCTTTAATAAATCATGATTTTTTTAATATACAAATTTTCTTTTGAGCATTAAAATTATGTGAAAAGCATATTTTTAAGGGGTTTAAATTAAGTACTTTTGAGTACAAACAAATTTAAGGTGACTCGTTACTTGGGAATAAAGTCACCATTTATGGACTGCCAATGTGTCATCATTTCATTGATTAATTTATTGATGTGACTTGCTTTATTGGCTAGTTTTTATTTAATTTTTAAGTTTAAAAGTGACATGTGCTCACTTTAATTGAAACAACTAATGTTACTTTATTTCACATATGCACTCAAGGACCCACGGTCATTGGCCCATGCACAATCATTGGCTCCTTTCCCCTAAGCAAAAATGTCTTGGAGATAACTTGTTATGCGTTCAACATAGCTTTTAAACCTTTTCAAAGTCGAAACCCTTATGCATGTGGGACTAAGTTTAACCAAAGAAAGCCATACGCAGGGTGCATCGATTGGTGCAAGGTGTTGCACATCGACACACCCAAACTTTAGCTTACATTGTGGCTAGGAGCGTTGTGAGAGGGAGCACGGATTGGTGCGACGTGGCACAAATTGGGAGCCCCTCATGCTAAAACCGAAGCAACGAGACGATGCACGACGCGGGGACGTCAATGGCTCCCACGTGGCGCCATCTGGTGAACTCCCCATTGAGCTAAACCACAACCAATTTTAGTAAGAACAAAGGTAAGCTAAATTTAGCCACGCATAAGAAAATAGATCTGGGCAACGAATCAATTAAAAAGGAATGAATAAGGATAATCATGAGTTTAACTCCAAGATCCAAATGAGGAAATAGAAAAGCGAAAAGAATTAATAGAAACGCATAAGTAAAATTGACAAAAATAGCTCAAGTCAAGTTTATAAAAGGAGAGGCCGTGAACATTGATTTTACAAACATACTACATGCACAGATCACAGATTTCGCAAGATTTCAGAGACACGAGATTTCACAGTTTGATCACGAGGTTTCATAGAGATCGCAAGATTTCTCAAGGATCACAGGTTTCACAAAGGACATGAATTTCACATAGAACACTAATTCACAAAGATTACGCACATCAGATTTCACAAAGATCGCACGAGTTCCATTTTATATTTTTTATTATATTTAATGCCTCTTTCTGAATAGTGGCTTTATGTTAGGATTCTGATTTCTAGTTACCAGATTCAATGATTCGAACCTCCATAGTGTTGAGAAACAAATTCATAAACACTCGGATCTCTTGTCTCGGACTAAGACTTTCTTAGTAAACAGTAAAACACAGTTCATAAGTCACAGGGTCACCATTCACAAAAGGTCGCACAGGCATGACCAAATGGTCAAGTCATTGTGGCAAGAAGTGATGGGTAGCAGGTTACATACCCGGCCCCAATATGTTTGTTAAAAGCTAAAAACAGGTCACAATCAAAATCAAACCACCACAAGAACAAAATTATAACTGAGTCGGCGTGGCCGGTTGGCCAAGGCCATGAATTAGCAAGGAAGGGTCTCAATTCAATCCCCCTCCCAATACTTTTGGATCTTTCAATATGATCAAATAATATATGATTTTAAACTTACAGAAATTAGAAATAAAAGTTATATACCATTGTGACCAATTGAGGATTATTAACTTGTGACCATCTTAGGATTATGATGGAAACTCAATTAAATAAGGTGAGATAAAATGATATGTGAGATTTTGGGATTATCATGCAATAAAGATAAGTGGACCTAGTGAAAGGAAAACAATAACACTTATCATGCGAAATATAATATGATACTTAAGCAAGCATGGAAATATTAAAATAACGATACATCGAATAGGTTTCTTACACCTAGGAGCACAAGGTAAAAATTTAAAATTACAAAACCCCTCTCGACATAATTAGTCGTATTCAAAACAAGTTACCACATGACCGAAGTACCTATGTGGATTATGAAGTAATATCCCTTTATGATTATATTATTGATGATTGTATATACTTTATGTCATATGAAGTATTGTCAACTTGGAAACTATAATACATTCCTATTGCATCTTGAACATAGGATAAACTATAAGTGAAGAAACAACAGCCATGAGCTCATAATGAAGATTGTGTGAGCCAAACAAGGGTAATGTAAACCTATTCACATAAGAATGGAAAATGTAATTTTTCGACTTGTACAAACCCTTGGCAAGGACAATAAATGAGATTATGCTTGTATGTCAAGCTAACTCTTGAAAAGTATTATCAAATTTGGGGAACTTCATAAAGGGAGAATCATAACAATGGATAAACCTAGAAACAAGATTTGAACTTGTCAACATTACCAAGCTTGAGCATAATTGGTGTGAGAGGTGGAAAACTAACCATAGATTATAACAAAAGGAGAATCATATGTTTTAATTGAGGATTACTAATATTGTATTCCTAAATGCAAATGTCTTATTCTAAAAAGGACTTGAATTGGGAAAGTGAGAAGATATATTTATACTTTGAAAGAGTAATATCAAAAGGGAGAATGAAATATGTCAAATTTTATGAGTTATATACACCTCCCTAACTCAAAGACAAGGATGTGAGACCATACAATTGCTATTTTGCAATGATATAGATGACATCGTGATGGTACATTTAAGTTACATATGAAGGGTATGCATAGATGACTCATTCTACGCTTGGAACATGTTTGAAAAATGAAATATAGTTGTCATAGCAATGTGAATTGATTATGCAAGATGCATAATAGTATATGAATGAGATTATTGTTCATGAGTTGGTTTGATTTAATGAAAAGTAGGATAAGCATGCAAACCAACGAATGATTATTAATGGTAAGTATAATGATGAGAATATGAGAATGTTTGGATTAAAGCAATAGAAGGAATTGATTGACTAAGTCTTATGAACCATGTATGAAAACATTTGTACTTTGCATAGAGAACGATACTACAACCTTAAACCATTGATTGGGGGTTTAGAAATGTCACAATTGAGTAAATTGGAAGTTGATAATTACAATGTTCAACATATCTTGATTATGTCTTAATGGGAATTTGAATAATCATGAAATGGAAATTCATATGACTTAGATATGAATTGGTGGAATTAATGACCCATAGATCCCGAGATCAAAAGGATGAGCAATATATATTTTGATTTATGATTTGGTAGAATCATTAACTATGGAAAAGTAATCCATTTATCTTGATTATGATTTTGGTAGAAATTGAAATCTACTTTTTGATATGACCGTGTATATGGCATGTTTTTCTAGATCTTGTGTGGAGCAAATCTAGTGATTATAATTTATGGACAAGATGATGTTTTGGATTATGAATATGTTGAATTTTTGGACACCTATGAATATTTTTATTGTGTGGAGATGACTATGGAAAACTGGGTTAGGATTCTTGTAATCGTGATTCTCGTAATTGGTATGGGACAATTATGAGAGTTGTTATTGTTTGAGTGCTCTCCTAGTTTGGAATGACGTGATTATTATTAAACGAGTTAAGACATAATTAATGCAATTATGAGGATTATGAGATACTATGCTTTTATGCATTCAAAATCAAGATATGAGATATTGTTTGTGTATTGATTGTCATTCTTCATATATTGATTGTTATCGTTTATAAACCTTATATGAATTATTATTGAACTTTGAAACATGTATAATCTGGAAAACATGTATATAGAAACTATTACAAACAATTTATAGTCCTTTGTATGTGATGGAAAATCAGGCTTAGGATTCTTGCAATAATGACTTCCTTGGGTGGTATGGGACATCCAAGAAGGTTGCATTGTTTGTGTCTTATTCATGATTTGCTTTGTATTGTTTGGGGAATTACAAACTAGGATTAGGATCCTTATGGCATTAATGTGAATGGGTGGTATAAGACATTCAGGAATGTTATCGTTGTTTGCATTCTAGTCCTAAGTTTGCCCAAGTTGTTAGTATATGGGGATAGAGAATACTTGTTGTAAGCTATGAATGGGATTACTTAGACGGTGTAATCTGTATAGCTGGGTTGGTTGCCTAATGCAACTTTCACACATAACAAGTGCTAGGGAATGCAAGGTGGTCTACAAATAGACTTAATGTCTACCCTCATGATTAGTCAATATGGGATTAGTTCATGCCCTAGTACTTTGTCAGATTTCAGTAAGGTAAGGGTACCTTCTGTTATCCTAAGTCTTTTGGCCAAAAGCATAATCATTACTTATATGATTATTAGGATGTTATATTCCTACCCTGTTCATAAGTCTACCGCTTTTTGGGGATTGTACTACACATGGTATTTCTCTCTTACCTTATTGATTACTCGCATCTTCCTTCTCGTGAAGGGTAGGGCCACTCTCATTTTGTGGGAGTGCGAGGGATCCGTAAGGCTCATGGTTAGAGATAAAGCCCCCAATGATACTCTTTCTCTTATTTGCACAACTTAAGCATTGGATGGATCTCTTGCGAAAGAAGACGATTGTGTCACAACATAGCTGTGATGTATTGTATATCATGATATCTATTGTATTATTGTATTGAGACAGATGGATGTAAACTATTGTAAACTTGTAACCTTTTTAAGGTTGAAACAATTATCATGATGTAATTGATTATAAGTGATTGAGAAATGGAGACTTATGTATATTGAGACAAAGGAAATGTAAAATTGTATATTGAATACATGTAAACCATTATGTATTGGAAATTATGTAAAGTGAATCACATATTCTTTGTAATGAATTGTAATATAATACTTGAGACGTAAACCTAAGTAATGTTGTAACATGTGGAATTGTGAATGAATTGAATTATCTATTTTTGTATCATTTATCATGGTCTTGCAACTATGGGATTTATATGCTAACATCGTGGATGTATTGTGAACTATGTTATGAAATGATTCAATGGATGGAATAATTACTTGTGATGTTTTCAATGGATGTTAATGGAATGGATTGAAATGGAATGCACATGTAGGTACTTTTAAGGATTAACTGCATGCCTTAAACAATTGGATGAACAATTATATGCGAAACATGTAGGTACTTTTACTTATTGTTTACACACAATTAATTCACTTACATATTATTATGGAAGCAAATTGTACAAGTTGAATGAATGACACAAATTAATCTATTATGGTAGATAAGAATAACTTTGATTACTTGTATTACTTATATATTGCTTCTTGCATGTGTTGTATGATTAAGCGTAGGACTAGGAAATTGAGAGGCATCAATTTATGTTCTCAGTGGTGAGGGTGATTAGAAATTCCAGTTACCAAAAAAAAAAAACGTATTTTCCGGTCACTTGTCGGGCGGTCACTACAGCAGCCTGACATTTGTGGCATGCCCTGTGCATGCATCCTTTTCCCGTGCAGTTGTATTCATACCTTGTTGCAAGCTTGTCCCTTGCTTGCAAGCTCGCATTCAATCTTTGGTGGTAAACTGCCTAAAAGTCATACGGCACAAGTAAATCTTCAATACATGTGTGTGGCAAGTTCATTTGTAAAGGCATTGGGGATATAGGAATTCACATTGATACTGCTGATTTGCTGATTTCTGGAACAGCTGGTGTTTCCTAATGCCAGGATATCCAGATTTGCTTGAACCCGGTTATTGCCGTGCAATGCATGCAAAAATCTCAATTTTATTTTGCTGGAACATACATGGCAAAATACATTTGGGAATAATCTTCTCCTTAATCTCCTACGAAAGCCTTGGATTCAACAATATAGTAAAGTCAACCACTGTCTAGAAGTGTTTATTAGGTTTAATCTCTTTCAATAGCCTTCGTGTTTTTCCATACAAAACAGAGGCAAGTGAAATCCGCTCATATTTACTAGATCTAATTGTACCTAAAAATGGCCTCCTTCATTACATTTTGTTTTTTCTCCTCCATTCATCTTTCTTTATTTTCTTGGTATCCAATCCTTTTTGCAGGTTGAGCATATTCTGCCACTGAAGCGTTTTTTCTTAACTGTCAAATAAGCCTGGGTCATGTTTGCTTTTTTATTACCAAATTTATTATGTCTTAATTCTCAGTAATTGAATAAATTCTATTAGTTTTCCGAATAAATTTTGCAGAAAGGAATTACAAACATAACTCCTAGTCAGAATCAGTATCAGTTCTGGTGTTAACCTTCACTCTACGGAAGACATGCAACATTTGTATGGCATGAGCACATGCCCAATAGACTAATACAAAGGTCTAAGAAGTGGGAAGATGTCCTAGCATTCGTTAGATCTAGAGATGATCACAGTTCTTTCTATCGGATTATGGGGATCCGAATTGTCCATGGAGCAGCATAGTTGGGATTTTTTAAATGGTGTCGACAAAGCCACCAAGCAAAGATAGGATAATTGTAACTATAACTTGCAAATCCATCAACCCTCTGAGAGTAAGAATAGTCTCTTGTAATATTTCCACAACAAAAGGAATGAACTAGTCCAGTACATCTGATCCACACAGTCGTGTCCAGCACTGGTTGTGTGGTGGGCATTGACACATTTAGAGAGGTTCTGTAGAATCTGCAGAAAGACTAATCAGATTAGTTCACTAACACATCCAAATACGGAAGACTCATCTGCAGAAATACTTTTATTCAATATATTGTGTGGTGGGCAATGACACATTTGGAGACGAGCAGGGTACTGTAGAATTTGTAGAAAGACTAAACAGATTAGTTTACTAACACATTCAAATATGGAAGACTCGTCTGCAGAAATACTTCTATTCAATATACAGAATAGGGAAAGTACAAATGTGCACAATAGACTAGTGAGGCTGAGCATGCAAGTTCTTGTGATCAGAACGGCAATGCATCCTTGCTGGTTTGCCTAGACTAGTGTGAAATATTCATAACCACGTGTTTGATGTTAGATACTCGGGGCATGCTAATATCTCCTTTATGCTCTCTCTGTGTGTGCATTCTCTCTTAGGTGATCAATAGATGATCCCTAGAGTATGGTTACAATGCATATATATACATTGTATGATTACAGAATGGCAGTCACAACTGACAATGATTGCACAAAAAACGGTTGCAAGACACTTCATATTCCCTAGCCAAGTAACAATTGTGATCCAATACACAGCATGCTGACAAGATACTCTGCGATGGGGCAGGTGTGGAGTGTGCCAACTGGCATGCACATGGCAACAAAGAGCTGACAGGAAAACACTGAGCGTATAGGCCCTATGTAGGTCTGGCAACATTTGACATGCAAACAAGCAAGGTGCAAGTCTGTTGATGTGCTGCGGGACTGCAAGATGGTGTTAGGCGTTGCAAGCACTATGAATATTGAACACTGTGAAAGGAGTTGGCAATAGACTGCAGGAGCTGCAAGTGTTGCATTCTTAAGGATGTAAGACTACAGAACCAGCAAGAGTCACATCATACTAGCACAGGACTGCAGAAGCTATGAGGGTTGCGAAAAAGGAGTGCATCATGCATAGGACTGCACAGAAAAATGCACTATGACACTTAACAAATGGCGCCAATTGTTGTGTGAGCTACAAGGCAAGTGAGAGTTGCACAGCATGCAACAAAGGATTGTGTCGATGTTGCATGACAGCACGAGTCTATGTGCATACCGCAAGACACTGCAAGGGTGAGTAGCCCAAGTTCTACAAGAGGAGTGAGGAGACTTGCAGGTCTACACACGAAACATTTGCCATTTCTTGAGAAGCAATGGTCTCCATTGCATTTTCAGTTAGCTAGGAGACTGAACCTCAAGTTGTTGAAGGTCGTATCAACTTGCTTCATCAGCATACTTCTCAGCCTTGACCACTCAAAACAGCTGATGTGTGCCATGGTGGGTGCATGTGTCCATCACTTAAACAATCTAATCCTTATCTGCATTTTGCAAGTGTTTGTTATCCAAATCATAAGGACGTTACATCATTGCTAGCTAAAGAATTGGGGGATGTAAGCCTTAAAGAGCTCCATCTTGAATATTGGGTACATGCTAGAGTATGGGGAAGATCAAGAACAAAAGCATTCTTACCATCCACGCAGAGAGTGGTGTCAGTACCATAACGCAAAGACTCAATCTTTCGATATTGAAACTTGAAGCATGCCTTCTGAAGATGCAACCAGACTTTTATCACCTCAGAATGTATGTGGTGAGCAATGCGTGTCATGGCACTCTTTGTACTTCTACTATGAATGCAAGAGAATCTACTAAACCTGCTGATAAACAGATTGTATGTGCTGCAGAAACTGTTATGATTTGTTTGCGTCCTTTCCAGGGTGTGCAACCCAATGTTGGTTGGTGTTATTCTTTTTATCACTTAGGAGCCGTGCGAGAAGAAAGTCTCATGCACGGTTCTGAATGAGAGAAAGGAGGGAAGAATCCTCTTTTCGACTCTAACTCTCCCACCCCAGTCGTTGCTTTTCTTTCTGTTACTTCAAAAGTAGCTGCTTCAGCTTTAGCTACTAGAATTTTCGATATTGTTTTCTATTTTTCATTGAACGAATGGCATATTATTTTGGAAATATTAGCTATTATTAGCATGATACTAGGAAATTTAATTGCTATTACTCAAACAAGCATAAAACGTATGCTTGCATATTCAAGCATAGGTCAAATTGGATATATTTTTATAGGATAAAAGATGTCTAGGAGTCATTGTCTGGAACCTACATGTCTAGAATGGACTATGCCTCATAGAACTGTGAATAGCTCTGTTGTAGGCATGTTGGATGTAAAGCAAGTTATCATCCCAAGTGCAAGCACATGCATGATTGTACATACACAGAAGATGAACAAGTGTACAGTTGACAACTTCTATTTTTCCATTCGTCTGAGAATGGAATGTCATCGACCAATCCAACTACATACCCATCAATTCCCACAAATGTTTTCTAGAAATGACCCACAAAGCAAGGACAACGGTCAAACACGATGGATGTTGGGATTCCAAAGTGAACCCAAACATGGTTGAATAAAGTGTGAGAGGTGCCAATTTCATTAATGTCTTTCTCACAAGGAACCATGATGGTCATCTTTGAAAACCTATCCACTACAACAAACATTGTATTGTGTTGGCACTTTGTCATAAGCAGCCCAGTCATGTAATCCATGTTGATAAATTCCCATGGCCTGGATGGAACTGGAAGAGGTGTATAAACTTCTAACTTCTTGTTTGTGGGCTTTGCAATGCAATAAGGAATGCAAGACTTGATGTGGCGCTCCACATATGTGTGCATGTGAGGCCAGTAGAAATGTGACTGCAATGAGGCTAGTCTTTGTAACGCCGAATTGACCAGATGAAAGCGCGAGCAATGCCAACTTCTATGTTGATGGATTCCCATGGTTTGGATGGAACCACAAGGAGTTTATAAAATCCTAGCTTCTTGTATGTGGGCTTTGGGGTGCACCAAAGAATGCAAGATTTGATGTGGCGCTCCTCGTTTATGCAAATATGAGGCCTTCAAAATTGTGACTGCAATGCAGCTAGTCTTTGTAACACCAAAGTGGCTTGATGTCTTGGCGTAGAATGCCTCCCAAATGAGTCTCTAGCAAGGTTGACCATCAAGGACACAAAGATGTCCAATCTGTAGAGAAGCTTTTCATCCAAAAACTTCCAAACATGTTCACCCAGCAAGAGATCAGTATAGGGGTCTGCAAAATCCTTGTCAATGAAGTAAAGGGATACTTATCAACGAAGTTGCAGTCACTCGTCTTGCTACACCCTTAGTCCTATAGGTTATATTGGATATGTATTGCCAACTTGTGGCTTACATAATCTCTTTTCTTGTCATATGTCATTCATTTATGCTTTCATATGTTTAGTACGTCGGCCTTGGTATTGGCCATAGTATAGGAATATTATATATAGGTGGTAGTAAGGAGTAGTTAATCATCATATTGAGTACTTGAGTCTTATTGTATGGTTTGGAGGTTGCCCCCTCGAAGTGGCTAAGCTATTCTACTTGCATATTGTGATCCTATATCTACAATTTGTGTTCTTTGGTGTTCTATTGTTGTTGATATTCAGATTTATCCAAGCAATTTCATTACAAGTGATTTCAGAACTTGATCTCGACCAGAATTGCATCAAAACCCTAATTGTGAAGATTCCTCTATACCTCAAAAACAGTAGCGAATTTTTCTGCAATTTTTTGTGGTGTTGCAAAATCTATCAAGTGAGATTCTCTCCAAATTTCGAACATTTTTGGACTTGTTTTGTAAAAGTTATAACAGTTTTAGTTATTTTCGTAAATCATCTTCTTAGGTTGCAATTTTGGGAATTGTTTCAAGTTTCGAAAAAGTTGCCAAAAATTAGCTAGGGTTTGTTCTCTATGTTTCCATCTATTCAGAAAATAAATTTACGAAACCCCAAACCCTAATTCTTGTATCCCGAGACCCAAACCCTACATAATGATCGGTAGATCAACTCAAGGCCAAGGAAAAGGTCAAGCAACTCCAGGAATGACTCCAAATAAGGAAGATATGGATTCAAAATCTTCAAGTTCTAGAATATTTGAGGTAGTCAATCAACTTCAGGAAGGGGTTAATAACAAGGCGAGTAAGAATGATCTCAACAATGAGCTTCATTTACTAGAACATAACCTTAAGAGTGAGATGAAGATGGGGTTTGAATCAATGCAGAAGGGAATGATGTTGTTGGCTCTTTGAAGCATGAATAATAGCATGAATCCCCATTCAAGTCACATGGGTTCCTCTAGCAATGCACACATAGATCCAAATCACACCAGGAGGATCCTTTACACATTCTAGCGGATCTTCTAACCAATGGCGTGGCATTATTCCGAAAGTGGAAATGTGTAAGTTCGATGGAAAGGATCCACTCAATTGGATTAACCAAATGGAGAATTTCTTTGATCTACATCAAATCGCATTAGGACAAAAGGCGACCATGGCATCTTTATATCTTGAACTTGACCAATATGTTTGGTATTGTTGGTTATGTCCTCAAAGGCAAAAGAATGGTCTCGATGTCACGTGGACAATTTTCACCAAGAGTTCTTGAATCGCACTATATAGTTCTAGCGTGTCGAGAGAATTACTTCACCCAATTAGTAGATCAATATGTTTGGTATTGTCGATTATGTTCTCAAAGGCAGAAGAATGGTCTCGATGTCACGTGGACAATTTTCACTGAAGAGCTGCAATTGCACTATAGTTCTAGCGTGTCAGAGAATTACTTCAGCCAACAGACCAATGTTTAGGTAAATGCCATAAAATCAGACTATGATGGGTGACTACAAAATGGAATTCACTATGTTTGTTAGTCCCATGGGTGGAGCTGATATTGTATTAGGTGTTCAGTGGCTCACAACTTTGGACACCATAGAGCTAAATTTCCAGGATTTGCTCATGCGATTCCATTCTAAAGGAAACATCAAGTGAGAATTATTTCAAGCAATTAGCAAAGTTACGGCAAACATGATCAATCAAGGATTATGTTCATCAATTCCAAAACCTATCCTTGCATGTGGAGAATATTACGAAGGGTATCTAAATGACCTATTTCTTGGGGTCTTAAGGACCACATTGAGCATGAGGTGCGCATGTTTAATCCACTCAAGGTTTCTGATTCTATTATCATGGCACATAAGGCAAAGGAAAAAAAAATTCTAGCAAGAATGCAGACTTTCACTAACATCAGAGACCATAGCACCTTGACACCATCATACCCTCGGCCAATTAGACTGACACCTCAACAAATTGAAGAAAAAAGAGCAAAAGGGTTATGTTTTAACTTGTGATAACAAATATGGACCAGGTCATAAATGTGCTTTGAGAAGAAATTGTTTTACATTGAAGGAACTGGTGAGGAGGAGGAAGATGAGGAACCATTGAGTGATGAAGTGGAAAAACTAGAAGAATCAAGAGCCCCAACCAACTATCTCATGTCATGCTCTATCTAGTATTAGAACTCCGCAAACCCTTCAGGTCGTGGGTTACCTTAAGAAGCAGAAGGTGACAGTATTAATTGATTCGGGAGCACGCATAATTTCATCAATAATAAGCTGACAACAAGGCTAAATTGTTTCATCTACCCCACCCATGAATTTCAAGTAATGATTGCAAATGGTGGCACAGTCCAATGTTTAGGTAAATGCCATAAAATTAGACTTATGACAGGTGACTACAAAATGGAATCCACTATGTTTGCTATTCCCATGGGTGGAGTTGATATTGTATTAGGTGTTCAGTGACTCACAACTTTGGGCACCATAGAGCTAAATTTCAAAGATTTGTTCATGTGATTCCATTCTAAAGGAAGACAGTTTAAACTTCAAGGACTACATGCGAAAACTCCTCAGGAGGTTAACTCTCACCAAATGCAAAAGATTCTTAAAAAGGGGGTTGAAGGATTCGTAGCACGATTGTTCTCTATGGAAGTTCAACCACCAATAATTGTAGTGCATCCTGATCTTCAGAAGGTTATGGATCAACATGCAATTGTCTTGAGGATCCTGAGGATTGCCTCCTAAAACGAGTCATGATCAAGCTATTGATTAATTCCGGGAAGCCAACCCCCAACATCGGGCCTTACAGATACCCATATACTGCGAAAAGAGTGAGATTGCGGAAATGTTGGAAATGGGTATTATTCAATCATAGACAAAGTCCTAATTTTGCTCAGTGGTTATGGTGCATCGAAAAGGATGGAAGGTGGCGCATGTGTCCAAACTACAAGAGAACTTAACAAGTACACTATTAAAGATAAGTTTTCTATTCTGTCATTGATGATTTGTTAGATGAGTTGCATGGTGCAGTTTATTTTACAAAACTAGATCTTTGTTCAGGTATCACCAAATTAGAGTCAAGGAAGAGGATATTTATAAGACAGCCTTTAGAACTCATCAAGGGCATTATGAATTTCTAGTGATGCCTTTTGGTCTTACTAATGCACCATCCACATTTCAAAGTTTGATGAATTCTATATTTCGACCATTCCTACGAAAGTTTGTCTTGGTATTTTTTTATGATAGCAAATCATGGGAGAAACATTTATATCATGTAAATACAGTATTTGGAAGCCCTAGAAAAACATCAACTATATGCCAAGCCTTTGAAGTGTTCTTTTGGGGTACGAAGTGGAATACTTGGGCCATATTGTCTCTCATGAAGGTGTTAAGGTGAACCCTCGCAAGATCAAAGCCATGGTGGAATGGGAAGTTCCCATAACCCTTAAGCATTTACGAGGTTTCTTAGGGCTCATAAGGTACTATCACAGATTTGTAAATAACTATGGCAATATAACAACACCACTCACAACATTATTGAAAAAAGACTCCTTTCATTGGAATGAGGAAGCTTCTAGGGCATTTGAAAATTTGAAGGAGAAGATGTGCACACCCCAGTGTTACAACCCTAGATTTCTCCAAGACCTTCATAGTTGAATGTGATGCTTCAGAAATGGGATTGGGCGGTACTCATGCAAGAAGGACATCCCATAGCATTTGAGAGTCGGAAACTAAAAGGAAAGAATTTGTTAAAGCCCACCTATGAGAAGGAAATGATGGCAATCTTGCATGCAGTCAAACAATAAAGACCATACTTGATGGGAAGATACTTAAAGGTAAAAACTGATCATGATAGTTTAAAATACTTCTTGGAGCAACGACTATCTTCAAGAGCAACAAAAATGGGTCACAAAGATGTTGGGTTATGACTTTGAGATTATTTATAAGAAAGGAAAGGAAAATGTGGTTGTTGATGCACTATCTAGGAGGGATGAGTCTACAAAAGCATTGTTATGTGTCATCTCTATTCTAAAGGAAGATTGGGTAGATCAAGCAAGGGAAGAATGGCAAAAAGATGCAGAGACCCACACTCTCATTCAGAATCTCCAACAAGATCCAACCATATCCAAAAACATTATATGGAAGGATGATACATTGTGGTACAAGGACAAGTTGTATTTGTGTAAGAACTCTACACTTAAACACCATGTTCTTTTAGAGTTTCATTCTTTTCCACTAGATGGTCATTCTGGGTTCTTGAAAACTTATCATAGAGTTAAACATGATTTCTTTTGGGAGGGATTAAAATGAGATGTTCAACAATTTGTGGCGTAAATGTTTGGTGTGCCAACATAATAAGGGTGAGAGTATTAAGACACCGGGTCTCCTACAACCCTTGTCTCTTCCTAGTGAGAGATGGGAAGAGGTCTCTATGGATTTCATCACAGGATTGCCTAAATCAAAAGGGAAAAGTGTCATCATGGTCGTAGTGTATAGATTTACCAAGTATGCTCATTTTTGTGTCATGTCTCATCCTTTCACAAATAACAACTGATTGTCATATCTTTTATGGACACAATTCAAAAGCTCCATGGCACACCCAAAATTATAGTAAGTGATTGCGATCCGATATTTACAGCCAATTTTGGACTGAATTGTTCTCTTGTTTGGGTACCCAATTGGCCCAGAGTTCATCTTATCATCCCCAATCAGATGGGCAAACTAAGGTGGTAAATAAATGTTTGGAGGGGTATCTTTGATGTTTTACTTTGGATAAACAAGAACGTTGGGTGCAATGGTTGCCACTTGCAGAATGGTGGTATAATACTTCATTTCATACTTCATCCAAAATGTCTCCATTTACGCAATATACAGTACCATCCTCCATCACTCATCTCTAGCTTGAAGGTCAAACCTAAGGTGCGAGTAATCGAAGATCACATTTAGCACCAACACGAGGTACTCTCTAGCCTTGGAGAGAATTTGGCAATGGCACAAAACCGCATGAAGCAATAGGTTGATCAACATTGTAGTGAGAAACATTTTGAAGTGGGAGACTTTGTTTTTGTATGATTGGGGAGCCATATAGGCAATTATCCTTAAAACAACAGATGAAGGATAATAAGCTTGCACCTAAATACTACGGTCCTTCCAAGTTTTGCGAGAAAATTGGTGGTGTGGCATATAAGTTGGCGCTCCCTAAGGAAATAAAATACATCCAATCTTCCATGTTTCTTGCTTGAAGAAAGTCATTGGGCAGCATGTTTCAACCCAGTCAATTCTTCCTGAACTAGATGAGGAGGGAAGAATCATATTGGAACCTAAAGGGATCCTTTAGACACGCATTAAAAGATTGAGGACCAGAGTCATTACTGAGTATCTGATCAAGTGGAAGAATATGAATAGTGAAGATGCAACATGGGAAGATGAAGCATTTCTACAACAACATCCAGGATGGCCAACATTAGGGACAATGTTGCTTCGAAGGGGAAGGGCATGCTACGCCCTTAGTCCTATAGGTTATATTGGATATGTATTGCCGACTTGTGGCATACATAATCTCTAATCTTATCATATGTCATTCATTTATGTTTTCATATGTTTAGTAGGTCGGCCTTAGTATTTGGCCATAGCATAGGTATATTATATATAGGTGGTAGTAAGGAGTAGTTAATCATCATATTGAGTACTTGAGTCTTATTGTATGGTTTGGAGGTTGCCCCCTCGAAGTGGCTAAGCTATTCTACTTGCATATTGTGATCCTTTATCTACAATTTGGTGTTCTTTGGTGTTCTATTGCTGCTGATATTCAGATTTATCCAAGTAATTTCATTACACATTTCCAACACTATGATGAGTGCATGAACCTATGTTAGCTAAGGAAACTACAACCTTATTATCCTTTCCCTTCTTGTGCTTTATCACAATATGAAACTACTATAGGTAAGTCATCCACTTCATGCGGCATACATTCTCCAACTTGTTATATATCTATAGGAAATGTAGTGGCTTATGATTCAAATGAATGATCATCTCCTTACCCAGAGTGTAAGGCTGCATTGTTAATTGCTTGCACGATAGCATATAATTCTTTCTCGTAAGTGGAGTCCCATTGGACCATGTCATTAAACATCTTTGAGTGGTATGCAACCAAATGTCCATGTTGCATGAGAGCCACTCAGTGCATAATCAAATGCATTAGTGTCAAGTTCAAATGAGGAGCAAAGTCAAGAATTGCAAAAACAGTTATATTGATGTGTTGTTTAAGAACCTCAAAAGCACATTGTTGTGTTGGGCTGCAGTTGAAGGTTGCTTTGCCCGCATGATTTGGCTAAGAGGCCATGGGATGTGAGAGAACCCAAGAACAAACTTGTGGTAGAAGTTAGCAAGTTCTAGAAAGCTCCTCAATTCTAATAGATTGCACGGAGCAAGTCAATATTGGATCACCTTGATCTCCTCGGAGTCCACATGAATATTGTTGCGATCATGATGTAGCCCAAGAACTAATGCTTGCAACACCAAATGAACAATTGGCTGAGTTGGCTTGCAACTTACGCTCACTCAAAGTGTTTAGGACATGTGAGATGTGCTCCAAGTGCTCCTCCCAGTCTCGTTGAAGATGAGGATGTCAACCAAGTAGACAACGGTGAAAGAGTTGAGAAACGAACAAAGTATGTCATCCATCAAGTGCACAAATGTCGCTAGTGTATCGGTCAAGCTGAGAGGCATGACCAACCATTCGTATAACCCCTCTTGTGTCTTGAAATTTGTCTTTTAGATGTCTTCATAATGGACTAGAACATGGTGATAACATAACTTCAAGTCAATCTTGTTGAAGTATTGAGCGCCTCGAAGAGTCAATCTAAGTGGTCGGATGGATACCAATTCTTCACCATGATTTTGTTGAATGTGTGATATTATATGCAAAGGCACCAAGTCCCACATTTCTTGGGAGTGAGGACTATTGAACTCCCACATGGCAAAGAGCTAGACCTAGTATTGGCCTAATTTAAGAGCTCTTGTATTTAGTGCCAAACTTCATCATTCTCCCAAATTGATCTACGGTTCGAGGGCTTGTTTGAAAGAGGGGATCCAAGACCAAATTGATGCGGCGTTTTACCGCGCGTTCGTTGGGAGGCCTTTCAATTATGTAAAGACTTCATTGTGTTGCTTGATAACTTGTTGAGGACTTCTTGTTGTGAGAATGTTGCATGATGCGCGCTGCCAATGCTTTCTTCCTCTTTTGCGGTGTCTCAGGGACCATAGTAACCAAGAAAGAAGGATGAAGCTCAAAGACGTGGATGTTAATTTTTAGACAATGGGTACAAAATACTTAGAGATGGAAAAAGAAATATAATAAGAATATTTAAATTTCTATAAAACTAAAATGCGTCAAATTTGAATTTCATGAACATTGAACATTGAAATAAAATTCAAAGATATACCGGATGCATTAAAAGTTTTAGCGCACAACATGAGATTCTGAAGAAAGTAGAAATTATAATCGTCATAACTCATAAACTTTAATCTTTTAAGCTCATTAAGCGCATATCTACCTAAGACTCTAGGATGTCGGAACGGAGTTTTGAGACAACAAAAAAATCCAAAATTGCGGACAAATATTAAAATAATATATAAAATTATAAATATAAAAATATACAAATAAATTATTAATAGTAATTTGTGACAATCCACAATCTGCATTTGTACTCAATATTTCATATATCACTCTTGATTTTTAATATGTAATTGAAATACAATACACTCGGGTTAAGGTTAACCGATGAAAGTTTTGATCTATGCCTTATTGCTTTTATCATCTACACAACCTTTCTCTTCATATAGAATTATACATATATGCTTTGTAAGTTTGTTAAATGATTGGAGCTTCCAAAGTGAATTTTAATTAGATTTAAAATAGAAATGAGCGGCTTCCAAAACAATCTTACACTACAAGAGTATAATAGGTCCTTCCCAAATTTATTTCATTTTCAAGTTTATTCGAGCCCAACGCAATGGTGCAACTAGATTGAGGCCATCCATTACCAAACATCGGGAAATTTGTAGAGAAGGTGATCAAGTCGTGTGGAACCATTCAATGGGTAAAACTATGTGACAAATTCAAGATAAGCACCTTGAAACGTCCCAAAATCATAATCATCATCCAAAATAACAATATTAGCTTTACTTAATTTTTTTATTTTAAAAAGTCAATTTTAAAAAAGAATACAGCAATAAAAAGGACATTAAGGAACAGATGTCCCCAAAGTCCCCAAAAATAGAAAAAAATAGTGGGACATTTCAAAACATCCCATGATATTCAAGGACATCCCAAGACATTTGCCACTGAAAATTCATGCAAAAGAAATGTGAGGGGATGTTTCCCCCATCCTATTATCCTAGAATGCCAGGACGTCTATTTTTTTGGGGAGGCACCCCCTCCCCGTAATATTGATTAAACAAGCGTGTTGAGAGTACATACAAATTGGCATGCAAAAAAATGTGAAACATATTAAAAAGTATGAACAAATCTGAATTCAATCATCTATAGGATAAACTTCTTTACAAACTCTCTCCCCCATCTCTAAGTCCTCTACTAGGAGATACTCTCCAAATAGTGATCACTCTCAAGCTCCAGCTCCTCTATAGGCAATCAAATTGTGGGTAAATCATTGAGGCCATCCATTTCAACCATCACATCCTCCAAACCCAACTCATTTCCATTAGATGGAAGTCGGTCCCATTTTAATGAAGGACTATCTTGGTACCCTAGATCTTACGAGACAAAAGAGGAAGCATGCTATGAATGTAAACTAGGTTCTCTACTTTCTTTTATCCAAGCTTATTCCTCTTCTATGAATGACTAAAGTCAGTAAGTACTCCAATTCCTCTAACACGAGGAAGAACCTCAAGAACTACATTCGCCGAATTTAAAGTGTGAAATTTGACATTCGGCGGATTTCAAAGAGCAGAAATAAATTAAATCTCTGAAATATCGAATGTATTCGTATGAATGGAAAAATGTGAGTTTTATTTGAAATTCCCTTTTGCCTAAACAATGTATATATCACTGCCAATTGGGTATATAACTATATATCCCGTCAAAGCTTGATTGTTGATGTTTGTGTTGCTGTAGGTGCAAAGATTGACCGCTTTGAGCCATAGCGTGAAGTTTGAGGTTGAATGATAAGAGGTTTTCCACTTTTGCCATCGCCTATGCATTGGGAAGAGGCTCGATTTTAGCTAGACGATGGAGAATGTGTCGTAAATAATAAAAGTTAAAACCACCATCAACATTGTAGCTTTCAGCAGGGACGAGTAGGGAAAAATTTATCCACAAAGACTTTAGGATTATTTTATCTAACATTTGGTTTATTAAAAAAGTTTAATTATTTTTTAGGTTTTTATTAATGTTATTATTATTATTATATTTTTAAACATGTTCTATAAAGTTATATTAAATAGTTGTTTTTATTAAAATTATATATTTTTATCTTCTTAAAATTTATGAGTTTAAAAGTTTTTTTCAAATGTTATATATTTAATTTTCTTTAAATCATGTATTGCATTTAAATGTATGATACTTATTAATCTAAAAGTATATTTTTACAATCAAATTTAATTACGATTATCTTTCGTTTTAATATATTTAAGCTAAATATATATTTTGGTAGCGAATTTAATCATGAATTTTATTGTTGCTTTTTTAATAACAAAATTTTTACAAATTTTATCCTCGGCAAATTCAAAAATGAATTTGAATGCGGAAACTTAGAGAAGAACTACTTGCTTGTAAGGGTAACCACATTACAAATGACTACAATTCTAGTGCTTCTATGTCATGGTTGTACCACCACTCAATCGAGATCGTTCTTTTTACACCTATCATACAACGCTTTGGTAGGAGACGTGTTTTACAGGTGACTTCGGGATGAGACATTTTTCAAGAGACTTTAGGAGGAGATGCAAGAGACTTTAAATAAAGTCTTTGAAATTTGGGGAAGTCTCTGACCACATTTCACATCTTCATACCCTAAACATGTCCCGGTATCCATAGATGCATCTTCCGATTACTATGCTCAAGTTGGACCATGAGCAACACAAACTCTTGCATGTGCAAGATGAGTTTACATCATTGTTTGGCAACAACCGAGTGACTTTGGTCGTTGGAGATGATTCAAAGAAGTTGAAGAACTAGTCTTTGATATGAACACTTCATCTTTGTAGCTTGGCCCAATATGTAGCATCAAATACATATAAGTATGGCCTTCCCAACAATATGTCGTAGACCTCAAGAGGTGCGAAGTTGTTAGTGACATTATTCTCAATTGGCTTGACTCTATACTTAAAAGTACATTATCTTTGGACATATATGTCTTTTTTTCTAGACTGCAACCATCCAAGCAAGTATGGGCAAGGATGTGTTGAGGTAGGAAATGCAAGATGTTGAGCCACATCTTACAAAATGATGTTCTTTTGACTCCCACTATCAATGATGACATGAAGAGGTTGTCCTTTGACCCAAAACTTTGTGTGGAAATGCTTGTGTTCTTCTCAAGCATGGATGGAAATGGCGTTGGTGCTCAAACAAGAACTATCTGGATCAATGTTGTTTGTGGGCTGCGGGACTTGATGTAGACTATGCAAGCAAGGATTGTTGCATGCGGTATTGAGAGTCATCATGGGTGTGCAAGTGATGTTGGTGGTACCACGTGTCACCTTATTTCTTCTTGCCGTTTTCTAAGTTAGAAGATGCACGAGCCTTCTAGTGTTGTGCATCCTTCTTAGGTTGCTCTTTCTTGTGACATGCATTTTGCTTACGCGAATGAGGGCATGACGGTGCATTGTCTACGGGTTGGCTCTTCGCAAACCATGTTGGATGAATAGGGGAGACATTGCTTCATCTTTGTCTTGGCCTCTATCTTGGCAACATTGCAATATGCTTACCTCAGAGTCGAAGTCAAGAACTCCATTTTTGTACAAATATAAGTGAAAGTTGGATGATGTACTTCAACACCTTATGTTGCTTTGTGAAGTCCTGCTCCATGCGCGAAACGCAATCATGGAATTCATTGGCGTAATCTTCCAACAACTGATCCTTGCAGCATTTGATGAAGAGGGGAAATGATGTTTTGTCTTTGCCTTTGCCTTGTTCGGTGTTGCAGTATGCTTTCCTAGAGAGTCGAAAGTCGAGATCTCCATCTTTGCACAAGCATAAGGTGAAAGTCCGATAATGTACTTCAAAACCATATGTTGCTCCGTGAGGTCAAGCAAGCACGCAACATAGTCATAGAATTTGTTGGTGTAGTCTTCTACCAACTACTCCACATGTTGTCACAACTACTAGAATTTCATGTACTCATCCTCATAGTGTTTAAGGAATAAAAATCCTTTTGTAGAGCGCTTATGAAGCCATCCCAAGTCCAACTAGACTTGTGTGCTTCCGTGCATTATGCGCTAAATGTTTCCCTTTGGTAGGGCACTAAAGAGGCCATCTTGACATTGATCAAAAGGTGATCTTCCTTCAACATTGAAGCGGTTGACAAAGTTGGCCTCACCTGCAAAACACTTATCAAATGATGCAACGCCAATCTTGCCTTCAAACACCAGGATGTCAAGTTTCACTTGGACCTTGAAAGGGGTTTAATGCTAAAACATTGGTAAGCAAGCTTCGACAAGGATGGGAATGCCAAGTTAAGTTGAAGCATTGACTAGTAGAATTGACCAACGAGTTCGGTGCATTATGCTTCCAATGTGTCCTTATTGAACTTTTGGGCATCTAGGATTACCTTAGGTTGCTCTTGAGTGTCAACCATCTTGCTCTTACTACCAGGGTTAAATTTGGCGGTCATTTGAGCACTTTTCGTGGTTTTAGCTGTAAAATACTTGCAAATATTTGAAATAACTATCTCATAGAACTTGCATTTTAAATTATGACCATCATTTTTATATAGATTTATATATAAATCATATTGATATACATATATACATAAATATATATTAAAAATAGTGAAATAAACATAGAATAGTTTTTTATATATTTTATTCGTAGTGTATAAAATATCGTTGTTTTGCATTCTTGAAGGGAAATATTGAAAAAATACCGTCATCTAAAAATTGTTTGATATGCATAGGTGACCGTCAAATTTAACCCCTACTTACTGCAGTGTTCTTCCATGTAGACTGAAACACAGTCAACTTCTTGTCCTTCTCCCATTGCGCTTGCATGTTTACAAGCATAAGAAAGAGCTTTTCTCTTATACCAACGAACCATACAATGGTGTTCATGACTAGTTGTGCGGTGGACAATAACACACTTGGAGACGAGCAATGTATTGTAGACTGTGTAGAGAGATTAAACAAAATAGTTTTACTAACACATTCAAAGGTGGAAGACTTATATGCAGAAATGCAACTTCTATTCAATGTGTAGAATGGGGAAAATAAACATGTACAATCGACTAGTGAGATTAAGTGTGCAAGCTCTTGTGATCAAAAGGGAATGCATCCTTAATGATTTGGCTAGATTAGTGTGAAAGAATCAATAACTACATTTGTTTGGCATTATATACTTAGAGCATGCTAAGTATCTCCTTTCTAGACTTTTTGTGTGTGTTCTCTCTTAGGAGAGATTGATAGATGATCCCTAGAGTGTGGTTACACACACACATACAATGTATGATTAAAGGATGGCAGTTATAACTGACAATCATTGCGAAAGAAATGATGTTTGATTAAAGGATGGCAGTTATAACTGACAATGATTGCGAAAGAAATGATGTTTGATTAAAGGATGGCAGTTATAACTGACAATGGTTGCAAGACGCTTTGTCTTCCTTGGCGAGTAACGGTTGCGATCCGACGCACAACATGTTGACAAGATACTCTGACATGGCATTGGCATGGAGTGTACCACTAGGCATGTTGTGTGGCAAAGACATGTTGACATGCAAATGCTAAGTGTCGAGGCCCTACATAGGTCTGCAACAACATTTGGCATGCAAGAAGCAAGGCGCAAGTGTGTTGACGTGCCACGGGACTGTGAAATGGTGTTTGGTATTGCAAGAGCTACAAATGTTGTGTGTGTCATTGCAAGGGCTGTGAGCACTACAAAGGGAAACATCATAGCATAACAATGGGTGAAGCAAAGCATACACATGTTGCATGGATACAGATATGGATACATCTAATTTTAAGACCTGCTAGTATGGATATGGTTGGATATGGAAAATATATATTGTAATAATTTAGATTATAAATGCAAAGAAAAATATTTATAATACTTATCAATTTTAAATTACAATCAAATTTATAAATTAGATTAAAATTACACTCCTGGACCACGGGAAAGGTAGGAAGATGGGTATTCTTTGGATGAAAAATATTTTGCAGATTGTGCAATGCAAAGGAAAATAGACAAAATGAAAGAGAAGAAGCAGGGTAGGACAAAGAAAAACAAATTAAATGAAATCGTGGTAGGTTGAACTGAGCCAATCCGAAATTTTGAAGGAAACGAGAAAATCAACACTCATTCACATCCATGTCTTCAGTTGAGGCTGCTACAATGCATTGTAGAAGTTGTCTGCAGTTTTTATTATCATTTTGACCTTTTAAAGATTTTTTTCAAGTAATATTTTTAAAAGTTACAAATCAGATACAGCATTGCCTACCATATTTGGCTGTATCTGATACTGCCCAGTTACGAGTTTGTATCTGGATACCGCCAGTACAGTATCCAAGCCATGCCATATCCATATCCATATCTGGAACTTAGATACATGCGCACTAAAAGTAGTGGTGCCATATCCTGCAAAGAAGAAATCATAGCTGCAGGTTGCTCTTGTGAAGTAAGCACATCTATGTTTATGATAGAGATCATAACGTTAAACTGTAACTGTTGAAACCTGAATGAAAGCTCATTACAAAATAGGTTGGTATTTCAGCATGTAAATGGATATCTTATTTCTGATATTGAACCAGTTACAGCATCACATACAAATTAGCCTTCCAATCTGTCAGACAATCAACATATCTTTAAAACATTTTAACTACATGTGATATGCAAATATCCATAACATTCATAGAAACACTCTGGCCAATTCAACACAATAAATAAATAGAGACATGCTAAGTTTCTAAGATGAAAGGCTTTATGCATAATGCTTTTCCAAAATCCTGTCTCAACACATTGAAATACCCACAACACGGGACATGATCTACACCCAAGAACAAATTTAAAAGAAGTGTGCAAAGTTGAATCCTGTTAGAGAACAACAGGTTTTACCTTATGCAATGCAAAGGCTCCACCATCAACACCTATGATAATATCACTTGGAACATCTGAAAATATCCTGCAACAGATTTTGAAATGAAACAACCATTTAATTATAAGGTTATACTAGTTTGAATATGAGAAATAAAGGGATAAAAAGCATCTTTAGAGGATGATCAATCTTCAGAGGAATCGCAAGCAAAGGGAAACAATTTAGACTCTGCAGGATATTTTATTGAAAGTTTTCGAAGATGCCATAAAATAGCTGGGTGCATCTTGTTAATACAAAAGGGGGATTTCTAAGAGCTCACTTATAAAGTAGATTAAATTTGTTTTACAAATTATGACAAAATCAAAAAGGTCAGCAAATTATCTTGAAGAACCAAACTCATATGTCTATAGTAGTTGTATAAATGGTTATATAATACTGGACATCCAGTAGATATGCAAACAAAACAATAAGCATCTTAGAAAAAGTTTTTATTTGCCAACTTTACCCCTTCCAAAAACCAGAGACAAAATTTTCCCGCATAAAACATGCGCCAAGTCCGAGTATTTATGTGCCCAACACCATGGATCGTGGGTTCCATTCAGTTGGAGAACTCAACTTAGTTGGTTTAACTCCGTTTAAATACTCTCCTTGCACTCTTGCCAAGAAAAATCTCCCTTGCTATTTCACTTATTTAAGGCTGGGTGACTAAAAACTGTTTGTATGACTGAATGAACTTTAAGTGCATCCCTGCAGATGGATTATGGATCACCCCACAAACAAATAAAAAGACTTGTAAAAAGCTAATTCAGACAATTATATATTAAATTGAAGATAAGGTTGAAGAGAGATAATGGAGAAGAAAGAATGCTAATTCAGTTGTCCCTACACTTAGAAAAAGAATTTGTAAATGCGTTATCAAGTTCACAAAACACATAGCATAGTCAAAACATCATGAGGCAATTTACCCTCGTTATTGTATTTGGTAAACAACCTCAGTCATGTAGCTTTTCAGGAGACTGTGTAACAGACATTACACAACTTGTGCTTTGACAATTGACATTAATTAACCTCTTATGAATGCCCTCAAAACCAACTAAAACTTACATTTGCTTGAACTTTGAAGGACTTAAATCTAAATCTTTACAAGAATTCAGAGTGATACAAACCAGCAAATTTCTGGGTCTGCAAGTTAAACAACTTTAATTTTACCACAAAAAGTAGCCAGCATTAAGGCAAGATTTACTTGAAGTAAAATCATAGCTATCTAAGACTCTGGAATGAGGGGCCAGGGTCTACAGAAAGGTAAAAAAATCCAAAATTTGGGGATGGTTAAGGGACGGCTATTAAAATAATATAAAAATTATAAATATTAAAAATATACAAATATTTTTTTAAATTATGAATAGCAGTCTGTGACAGTCCAGCATCTGCATTTGTGCTCGAAAAATTCTGTATTCATATATCACTCTTGATTCTTATTATGTCTTTGTAATACAATACAGAGTTGTGGACCTATGGTTAACCAGTAAACATTTTGATCTGTGCCATACTACTTTATCATCTACACAACCTTTCTCTTCATATAGACTTTGTAAGTTTGTTAAGTGATTGGAGCTTCCAAAGTGAATTTTAATTAGATTTATAATTTTACACAGACTTTTTTTCCAAATAGATATGAGTGGCTTCCAAAAACAATCTTTTACTACAAGAGTACAATAGATCCTCATCCTTCCCAAATTTATTTCATTTTCAAGTTTATTCAAGCCCAACACAATGGTGCAGCTAGATTGAGGCCATCCATGACCAGACATCGGGAAATTTGTGGAGAAGGTGATCGAGTCGTGTGAAACCCTTCAATGGGCAAAATTATGTGACAAATAAGCATCCTTGAAGTGTCCCAAAAATCAGAATCATCATCTGAAATAACAATATTAGCTTTATTTTTTATTTTTTATTTTAAAGAGTCGGTTTCTAAAAACAAAATAGCAAAAGAAGATAAAGAAAAGACGCCAGGGGCATCAGGATGTCCCCAAAAACAGAAAAAGTTTCCGAAACATCCCCTGATATTCAGGGACGTCCCCGGAGATGCCCTCCTGAAACTTGCTCCACAGGAAATGTGGGAGGGGCCATTTCCCCGTCCTGCCATCCCTAGAATGTTGGAACGTTTATTTTTTGGGTGGGAGGCATCCCTGCGAGACACTGAGTAAAATGAGCCAAAAAATGAAATCCCAAAAAGCACCATCCTCAGCTTTATCTGTGATGGTGCATGCAGCTTCTAATCATTGAAGTTAAAACTTATATCTACTCAGATCCTTTATGTTAGCCTATTATATCCAGCAGGGAGTAACAAAATATATTGTACTTACTCCAGCTGATAATGAATCTGGTTATTAAATAAGTACTTCCTATATTCTCCAATAGAATGAATCCCCATTGTGACTCCATGAAAGGAATTAGTGCCCTCATTAAAACGACAAACGGGCAGCATTTAGCACCTATAAACCACATGTGTTGCCTTGCAAATGCCTTAGAATGACAGCTGCAAATAAAAGCTGAAACAATTTTTGTTTGTGCATTGCATTGGTTTGAGGACACCTGAGTCTCCGACATACCAGAGAAACTTCAGCGGTATGTAGTCAGCTACAGCTATGATATTAACATAGGCCCAGGAGGTTTTGGCATTTCACCTACTTCTACAATAAAGAGAACCAAATCATTTTTAACTAAATGGTCATTATTTCTCCTCGTGATCTGTATGACAGACTATATTCAGGTATAGGAGTTAACATTCCTATCACAAGGGGAGTTGAACTCGGTATGGCTTCTTCCCAGATCGCACGAAGACTCGTCTACTACCAAAAAATGTGTCACTGAGACTGGTACTTGTCTTGAAGACTTGCATTTAAGTGTTCTTTCAAAAAAAAAATGCACTTTTGACCCTCAATATGATGATATATCAAAAGATAAAATATCAATTATTACTGTTATCTTATGTCAATATCTAGTATATTTACTTTTAGCAGTTATTAATGTTTTTCTTAGGCTATATTAGGCTGTATAATATTGTTTTCTCTAAAATTTACTTGTATATTTAAATATACGTATAAAATTTTATATATCCACACACACACACACATCTATATTGCCATCTCCAACTACCCATCTCCTATTTTTCTGAAAAATGGCATAGCCTTTCCTGTCTCTCGCGTTTTGGTACCTTTCTCCTGGTAACTATGGGTCTTCCTCTTTCCCAGGTTGCAATCATTGTTGAGCATGTTTAGAGTCTACAGATATGTTTTATACTGAGTATAGAAAAAATTTAAACACGTATTTGTATTTAACAAGTAACTAGAAATATACCAGCCAGGAGGAACAACTGAGCTGCTAGAAGTCCCGAATTATCGGAGGACTGTAGGAAGAGAGAGTTTATTGCTGTTCATTTGTACCTTCAATGTTCTTGTACGTGTATTGTTTTCTAGTCAGAACAGGATGTTCTTGTGGGTGTGATTTTATCTATTTTTCATGAGAATGTATTGTCATGAAGGTGACCATATAGGGAATAAATTCACACCACATTAATAGTGCCACCAGCCAACTCATTCTCGCATGAGCAGTAAATCTGAACTGTTGTTGTGGTGGGAATGTTACCCTTGATTGTCTCCTCCAATTGGTGTAGCTCAAAATGACACTGCAACAATTGGTAACTTTTAGTCCTAAGATCTAACTTGTTTCTATTTACCAATCTATCCATGTGATGTCAAGCCAACTTCAATTAGGGGAACTGTGATAGAATAAATGCACATGGCTCCAGCATAAAATAGTTGGAATATCACTAACACTCCAAGGATTAAAAAATAAAATGATGGTGAGCTAATCTCCTTATACCAAAAAACGCTCATATACCTGTACCAAAGCAAAGGTGGATATAATGTAGTGGAAGAAAACAATTTATCAGCTGCTTCTTCCGAAACATAAGTACTTCATGTTATTGTTCAGTAACACCCTGTTGAACATCAGATAGAATAACTCGAAGAAACAGTTTCTATTAAGGAGGCATGACCTTCGCCTTCATGAAGACTAAGGGCATGGTCCCATGGAGCCGCTACAGGTTCTATAATTATGCAGCAGGTGGTCCCATGCTGAAATTTTCAACCAGCTACAGGATAAATTTGAATCTTGCCCAGGAAAGTAGGAGCTCCACAATTTCTGCCCCTTCAACTTAAGGGGTGGCTGAAGAGGGGGGGCTGACAATTTCCTGCTACAGTTTAGGCATTTTTTTGTCCATCTGGCAACCCAAATGCATTCCCGCCAGTTTTTTTGGTCGATTTGGAGGGAGATTTTCAGCTTATATACCCTGCATCTGCTCATTATTTGAAAGTCCATGGGACCATAAAACTGCTATGGGCTCCTATTATTTCTCAGCGGAAAATGTTAATAAAAAAATTATAACCATGGGACCCAAAAACAGCTAATATGCTCCTAAATTCGCTCAGCAGCACCCGCTGAGATTTTTATGCAGCCCCCACTCCATGGGACCATGCCCTAAGTCTGTCTCTTAGTACTATGATACTTCAGCCTCGTACAAACATCATTCTGTGTAAGCCAGTTACTGAGTATGTTCAGAGCCTGAATAGATATTTTAATTATAAGGTCTCTTATTTTTCTATAGTCTCTGTGGATTCCAGAACCCAGTTTTGCTATCACTTATATGTTGTCATAGTAGTCATGCTCGGAAAATAGTACTGTTGCCTGGTTACTTTGACATGCAAACTGTGTGATGGCCATTTTTGGTTTTTTTTTACATATTTTAGAAATTTTATTTTTATTTTTATTTAAGGATTGATTGGATTCCACTCTTGTCTAGACATAACAGCACACAGAGTTTAATAGGGTTCAAATTTCTTACCTTCCATATGATTATTTTTTAATGTATGGAGACCCACAACTGACCAAAGGAACTGCAAATTAGAAAATGGTCAGAGTATGCAATCAAAAATGAGCAGTAAACATCCAAAACAGAATATAGAGAAGTATAAGAAATACCAAGAAAAAGACACGGAGCGACAACTCCTCTAAGATAGCAGAGCAAAAGTAAAAACAACAACAATAATCCAGAACAGCAAATGGGTATTCAAAGCTGGGTTTTCCTTAAGTGGGTAGTGAAAGAAATCAGTGACTTACCATTTGCCGCCCTGCTTTCCAGGTGGGTTTGATCTCTTGAGCAGCACAAGGGGTTTCTCGCCCTTTCCATTACCTGCCATTCTCTCAATCTCCTCCACCTTGCTGATCCCAAACCACAATCTCGGAATATCACACAGGCAAGCCAAAAAACCTCGGAAAAGAACAGGCAAGATGTCAACACTAGAGAACGCCAGCCAAAGTAAAGCCCAAAATTGAGCACTTGTAAAGTGGGTTTCTTCTCTTTTTTTCAAATTTCCAAAAGAGAATGGTTACGAGATGACTGTGATTAATGTGTGACTCGCATAAATCATGAAGGAAATAATGTGCGACTGTTGAAAATGATGAAGGAATCCTGGAGAGGGAGGGACCCAATAAGCTCCCTAACTGGATTCTTAAGTAAGAAACAAACTTTGTTGAATGCTGGGGCTGTTTTGAGTAGGACCCATTGTGTATTATGGTTTATTTGAGGACCCGGAAGACCACAAAGATAGAAACCTGTAGAAGCAAGGGGCATATCGAATAAAAAAGCACCGAAAAGGATGGGTGCACGAGATCAAATGTGACAATTTCCAAGTATAACAGTCCAGTAGCAGCAGTGGAACTGCTGGTTTTGTTCTGTCAAAGAATTACCTGCAAAAAAATCTGTTTAATATACCTATTGTAATATTTCTAAAGTGGGCAGTTGTCATCCGGGGATGTAGCTCTGAAAAAATTTAGGGGCTTTTGTTTTTGTAATTGGCGGGACACATAAGATTTTGACTCGAGATTTTTTAGGAATTTGGCGTCTTGATTGAGATTTTGCAGGGGTATGAGTTGGTCAGGCTGATTGTTTTTAAGTAATCCATTGATATCGTTTTTTTCAAACTTCTACTCGTAGTAACAAATTCATCTCGTCAGATTTTTCTAATTTTTTAATTTAAATCGTCCTGTCATAAATGAAAATGGAAACCATAAAATGGAAATAAAACAAAAATAATATTATTCCATTAATTTTGATTTTTAATTAGTTTTATTTGTTTTTTTTTTTTTTTTTGAAGATTTATTTAATTTCTTGTATTTTAATGATTTTGATTTGTAATTGGTTTTTTTATTTTTTATCTTTTTGTTTTCTTACAAATAAAGATTGGATAATAGACTAAGTATTGGATTTGGGATTTTGCAAGAAAGCTGAAATTAGAACACTGGAAGTTAGAACTTGGAAATGGAACTCATTTTCTACAAAATTGCAAGTTTGCACTCAATGAGTCATTTCTATAATTTTCTTTAAAAAAAATTAAAGTATTGTTTGAAATTTTGTTTTAATATTCTCATAAAGTTTAATGATGTTTATGGATCTTCAAATTGATTAGTGTAACATTAATTTTTTTGGGAAAAATAAATATGTGAAAAACTATGAAATTGATTAGTCCAATCTATTATCCATAATTAAATAAAAGTCGCATAACTATGAGAGAATATTAGAAAGAACATCAACATCCATATAAAATTTAACTTAATTTATGTATTTTGTAAAATGTATTATAAAAAGAAATTTGGCATGCATATTCAATTTTAAATGTCAAATGACATCCATATAAAATTCTAGAATGCCAAACAATTTTATTGTAACATGTAACAATGAATGTCAAAATCCAGCACTGATCGAAGCTTAAACATTAAACATTTGAAATTTTTAATCTTTGGTGGATTTTAGTGGACGGTTTTTCGATTTCCTTACGGGTGTATAGGTGAGACAAAAGTTTGATCCCTCTTAATTATATTGGAGGAGATGTAAATTTGAAGTTATTTTGGAAATGGTTGTTGATGTGAGATCATTTATGTAGCATTATAGGCTTAACACTTGTATCTTATTATAGTGTCAACGAATGTTTACATATTGCTTCACATAGCATTACCAATAATTTCTACAAGAACATTGTCATTTTTTGAAGTGATGGAACCATGTTGCATCTCTCACAACAATTTTTGATGCAACGATCATAGAGAAAAACATGGTTGTTATGTGGCGGTCAACACACATGAATGTTCTTGACAACTCCAAGAGTTGTCTAAGGGGACATATTTAACAATCGCAACGCAATTGCCAACCTCTCACTATGGTCGAAAAGGAATACTTTTTCCTCATCCACGTCACTCATTACATGTTTTAAATATGAAAAACATCATGTTGCCTTGTTTGTGTGGTGTGATCTGTCTCCTACATAAAAAGTGCACCATTTTATGGCATTTAATCCAATTACATCCATTATGCTTCCATAATTTGCATACTTGTCTATTTGGTTGTTCGCAACTACAACATCTAATAAACATCCAATATTAATTACGCTTGTATGGATGCCCTTACCTTGTTCTAAAACTCCCATTATGGCACAGGTTGGGAGGACGTTAGGAACAGTTGATGGGTTTGGTTTTAAACCTGCCAATTTCATTTTTGTAAATGTTTCTAAGGCCTTTTCAAATAACTCATCTTGCACATACCATGTAGTCATGCGCATTCCACGAGATGACATTTTGTCAAGGTACTTATTTGAAAATCCTTAATGCCTTGTCTTGAACACCATTTTGTGTCTATCATGGCAATCCAAGATATTAGAGTTCTTCCATGCATTTAGTAGAACAATCAACATGCTAAGTGCATACCCCAACACTAGCACACACACGTCTTCCAAAGCGCCTCCAACTACAACATCTAATAAAAGTCTCATCCTAGACCATGTACCGAGTGATTCATTATGTCAAAGAGTTTGAGAGCATCATTACAAAATCCATTATATACATATCATGCATTCATGGCAGTCCATGAGACCACATTTATTTAAGGCTTTTTGTTGAACAATTTGTGTGCATCGTGTATGGCTCCACATTTTGCATACATGTTTGTTTTGGGCACCTACCAAAGACATCTAAAAAATAGACCCGTTGTTCTAATTCCCCATTTTGGTCTAAGATGTGAAGATAGCTACAAAGGTTGTGGAGTGTGGCTTCAAACCTGCCAACTATATTTGCTTGAAATGCGCTTTCAACAAAACCATTTTCTACATATCCCGCAATCATTGCAGTTCATGAGACAACATTTCTTTCAGGCATTTAGTCGAACAATTCACATGCCTTGTGCATGCTTCCACATTTTGTAGACATATCTCATAGGGAACCTACAATTACAACATTTGACATAAGTCCCTTCTCTGTAATGCTTTGACATATGTCCACACCCTATTTCGAAGCTCTTATTTTTTTGCACGGGTTGGTAACATGCTAAAGAAAGGTAAATCGACCAAATTTGACACTCATTCACTACAATGATGAAACAACATCAATGCTTTGTAAGGAACCGATCATGTTGGACACTGTGATTGCATTTTGTGAATTAATGCCAATGTTGCACGAGGATGCCCATGTCTTTTGTTAGATACAATTACCACAACATGACGGAGAGACTTGCTCGGGAAAGAATGCCAAAAAAATTGGTTGGAGAACACAATGGTTTCTGCAAAGAATGGGTCCTTAAGAAAGACATCTTTAGCAAATGGCTCCTTAAAGAAGGACACCTTCAACAAATGATTAAGAATTTTAGAGTTGTAGAAGCGGTTTTAACATATACTGAGAGGTGTGTCTAGTTTGGGCGATAAAATATGTATTTAGAGATACGGAATGAAATTATTTTTAAGATCATAAAATTTGCTAAGAAGAGATAAGATAAGATAATAACAAAAAGTCCACGAAAGGCTAAAAACAACTTATACGACTCAAAAAAGTACACTGTGAAACAAGGAAAAAAAGTGCAAAAACAACTCTAGCAGAAGTAAAAATAAAAAGAATAAGCGTTTAAAAAAGCGACATGTCTTTCTATGTCTCACTAATCTCACTATATCTACAGCTCTATTACACGTTCCATCCAAGAAGTAGAAACAATGGACACAAATCAAGGAGGTTAAACAGTCCCTAATGATACACCCAACCCTAGAGATCCAAGAACTACCCCATAAGAGGGTAAGCCCCATTGTAGTTCGACTTGAAAACATTTTCCGGGTTCGTAGCATACATTACCTACTAGTGGGGCTCAAATAAATTATGAACAAAGCATACTTAGTACGTACACGATTTTGTTTCGGTTGGCAAAGGTCAAGTCAACGTCACGCTTAATTCCTGGATTGGTTTTATATAAATTATTTTGTACTTTTTTGTCTGCCAACAATACAAGTTTCGAGAAATCCCTTTATTATTTTTATTTGTTTATTTTGGGCAAATGCGCAATACTTATTATACCCATTTTTAAAACCAAATAAATAAGATGGTCAATGGACGGGTGTCTGAAGACCAGCAAACACCACGATTGTAGATTTTTAACATTATAATTTGACACTTGTTTATATGTTTTTGGTGTTTTTACTCATAAAATATTTTAGATTTTTTAAAATTGCCATCCACTTACATATTTAATATATATATTACATTGATACATATTTAATATATATATTCCATTGATATATATAAGACAATGCTAAAATTACAAAATTTACATTTTCGTAGTATTATATCAATGATATTATTTTGTATATTTTTAAAAATAATATTTAATGTAACAAAAAAATTTGTTTGACTAGCATAGATAATCATCAAATTTAAATATGGCGTTGAAATTATATATGTTGTATGCGTAATCTTGTTGAAATAGACTTCCTTCTATGTCGTCTCTCTTGTTTTTTACTTGAATCACCACATTGATATTTGTTCATAACATTTGAGGATTGTCAGTGCAAGGGTGTGACCATTGGTAGGGCCTAAGTGCTCGCCACCCACCCACCTAGGTTCTAATCCCCTGACCCCGGGGGACCTGTTACCCTTACATTTACACAAATGGTTGGAAGGACTCGTCCTACTTTAGCGTGCCACGTAGTGTGCCGTCGTTGGGCCATTAACTCTTGTAGTATTAAAAAAACATTTTAGGGTTGTCAACAAGAATTTACATATCATTTATTGCCATGAAAATATCATTCTCCTTCAAAAAAAGCGTTTTTACTTAATTATAGATAAAATATTTTATTAGTCGTACTAAAAGAGGTGGAATAAGATCACGCTTGAAAAGAAAATATCACATTGATTTCTAAAGGAATCTTAAGAAGCTATCATATCAAGTACATGTATAGCTACAAATCTATCTTAGGCAAATCTATATAAAAGATGATGAGAGATATCATTCTCAAGGCATCTATATCGATTTTATGGAATAGGCGCTTAGACAAAGATGCATCTCGATATCTTTTACATATCTAAAATAGGTATGTAAGTAGCATCCACAAGTATTGTGTTTTCCTTAAACATATAATATGGAGATTTTCATTAAAATTTATTATGTAATGTACACTTAAATGATAGTAAACAAAACATTTGAAAATCATCCAAATGTGTAATATACGCAAGATAAAATGAAAAATAATTAATCATTTAATATTAATCAAAATGTGACATGCACATCACATATAATGCCATTTTCAGAGAAAGAAATGTGTAATAAGTAGATGATGTCATTTATCTTTTGAGGACTTTAATCTCTCTTCCTCGGCTTTCTATTTGGAAAGTTGTTTACCTTTTTTCCATCTTTTTTATAGCAATCATATGTAAATGGTGGTAATATTCTTAGTCCTTCCAAGGACTTAACACAAGAGATAACCACAAATATTAACCTTGTTCTTTCCTTTTGTCTTATATCAATTATAGTTTTTTAAAGAGTCACACATTGTGATTTGTGTATAATTAATGCCCAATAAAATTGTAGCATTGTAGTTGTTGTGTGCTTCCCTTTTGTATTGGAATTGTATGCGAGTTTGATCTTCAAATGGTACAAAGTAATTGTCAAATTTGATCACAACATATATCGATGGTTTTAGCGGCGCACTTTATGAGGTTTGTATATTATACTTCGAATATACCCTAGAGCTCCATCTACGAGACCTATTTCTATCTCGAGGATCGGAGGTTAACATAACCCTCGTGCATTCATAGAAATTAATAACTCCACGTTAAGTTCATCATTTGGACCTCCTATTAATGCATTGGTATTGACTACTTTAGTTGTAATACTATGTATTTTAAAATCGACTAGTAAACAAATGATTTAAAAACTTAAACAATTCTAATGCATTATGGATGCACCATGCCTTGGTATATTGTTCAACTCTTAAAAAACATGTTCGGTCATTTTATATGTGGTTGGTCATGTTTTGGTCGTGGGGCATATTTTGTTGAAAGTACAAACAAGTCAAAAAAAGTGGGACACAATTATATGCTTTAACCATGCAATGCGTCATTTCAATGAATGTAATTTTCTTCTAGTGGTTATTCACATCATCATTTGTTGTGCACAAATGTATACTATTGACAAATTCTTTATTGTTATCTCCTACCCAAAATTACAACTAAAGTGCATGCACGTGTATGTGTGCGACGCTTAATACACAATACCTTGTTTTCTTCCACAACATTACATAATTACAATTCACAATAACACCATGAGCTACACTAGTTACAATTTACTCTATACACCTAGTGCAAGGAATTTAATTAGTTATTATTTATTTATTTTGGGGAACATTTAGATAATGCCAGGATACATGTTACAATCGCAACAAGATTACATCCTCAAATCATGTGTGCTTCCTCTGAAGCACCACACTTTGTTTTCGACAAACATTTTAAAGGTAATAAAATGCGTCCAAGGAGGGGGCGACTCAAACTCTATCAAGGCTTGTCAATATCTTAAAAGGCACAAACATGTTATTACAATGTGAATTGGTTTTGATCCACTCCTTGTAAATATTACCAAAGGCCTTGATATGAAGGGTGGGATTAGTAGACCCGTCGTAAGAGATAGAAGGAACAATGCCACCAATATCCATGCTAGCAATGTAAGGTGCTAGAGGATCTTGTTGAATTGCTCTTAAGACCTTGTTTTGGATAGGGGTTAGGTGATGGGCACCCCATTAGGCCCATTTGGAAAAGGAGGGGGCATGGTGCCCCAAGAGCCCGTTGTAGGGGCGATTGATTGACTAATTGAGCCATGTTGGCTTGCATTTGAAGGAATTGAGTTGTAGTAGAAAATTGTTGTTGGATCATCCTATCAATAAGTTGGATAATGAGATTGGTAGGGTCAAAATTAGAGGCATTCTCAGATGAACCTACTTCGGACGTTCCTTTTTCGCCCTATTGTTAAGTTGTTTGAAATGAACTCAAGAAGACGTTTATCAAGCATTTCTTTTGATTCACTTTTGTATTAGGGAAACTGGGAGAGAAACTTTTGAGTCTCATCAAAATGATCAAAGGTATCATCATTTTGGGTTTCTTCTTCTTTATCCACATGCGCTCCATCAGTAGCGGTGGGTAAAAGGGTTCCGTACACACCCAAAAAATTAGACGATGTTACATTAAAAGACACGATGTAGACACAAAATCACGCACTTTGGGTAATTATCTAGTGCTAATTACATACTACTATTTGTATGATTCCTAAGTAAGAAAAGTACTAATTAACCCATGTCTTTGGCCATCTTTGTTCTCTTTCTGTACTGCCACTTTTGGTCTTGCACACCTTCTTGCTTAGTATGACCTCTGACCCTTTAGTTTCTTTAAGTCTGCAGACACTAACACCCATCTAGGATGTCGGCGTCAGGCATCCCCGTCCCCTTTGGGTGCCCCTGACCTCTTTGTACTTTGTTCACATCTTTTGGGTCATTTCTAGCCATTTGAGCATCTTATATTTTTGGTAGTCAGCATTTTTGGGGTTAATTATGAAATTCAAGCAAGGGAATCATATAAATATAAATTTATGTGATCATAATAAAGGACCAAGCACTAAGCATTAACTATCACCACCTAAGGTTGCATCCAAAGACTATTCAAGAGCATCCAAAGACTATTCAAGAGCATCAAAGCATCCATTCTAGCATCCATTCAAGGGCAAGGGATTGCATTATTCTGCATACACTTCATAGGAGGGGAGTCTATTCTATTCCATGCACACATCTATTACATTTCTTTACATTTAGCTACTTTGCTCACTATCAAGTGTGACACGCACAAGAGCCACCTAGGGCACGATTCCACACACACACACACACACGAACTACATTAGATTTGAGATGTAGTGCAACGCTCATTCGTAAGATCACCATTGTGACAGATACGAGGACAATCTGACCCCTCATTTTGCATCTTTCTTTTTTAGGATTTGATGTCTATTTGAGGGTTTTGCAGGTCAATACTTCATTGCAAGTATCTAACGAGCTCGGCGATCATCATGCGACCTCATAGCGACTAAAGGTGAAGGACACTAAACAACTCACGACCTATAAAGAATGATTTTCGACCTTTTCACGATCGCATGCACCTATTTCTGTCTCAGTGGTGCTCGCAAGTGACCCTGCCCTTTCTGGGTGCCCTTGTCCATCCTACTCATCCAAATCGCATTCTATAGGGTCTCGTGTGATGCTTCTACCTCTTAGTTCATCAAGTCCAGTACTTCGGCACATTCCAGGTCTCCACTATGAATCAACTAATTCCTTCTTTCTCCTCCTTGTAACTAGGGTTTCACATTTTATTGCTTAGTTTGCTTGAGTTAATTTTTGTACTTAATTGTTGCATTTATTTACTGCTACAATAACAATCAAATTAGGCATATTATCCACATTTTCCTAATCATTTTGGTGAACTTTGTCTCGATATGAACGCTCGATAGGGTCTTCATACTTATCTTGCTTTCATCTTTCTAGGATCTCTTCACCATGAGTATCTCTATTAATGATTTCATGCTCATTAATAATGAACTAAGAGATAGAATCAAAACTCTCCTAACCACCACTCATATTCCTACTAATATTCATCCAAATACAATATATCAAACTTTTTCGATGCATTTTCTCAGCATATTGCTTTTCCGTCTAATCCTAATGTTGATCTTACTATTTTTGACAATGACCCACCTTTGCACATCATGATTCACATTTATAATGTGGGTGTTAAACGCACTCTAATCGATAATGGATCTGAACTCAATCTTTTTCCTATGTCATTCCTTGAAAAGATTGGTCTTTCTATTGCTAATGTTATTTCATCATGTCTTTCTCTTCGTGCATATGATGGCTCTGTTCATCCATGCCTAGGTCACATTACTCTACCTATCGACGGACCAAAAACTCTTAATACGGTTTTCTTTGTCATTGAATTCCTAGTTTCATATAATCGTTTACTTTGTAGGTCACAACTTCATGCCATGCAAGCAATTCCTTCTACAATACATCACTATGTCAAATTCACATGAGGGCAAAAAAGTATACGCCTTCCTCGTGACCGTCACCCATTCAAATATTGTGACAATGATCCCAATACTATGCTTCCTACTCCACGAACTGATACTACTAATGAACCACAACCTATGGATACTTCACCTCATTTGCCAACGCTTGAAGGTGCTATTTACATGCTCGATGTTGTCTCATCTACAACACCACCACCCTCCCGTCACTACTACTGCTATGATTCTTTATTGGGGGCCTATCTAGACGTTGGATGTCATTCCATCTCCTTCATCTCCTTATGAGCCACCTCCATTAACACGACCTCCATTTATGCACATTTTTCATGAATGAATCTTACTAGGAACACATTCCATTTGAACCTACTTGCTCGGATACTATATACACACATGATGTGTTGACTCAACTAGGCTTTACAGTTGACGACATCTTTCCTCAACCTCATGATCATAATTTGTATCATGGATTTGTTTGCATTATTGTTGCTTATGGTATTTGATTATTGTATCTCGAGTCTTTCTTGCATGTGCTCTTCACATTTCTTCACTTACACTTGACCTGTCTTGGCTTGATTACATTGGGGGCACATTAGATCCTGATCATACGGATATATCATTTCCCATGTCATTTGGGCATGTTTTAATTTGCAATGACTCGTTTCTCAACTATATGACATATAGGAAAGTAGTCTAACATGTGTAATAAAGTGAGCATGTAAAACACTAGTAAGAAAAAGTAAATGCCCCCAAGACCATGCAGTATGTTGTGGATGGATGGAATGGAATGCGAAATGGAATGATAGGAGCAATGTGCCCCCAAGTGGATGGAATGTGTATGTAGTGAGGTTCATTTTGTTTTCCCCCTCAACAGTCAAGAATGAACCGTAAACGAGAGTGCGTCATCGGGAAATGGTCGAGTAGTGTTGGTTGTGTCTAGCGCATTGTGAGGAGTGTGTATATGAAATGGTGATGAAATACGATATGTGAAGAGATGTGCATGAACCCTATAGCCAAAGTGTATATCACGACTTATTGAATGGAGGAGTGATGATTTAGCCCTAAGCGTATATCACTATAGAATGAGTGTATGGGGATGAGACATATGGAAAGATGTGTGTGGACCCTATAGCCTAAGCATATACCATGACTTGTTGAATGGAAGAGTGATGATTTAGCCCTAAGCATATATCACTATAGAATGAGTGTATGGGGATGAAACATATGGAAATATGTGTGTGGACCCTATAGCCTAAGCGTATACCACGACTTGTTGAATGGATGAGTGATGATTTATCCCTAAGCGTATATCACTATAAGATGAAAGGATGAAGATGGGTGACGATGTAGCCTAAAGCGTATGTCACTATAAGATGGAAGGAGGGAGTGGTGATGTACCCTAAGGTGTATGCCACTACAAGATGAGAATGGGGGTGGTGATTTAGCCTAAAGCGTATACCATTACAAGATGATAAAATAGGTGACAATTTAACCTAAGGCGCATGTCATGTCACTAACGCTCGGAGATGTCTTGAAGAAATATATTGTAGGAGGGAATTTTCGTATGATGAGTGTAAGGTCCATTTGATTGGTAAACCCTCGGCAGTCGAGTATGGACCGAGGAACTAAAGTGCGTCATAGGGTGGTGAGTGCAGTGCGTAGAAGACAACATAGTGTAAATGACCAAGTGATGAATACATGATGTAAATACGCGGTGTGGGCAATGCAATATAGGATGTGTAGTGTGAATATGTAAGGTGTGAAATGTAATAATAGGTGTATACAAAAATGGAATATGTAATGATGATAAGTAGAACTAGATCCATGTGTAATGGAATCTAGTGTAACATGTAGAATGTATATGATGGATAAATGCACGATGTGAACTATGTCATGTAGGAAATGTAGGGTGTATAGATTATGGAAGATGCGGTGATAAGGGTAAATAGAAATAGAATGTGTAGTGATAGAATGTAAAGCTAGACCCATATATATAATGTAATCTAGCGTAAATGTGGAATGTATGAAAGAGATGCAAAACTAGACACATATCATATGATGACTAGTGTAGTATGTATAAGATAGATGATGTATAAATGACTACTAGATGAGGGATGTATAGGATAATGTAGGATGTAGACCAAGTATAGAAAGGATAATGTAGGATGTGTGGTGTATGTGGTAGAATGTAAATGTGTAGAACCTATAGTGCAGTGTGTGGGGTTCAGTGTAATGGTAATCCCTCAACAATCCAGTGTGAACCAAAGCACAAGAGTGTGTCATCGGGTAATGAGGGTGCTATGACATGTGATAAGTATGCTTATATGTAAAGAAATGAATGAATGAGAATGCAAAGATGAGAGATGCAACTACGCTAATATGAGGAAGGGGGATTATATAATGGTTATGCCCCCAAGTGGTTATGAAGGATGGATCAACTAATAAGGTCGAGGGACGAAGGTCCATCGACCGGTGCCTGGGATGATGAAAGCGTAGGACCATGCTCGAGTAATGGTGGTATGGTAGACAAATGTTGCGGCATGGGGAATGAAGCCAATATGTATGCGATGGGTGCACATAAGACAAATTTCATAACGTAGTAAAGTGCGTGGGTGATGGATATTGAGGAAAATTTGTGCATAAAGGGGAGGGGATATATATAGAATAAAACGAGGCGGTGATTGGCGATGAGATGCGGTAATGGTCCTAGGAATAGGCCTATGTTGGCATGTGGGACTAATGGCGCAGAGTGGTTGTGGAGAGGATAGTTGAGGAAGTGAAGTATGTGTAGAATGCTTTGTGGGAAACACCATAGGAGATGTGTAAGGATGAGCGGTGGGGCTAGAAGATGATGATAAGGGAATGAAGGAGGGACGCCGATAACGAAAACAAATTGATTATTGTAAATAAATTTAAGGCGCAAGTGGTTCATAGAAATAATAGCTTGGGATTTATGAATCCAATTGAGGCCAAGAAGTAGGTCACATCCTTTGATTGTTTGACTAACAAGGCAAGGGATGAGAAGAGTGAGAGGACCAATTGTGATATGTAACTTAACAACACCATATGGTCACTTGAATGGATAGTCGATTTGTGATGGAAGGTAATCGATAGATCGTAAAAACAGTAAACAGGAGCTAATAAGAGAAGATGGATCAAATTTAGTGTTGTTGATAAAGGTTGAGCCAATAGATGCTTGAATATGTAAATGATCGGAGATGAACATAGCGTGGTAGTCAGCGTTGGAGAAGGAGATAAGGGGTGTCAAGCAAAGCAGTGTGAGCAATGAGAAAGTCGAGAGGTCCTGGGGAGAAGACATTGTATGATAGCCATATTTAGAAGATGAATTGATTGGCTTGGTATTATGTTTGGGCATCGGGTTGTTAAAAATTTGGAGTTTGTGGTTATCATTTGTAGGGAATGATGTGGGAGATTCTGGAAGCTCAATATGACCATTGTCGAGTAGGTCTTGAATGAGATGTCGAGCTTGAAACAACGATCAGTGGAATGCCTAATACATTGGTGATAATCATAGTAAGAATGATCGTCAAAGTTACACCATTTGGGTTGGGATGGGTCAAGTTGTAAAGGTGGTGGCAAAGTTATGAGATTACTATCAATGAGTTACGGCAATAAGACGCTTAACAGAGTACTAATTTTAGCAAGAGGACGCCGATATGGCTGGGGTCACAATTCTCTAGTAGTGGAGACCACATTAACGACAGTTTGTGGATCGTTGGATTTATGCATGGGCACCTTGAATAGTGTCTTGTTTGGAATGCGGGTAGAAGAGGAAGGTGCATCTTGATATTTGAGCTTGCCTACGGAGACAAGTTTAGTCTCACGAAGTTTGAGAGCATGACAAAGTTGGTCGAATGATGAAAAAGTCTCAAAGAGTACACTATCTTGTAGAGGTGGCAAGAGAATCATTGGTCATCATTAGTCATGGCTACATTATTCTTATACCATAAAACGTAATCGGGGAAGCGTTCATTGGAGCCTTGTTTAAGCTGGGCTAGTTGGGCATAAGAGAGTGTGGAACCAATATTGATGGAAAAATGTGAGAAAATGTCAGCCAAATGCGTAAAAGAGACCACCGAATGGACGTGTAAGTCATAGAACCAACACTTCACATAGTATTGCAGGCTACGCAGAAATAACTTGGCGAGGATAGTATGATCATAGACATAATTGAGACACGTGACATGAAAAACACAGAGATGCTCTTGTGGATCACTGTGGCCTTTAAAAATGGGTAATTTGGGAGAAATGAAGTTAGGTGGGAATGAGTAAGCAGAGATGGATGGCGCAAAGGGGAAGTGTAATAAGGAGGTGGAGTCAAGCGATAGAGGTCCTCTAGAGGTAGTGACTTGTAATTGGTAGATTTGATTTTGGAGATCTTGGTATAACGAGGAAAAATTAGGAGTATTAGAGGAGGAGCCAAATGGTATATTAGAAGCATCATGGTGGGCTAAAGGGATGGTAGTGGCAACATGAGGAGTGGAAACACCAACGGGTGGTGTAGAGACCATAGGAGTAGAAGAAACAAGGGGGAAGCCTTATGAGCTTGCTTAGCAGTGAGCAGAGCATGCAATACATGAGGGAGATGAGTGGGATTCTCACGTAAAGCTTGACGAAAATTGGTAATAGCATCGAGTTGTTCCTAGTCAACATTAGTGTCCTCATCATAAGACTTCTCACTATCCGTGGTTTCAATTTCATGAAGGGGAACTTGGGTAGAGTTATCTAAGGGGTTTGCAGCCATAGAGGTAGGTATGTTAACCATATATCTAGAAGTACAACAAAGAGGAAAAAGAAGCTCATAATAATGGAGAGGTCGAAGTGACCACTACGAGTAATGGGCATAAAAATGGGAGTCGGGTTCACCAAAATGATTAACTAAAATTAAACTAAACTAATGAAAGTATAGTCACTAGTTAATCTAAATAGAGGACTAAAACGATGTATAAATGAAACTAAAACAATATGGAACAATTGTGATTAATTATTCTAAGTGAAATAAAACCCTAAGTATGCAAGAGAAGGAAAGGAAATGGCTTAGCTAATTCAAAGAGACTATCGCAGGTTGCTTGCAAGTCTAAAAATAAAATCTGGAAGTGCAGATGATCACTTAGAAGTCCTACGAGGGCCAGATCTGAACTGACTGGGGCACCTGGGAAGGTACTAGGGCACCCTGGTCTGCAGATTAGGTGCCCTGTCTCTGTAAATTCTCAAAATCTGAATTTTGTATGGTCATAAGATGATCCGATACTTTGTCTATGTCACACTAGATTCGCTAGACTGACGCGAATGTGGTGAATAATCAAATGATGACCTGCAATACAAAAGGAAGTATCAAACCCTAGGAAAAATAAAGATGTAAAATGAATGGGTCAAACTGACCTCAACCGCCAAACTAGTGGTCTTATCACTAAGTGTTGTACTACATTTCAGACCTAGATGTAGTTCTGGTGCGTGTGTGCATGTCGTGCCCTAGGTGCTCTCGTGCTAGTCACACTTTGTGAAGTAGTGAGCAATAATAACTATAGAAAATGTAATAACATGTGTGCATGGAATAAAATAGAATCCCCCCCCTATGTTGTGTGTGTTGATGTAGATCTCCTAGCCTTGATGCATGACACTATGTGGATGCAAGTGATGCAATGATGCAACTCTAGATGGAGTGATAGTAGTATGTGACGCTAAGACCCTCATTATGGTCTTATAACTTTATATTTATAGGGTTCTCAAGCTTAATTTCATAATTAACCATGACATGGCCGACTGAGAAAAGGATAAGGATGAAAAATAGCTAGAAAGGCCCCAAAAAGAAGTGGGAAAAGAGAAACATAGATCGGGGTGCCCAAGGTGGGACTAGGGTGCCTGGGCGCCCCAATATAGGCCTAAGCACCCTAATTTCAGGCTAGAATGACGAGGAAGTTGCGAAACAGGTGGATAAGTATAGAAAAATATGTGGGAATGATGAAATAAAATATAAGAAAAAGATGGCCAAAAGGTGGGATTAATTAGTACTTTATTCACTTGAGAACCTTCTAAATAGTAGTATAAGATCAAGCTAAATAATGCCTAAAGTGCATGATTTTTTGTCTACACTAGGAATGTCTCCTCATCCTTCCTATTTAGATCCTACACAAGGGTTTTCTTGCTGGAAGTTCACTCTCAAATGTTGTTCCTCATAATAATGTAATGTTCCTAGCTTTATGCCCACCAATCCATATCCTAGTGTTATCCCACCTTATGTCCATATGTATTCTAAATCCCCTCAAATGGACATGTACACTTTTCCTGGTCCTTACACATAGTATCAAGGGGTTCCTTATGACCCGAATAATAATTATGCTACACCATATCAACCCCCTAATCCACTTCATCCTCCTCATCAAACGTCCTCAATGGTTGAATCTTATGCAGTGGGAACTTATTTTGAGTATTTAAAAGAACCTCTTGACTTTACGATACAAGGTGTAATGCTCCCACGACCATTTCCTGACCTCCCTAAATTTAAAAGAGAGGGAGATCCCAATGCCCACATTAAGGCATATGCTACCGCAATTAGAGAATTACTTCCATGGGATGCAATTGTTGCTAAGATATTCCCTAAAACCCTCGAAGGAATTACTCTAGATTGGTACTATCAAATTCCCAAAGTGTCCATACATACTTTTAAACAAATTGTTTCGAGTTTATCAAAGCCTTTGATATGAACAAGTTGTTGAGAACAAGGATAAGATAATTCTTACATATCAAGTAAGAATAAATTGACTCTCTTGCCCACTTCATTCGAGAGATGGTGACAAGTCCTCTACTCTTCTGCGAGTGCTCCAAACATGGACCATACGGAACTCTACGGTCATTTTCCTCTATTCACTCAATCTAGATACCAAGGAGGAAGTCCAGAAATTCCCCTTTCAAAGCTATAAGGAAGTCTTAGAGGGTGCACTCCACATTGACCAAGCGACTATCAACAACGTGCATAAGACGTATGATACCAATGTGAGGTTGGTCACCTCTAACCCAAACAATTCAAACTACCCAAATAACTCAAACAACAACCAAGGACCCAAGGTACTGAATCGAAACTGTGGTGTCACTACAAATGGTATAACCAAACAACCTAAGAAGCCAAATGTTGTGAATACCAACAATGAAAACAATAACAACAAGAATATGAATAATCAAAGGATCAACAATCCCGCTCCCTCTGTCAACACAATTGATTTTAATCGTCCGCCTGCTCATCAAGTTCAAACCCAGGGCCCAAGTCAATATCGAATCCCGACCAAGTGGTGCAAATTATAATTATACCAATAAAAAAATTGTAACCAAAACTATGGGCCACAACAAGGTCAAAATTAGAGGCCAAGGGATTATGATCCCAATTTGTATTATGGGTTTCATAGAGTAATTGGTCATGATGCTTGGTCTTGTAGGGACTGCAATAAGTTCATACAACGGATCCCAGAAGACCAAAGGCAACTTTTCATCGACATGTTCTTAGAAAACCTTGGAGGAACTTCCAAAGAACACTCCTACGGGGCTTGTTGCTCCTCGTAATGCCAAGATAGGAATTTATAGAGATCCTTTCCCAAAGTGTTTTGAGAACGAGAAGCTTAATCCTCGGGAATGCCAAAGAAAGGGATTCCTATAGCACCTCATGATCATGAGGCTTCTACATCTAATGATCCTTGAGCTGCTCCTAACTTGGACTAGAGAAATAAAATGACAATCATAGACTTGGTTGAATTAGAGACAAAACCAAAGGTCAATACAACTATTTGTACTCGAGAGTACATGTCACACCCTCTTTCGTATATCCTCTAGTTTAGGATGAATTGCTAGTAGTTCCCAAGCCTCATGCGAGCTTATGATTTGATCAAAACCTTACTAAAACCTTTTCTCATATCTCCTTTTGGATTTGTTGAATGAAATGCAACTTTTCCCCTCGACAAAAATCTATAATACTTTGACAAAATATCTGATTGCGGAAGTATGATATGTTTTCTATATGATAATATTATTTAAATCGAGAAGCTAAATCAAATAACGACTATATTTGATTAATATAAAGCTAAAAGAATTTAAAATTACACAAACACGGTAAAAAAACTTGTTTAATTAAAGCTTTAAACATGATTAAAAATGATGTGGCAAGGGACGAGACACGTGTCGCGATTCCGTGGGTTATTGTAATAATTTTATCTCGCGGACTCCATGTTTGCAGAATTAACCAAAAACTAAACAATTTCAGTTATGGGTGGTCAAAGAAGTCAAAAAAACAAAGGGCACGCGACGAAGATTGGTGGTTGATAGGATAAGGATAGGTGTTGAGATCTCAATAGCTACATAAGTGCTATGTGTCGACATTATGGTAAGTTGGAGGAATTTGGGGTTCGACGGATGTAGAATTCTATAATTAATTGGATTTTAGGGAACTTTTGGGTTCGCAACAAGAAAGATAGAAGACACGTCGGTGAAAGGTAGAGGCGATGGATCAATCGGAGAGCGACACTTGGAAACTATCTAACTATTGAAGGCGATACATGAAATTACTCGCCAAACTTTTGTGAGATGGCCCTGGTTGGACATGAAGTTCCCGAAACAATCCAAAATTAATTGAGTTTTGGGTCCGTAATGAACCAAACAGGGATACAACCATGAAACACAAAAATAGATAATTCAAATCAAAACACCATCAAAGAGCAAGATTATATTGTATAATATGATAAACTACATATATTTAGATTTATTCTATAGTAATTTATACAATTTCTTATCATGCATTAATTATACAAGATATTTTAAAGACATACATATTCGAAATTACGTATTTTTGTTGACTTATTTCTGTAATTCATTGTTTCTGATAACACAAGCACATATTTTCAAGATATACATAGCAAGATATATAGAATACATTTGTTTTCTCATTTATCGAATAAATAGAAGAATTAACTTATTTCCATTAGCTTTCTCAATAGAATTTACATAGCTTTTGAAAAGATTTACATAGTTCATAGAGAGAGAACTTATCTAAGTCAAATTATCCGGAATTATAATACCAAATTCCAATGCAAGAGAGAGAATTTATCTGAGACAATGATCAAGAATTCTAGTACAAAATTCCAATGCACCCCCAAGTTAATAGACACTAGACTATGGCCGCACTATGAGAGGAAATGCTATACACCTAGTGTATTTTCACCTTTCCCTGGCCGAAAAACCATTCGAGGTCAGTACTCAGAACCCCTGGTTAGGACACCACTAGTGCCCTCCTCTCTTTCCCACCGCCGCCTTGCTGTAACTCAAGTTAGCCTTGGAATTACTTCCACAAACTAAATTCACAAAGTCCTTAAGACTCTTTTATAATTATTTCTCTCTCCGAGCATCACAAGCACAATTCCTTGTCTGTCTTTCTCAGAATAAGTCACATGCCTTTTATAGCATTTCATGGTAGTTATGAACCATCACGATGGCTTTCATACCTTTTCATAACTCAATTAATCATCTTTAATCAAATGCTCGAATATTCATTCCCATATTACATCATTATCTTAATTACAAAGATTTTGTTACAAATAATCTCAAGTCAAACTTGTCTTTAGCAATCTAACAAGTCTTTAATCAAACTTGTCTTTAACAATCCAATTAGTCTTTAATGCTTGAAAATATTTGGGGATTTAGTCACATAACATTTCTCCCTCTTTGAATAAGCTACTGTCCTCAGTAGTGCCAAGTCTATTATGAAAATCAAAGATCAAAACATAAGTCATTAGTTAAACAATTCAGGACATTGCTCTTTCAGGAAATATTCTCTTTCCCATGTAGCACTTTCAACATCACAGAAATTCCATTTTACTTTAACCTCTTTAATTTCTTTATTTCTAAGATTCTTAGTCCTTTTATCCAAAATCAATTCAGGTTCAATTTTGAATTCACATGTAGGTTCAATAACTATTTTCTTCCAATCAATAACATGATTAACATCATAAATATATTTCTTTAACAAAATTACATAAAACACATTATGAATTATAGATAACTCGGGAGGTCAAACAAGTTTATAAGAAAAAGTTCCTATTTTGGTCCACAATAGCGAGGAGATAACTTAGCATATTTACCCAATTTCAAAGAACTTTTCTTAGGTTTAACTCTAAGAAATACTTGATCACCTATTTCAAATTCTCTAACAGATCTTTTTGAATCAACCCAATGTTTATACCTATCTTGGGAAGCTTTCATGTTTTGTTTTGATTTATTTATAATATCTTCCATTTCTTTTAAGTTATCATTTGCATACCAAGATCTATGTTCAAGATTTGACCATGAAATAGGAGTAGTACAATTCCTACCATAAACAACTTCAAAAGGGGTCATTTTGGTTGTAGTATGATAACCTTGATTGTAAGAAAACTCAATCAAATGCAAATATTGTTCCCAATTTCCAGGTTTTTCACCTATATACATTCTAAGCATATCTTCTAAAATTCTATTTATCCTTTTAGTTTTTCCATCTAACTCTAGATGATAAGCAATACTAAAACTCAAACTAGTACCCAATTCATCAAATAAAGATCTCCAGAAATAAGTAAATCTAGGATATCTATTAGTTGCTAAATCTTCAGGAAGACCATGCAACCAAAAAATTTACTTAGTAAACGAATGAGCTATTTCAAAAGTAGAGGTTTTGACTTTGGTTAGTAGAAAATGTGCCATTTTTGTCAATCTATCAACCACCACAAGAATAACATCATGACCATTCTTTGTTCTAGATAAACCTGTAATAAAATCCATACTAACTGATTCCCATTTCCAATCAAGAATAGACAAGGTTGCAATTGACCAGGTTTGCTACATTGTTCAGTTTTAATCTTTTGACAAGCCATACATTACTGCACATACTTCTTAATGTCTTGTTTCATTCTAGGCCAAAATATTTTTTTTTTTAACTGAAAAGTATGTCTTTTGAAATCCAATATGTCTAGCTATGGGAATATCATGAGACTCTCTTAAAATTTGTCGTCTTAAATTAGGAAGGTTGGGAATACACAATCTTTCTTTATAATACAACAATCCATTCACACCAAGAAAATAAGAAGTAAACCTATCTTTTAAATGCACATTTGATGTTCCATTTTTCAAACCAGAATACAATTCAGCAAAATAACTATCATTAGGCAATGTATCTTTTATCTCTTGTTCAAATTGACTTCTTTCTAAGGAAAAAGCATTTGCACACATTATTTTTCTACTTAAAGCATCAACAACTAAATTTTATTTACCAGGGACATATTGTATTTCAAAATCATACTGACTTAGTAATTCTACCCATCTTCTTTGTCTCATATTTAATAAGGGTTGAGTAAAAATATACTGCAAACCTCTATGATCAGTTTTCAAAACAAATTTGTGACCTAACAAATAATGTCTCCAAATTTTCAAAGCATGAATTATCCCTAACAATTCTAAATCATGAGTAGGATAATTATTTTCAACATGCAACAATTTTCTAGATCCAAAACATACAACTCTACTATCTTGCATTAATACACAACCAATACCAGAACCACAAGCATCAACAAAGAAGAAAAAAAGGCTAAGAAAAATCGGGATACATAACACAGGTGCACTTTGGTTAATGCTTCTTTCAATTTATTAAAATCAACTTCACATTCCTCAAACCAATGATATGGGTTACTTTTCTTTGTTAAGTCTATGAGAGGAGTAGCTATTTTAGAATAGTTCTTAATAAATCTTCTATAAAACCAGACAAACCAAGAAAACTCCTAATTTCTTGTACATCTTTAGGTGTATCCCAATTTTGTACTGCTTTTACTTTAGAAGGATCTGGTGTAATTATTTTTTCAGAGATAATATGTCCTAGATAGGAGACTTCAGTTTTAAAGAATTCACATTTACTTAACTTACCATACAACTGATGTTTTCTTAAAGTTTCAAGTACTAGTCTAACATGTTTCTCATGTTCTTCTTCATTTTTGGAATAGATCAAAATATCATCTAGAAATATAATCACAAACACATCCAAGAAAGGTCTAAAAACATCATGCATTAATGTCATGAATGTGATTGGGGCATTTGTTAACCCAAAAGGCATAACAACAAATTCATAATGACCATATCTAGTCCTAAAAGTAGTTTTTGCAATATCAACATCTTTTATTCTAATATGATGATATCTAGAACATAAATCAATCTTAGAAAAACATTTAGCTCCATTTAGTTGATCTAGAAAATCATGAATTCTAGGCAAATATTTATTCTTTTAACTGTCTATTATCAATACACAATCTCATAGTATTATCTTTCTTCTTTACAAACAATAAGTGCACTCCGAGAGAAAAACACTAGGTCTAATTTTTCCTTGTTTTAATAGTTCAGTCAATTGTATTTTAAGCTCAGCTAATTTAGGTATATATTGTCTTTAAGGTGTTTTTGACACTGGTTCAGCTCCAGGAATAAGATCAATAACATGTTCTACGGATCTTCTAGGTGGTAACTATTCAACATCAAAAGGAAAACATTAATAAATTCTTAGACTATTGGGTGAACATCTATATCTACTTGAAGTTTATCATTTTGAGTAATCAAAGCACAAAAACTTTACATTTTTCTTTAAGACTTATTTTAAGTTGAACAACATAAATAGTTTTTAAAGTTAGTTGATTTTTGTTCCTTGCAAAATATGAGTATTCTCAAATTGATCTTGAATACACACTTGTTTATTTCATAGTTAATGAGAGCATGGTTATTTTCTAACCAGTCATCCCTAAAATAACATCATATTGACCTAAGTTAAGCACATGAAAAGATTCACTAGATATAATGTTATCTATTTGAAAATCTAAATCTTCTACTAAAGCTCTTGTTTGTCTTATTATTCTTCCATCAACCATTTCTACAGCTACTGGTTCAATTTTTCTGGAAAACAAATTCAAATTTTCAACTAAGTTAGGAGATATAAAACTATGACTACTACCAAAATCAATCAAGAAAATAAGGGTTGCATTATTAATAGACCCTTTTACTTCAATCAAAGACACTTGCTTATGTATTATACCTGTATCAACAACAACATAAAATTTCATATTTTGGTTACCTTCCTTAGGTTTATCATCAGTTTTTTTGAGTTTTATTCTTATCCCAACTCTTCTTTATATGAGGAAAACCCCTAGCAAAAAGTGGTTATCTTTACAATTCTAACATTTAACCTCTTCTGGTTTAGACTTAACATACTCTTATTTCTTTGGTTGATTTCTAATCGAGTATTTTTACACTTAAAAGTTTTCTTTGAATGGCCTTTTTCTATTTTTAAAATAGAAATTAGAATTTTTTTCTTATAGTCTTCTTTCTTTTGATGAACCATAGTCTTATATTTTTCAAATTGTTCGCAATTTGGGCAACCTCATCTACTAAAGTAGGTTTTCCACACCAAACACTAGCCTTATATTCTTCTCTTAGACCATTTATAAATCTAACTACTCTATTAGTTCCGAAATTAAAGGCACAAATCTATTTAAATTCTCAAAAGATTTTTTATACTCATTAACAGTTTTTAGACATTGCTTTAGATCAAAGAATTCATTTTGCTTTTGTTGTAAGAAATGATCAGATAAATATTTTTTCTTAAACAAATTTTTAAATTTATTCCATGAGACCTTATGAGCTTTAATTTTTAGATCTCAAGGTATCTTCCCACCAGTTAAGGGCAACATTTTTCAGTTGATAAGAGGCTATTTGTGTTCTACCTAACTTACTAGTTTTTTGTAATTCAAAATATCTCTCTAAGCTAGATAACCAAGTTTCAACTTGTTCTCTTGTTCCTACTTCCCCGCATATTTAGGCAATTTTATTTTTGAGATTTTTTAATATTTCTTTAGAGTTATTACTTGAACTTGCTTTCTCATTACTAGAAGAATAAGAAGAACTAGAAGAATCAAAGGAATCATTTGCTTTATGAGGAATAGAATCATCATCTGAAGAAGAATGTTTTCTCTTTCTTATTTTATTTTCGATTTATTACTTTTATCCAATTTATTAGATTTATCAATCATAACTTCTAAAAAATGATTTTTCAATGTTTCTAATTGCTCAAATAAATAGTTTACTTCCCTTCCCAACTAGTTGATTTTGGTTCTCTAGTTCATTGTAATTCATGTTGTTCTCGTGAATCCATTCCGTTTACATTCGATTTATGCTCATTATGTATATATATAAAATTTTATCCTTGTGAGAAAATCACCATAATCTTTTTTTGGTATATCATCATCTAAACATCACAACAAAATGTCTCTAGATGAGGATAATTAGCTTTGATACCAAATGAAATGCATTTTTTCCTCGACAAAAATATATAATAATTTGACAAAATATCTTATTACGAAGTCGATACATTTTCTATATGATAATATTGTTTAAACGAGAAGCTAAATCAAATAATGGCTATATTCGATTAATATAAAGCTAAAAGAATTTAAAAATATGCGGTTATGGTTAAAAACTTGTTTAATTAAAGCTTTAAACATGATTTAAAATGATGTCGCAAGTGAGACAGACACATATCTTGATTCCATGGGTTATTCTAATAATTCTATCTCGCGGACTCAGTTCATGGAATTAACCAAAAACTAAACAATTTCGGTTATGGGTGGTCAACCGGGTCAAAAAAACAAAGGGCACATGAAAAAAGATCGGTGATCGAGAGGACAAGGACAGTGTTGAGATCTCAATGGCTACTGAAGTGCTATGTGTCATCATTTAGATAAGTTGGAGGCATTTGGGGGTCCGACAGGATGTAGAGCCCCGAAATTAACCGCATTTCGAGGGAATTTTCGGTCCGTAACAAGAAAGATAGAAGACATGTCAACAAAAGGAAGAGACTGATGGATCAATCGAGAGCGAAACTTAGTGACGATCTAACGATTGAAGGTGACACATAGCATGATTCTCGCAAAATTTTATGAGATTTCCCAGTGCAGACGTGAAGTCCCTGTAAAGCCAAAATTAATTGAGTTTTGGGTGCGCAACAAACCAAACAGGGGACACAACCATGAAATATAGAAAACATATAATTTAGTCTAAAAACACCATTAAATAACAAGATTATATCATGTAATACGATCAAATACATATATTCGATTTATTCTATAGTAATTTATACAATTTATTATTATGCATTAATTATATAAGATCTTTTATAGACATACATATTCAAAATTACGTATTTTTATTAACTTATTTCCTACAATTCATTGTTTATGATAACACAAGCACATATTTTAAAGATATACATAGAAAAATATACATAATACATTCATTTGCTCATTTATCGAGTAAATAGAAGAATTAACTTCTTTCCATTAGCTTTTTCAATAGAATTTACATAGCTTTTGCAGAGATTACATAGTTTATAGAGAGAACTTATCTTAGTCAAATTATTTGGAATTCTAATACCAAATTCCAATGTAGAGAGAGAATTTATTTGAGACAATAATAAAGAATTATAGCACAAAATTCCAATGCACCCCGAGTTAATAGCAGTAGACTATGGTCACGCTATGAGAGGAAATGTTATACACCTAGTGTATTTTCACCTTGCCACAGTCAAGAACCATCCGAGGTTATACTCTGCCCCTCTTGGTTAGGACACCGATGATTCCCCTCTCTCTTACCCACCGCCCGCTTGAACCCGTCACCTTGGAATTAACTCCACGACTAAATTCATAAAGTATTTAAGACTCTTTTACAATTATTTCTCTCTCTCAACATCACAAGCACAATTCCTTGTATGTGTTTATCGAATAAGTCACATGCCTTTATAGCATTTCATTGTAGAAGTATGAACCATCACGATGGATTTCATACCTTTTCATAACTCGATTAAGCATATTTAATCAAATGCTCGGATATTCATTCCCATATTACATCATTATATTAATTACGAGATTTTGTTACAAATAATCTCAAGTCAAACTTGTCTTAAGCAATCTAACAAGTCTTTAATCAAACTTGTTTTTGACAATCCAAAAGTCTTTAATGCTTGAAAAGCTTTGGGGATCTATCACATAACATTGAAGAATTCATCGACTCACCGATGTTCCCTTTTGGAAGCATTAGGTCTTGGCCATCTAGTGCATGTCACACACCCTCAGGAGGCTGGATTAACCACATAGACTTTGACATTTATCCTCCAAGTCAACATGAAAGAGATAGTGGGTTTTTATTTGACATAAATAAAATGCCTACAAATGTTGAGTTGAGTGAGAGTAAGATTATTGTGGTAGAAACTGTATTTACCAAAACAACAGTAGAAATAGTGAAACTATTGGAAATGATTTACCGATCATTCTCCCATTTGATTCTCTAGGTATTGGAAATGCTCTTAGACTAGCCTCTCTCCCGGGAATGGTTTTGAAGAGATATGTATGGTGGAGGTTTCTAGAGGTCCAAGAAAAAAATCCTAAAAATAAAGAGGAGTCAATATTTCTCGTCGACTATTGGAAATTCCATTACAATGGAGCCAAATGTTGTTATGGCATAGGGCTGGGGTAGTTCTAACCTCTTCGGAAGGTAGAGTCATGCCTTTTACTTTCAAGTTGAAATTTGAGTGTACCAATAATGACGTAAAGTATGAAGCTTTACTTCTTGGTCTCATTGTAGCCAAGAGGATGGGGTGAAGAGTGTTAGAGTCCTAGGGGACTCACAACTCATAGCGAATCAAGTCTCTCGAGATTTATGATACTAGAGCATAACATCTATAGCTTTATAAGTTTGTTGTGTACGACTTCTGTAAAGACTTTGAATTTATTTTTATAGAAGCAATTTCTAGAGAGTAAAATCAGCTTATTGATTCTATGACATCATCTTCCTTTCGTTTATACCCTAGTAGAGGTTTGAAAGAAACAAAATTCACGATTTCAATTTGGGCCAAACCCTTAATCCAAAAAGATTTCCAATAACGCAATATTAGCATATGTAGAAATTGAAAATGAGCTCATCACATTAGACTTTATTGAGAACGATGAAGCGATCTTAAGATTTCTTCACCCGTATAGTGATTTTCATCTCACGCATTATAAGAAAGGATTTTCCCTTATCCCTCACCCTTTTTCATACTTTGGAGACAAAATAATGAATCTTTCCTATTCATAAGATTTAAAGACCAATGAGGTTGAGGAGGAATCTCTATAAATGTCACCAACTCCCCCGAGTTTGAAGAGGGAAATCCCTCCTTAATAGAAGGAACGATTGACATCAACATTAGGACAAAAGAAGAACCCATAATTCTAAATCTTGGTTCTTCATTTACTTGAGGAGATAGAAGAACATACTAAGATGCTCAAGGAGAATTCTTGAGATTTTGCATTTAGCTACAAAGACATGATAGGATTCACTCCTAATGTATGCGAGTTCCTAATTTGGTTACCAAACCCGATGTAAAACCTATAAAACAAAATTTAAGACCTATGAATCCTAAATTCGCTTTAATGGTCAAAGAAGAAGTGATGAAGCTTCTACAGGTAGGGTTTATAAAGCTAGTGGACTACTCCATGTGGTTGTCCAACATTTTCCGGTCCTTAAAAAGAATGGGAAAATAATGATGCATTGATTTTAAGGACATAAATAAATATTGTCCTAAGGAAAAACTCATGTTACCATCTATTGATATCATTTTTGATGCAACAATTGGTTATGAGTTGTTATCCCTCATGGATGGGTTTTCTAGATATAACTAGATAAGGATTTCTGATGAGGATCAGACCAAAACTACCTTTACTAATCCACAGGGAAACTTCTACTATCTTTGTCATGCCTTTTGGTTTAAAGAATGTTGGTGCCACATATCAACAAGCCATGACATATATATTCCGTGATCTTATTCACAAGATTGTGGAGATGTATGTTGATGATTTGACCTTCTGAAGTTCTTTGAGTTATTCTTTCACAGTTAATCGAGTATGGTGTGACTTTAAACCCAAAAAAGTGCATATCCAGAGTCACATGAGGTAATCTATTAGGTTATATCATTTCCTCTCGAGGAATTGACGTGGATCCTGTAAAAATTTAGGCTATTTTGGAAATGACTCCACCAATGTATGAATCAAGTATTAAATTTTTTTCAGAAAGCTTGGGGCAATCCATAGGTTTTGTCCTGATTTAACGTATGTTATTCATCCTATTAATGACTTGTTGAAGAATATTTATTGCAAGATTTGGACCAAGAATGTCACAATGCTTTCAAGTCAATTAAGTGTTTCCTTATGTCACTACCAATGCCCATGTCACCCAAGGCTAATCATACTCTAATATTGTATTCTAGAGCCATAAATGTTTCGATAACGTGCATATTAGCACATAAGGATGATGATGGTCGTGAATGTGCCATCTATTTTATTAGCTGAACACTCCTCAACTATGAAACTTAGTATACTCAAGTGAAAAAATAATGCTCGACTATTATCTTTGTAACCAAGAGCTTAAGGAATTATATGCTTAACCAAGGAATGACAGTGATTATCAAATCTGATCAATTCTAGAAATTTTTAACCCAAACATCCTTATCTAATAAGGCCATTAGATTCATAACGTTAATGGGTAAATTTTAGATTTTGAGTTTCACCAATGAATGTGTCCACTACATAGAGAATCCCATCATTACTTAATGCTTTTGGTGTAAAAATATAATAAACCACATTGTAGATCGAGACATATCCCAGAGAAGCTAATTCGAAATGAAGGCGACGACTATGTGTCATAGATGCTAAGTACGTAATTGTAGAAGAATTATATATCGAGAGAGATTTTGAGGGTATGTTACTAATATGTGTTGACGAAAAAGAAGTGGAAAATATTCTATTTGAAGCCCGCCAGCCATGAAGTATGTGGCGGTTACTTTGGAGGGCATTCAATCACTCACAAGATCCATCATATGGGTTACTTATGGCCCATGTTAGAGCATGTCATTGTGGATTATGTACATAAGTGTCATAAATGTCAATAGTTCTAGCAAGATATACACATCCTAGTCCAAGATTTATAACTTATAATGACACCTAGCCCTTCTCTACTTGGGGTTTAGATTTAATTGGGAATTTAGCTCTTGTGTCATCAAATGGCCACAATTTAATAATCGCGGCCACATAATATTTTACAAAATGGGTTGAATCCATGCCTCTGACTACCATACCTAGATTTGTCATATATAAGTTTATCTTCAACCAAATTATTTGAAGGTATGTCGTTTCACAAGTCATTATTTTAGATAATGACACTCCCTTTAATAATGACAAGGTGCATGAACTATGCACTCAATTCAAAAGAGCTCATCACATGGCCTCCTTGTACTATGCTAAGGATAATGGACGGGATGAAGTGACTAATAAAACCTTGAAGTCCATTCTCCTTAAGACGGTTAAGGAGAATAAGAGAGATTGGCATCTGAAGTTGTTTCCCGAACTTGTGGGATTACAGGACTTGATTCAAACACCAACGAGGCAACCCTTTTCTTTAGTTTTGGTGTTGAAGCGGTCTTACTGTTGGAGGTAGAATTACCTAGTCTTCATGTGTCTCTACAAGGCATTCTAGATGAAGATGAGTATCGAAAGGCGTGCCTAGTTGATTTTGAAATCCTAGATGAAAAACATCTTAAATCCGAACAACACCATCAAGTTTATGTGGACGAAGTGTCACCAATACATTAAAAATGTCTATGAACATGAAATTCGGGTAGGAGACCTTGTTTTGAGACTTGATAGCTGAATAGACAAGAAAGTCAACGAAGGTAGGAAGTTCAGGCCAAAATGGCTAGGGCCCTACCAAGTAATGGAAGATTTCAAAAATGGTGTGTATCGTTTGACTTGTATAGGGGAGGAGTTTGGTGAATGATTTAACTCGATTCACCTAAAACATTTTTACATATAGTTATCTGCATCTCCACATTATTCTCACTTGCATTCATATTGTCTTGTCACATGCACTATCATTTTTGAAACTATAAAATGAAAACTTACTATTTGACAAGTTTTTCGCTCTTGTTCCAAGTTAATGAAATAATATGCTAGAAAACAAGAAACTCCAAATATGGGAGGGTTTAAGGCCACCCCGATGTGTGATAATGATGGTGATGGAAGATGGGAACAAAAATCCTTTCTGCAATGAGCTTGCTGACCTACACAACACAAAGGACAACTACACAAGAAAATATTAGTAGATTTGGATGGTGGGCTACCTGACCAAAGCCAATCTCGAAGTGATGAAATTCCTAGGAAGGATGTTAGCCCACTTGTTTAGAAGTTTGATTGAAACAAGAAAGCAAATAACATGTATACGATAACAAAACAAAGATATTTAAATATAAGCTAAAATAAAGATCAAATGCAATGATAAATTGGGAGATGAAATGCAAACCAAAAATACTCGACGGTGACTAGAGGCATGGCCAACAATGACTGTAATAGAAAAGTGAGATCCTAGGGTATATGTAAGGAAGAATGCAAATATTTGAAGGATCTCAATGTTGTAGGGACATGGATACTTGATAGTAGAAGGGATAAAATGCGGGAAAATGGTTGAAACAAATTAGGTCGATGGTAATCGGGGACGATAAATGGTGACCGAGATTGACTTAGGGTTTGATGAGGGTTGATGAGCGCTAAATGGGACTTGTGAAGGAAATAAGGCCGATGATGTGATTCTAGAACTTCAAAATGATGAACGGACTTGCAAATGGCTGATGAAGTTGTGATGAAACAAGCTAGGTCTTCCAACAATCTTCAAGCTTCAGATCTTCCAAGATGATAGACAAAGGCTCTAAGGTGGCTTCAAGAGGTTGGTGGCAACTCACAAGAAGACAAGAAACCTACAAAATTTTACTAGAGGTCGAGATCTCAAGAGTTTCATCCTCCGGGAAGGGGGTGATAGTGTATTTATAGGTCGTTGATGCCCGATAAAGTCACCATTGAGTGTAGAGAACCATTGATTTGGCTTAGGTGGATGATGCACAACTCGAGACATGAGGCCCTATTAAGTGGTGATTAGGGTTAGAAGTTGATTTGGCGAGTTGGAGTTGCATAGGGATGAGAAATAGTGGTTGGATGGTTGAAAATATTAAATGAGGGTAGGTGGTGAGTCTAGAAAGGATAAATGGGATGTGATTAAGGTAATAAACACATTTAAGGATGACTAGGTGTAATTAAGGCAGATAATGAGAGATGAAATAATGATGGGATGGGATATAATTAAGATACAAAAATAGAAATTAAGGGAAATAAATCTGATTTAGGAGGAAAATAGGATTTTGAATAGGGACATGGGCTCGAGCGTGTATATTGATGACGAAGGGATGAACGAACACAAAATGGGGGCTAGTAAACCAAATTTTGGTGTCTACATTTTCCCATTTTTGTCAAGTGGTTTGTGTTAAGCATGTCGTGAGACAAAAATAGAAGTGATAGAAGATGGTTGAGGTGCTCCCCTAAAACTAGGAATCAATGAGACAAATAAAATGGATTACTAGGTTGTGAAATATAGATAGAGGAAAGGAGGAAAGGGTGAAAAGATGCCCCCGAGGGAGAGTGATATGACCATTGCAAGAAGGATGGGATAAACTAAAATAAATATGACAGTAATCCTGGAAACACATTGGTAGGAAACATAGCACGACCTCAACGAAGGTGATGTTAATCTCATACGGACCCATGAGTTAGCTAATTTGATTTAGTTTGAATTAAATTTAAGTATTGCGGAATAACTAATATGATAAATGATGTATAAATAATAAGGTACAATAATTGTAGACATAAAATCACACACTTGGGTACATTTCTAGGTCTTAAAAGTGATTAAGAAAATATAGAAAATATAATTTCTAAAATCTTAATTATGTAAGAACACATATGTAAATGATTAAAGTACATATTTTGACCCAAGCAAGTAAGATAGAAGATATGAAACCCTAGTTATAAATGAAAGGATAGCATACTTAGCTGATTCACAATGATGGTGAAGTTATCTTGAGTGACGAACCGATGAACAAGAGGAGGGAAGTGTTGCTGCACCGAGCTCGAGAAAATTATACGACCGCAAGATCTTCTGACCGGGCACCCGAACTAGGTCGGGGGTGCCCGAGGCACTATAGACCTTCTCTGGGCATTTGTGACTATTCGAAACCTCGAAACTCGATTTTGGATGGTTATAATATTTTTGTTGGAGGTTGTCTTTAATCACTTATATGTCGCTATACTTTGTTGTTATTCACCTAAAACTGTAAGGAGAAAGAGCACTGCGCAAAACCCCAAAAACACATCAAATCCTAAAAATAAAAAAATGCAAATGGGGAGTCGATGACCACCACGATGGTCACCCGACTGAGTGAACTTACGATCCAGGTGTTGCACTACATTTTAGACTCCATGTATTTCTACAAGTGTGTGTGTATAATCATGCCCTAGGAGGCTCTTATGTCAGACACACTTGAATAACGAGTGATAGCTAGATGTAGAAAATGTAGATAGATGTGTGCATGGAAAAATGAAATTCCCCTCCTATGCGTGTATATAGAAATAATAGTCCCTTTTCCCTTGTGTGGAGCTAGATGGATGCTTGAATGCTCTTAGAATGCTCTTGGATGCAACCTTAGGTGGTGATAGATAATTCTTAGTGCTTGGTCCTTTATTATGGTCACATAACTTTATATTTATATGATTCCCTTGTTTGAATTTTGTAATTAACCACTAAAATGCCGACCCATAAGAAATAAAGATTCCCAACAACTAAAAAGGACCCAAAATAAGTGAGCAAGATATAAAGAGGTCACGGGCACCTAGAGGGGATGGGGGTGCCTGCACGATGCAGGCATCTTAGGCTGGGTGCTAGTTTCAAGAATCAAAGAAACTGAAGTATCAAAGATCAAACTAGGTAATAGGTGTGTAAAGCCAATAAGGAATCGAAAAATCAAGCAAAAAGGCCAAAGACAGTGGTCAATTAGTACTTTTCTTGCTTAGGAATCATATGAATAGTGGTATGTGACTAGGACCTAGAAATGTACCCAAAGTGTGTGATTTAGTGTCTACATTTGCCCCCACTTTATGTTGTTGAGTGAATGATCGATAACATAAAGTAGATAAAAGATGCGTACTTGATAATCATGTAGATTGATGGCGTAAAGCATGCCGAGAGAGACAAGAAAAAGTGCGAAGTGATAAAAAGTGAAGCGTGGAAGATAGAGAAGAGGAAGTGAAAATGACGATGACCCTAGGGGTGGCGTATGTGTAGATGTCATGTTGTATTTGTTGTTGATGTTGTTATTTGATGATGACCCTAGGGGTGAAAGCGTCATCATCATATGATTTCACCACTAGGGTCATCATCATTTTCACTTCCTCTTCTCTAGGGTGAAATCCATATTCACATCTAGTTTCTCTAAATGCAAATCCTCTCAGTAACTAAGCTCAATATAAATGTACGAATGGAAGTCATCTTAACAACATGAGAAAATATTTCACCAAAGTCAATACCTGATTTTTATGCAAATCCCTTTACTACAAGCCTTACCTTGTACCTTTTATGTCCACCCTCTTCTTCCTTAATCTTGTAAACCCACTTATTCTACAATGTTCTCTTACATGCTTTGGCAACTTAACCAAATCCCAAGTCTGGTTTTGTTCCAAGGAGTCCATCTCCTCATCCATGCCATGCTCCCACTAGACGTGGGTCTTATCCTGCATTGCTTCTTCAAAGCTCTCTGGTTCACCATTATCAGTCAATAATAAATAAAATAGAGGTGTAAATATTTATGGAGGTTTACTTACCCTTTTTGACCTTCTCACAGGAGTTTGGGGTACCAGAGGCTCAATCTAGACCTCCTGGACATTTGTATCCAAATCTAACAGTGACCGACGCCAGTCACTTGTAACCAATGTCGGTTCTACTAACCGATGCGGTTTAGCTCTTTTTAGAATCGATACTGGTTTTGGATGACCGATGTCGATCGAAGGGTAAACCGACACCGGTTAATGTGTAACCCTGTAGGTAATACTTTTAAATCTGAGAGTTCATTTTCATTTACAAACTTCTCAACCGGTTCATCCTTGGGTACCAAAATTTAATTCCTATACATTCTCTTTTCATTTCATTCAACATCATGACTCCTAATAATTTTAGAATTCTCTAAATCCCAAAAATGGAAACCAAAATCACTAGATCCATAACCAATGAAAGTGCATATCTTGAATTTTGCATCCAACTTTTTCGTATTTTCCTTATCAACATGCACAAAAGCTGCTAAACCAAAAAATTTAAGAAAAGAAGATCTACCTCTTTTCTGGTCCAAGCTTCCTCTGGTATTCCTCCATCTAGTGAACTTTAAGGCCCACAATTAATCAAATAAAGCAACTTGTATCAATCGCTATACGCCCCATAAATTGTAAGGGCAGGTCCAAAATGTATTCTCATACTTCTAGCACATTCCATGATTGTCATGTTCATGCTTTCGTAACACCATTCTCTTGTGGTGTTCTTGGAACCGATTATTTCTCTACGTATCCCATTCACTGAACAATAATAATTGAAAACCTTGCTACAATATTCACCACCATTGTCAGATTTAAGACACTTTAACTTAGAATTTGATTCATTCTCAATAAGGGATTTCCATCTTTTAAAAGTCTCAAAAACATCAAATTTACGTTTAATACAATAAACCCATACCTTTCTTGTAGCATCATCAATGAAAGTAACATAATATTGGGATCCTCCATGAGAAGCTACAAGTGGCCGGGTCCCCACACATCTGAGTGTACAAACTCCAATTTCTGTTCCTTCTTAGTTGCCCCAACTTTGAGAAATATCTCTCTCTTTTTCTTTCCAAAGATACAATGCTCATAGAAATCAAGATCTAAATCTTTCAAATATGATAACTTACCCTTATCCTTTAAGATCTGCATTCCTTTTTGACTCATATGGCCCAACCGATTATGCCACATGCATGCATCTGAATCTGAAGTAGATAATGTAGAAAATGAATCAGTAATATAGGTAGATAAATATAATGTTCATACCTTCTTACCTCTTGCCACAACAAAAGAACCCTTGGTGACTTTCCAAGAGTCTCCTATAAAAGTAACCATGCAACCAGATTCACCTAGTTGCCCTGCAGAAATAAGATTCCTCCTGAGGCTTAGTACATGCCTCACATCTTTCAATATCCATGTATTTCCATTATGCAATTTTAGATGAACTTCCCCTTTACTAGTAATACTATAAGGTTCATCATCACCCAAATAAACATGCCCAAAATTTCCCTAGACATAATTTTTGAAATAACCCTTATTAGGGGTTGCATGGAAAGAAGCTCTTGAATCTAAAACCCATGATTCAATTCTATTATCTAAAGAAAGAATAAGATCATCTTGCATTACCTATGATGTAGCAAGATTTTCTTATTTACCTTTTTCTAGTTGTTGGTTCTCTTTATCCTTTGACCAACAATATTTCTTTGCATGTCCTTTCTTTCCACATTTCCAACAAGTAATCACCTTACTTCTAGATTTAGATCTGCTACGCCTTGACTTTGATTTCCCACTACTCTTACCCTTGGATCTCTCCTTCTACCTGCCCCTACTTTCTACATTCAAAGTATTCCCAGATGATGATTCCTCTCAGTACTCTTCTTGTGAATTTCTTGATTCAAGATTATACTAACTACATCATCAAACTTCAAAATATTATCGCGAGATGTTATATTACTAACAACCATTACCAAGTTATCCCAACTATCGGAAAAGAACATAAGAATAAGAGTGCTTTTACTTCATCATCCAATGGTATTTCAACCCATTTTAACTAATTTACAATAAATTGGAAATCATTAAAATGACTAGATGCGATCCACCTTTACGCATCTTAGAACTAAATAGTTTCTTCATCAAATAAAATTTATTTGAAGCACTAGGTTTTTCATATAAATTAGCAACAAATTTCATTAACTCTATTGTAGAGGTCACTTACGTAATATTGGAAGCCACGGATCTTTGCCAGACTCAATCTTATAGATCCCAAATCCTTTACTGTCAAGAATATTCCATTCTTCATCACCATCTTCGTAGGTATAGACTTCTCATCCAATGATAAATACAAATCTATTTGATACGAGATAATCCTCAATCTGCATCTTCCATAATTGATAATTTCGTGTCAAACTTCTCTACTTTATATTTGTTTTTTCACATTCTTTGTAGCTCCCACTCAATCAAAAACCCTTTGTGAGTAAATATTTCAACACACAAAATCCTCAAACAAAGCTCGATACCAATTTTTGGGGTTAGCACACCGGTTGTACAAATAATGTATTAAATCTAAGCATATATGCAAATAAAAGTGGATATTCTACCAAAAGAAATATACAAAACAAGAGACATAAATCAACACCGATTTAACATGGTTCACCCAAAGGTGGGCTACATCCACCAAAAACAAGCCAATCTATTATCTAAAGCTTTTACAAGATATACAATGAAGATTTACAATCTTCCACACCTCTTAGATGTACAACACTTTATTTCTCTCAAGCTTTTGCTTCATCGCTAAGAATTCTCTCTCTCACCAACTTTTGCATGTTCTTAATTCTTGTTAATTCTCTTTTTTTCCTTCTAAACCCCGACTTTTATTCTTATATAGTTGTTTATAGACTTAGGGCACTTAGCCACGCAATTATAATCAACAAATATATTTTAATGCTAAAAATAGATCTAATTCTCGAGAGTTAATTAAAACATCCTTGCACAGGTAACCGACGTCAGTTAGCCCAAACCGATGTCGGTTCCTCCTTCTTGACCAATGCTGGTCCTAGGTGGCCGATGCGCCCCCTAACCGATGATGGCTCTTTGTATTTTCCAAAGAAGTTTTACATTACATGCTAAATCGAAGTAATTAAGCTCCACAACTCAACAATAAAAAGTGAAGCGTGGAAGCTAGAGAAGAGGAAGTGAAAATGATGATGACCCTAGGGGTGAAAGTGTATGTGTAGATGTCATGTTGTATTTATTGTTGACATCATTTGATGTGTGATGATGTGACTACTGCTTCCCATAAGGTCGGACCTGCAAAATAGAAGAACAAACAAGTAGTCAAAGTTGTGATAAATTTGATCCAAATATGTAAAAGTGTGTAAAAATGTGAAAAGAAACATGTGCACATGATCTGTGATGAGTGAAAAGTGTAGAAAGGATCCTAAAAATGTTGTAGAAGAATGAGTTTTTGGGCGATCTCACGCTAAGTGCAAAAGAAGTGTAGGGAGAAAGGTCTAGTGTTATTCTCCAACCTTTGACTACTTCCCAAAGTATAAACACCACTGCAGATGGTGTGTGTGAATCCAATCCATTTTGATCCAATGCAAATGTATAAAAGGTGTAATACGTGCATGCCGAGTGCTAAAGGACTGCTTATCTTATAAAAGTCGTGTAAACTACCAAAAAACTTTCTTTGAGTGAGAAAATATGTGTAACTTCCCTGTCACAAAGCCTAGGAAAGGTCGGGGGCACCCAAGCGCTATGCTGATCTAGTGGTGTTGGGTGCTTATGTTTGTGTATGATGAGAGGCCCAATTCGGTTCTTGGGCATTGGTTAAATTGAATATTGTGTCGTGTCCGTGTTGAATTGTGACTATAAATCTGCTTGTGTATGGGGTGACCAAATCACCCGATAGATGCCCCCTTAATTTGGGTACATGCGACGTTCTTTAGGAGTATACGGCCCAAAGGAGGACCGAATGCTGAAATGAAAATGATGCCCTGTAGGGGGAGGGAGTGTGCTTGGTAGAAACCAAGGAAAACACAATTAAAATGTCTAGGAAACAAGTGTTAGTGTAAACAAGATAAACATGTATGTAGAAAGCAATGTGTAAGCTAGCACTTAAGAAGACAATGTAAACACACAATAATGCGAGACAAACTAGACCGCAAAAAGTGGGTTGCAAATATGGGACATCACTCACAATGTCAGCAAGATAATCGAGAACAAAGTGGCCAAAAGCATACAATGTGCACATAAGACAAAGGGCAAAGCCCACAAACAATGACATACAATAACAAACAATGACAAACATGATATCGACAACCATGGTAGCAAATAGTTCTTGCAAGACAAATGTTGCACATGAAGCACCCGTTAGCATGTTAGAAAGATAAAATGTATGTCAAAGTGTGTATAATATGATATAGTATTTTGCTAATATGAAATTGGAAATAGTATAAATCGAAACAATAACACTTGTGATGAGTATGAAAGTGGATGCCCCTGTAAGCCACTTGCGGATTGGTAAGAGGTACTATACCAAACATCCATGTTGTGTGTAACAATCTGTATAGATTCTAAGATCACAACTACAAGGCAAGTGAATGCCCATGTGTATATAGAAAGAGATAATGACATACAATGTATCTGTCTAGCATATGTAAAAAGTGTACATGTAAGCATAAATAAACAAGAGTAAATACGAACAAGATATGTAATATGTTGTGGGTGAGATGGAATGAAATGCAGAGTAAATGTGATAAGAACAACATGTCCCTCGAGTGAATTTAAATGAGTATACATGTGATGAGGATCATTTATAAAAGAACCCTTGACTGTCAAGAATGAAACATAGAACAAGATTGTGTCATTAAGAAATGGTTTGAATTGTGCGCTAGAAAGATATGATTGAGACAATGTAGAGCATAAAGAGTGTTACGAGGCTCATTTTAGATGGAGATCCTCTACAGTCAAGTATGAACCATGGAACTAGAGTGCATCATAGGGTAATGAGTGTAGCGTGTAAGATTAGATACAAGAAATATGTATCGTGAATGTGTATAGCATGCAGTGCATATGATGTGTGATAGAAGCTATGAGAAAGAGATGTCATGAATGCACGATATGTGAAGTGTGTAGTGTGTGAGGTTCATGTGTGTAGTATGTCCTCAACAATAAAGTGTGAACCGAAGCATGAGAGTGCGTCATAGGGTAATGAGCGCAACGTGTAAGAGTAGATGCAAGAAAGATGTATCATGAATGTGTATAGTGTGCAATGCATATGATGTGTGATAGAAGTCATGAGAAAGAGATGCCATGAATGTGTGATATGTGAAGTGTTTAGTGTGTGAGGTTCAAGTGTGTAGTACGCTCTCAACGGTGAAGTGTGAACCAAAGCACGAGAGTGCATCATAGGGTAATGATGATACAAATGTATCAAGATGTGTAAGATGCACGTAGAAGACTATATGCAAAGTGCACAGTGAAGAAGTAGGAATGTAAAACACTCGACAATGCGAGAGGGGGAATACGCATGATGCCCCCCAAGTGTGCATTCATGGGTGTGCTATCCGATAAAAGTGAAAGATGAGGTTCCTCCACTTGATGCTTACAGAGATAAAAATGTGTCACCATGCTCTAAGACCAACAATGTATGAGAAAAATGATGTCTCGGTGAATGAGACACTGGACGATGGTGGACACCTATGTGAAGGAAAATGTGGAGGTGATGGAAACCCGTATGAAGTAAAGTGTGGAGGCAAAGAACACCTATGTGAAGCAGAGTGTGGAGGTGATGAATATCTACGTGAAGTAAAATGAGGTCGTGATGTATACCTGTGTGAAGGAGCTGTTGTCTAAGTGATGGCCCTAGACTAATGAGATGGACTAGTAGACTTGTGAGACCAAGTAGGTCGCGTGTGAACATACGAGCTAGGAGAAGATTATGCTTTTGATTTTAGAGGTCACATGGACCTAGTGAGGGCAATGAAAACCTCAAGAGGAGGTTGTGACCATGGTGTGGATGGCATAACACCATTAATAGTGATGACTTACCTATTGTGAATGAACTTTAGACACAAGTGGTGCATGGAGATGATAACTTTGAGTTGCATGGAGCTAGGGAATACCTAAGAGCATGTCACACCCTTCAACTAAAGGTGCCATAAGAAAAGGCATAAGCATGGTAAGAGGATTAACAAAGAATCGTAAGCTCAACATAACCATATGATTTAGGAACTGGATATGAAATTTGTGAGAGTGGATAGCCAATAGTGACAAGAAGTGCAATAGAACATGTGCTTATGTGAAATGATGGATCAACCATAATGTTATTGATAGAAATAGATCTAATAGAAGAACTAATGTGCAAGTAATCAGAAGAGAATGTAGCATGATAATCGTAATCGGAGAAAGCAATGATTAGTGGAGATGTCTCAACATGAGCAACTAGAAAATCAAGAGCCCTCGATGTAGGAGGAGGTAACATGATATGTACTATTGGTGAAGAGTTAGCCACTTACTTGTCATGTTTTGGAAGAGGATTATTGAAGATATTGAGATTATGATTTTCATTGACCGGTCACGAAGTCAGTAGGATCTGGAAGATCAATAACATTCTTATCGATAAGGTCTTGAATAAGATTGCGAAGTTTGAAGCATTGATCTGTAGAATGCCCAATGCATTGATGATAGTCGCATTTGAAATTTTCATTGTAATTATGACCTTTAAGATGAGATGGGTCCAAATTGAGTGGAGGAGGAAGCATAATGAAATTGATCTCAATGAGTTATGACAAAAAGATATGGAGCAATAGCTAGTTTAGTAAATAAATGCTTAGGTGGTTTCCATTGAAGATTTTTGGTATTAGATACATCATTTACAATAGCTTTAGCTTCAGTAAGTTTTGTAGATGGATTAAAAGTTGATTTATTTTGAAAGTGTGCCGAAGATGAAGCTTTCTCATGATAATTAAGCTTCTTTGATAGATAATAGTAGTTTCACGTAGCTTAAGAGTATGACACAAATGATCGAATGATGGATTTGTTTCGAAGATAACACTCTCCTGGATAGGTGGCAATAGACTTTGGACAAATAAATCTTGTAGTGTAGAGTCTGCAAGCACATTAGACATCTTAGCTAAGTTGTTCTTATATAATAGGACATAATCCATGAGAAGTTTGTTAGATCCTTGATTAAGCTGTGTGAGTTGAGCATAGGATATCTTAGAGCCAATATTGATGGAGAAATGAGCGATAAAAGCATCGAAAAATGTGTAAAATATGTTACCGAGTGGACAAGTAGATCATAGAACCAACACATTGCATAATCTTGAAGACTTCTAAGAAAGAGCTTTGTGAGTAAAGTGTGATCATCCACATAGTCTAAACATGCCACATGAAATGCTCTAAGATGCTCTTGAGGGTCACCATGGCCTTTGAAAGTGGGTAGCTTAGGGGTGACAAAATTGAGAGGAAGCGGATAGGAAGAAATAGCGGGCACAAAAGGAGTGTGAAGGATTGAATTAGAATCCAAAGATGGAGATGCACACGAAGTAGCTAATTGAAGTTGGTGAATTTGAGTCTGTAGATCCTGATATAAAGAAGTTAAATTAAGAGTATTCAAAGAAGATCTATGTTGTGCATTAGAAGCATTAGGTGGAATGATGGGAGCGGTAGTGGTAGGAATGGAAGAAAAAAATATGAAGGGGTTGAGTGGAGGCCATGGAAGCCAAGGAAGAAATGATAAGAGGTGTCGAAGAAACATTGCGAGAGTTTTTAGCGTGAATCGAGCATCAAGGATATGTAAAGATAGGCATGATTATCACACAAAGCTTGGTGAAAATCAATTAGCTTGTTTAATTTCTCTTGATCAACATTGGTGTCCTCATCATATGGGTGTTCACTATCGATTCTTCAATGTTTTGAGAGGTACTTGTTGAGATTTATTGAAGGGATTATCGATTTCAGCCATGGATTTAGAAACCTTTTGATAAAATATAGGGAGCTCTCGATGCTCAAAATACCCAAAATGACCACTACAAGTGACGGGAATAAGAATAAAACCCTAGAAAGAAGGTTGGAATAGAGTGACATGTTCACCAAATGATTAAGCAAATATAGAAAATATAATTTTTAAAATCTTAATTATGTAACAATGCAGATATAAACAATTAAAGTATAGATTTTGACCCAAACAAGTAAGCTAAAAAATATGAAACCCTAGTTATAAATGAAAGGATAAAATACTTAGCTGATTCATAGTGATGCCTAAGTTATCTTTGAGTTGACAAACTAATGAACATGAGAAGGGAAGTGTCGCACCCGAGCTCGAGAAAATTATGTGACCACAAGATCTTCCTAGACTCGGGTGCTGGACTAGGTCTAAGGTGCCTAGGACGTTATAGACCTTCTCTAGGAGCCTATGACTGCTCAAAACCTTAGAAATTCAGTTTTAGATGGTTGTAATATGTTCACTGGACGTCACCTTTAATCACCTGTATGTCACTATACTTTTTTGTTATTCACCTAAAGCCTGCGAGGAGAAACAACACCTGCAAAATCCCAAAACACATCAAATACTAAAAAGAAAAATATGCAAATGGGGAGTTAGATTGACCCCGATGGTTACCCGAGTAAACTTACGATCCAGGGATCTGCACTACACTACTCCATATAGTTATGTGTGTGTGTGTGTGTGTGTGTGTGTGTGTGTGTGTGTGTGTGTGTAGAATCATGCCCTAGGTGGCTCTTATGCCAAACACACTTGAATAACAAGTGATAGCTAGATGTATAAAATGTAAATAGATGTGTGCATGGAAAAATGAACTTCCCCTCCTATGCGTGTATGTAGAAATAACAATCCCTTGTCCCTTGTGTGAAGCTAGATGGATGTTTGAATGCTCTTATAATGCTCTTGGATGCAACCTTAGGTGGTGATAGATAATGCTTAGTGCTTGGTCCTTTATTATGGTCACATAGCTTTGTATTTATATGATTCCCTTGTTTGAATTTCATAATTAACCACTAAAAGGCCGACCCATAAGAAATAAAGATGCCCAATAGCTAGAAAGGACCCAAAAGATGTGAGCAAGATACAAAGAGGTTGGGGTGCCCAGGAGGATGAGGGCACTTGACGCTGGCATCTTAGTTGGGCGCTAGTGTCCAAACTTAGAGAAAATGAAGTATCAAAGATTAGGTAGGAAGTAGGGTGTGTAAGGCCAAGAAGGAAACCAGAAAGCAAGCAAAGAGGCCAAATACAGTGGTCAATTAGTACTTTTCTCACTTAGGAATCATATGAATAGTGGTATGTGACTAGGACCTATAAATGTACCCAAAGTGTGTGATTTAGTGTCTACAAAAAGCATATTATCATTTACATGATTACTAAGAAAAAAAAACTAATAATTGATGACTACCTTTGGCCTCTTTTTTTGTCTCTTATTTTTTATTTGGTCTTACATACCCTACAACCCATTGGAAATTTACTTGTTTACCTTTCATGGCTTTTGACACCAAGTGCCTAAATCAAGACAATAATGCCCAAGAGTTCTTGTCCCCTCGGGCGCCCCGACCCTTTCTCACCTTACTTGCTCTTTTTGGGTTTCTTTTATCTTTTGGGCATCTTTTTCACTTATGGGTCGGCCTTCCAGTTGTCAATTACAAAATTCAAACAAGGGAATCATATAAATACATAGTTATGTGTTCAAAATCAAGGACCAAGCACTAAACATATTCTATTATCACCTAATCTTGCATCCAAAGGCACTAAAGAACTTCAAAGACATCCACCTAGCATCCATTCATGGGATAAGGGCTGCATACATATCATAGGAAGTGGAAGTTCATTCTATTCTATTCACACATGCTATACATTTCTACATTCTAGATCTAGCCTGCTATTAAGTGCAACTTGTACAAGGGCATCCTAGGGCACAATTTCTACACACACACACAAGAACTACATGAATTATAAGATGTAGTGCAGCGCTCGATTGTAAGTTCACTCTCGGGGTGACCGTCGGGGTCATTCTGACTCCCCATTCTACATTTTCCTTTTTAGGTTTGATGTGGTTTGTGGTCTCGTGTAAGTGAACTTATCTTTTGCAGGTTATAGGTACCTTCGGTGATCAAGGAGTGACTATCAGGTGATCAACAGGGAACAACAACGAAGACCTTTACGTAGACACCTAAATTTGGTAACACATGCCTTCATTCACCCACGTGCACATATTTAATTGTTAATTTAATTTGATCAAATGCCCATCTAATCCTTATTAATTAATTAAGTGACATTAATTAATTAATCTTTTAACATCTCACATGCCCAATTATCCCATCCACATTAATATTTATGCCCATTAATTAATTAATTCATATTAATTAATTAATCTTCATCCATTTCCCTAACCAACCTTCTAATTAGGATGCTTTTATCCTACACACACATCACCTTACTTTTATAGATTTTATCATATCTATTTTTATGCCCTAACTAACTTAAATTCATCCCCAAGAAACCTAATCCCACCTACATGCTTTAAAGCATTCGGCCAATCCTTAAAAACACCAAAATCCCGTCAAAAGTAGAAAATCATGCCCAGAGGGGAAAATTTCCCCGTGATCAGCGGTAACTTGACTGGTTGGTATCAACCCCTTTAAAACTAGCTTCTTTCCTTCATTCAACATCAAAAGATCAAAAAATCAGATGCATGCAATTCTCAAGCTTTCTCTGAGCCTGAGCATCCTTCCTCGTGCTTGAGAAGTGCCAAGACATAAAAAAAACCTCTTGGACATTCCTTCAGTGTGCTTGCATCACTCACGATCATCGTTCATGATATCTTCTCATCAATATCACATTACTTTCTGTATCTTTATCATACTATCATATATGCTTTGTTTCTAACATCTTGCAAATACAGAGCAGTTTCGAAACACTTAGCAACCTTCTCATATAGATCCTCTTTCTTACAAGTTGCTATTTTTATCTTTTCATCCTCGGCTTTGCATTTTCCTACTACAGATCGTCGCTAATCCCCCAGGTCGTTGTCGAACAGGTCTTGTTTATCCAAAACCTATATAATTTCTCCTTTTTGGTCCTTTATCCTACTTCTCTTCCTATGGTTCTCTCCTACATATCATTTTGTAGTAATTCTGAGTCATGATTAGCTCCCGAGATCACTCTCAGACCTTGCAGGTCTACATATTTCATCTATATGCTCACATCCATCCTCCCAGTGTCGCCGTCGACTGCCTCTGCACACGATCTGGGTCACCATTGACCCCAGACTAGGTAACATTTATTTTACAATTATTTCCATCTAATCAACTTTAGATCAATTTATGTCATTTTCAGATTTAGTATTGTTTTTATTTCTGCATGCTCTTATTGTTTTTATTTCACCTTATCTAAATAAATGGGGTTGACATCCGCCAAGGAAGTCAAAAGCTTCTTGGATCCACTTAGTCAGGAAACCCTTGCATCTGTCTATCTAATCAAAATCATTTCCAATATTATTGGCGGTATATCAAGTTACAATAGAAAGAATCACCCATCTAGCGCTTTTGTATCACATATGAGGTAACATAAACCCTCTTTCATTTCTAATTTGCTAATTTCTTTAGTAGCTAGTGCATTAATTTGATAACGAATGAGAAATTTAGACAACACTTGTGACACACCAAAAATAAGATCCTGAGCATCTGCACAATCATGAGCACCCAGATCCAATCTTCAATGCCTAGGTGCCCTTGCCCTACCCTAGGCGCCAATGTTTGGCTCGTTCGTGAGTTCCAAATTCTATAATGGGTAGTTATGATGTAGTTCACAATATATTCAACACTTCACGCTTCCTAGATCACTCCCGGATTGTGTGGATATCACCTAAGTCTTCTTATCTCTCTCATTTTCTTAGGGTTTCATACTTTACATGTTGTTTTGCTTATGTCATTATCGTACCTTATTTTTTATACATCATTTATCATATCGATTTACTTTGTAATACTTAGATTTAATTCAAATTAAATCAAATAATCTAGTGAACCCGATCATTCAAAACCTACCTTCTAATAATGCATCGAAATCTATCTCCTTTTGAATTCATGGATGAATCCTCATATCCTTCTTTTACTCCAACCATGGTTTCGGCATGACTATTACTACTACTTGATTTTATCCAAGTTCATACTCAAACTCCTCCTCGCTTCATCACTTTGATGCCTGATCCAACCATCAATGTAGTCACCACCTACCACACTCATCCTCCTATGGCTACACCCATCTCTGTCCCCATCGCCTATCACTTCTACAATTCCTTCCACCACCTCTAAGGGTTATGAAATCATTGAGAAGCTTAAAAATGCACCAGCAAAAATATATCTTTATTATCTATTATGCGGAGTGCACCCGATTGTCATCATACATTAGAGGCCACCCTTCGTTCCATCCACATTGAAAGCAATAATTCACATGTTGCCTTTACTCACCTCATTCAATCCCTCAAAAATCTACCACATGCTATATATTTTAGTGATGAGGATATTCCTCCTCGTGCCTGGCCGACAATCCTTTGCACATTTTCTTTTCACCGCTTACTATTGGCACCATCTGCATTAAGCGTGTGCTCATTGATAATGGATCTACTATAAATCTATGTTCTCTCTCTCCTTAGGAAAATAGGCATTACTAACGATTTAATTAATAAATCCTCTCAATTCATTCGTGGATATGATTCCACTACTCACACATGCACATGCATTATCACCCTACCTTTACAATATGGGGCTTAAATAGTTCCTACTTTATTCTTGGTTATCGATGCCTCATTCCAGTTGAATTGCTTACTTGGTAGTCCATGGATTCATGCCATGCATGTTGTTCCCTCTATAATTCATAGGTGCGTTAAATTATTACATGATGGCTATGAACATACCATTACTATTGACCCTAACCCCTTCAAGTTTTTCCGTATAGACCCCATCACCGCCATGTTCATTCCTCCATCACAACTTATTCCATATCATAATATTAGTACATACGATGTGAGTCAATCTAGCACTCCTACTCCTTCTGCTACCTCTACATGCATTCCATCTATTCCTACTCATAATATTAATATCCTATCACCTACCATGTCTACCTCTATGGCTACTACTTCTCCACCTCTCATAGATCATCTCAATTCTACATCTAGATCTATCCTTACCAATATCCTTAACAGCTTCTATCTAACAAGATAATGCCAACACCAATGATTTTGATGATGAGGCCAATGTTGTAGAGATTAACGATGACACACTCCGTAATCTTAACTTTAATCCTATTAAAACAAATGAATCCTACTTCCATGATACTTTTATTGCTATAGCCCTAATGGATATCAATTCATAAAGACTCTACCTTCCACTAATTCCATGATACCTTTTCAGGGAATTTTACATACATTAGACATTCTTTCGCTTGCTGCATCTCCCCAAACTCATTCTGCACCTCACCTTGATCCCTTCACATGTACCCTTTTCATCCGTAATTCTTATTGGCCTCATATTCCATTCAACCCTACTCACTCTGAGAGTGTTTTCATGTATGATGGATGAACACACCTAGGATTCACACTTTCTGATATTCTCCCCCTACCTCACTCCCGTCACCTATATCATGGATGTATATTTGTTACTGTGGCCTATGGCCTCTGTGTCTTCCATTTTTTCTCTTCCTTGCACACACTCCTCGTTCCTCTCCACTCACACTTGGACAATCTTGGCTTGATTACATTAGTGGCACACTAGATCCCAATCATATTGATATCACATTTCCCATGCCTTTTGGCCATATCTCTATTTGCAATGATTCATTCTTGGGATATACTCAAAATCTAACTCACTGGTATGCACACAATTTCCCACAACCTCCTTTTACTGATGAAGAATATGTTATGGCTTGACACTAATGATCTTCTAGATGAGTTTACTTGATCCCTCTCTACATCATACACTTGGGGTCATCACACTTTCTTTCCCCCATCCCATCACTAGAAATTTCCTTTAATGACTACTTTCACACTTTGTGCTCTATGCCTCATCATTTTTACATACTCTCATACCCTTTGATACATGCATTGTATCGTCATTACCCTATGATGCACTCTAGTTCCATAGTTCATACTCAATTGTTGAGGGTATAAATTTGAAATTAATCTTACTACATTCACTTTTCATAGCCTTGTACTTCATGATCTATCTTTCTAGCACACATTATCAAACCATTTCCCGATGACGCACTATTGTTCTATGGTTCATTCTTGATTGTTGAGGGGTATTTTATAAATGAGCCTCATCTCATACATATCTGCTGGGAACACGCTTCCCCTATCACATTCACACATTCCATACCATCCCATCACACTCACAAAATTTTCATATCTTGGTTGCATTTATTCTTGCTTGCTTATACTAATTACATGTTGCACTTTGCTTACTATGTTAGCCGAATACTTAGTATGTCATTATCTCTTTATATACACGCATGCACATTCACTTGGTATTTTGGAGTGTATAGATTTCTTACATATTTTCACACCCTGTGATGATGCTCGACACTATACCTTTTACTAGTCCCACCGAGGCTCTTGGGGCAACTACCTTTACTACTCTCATACATTATAGGTGCTATTATTTCATCTTTTACTACTACTTTCTAGCACACTACCTTTCATTGATACATACACGTCTTGACATAATTTTTTATCTTTCTAACATGCTAATGGCTGATTTATGTGCAAAATTTGCCTTGCGGGACTATATGCCATCATGGTTATCTGATACAATTTGCTTGATATTTCTTTCTTTTGTATGCTTTTGTTTGCGGGATATGACCTATGTCTTGTTTGATCATTGCTTGTATGCTTTTGGCCACTTCATCCCTGATTGTCTTATGAAATTGTGAGCGATGTCCCATGATTGAAACTCACTTTTAGTGGTCCTTTTTTTCACACTTGCTTGTTACATTGTCTTCTATTGCATTATTTCTCACTTTTACTAATAACACATGTTATTAGCCACTTTTTTTTGCATGTGCCTTGGTTTCTACCATGCACACCCCCACGCCCTCTAGGTATCCACTTCAACACAACATTAGGTTCTCTCTTTTAGGCCGCATTCTCCTACCGACATCGGATGCACCCCAAATGAGGGGGCGTACAATGGGTGAATAAATCACCCCTATAGTAGCTTAGAGCTACAATATAGATCTACACAATATAAAAATAGAATAGAGATGGTCACGAGAACAATCCTGAATCTAACTTGGGTCCTTAGCACAACACAAACACCAACGCCTAGAATCGGACAATAAGTGTCCGGGTGCTTGTGTCCTCCCCTAGGGAGCTAATGTCCTGGGGCACATATAGTCATTTTCTTAGATCAACATAGTTCACATAAGACTTCAAAGTAGTTCTACGATTCTGAAGCTCACCTCCTCCGGTAACAAAATGCATTCTATCTCCTTCAATCGAGTGCGATCGTAACTAATTCAAAATAATTGGGGCAATTGAAAAAATAGGAACAAATTAGGACACATTGTCGGCAGTGGTGCTTATTGGACAAAGTCATATAAAGTTATTAAAACTAGATCTCTCTCCCCAAGACTTGCTCTTTGGCGTGAGATCGCCCAAAAAAACTCGCACTTGGCATGAGATTGCCCAAAAAACTCACCCTTGACATGATATTGCCCAAAAACTTGTTATTGGATTGATATCACCCAAAAACTCACTCTTCACAAAGATTCCAAGACATAATTATATCATTTAGACTCTTTTACATTAGGTGCACACTTTCCTTTACTACTTCTTTTGCACACTTTTACATACTTTAGCAGATTTTTCATATACAGACTTTGACTACTCATTTTCTCTTCTTGTGTAGGTATGTTCTCAATATGCAATAATAAGCATCCTACAACAACAAATACAATCATAAAAGCAGGTACAAATAATGCATATGATTCACCCCTAGGGTCACTTTCCTTTCCTAGTCTCCATACTTCACTTTTGTAATTATTCCACGCTTCACTTGTCCACTCGACAACATTTCGATGCATGCTCTATAGGATCATAAGGTACACATCTCTTATCTACTTTATGTTATTAAGTATTCACTCAACAACATAAATTGGGGGTAAATGTAGACACAAAACCTTGCACTTGGGTACATTTCTAGGTCCTAAAAGCATACTAGCATTTACATGATTCCTAAGTAAGAAAACTAGTAATTAATGACTACCTTTGGCCTCTTTTGTTCATCTCTTGTTTTTTATTTGGTATTACACACCATACAACCCAGTCAGAATTTTAATTGTTTATCTTTCATGGCTCGAGACACCAACACCCGAGCTTAGGACAATAGTGCCAGGCAGTCTTCTCCACTCTAGGCGCCCCTAAAATTTCTCACCTTACTCGCTCCTTTTGGGTCACAAAAGGAGCGAGTAAGGTGAGAAAGGGTCGAGAGTGTCCGAGGGGACAAGAACATCTGGGCTTGTGTCCGCAAGCCATGAAAAGTAGATAAGTAAAATTCTTCCTCAAAGATTAGAGTGTGCGAAGACCAAATAAAAACAAGAGACAAACAAAAGAGGCCAAAGGTAGTCATCAATTACTAGTTTTCTTTCTTAGAAATCATGTAAGTGCTAAGATGCTTTTAGACCTAGAAATGTACCCAAGTGTGCGATTTTGTGTCTACATCAGCAAATATCACTACACTACGAGGGAATCCAATGGGAATTTTCTGATTGATGTGTAATACGTTTGAAAAATGGGTCAAAGCGACATCAAAAATATGTGAAAAAATGTGAGGATGGTAAAGACAATGGTTCGTTTGTGAGAATCTTTGACAATAACGTAGGGAAAAAGAGTATGCGATGTCCTTCAAATATGAGGAAGTGAACAATTATGCGTCATGGTGGGATGGAAAGGGAAAAATGGCCACAAAGGTGGACTTAAGATGAGATAAGGTGCCGCGAGAGGGAACACAGAGATGGCCATTGAGTGGGCTTCTTGATATGAGGAAGGATGTGAAGGATTTAAGATATGACATATTTAGATTAGATATTGTGTTGATTTGGATTATATATAAGATGAGATGTTGTTATGAACTATTTTTGGTAGACATAAGTAGATATGAATAACTTTTTGATTTTGAGTGTATGTGACCTTGTTAGGGTGATCCAAATATAGGAAGTACACTTTCATCATAGTAAGGAGTGTATGTAGGATAAATGCTTTGGGACTGGATTGGAGGTAAAATGTGAGAAGGAACATGAACAAATCAATGCACTTGTAGCCATATGGTAGGTGTTAACACACAACTAATGATAGTTAGTCACATGTAAGATCATGAGGGGAAGATGGAAGGTGTGCTTATATACCTGTTGTAGACACAATAAGGGGTTTATGTGTAGCTTGTATGGGGAAATAGTTTCTCCTTAGGTGGTTGTCCTAGGTGTATGCCCCGATCTTAGCATTATTATGCAAACTGATCAATACATGAAGTTTACTTATGAGGGAAAGTTGATCGATGTGGGAAGATTTCTTAGGATGCGTGCTCTTAGATGGATGCATTTTTATTTTTGATGTTTTTAAGGCTGATTAATGTGGGAAGCCTTTACTACCATGATATAATAAAGTAGCCATCCTTTGAGGGAGTGGTCTAAAGTTAGGGATTTATGATTTGGATTTTTATTTTTTTATTTTTAGATAACAAGATAAAATGCATGATAACTTGTCCTTTGAGGGATTAGTCTATACTTTTGATTATTTCTTGTTTATTTGAACAGTTGTCCTTTGAGGGAGAATACTATATTTTGGATAATATATCTTTGATATGAGCATCCATTTTTTTAATGTTTATGTTTGAGCAGAGGATAGCCTAATAGACCACTTGGGGAGGGGAAGTAATGTGTACAAGCTACACATGTGGACCCTTATCATGGTTCCAAGGTAGATAAGAAGGAGATGAATGTAATGATTGTGGGGTTCCCACCTAAAAGGAGGAACTTGTCCATAAGGAATATGCTATGAGCAGAGCCATGGTGCCCATATTCAAGGTCATAGATAGGATAGTGACGGAAGACCACATGATTCCAAATCATTACAATGGAAAATGGAGAAGGTTAATGATGAAAATGAGATTGTTAATGCGAATAATGACATGTTAGTAGGTGTGTTAACAATAGAAAGACCATAAGTGCAAGGCATTGAGAGGTTCCATTTCAGGTTTACCATCGAGGGAGGCTAAGCGGTAGGCCCCTGGACCCATACTTATGAGTGATAATGTATGGTCCAATATAGTTCAAAGAAAACTTCCCTCATTGGATCCTTTCTAGAGTAGTGACATTATGATTTTATTTTAAGACAAGATCACCGATGTTAAATCCATGTTCTTTAATATGTTTATTGTAAGATTATTTAATACGTTTTTGATAGATGTGATGATGTTAGAGGGATATTAAACGACGTTCTTATAATAGTTCAAGTTGTGCTAGACACTCTTGACGATAGTCCTCATCAGAGACAAATTCATGAAGAGAAATGTGCTAAGATGGGATTTTAATTTCAAGAGGGAGGGTAGCTTGAGTTGTAGACAAGAGAGATGCCAATCCCAACCCGCCTTACGACAGCTTTGGAAAGAATGTTGTGGAGAGTTATGTTAGTAGATTTGACTTAGCCTTTAGCTCATGGATAGTATGGAGAAGAGAAGCTAAGCTTGATATTGAAGGTGTCACAAAGATTCTTAAGGTCTTTATTTTTGAAGGACTTTCCATTGTCTATGATGATTTTGTGAGGAATGTCAAAATGACAGATGATGTGTTGATAGAAAAAGTTGATGATTTTGTTAGTTTTGGTTGACATGAGTGGAATGAATTTCTCCCATTTAGTGAAATATTCGGTAATGGTGAGGATGGAATGATGAAGTTGAGAAGAACATGGATTAATGAGACCAATGAGGTCAAGTCCCCATTGTGATAAAGGCCATATGTCTTGAGCCGGTTGCAAAGCCTAGCTAGGGATATGGGTGAGATTAGAATGTTGTTGGAACTTGACGCACTTATTAATATATTTATAGAATTTTTGGTTGAGGGTGGGCCAATAATAGCCCATCCAAAGAACGTGCTTGTTGATGACCAAAATGTTGAAGTTTCTACCACAGATGCCATCTTGTACTTCTCGTATGGCTTGGATAGATTCGTGGGATTTAAGGCATCATAGTAAAATGTCGTCAAATCCACATTTATAAAGGATGCAACCAAGGATAACATAGCGGTTGACACATTGAAGGAATGACCTCCTACCATTTTTGGATAGGTCGGAGGGAATTTTGGATTGAGAGAGATAATCGAAGAATTGGGTATACCAGAGATCGATTGGTTGGTTTTGATGAGATTGATAGAAGGAAGCTCATTGGTATGTGATGGTTGATCAATGCGATGGAAAAAATGAAGAGTTTGTATTCTTCCATTGTTAAAGGGATGAGTGATGTAAGGGATGTCATGGTGTCTGCATGAAGTAGTTGGATGAATGAGGAATGGTTTGGATAGTGTATTGATCGAAGGATTCGAGGAGAAAATCGACGATGTCCTTGTATTTTTGGAGGACTTCATTTTTACATTGATAAAATCCCTTGATTTGATTGATGATAAGTTAGGAATCACCATAGATGTCAAGGATTTGGATGCCTAACATGATAGTAGTTTGGAGGCCCAAGATAAGGGCTTCATACTCAGCCATGTTATTGGTACATTCAAAGTTGAGCTTATAGGTGACAGGATGCGGGTCCACTACGGAGGAATAATGATGACATTGACACCTCCCCTTTTCAACACTTAGAACCATCAAAGAACGGTGTCATTTTAAGGGAGAATAATCACGATCGATCAGTATTGGATGATTCATCACGAAATTGCTCATGGGGGAGTTGATTATCAGGAAGAGGGGCTTCGGTGAGTTGATCAGTGATAGCCTAACCCTTGATTGATTTTTGGGAGATGAAATCTAGGTCAAAATCAGTCATGAACATGAGCCATTGAGTGATGCAATCATTATGATATGGGTTAGAATGCATGGTTTTGAGGGGTTTAAAGCTAGTGACGATGTAAGTTGCAAAGTAGAGTGCACAACATAAATTTTTGACTTCGGTGTAGTGGGTTTCATAGTCATGAAGAGTACAAATGATATAAAAGACAACTTTCTACCTTACCTGCTCATCATGGTGTGCCAACATGACACCTAGAGCATGGTCGGTGGTAGAGATGTAGAGATAGAATGGATCCCCTCATGTGGAGTCATGAGCATAGGTGGCGATATATGATATTTCTTAAGCTCATCAAAATATTTTTGAAAATGGTGTCTTTTCGGAGGAGATGATGGAAATGTTGGAAATGATCAAACATTTGTGAGATGAAGTGAAAGACTGATTGAAGTCAGCCTTGGAGACTACGAAGTTTCTTTAGATTGATAGGAGGAGGCATCTTAAAGATAGCCTTAATCTTGGCGAAGTCAACTTCAATACCCCTGATGGAAACGATGAAGCCAAGGAGTTTTCCAGTTAGAACTCCAAACACACACTGGTGGGATTGAGGTAAAGGAAATATTAGATAAGGCACGCGAAGAGGATTTCAAGGATAGTAAGATGGTCTTATGGACGCTTGAATTTACCCAAAAGGTCATTGACATAATCCTTTACAGTTTTGTGGATGAGATCGTGGAAGATATAAGTCATGGCATGTTGATAGGTGGCCCTTGCATTTTTCAAACCAAAGGGAATAACACAATAATAGAAGGTTCCCAAGGGGTGATGAAGGATGTCTTATGTTGGTCTTCTAGTGTAATAAGGATTTGATTATAACAAAAAAACCATCCATAAGAGAAAGAATTTTGTGGCCAATTATTAGGTCGATAAGATGATAGATGTTAAAAAGGGGAAGTCATCCTTAGGATAATTGAGATTTAAGTCTCGAAAATCCATGCATATGCAAAGATTCCAAGTGGATTTAGCAACGGGAACAATGTTAGAAACCCATTAAGGATAATTGATGGATTGGACGAAGTTGGTAGAAAGATTACGTTGCAATTCTTATTTAATGAGGAGGTCAATGTCGAGGATGTATATGTCATAGGTTCTCGCTTAACTCGCCTTGGCATTAGGGATGGTGACGATATTATGGAAGATGATACTAGGATCAAGGCTTGACATGTCGGTGTATGACCATGCAATGACCCAAATATGCTTGGAGAGGAAATCCGTGAAGGCTTATAGCTCTCATGGATCAAGAGTTTGGACGACTTTGAGGATGCATGGATTTTACAAAGCCCATACATTGATATCGATGGTGGATTCGTTAAGAAGGGTGAATGTGTTAGGAGGTAAGGCCTTATAAAGATGATAATATTCCACCCCCATATAGGAAAGGATAGATTCATCATCATTGCATTGAAGAATGTTAATGGTAGGGAATCCTCCTCTACCATGTTGGGGAATTTAAGAGGAAGGGACCTAGTTTCACCTTCATCTTGATAGGTGACCGGTCCTAAAGTGATCATGGAGATTAAAAAAAAGTTAGGGGAAGGGACATGATGTCATTCATGTCCATGGGGTCGTTGGATGGGGAAGGAGGTGATGGATCTGTGTTCATGGGGGATTCATAAGAAGTGTGTGTAAGAGAGTCGGTGGGGTGCTCTTTGAATCCCAATCCATACTTCTTGTGGGGTTTGCAGGATTGATCAAGGAAAAAATCATGTATTACTTTTTCATAACATCGTAGACCAAATCACTTCCATGCACAATGGTGGAGATAGGTGTAGGCAAAATACTTGTAAAGGAAATCAAAGCCATTGGTGTATAGCTTAGTATGGGGTCGATTATCGGCATGGGAAGAAGGGTGATCAATGCCACCGTAAACAAGATTGGTTTTCAAGTGAGGTGCCCTGAATGAAATAATATCCCCAAAATTATATTGGTATAGAGGAAAATTTTTAGGTCTACCAAATCGATTGGGTGTGGGAAGAGCATTAAGAGTGAGGATTTGATACTCCCCTAGTGAGAGACGCTGCATCATGGTGTCAAAGATTCGTCGTTGGGAAACTTAGATGCAGGTACAAATGAACTAGTGGATGCTTCAGAAGATGAGTCTTGCTTGGGGATGAGCACATCGTTTGGCCTGTAGGTCATATAACATGCTTTGAAAGGAGGAAGATCAACAGGAGTGTGTGGATTTCCCCCTTGTGCTCATACTTAAGACAACAATGAAGGATGGATGGGACACAATGCATAATGTGGATCCATGAGCATACAAACAAGATATTATATTGGAATTCCCCTTCTACGATGTATAAGAGTTCATGAAGGATTTTATCACCAACGTGGATAGGAAATGTTGAGATTGTGGAGCTGAATTGCTTCACAAAGGAGCTTATTTACAACTTGCAGGTTTACATAGTAACCAACATCGGTCGGCTAACTAGCGTCGGTCACCTAGCATACTAATTGACATCGGTTGGGACAAACCAACATCGGTTAGGGTAACTGACATCGGTTACCTATGCGTGATTTTTTATATTTAAGTCACGAGAATTAGATCTAATATTTGTTATAAAGTTGATCTAATGGTTGTAAATGAATGGCTAAAGTGCCCTAAGTTTGTATAGGCTTATATAAGCTAGGAAACTAGGGTTAGAGGTTAGATTGGGAGAATTGTAAGAAGGAATTCTTGGTGAGAGCTTAGAGAAGCTTGTGAGAGGAAAAGTATTGTACATCATGTAAGGTGTGGAAGATTGCAGATCTTCAATTATACAACCTCTGGAATAATATATTGGTTGTTTCTTGGTGGACGTAGCCCACACTGGGTGAACCACGTTATATCTTGTGTATTTTCTTTTGTTGGTTATTTCCATGTTTATTGCTTGTATGCTTTAATCTGATATATATTTGTACAACCGGTTTGGTCTAACCCCAAAAACTGGTATCAAAGCTTTGTTTGAGGGTTGTGTGTGTTTGATGCAGCCTAGAATCTACCACGAACAACCCAGCACACTGGCACATCACTCACTGAGCCGAGCACTCACTTGAAGCATGCAAAGGTACTAGGCCCCTCTATAGAGTTGCTTGTATAGGATGTCAACGTGTTGAACATAAAACATACATCCAAAACCCTAACTAACCATAAACATTCCAAAAAGCATATTCCATATCTAGATCTAAAGAATCGTGAATTAAACAATAATCATAATGAAATTAACCATACAAGAACCACTTATAGTCATGCTTAACACCTTTATCCAGCCAATACACTCCATTATATTAAACATAGTAAATACATAAGCTTCTTACGATAAATAATATCATAAGTTTATGTGCGCATCAGATCTGACAACATAACTCTACAATAGCTCATACAAAGTGTCTCTCTCTAACTACATAGACTAATACATACTTTTAAGGTACTATATGCTACCATTCGATACCATATCGCATGAAGCCCACCAAGAGCATGCAACATGCTTTAAACAAGGCGGCACAACAACATGATGCATGCTTTACAGCCAATGACAACATGCCGCATGCTACTGATTGACATTATGTTGCATGATGCGAGCCAGTAACATGCCTCATGATACCGGTGACGATAATCATGCGAGAATGCTACCAGCACTGGTAACATTCTCGATACCGGTTGGGAGCACATTGCATGCTGCCTTCCAATAACATGCATTATGCTACCAACCGGTAGCATCTAGTGTGCTTTTGATTGCATTTACAAATTTTAGAATTGTTTAGATGTTGATTACATTTATCTAATTTAAATATTTTCATAGATAGGTATAATGGATTCTCTGAACAATCAACAAAAGGCATAAAACAAAAAAGAAAAGGTAGCATAATAATTTTTTTCAACCCCACAAAAATATGAAGACCCAAGTTGCTTCCACTGGACATTGTTAGTGTGAGTTATCTTATGTGTCCTCCTCTCATGTTGGAGGGTCATCTCACATGGGTTAGGTTTAGGGTTTCATATGTGTCATGCACTAGGGTTACTCAGCACCCTATATGTACCCCTTTTCTATTCATTTATGAGCATGCCAAGACACTCCGTTGTCTTTCCTCTATGCAAGCTTTGTTTTTGTTAAGCAAGTTCTTCCATTACTGATCAATTTTTTCCTTGCTATCGCTGGAGCTTTCACGATTCCGTTGGAGTGCAACTACTTCGTGGTGCCTCGTTTCCGATTCGATTCTCGCAAACTCTTTTCATGGTATCAGAGCTGAGATCGGGTAAACGTGCACTCGATTTATTTTTTGTTGCTATTACTCTTACTTGGTTTCGTTATTTTACTCTGCATGCAAGTCTTTTGATCACCATTTTCTGGAAATTTATCTTGCTAATATCTCTAACAAGCTTTCTCGGAAAGTTTTTGTGTTTTTTTTCTTGTGCATGTTGTCTGTGGTTGCAGGATCCTTGAGTTCTTCAGTCGTGGTTGCTACTCAACGAACTGCTGTCCCTCTGGCATTTTTTTTGCTTCCCAGGTGTTTTTAATCAAATTTGCCACGTTTTTTGGTGTGGGCAAGCTAAAACGTGGTTGCTTAGGCGTTTTTTGGACTCTCCAAGGCGTTTTTTTGATTGCCAGGCGTTTTTAATCATTAGCCACGTTTTTTTGATAGCACAGGCATTTTTTCATCATTAGCCACGTTTTTTTGATTGCACAGGCATTTTTTAATCATCTACCACGTTTTTTTTGCTTCACAGGGCTCTAAAAATCATTTGCCTCATTTTTTTGCTTCACAGGGTTGTAAAAAAATCATTTGCCACGTTTTTTTGGGCTGCTAAAACAAAAACGGCCTGGCAGAAGCAAAAACGGCCTGTACACTCTCTTGACGTGGCCAGGCAACATTTCTCTGCGTTTTTTTGCTTCTCCTATGCGGCTGTGCATCTTATCTCTCCTGTGCAGCCTGGTCAGACGTGGAAACAATTTTTCTCAAAGTTTTTTGGTAAATTAAAGCTAAAACATGGCCTTTTTTGGCGCGGCCTGCCTGTAACCTGCAACTTCATTCACTGCAGCCGAATGCTCTCCAAGAAGGCATGTTTTTCAGTGTTTTTGTGGTACAGTCAGTTGGTACAGTCGGTTGGTAAGTTCCTTCTTTTTTATCTCAAAAATCCTTGCTTTTTTAACAAAAACGACCTTGTTTTTTTTTCATGTTTTTTTAAAAACAAATCAACTTTTTAGTAAGTTTTTTAAAGATTTCTAAACTTCACCTTGTTTCTTTAATATATGTTAAGTTTCTAAAATCAAATTTGAAATTTGTTTTTAATTAGAAGTTTCTTCAAATATTTAAAAGATCTAAATTAAATTCTAAATCTTTTTCTTATCTTTTTTAGATCTAAATTATTTCCTGAAATTAATTAGATTTAAGTTAATTAAATCTATCTTTTATTAATTTCACATTATCTACACACTAAATTTCTTTGGCACTATAATTTGGTCTATTGGCTTTGTGTATTTTTAACCTTCCGTCGAGTGCCGAAGACGAAGGGTGAGGTCCGGGATTGGCAGGTGGCTAATTCCCCCTCGCAATACAAACAAACCCTATCTAAAATTCCATGCCATTTCCAACGAGCATACATACGACACCCTTTGCATGCGTTTCAGACACTTTTTTAATCCGTTTGCAGGCTTATTGGTTTTTTCTCATCAAATTGCGGGAATTGGTTTTTGCTATAACTTTTGACTCGTTGCTCGGTTTTGAGCACTTCTTTAGTCAAAGTTGCATGTTTTTTCACACTCTAGATGATGGGATCATTAGATTTGTAAATGCACTAATTTTATAAAGTGCCACATTCTGGGGGGTGTCTTTGTTTTGCTTAATTCAGCTCATTCTTTTGAGCTTTGTTCTATTCTTTTTTCGTGGACTTGTGAGCACGTCCGCCACAGTTTTACGACAAAGAGGTTCTTTCATGCGACGTGAGACGCTTTTTCTCACCACTAGGGTTGGCTTTCGCCTCCTTTCTATTTTTTGCTTGTGCTTGTTTATGGTGTTCCTCTTTTGTTGCGCTCCACGAAACACTGTTGTGGTCTCCCCTCTTGCGCGTTATTACGCTAATTGCAAGACGAGTTACCAAGTGTTTCAAACCGCATGCACGGACCCGATTGTAATCAACGCACTCAACTATAAAGTGCCGAAAGCAGGGGGGTTGTTATTGTCCTGGGTGGTTGTGTTTCTTTTCTGCATTTCTTTCTCTCTCTCTCTCTCACTATGGATGCACTTTCAATTCCTTTGCTTACGCCATTTAACTTTTTTGAATGGAGATCGAAAATAATAATGAAACTAAGGGGTAAAGGGTTATACCGCATCACCATGGGAGGCGAGACCCGAACCGGATGATGAACCTAAAAAATCTAAGTGGTTAAACCGTAGTGATGAAGCTTTAGGTCTTCTCTGCATGTCCGTTTCTCCTGACTTGCTCTTCCACATTGAGGCATCTGAAACACCTACATCTGCGTGGAAAACGTTGGATGTGATGTTTGGACAACTAGATGACATGAGAGCACATGAGTTGGAAAACGAACTACTAGGGTTAAATCCTAGTGACTTTGAAAACCTACAAGCCTTCTTCTCAAAATTTGTCCACATTAGATTATTGTTAAAAGGATGTCAAGTAGAAAAGAAAGATTCTCAACTGATCTTGTCGATTCTCTCTAAACTAGGTCCCGAATACTCTGTCTTCGTGTCAACTTTCTACGCTACAAAAGCTGCTTTGGGCGATACTTGGATGATGCCCTCCTTTGACTATTTTTCGTCCCAACTCATTCGAGAACAGGACAAACTCATTCAAATGGGGTCTCTCAAGTCCAAGTCACATGCCCTTGTAGCAAGTACTAGCAAGGGAAAGAAGACTGAAAATAAGAAAGAAACTAAGGATCAACCTAAGAAAGAAACCAAGATCAAACCTAAAAATGACACAAACACTTCGACTTCTGAGCCTAGGGCGCAGAAAAGCAAGTATTTGTGTTCTATTACAAGAAGACTGTCACGATGAGCAAAACTTTTTTAAGAAATGCAGTTGATCACTTATCTCATTTACTTGAGAAAAATAAAATAAGTGTTCCTGAATCAATAAAACAAAGTGCTCCGAAGGCCGAGTCTTCTGCTGCAAAAGGTGCTAGAAATGATAAGAAGAAAGGAAAGGCCCTTGTAGCCAAATTTGCTCCTTCATCGACATGGATTATAGATTCCGGTGCCTCGCACCACATGGGTTCTTCACATGTTGAGTTTTCCAACATCGAACCTTGTGGAATGTCCCAAATCACGATGGGTAATGACACGACAATGTCGGTTTCCGGTAGTGGATCGGTAGAGATGGATGGGGAACATTTAACCAAGTGTTGAGTGTTCCTGATCTCTCTACCAATCTCCTATCAGTTTACCAAATTACTCACCTTGGTGAAGGAATGCGAGTGGAATTTGGTCCTAACTCGGTGATTATTCGTGAGCTTAACAATGACACTACAGTGGCTGAGGGAAAGGTAGATCACCGTTCACGGTTGTACACCTTCTCCCACTTTACTTCTGATTCTACGCCCACTGCCTTGCTCACTCATGCAAATGAGGTTAGTAAGCTATGGCATGAGCGTTTTGGACATCTAAACTATCGCTACCTTGAACAATTGAGTCAAAACGAAATGGTCAACGGGTTGCCTCGCGTCAAGTTTTCTAAGGGTCTTTGTGAGGGTTGTACCCTTGGAAAGCATCTTGAAAAGAACTTTGATAAAGGAAAAGCCTGGAGAGCCACTCGTCCCTTGGATCTTGTTCACAGCGATGTTTCTGGTCCATTTCCTTCTCCTTCGTTTACTAGAGCTCTTTATGTGCTAACCTTCATTGATGACTATTCACGATATACTTGGGTATATTTTCTTAAGCTTAAGTCTGAAGTCTTTGAACATTTTCAGGACTTTAAGGCTCTTGCTGAGAAACAGCGAAACGGTCTATCAAGGTTCTCCGAACCGACAATGGAGGTGAATATGTAAACAATAGGTTCATGGATTTCTATACTTTTGAAGGGATCTCTCTGCAGCATACAATTGCTTATAGCCCTTCACAGAATGGAGTCGCAGAAAGAAAGAACTGTACTCTTAAGGAGATGGCCACTTGTATGATTCACTCGAAGTCTCTTCCTCCGCAGTATTGGGCCGAAGCGGTGAATTGTGCAAATTACATTCAGAATCATGTTCCACACAAGGCAGTAAGAGGGATGACACCCTTTGAAGCCTGGTTTGGATGCAAGCCTGATGTTGAGCACTTTCAAGTCTTCGGATCCAAGGCTATGGCTCGGATTCCCAAGAAGAAACGCAAGGCCTTGGAACCACAATCCAAACCTTGTATCTTTGTAGGGTATCTTGATGGCGTGAAGGGATATCGATTGATGAATCCTACTTCTCATGAGCTATATATTGAGAGAAGTGTTAAGTTTGATGAGTCCTCTTCGACTTCTACTTCTCCACCTATTGAGGTTCTTCAGCTCGCTTGATTCGATTCTGACTCATCAGATGATGATATTGTTGAGCGTGCTCCTCTTCTGGATCCTCCCGACCATCAGACCTTTGAGTCTTTTGATTCTGATAGTAGTGATGATGAGGACTATGTCCCTTCTCACTCAAGTGAAGAATCTTCTGACTCTGAGCCTGATCCTCCTGGTCCCCTTTGGGCTAGGAAAACTTTGCAAAGTGCTGGAGATTTAGTTGGAGATACTTCGGATATGAGACGTACTCACTCAGATTTCGTTGGACCCCACTCTTTCTTCGCCTCTGCTTCTGATCCACAGTCTTTCCGGAGGCTTCTGGTATTCCTGAGTGGGATTCTGCCATGGATGAGGAGTATTCCTCTCTCATGAAGAACGATACTTGGGATCTCACCACTCTTCCGAAAGGAAGAAAAATCGTTCGGTGTAAGTGGGTGTTCCAAACAAAGTATGGAGTAGATGGAGACGTCGAAAATTTTAAAGCGTGATTAGTAGCTAAGGGTTTCTCCCAGATAGCTGGGGTTGATTATATAGAAACCTTTGCTCCGGTTGCGAAGATGACTTCTATTCGACTGACCCTAGCCATTGCCGCAACAAACAGATGGAAAGTCCATCAAATGGACGTTAAGAGTGCCTTCCTTCATGGTGACCTAGAGGAAGAGATCTATATGGAACAACCTCGGGTTATGTCCAAGATTCCTCCCTCGTTTGTAAGTTAAAGAAGTCTCTTTATGGCCTTAAACAAGCCCCTCGGGCTTGGTATGCCAAGATGGACTCCTTCTTACTTACATCAGGGTTTACTAGGTGTCACTCTGATCCAAATGTTTATATTCTACGGCAAGATGACTCCATACTCATTCTTGTTCTATATGTTGATGACTTGTTGATCACAGGCAAGCTCTTCCTCTATTATTGATTCTGTGAAGATCGCCTTAGCCAACAAGTTTTCCATGACTGACTTAGGTTTGCTTCATTACTTCCTTGGGATCCAGATTTCACAATCTGACTCGGGAATCTTGATTTCGCAACCTAAGTATGCTCTTGATTTGATAGCTCGGTTTCAGATGTCCGATTGCAAGTCTTCTCCTACTCCTTTTCTTTCCGGGGTTAAGTTGGTTTCAGATTGCTCTACTCCCTTGGTTGATGGTACTCTTTACTGACAGTTAGTTGGGAGCTTGATCTACTTGACTCACACTCAACCGGATTTATCATATGCTGGTTGGATCGTGTCCAGATTCATGCAGGAGCCACATGAGCTGCATTGGAAAGCAGCTAAATGGATCCTTCATTATGTTCGTGGCACTTATGCTGATGGCATACACTATCATGGAGGGGTTGATATTGACTTGATTGGGTTCACAGATTCTGATTGGGCGGTGACTTAGATCATCAGAAATCTACTTCTGGCTACAGTTTCTCTCTTGGTTCGAGTCCTATTAGTTGGTCTAGCAAGAAGCAGAATGCAATTGCAATATCATCTACAGAGGCAGAATACAGAGGAGCGAGTCAATGCGCCCACGAAGCTATTTGGCTACGCTGGTATTCTCGACAGAGTTTGGCATCCACTTTGGTGGCCTACCATTATCTATCTTTTGATAACACGAGCAAAATCTCTATTTGTAGAAATCCAGTTCAGCATCAGAACAAAGCACATTGAGATCCATATGCACTTCATACGGGAGCTTATTCATGATGGTATCATCGACATTCAGTACATTCAGATAGCTGATCAGATTACAGACTTATTCACCAAGCCTTTCACTGAGATGAAGTTTCTTCACTTACGGTCTCTTCTTGGGGTGAGGTCTTCTGCAGTATGCCCATCTTCTTAGGGCTATTTAGTCCTTCTTTTCTTCTTCTTCTTCTTCTAGGAAGATTGTGTTTGTATATGGGCACCTTATCAGGCCTTTAGTTGCCGGGCCCCATTGACACATCTTTCTTAGTTGTTTAGGAGTGTCTTCCTCTTCCATTTGACTCATCACAACCGCTACCCTAGCTTCGATGAAGGGGGGTGTTAGTGTGAGTTATCCTATGTGTCCTCCTCTCATGTTGGAGGGTCATCTCACATGGGTTAGGTTTAGGGTTTCATATGTGTCATGCACTAGGGTTACTCAACACCCTATATGTACCCATTTTCTATTCATTTATGAGCATGCCAAGACACTCCGCTATCTTTCCTCTATGCAAGCTTTGTTTATGTTAAGCAAGTTCTTCCATTACTGATCAATTTTTTCCTTGCTATCGCTGGAGCTTTCACGATTCCGTTGGAGTGCAACTACTTCATGGTGCCTCGTTTCCGATTCGATTCTCGCAAACTCTTTTCATACATGTCGAGCTTGAAGATTGTCCCGAATACCAAATGCGTTTAATAGATGAATCTTCAAATGAAAAGATTATAACAGAAGATGATAATGAAAGAAACCTTAAAAATAAGTTTGGGAGAAAGAAGAAAACATCCTGACAATTGAAAGGATGTTTCAAGTAGATTAGAAAACAAAATACCCATTTATTGAGCTCAGTATAACTCGATAATGGTAGTGATACTCCTAAAGAATGTAGATGTACTATTTGTACTTAGAAATTAGGTAAAGAACATAAAATGTAGCTTAAATTGGACACTATAGAGAAACATTGTGGAAAAGTATATTACATAGTCATTGACAATGATGGAAAAATAACGAAGACTCATAGATGGAAAACTGCAAAAGAGTGCATGCATGTAAGATATAAGGAGGATTATGACAATAAGATGAAACACACTCAAAAATTTAGGAGAAAGGAGGAACCATAAATGTAAATTTTGGAAAAGATGCAAATGAAAATATGAAGGCAAAAACCTCCCAGTTTTTTCAACCATATTCTTTATTTTGAAAATGGGCAGACCAATTTCAGACTTTTCTAATATTTTTTTCAAGTTCAATGGGTTTCCAAACCTTCCAAATTCACATTGGTCAGAGAGCAGTGCTTGGGAAATGGCGAGATGTCTTGCGATGATTGAACAAGAAGATCTGAAATAAAATGTAAAGAATGCAAGTTTCATCTCCCTTTCAATTGATGAGGTTACAACTGTTGACAACACTTCTTGGGTTTGCATGCATGTATATACATTCCAGAACCACACCGAACACCTCATTTGCTATCGGTTCATAAAATGCAAGAAAAATGCAATGCTGAAAATATTTCCAAATTGGTGATATCTAATTTGAAGGACATAACAGAATGGATAATTATTCTATAGCCAAAAATCTGATTTGTGTTGGTACTGATGGTGCATCAGTGATGCAAGGTCACAAAAATGGTCTATGTGTGCATCTCTAAACATATTTTTCTCCTTACATGATTCCTATTCATTGCATGGCTCACAGGATGAATCTTGCATATAGGATAATAAACACATTCAAATGTGTTGAGAAATTTGAAGAGCTTATCCATGAAGTGCATGTTTATATGTTAAACATTCAAAAAAATTTCTAGAGTTTCAGAAGTTTTCATTTGGGGTCACAGATGGTAAGAAACTTCTTAAAGATGTTGATACTAGATGGATTTCTATGTATGAGCCTACGCACGTAGAGTTTTTGAGGAATATCCATCTTTAACTGGTTTCATGCATAAGAACCGTAGGCAAGTTAACAGGAAAAATATTTATAGACTTCAAACATTGTTAACTCTTTCATGAGATTCTTCCAATGTTGCATGAGATGAATTGCATAACAAAACTTGCACAAGAATGGTCCATATATATAACGAACTTCATTAGGTTTAGGAAAAGGGTGTGTCAGACTCTAGATATGTTATATAACTCTAATGAATGCTTAAAGGACATGTTTACATCACCACATGAAAGCTCTAACAGATTTAAAAGATCCTAACATCTACTTTAGATTCAATATATTTGGTCATCTGTGTATCTTTGTTAACAAGAAAGAGATTAAAATGCACACATTCAAAAAATGAGTGGATATTTCTGGAGTAGAGCTTGAAGAAGTGCCTATTACATGTAATTTATATGATGTTATTATATCTGAAACAAGGAATTTTTTTAGAAAATCTCACAATGCTTATCAAGTGAGATCAAAGATCGTTTCAAAAAGGAGAGCTTGAGGCCATGGGAGTTGTCAATCCTAAATTTTGGAATCTGTAGGAGGTGTTGTAGCTGATTCATTTAAAAGACACATGGGTACTATAATTAAAAATTTTGGACAATCAATTGAATGTAATGGATTTCATATTAATGGTATTCTTCAAAAGGAAACTCTTGCATTGCAATCAAATGATTTCAGATAGGTAATGAAGGAACAATTTGAATTATTGGAAGAACCAACACAGAAGGGAGTAATTTCACTTCTATGAAAAAGGTTGTATCATAGTTCCACCTGTCATGAAAACATAAGTGAGTATTTCCAATTGTATGAACTGTGTCAGATAATGATATTGGGATCAGTTGAAGACGAAAGAGTTTTTAGCGCATTAACATTTATAAAATCAAAATATCGAACAATCTTGATAAAAATCTTGAGACCTGCTTGAGAATTTACATTTCATGATATGATGTTGATACCTTTCCTTATGAATGGGTAATGGTTGTATGGAATTCTCTTGCAGAGAGGAGAGGGATCAGTAATACTAATACATGGACTGCAGATAACAATGAAACTGTGACTGAAAATCGCAGCAAAAGATTAGATAAAAGTGTTGGGCAAAAAATTTTTCAAGATAATTTTACATTTGACCTAGCTAATATTGAATAAAGAAGACTGACTATACATTTTTATTCGGAAAGAAATTTTCATATTAGGATTCTGATTATAATTATGTATATTGTTATTTTTGTTATACGCCTGTACATTTTTTAATATTATTTTCAATGTGTTTACTGTTTAGATTTTTTAAATGTGTCATAATTATTTTTCTGTTGTCTTTAAAATGAAAAAATATAATTCTATTATTGGAGAATTTTCATTTTTTTCATCTTACGCATGAATTTAATACATATAAATTTTTAGTTGCCAATATTTTTAGATAATTTTTGTTTTTGTTCTTTTGAAATATGAATGCTACTTGTAGTTCAACTTTTCGCCAACACAATATTTCAAAATGTTAATAATAAGTAGTTTACCATGTAATAAATATAAAAAATACAATAGAGAATAACAATACATTCGATCAATTTGAATCGCAAAACAATCACAATATAACAAAAGTAAAAGTAAAACGCCACAATCCACATTGATTTAAGTTTGAAACTTTCAATATTGTCATATAATTTGAAATAGTTTTATAAAAAGATTCAACAACAACAATTATAATTTCACAATGTTTTTTTGCAGATTCATCCTTGAGAAGATTCTTCTCTATGTGATTCTTTCTCTTGCACTAAAGAACTTTCTTTGACAACACCAGACTGAACCAAATCCTTTGCAACAACTTCAATATTCAAAAGAATCACTTTTTCTTGATTTTCCACTTCACCAACAAATAATAATGTTTGATCCTATTCAATTTTCTTCTTCAATAATATCTCTGGATCCATTCCATTTGCCTTTATAATTCTTCTCAAGGTATTATTCTGTTTGTTTAAGATAACAAACTTCTCTTTCAATTTAATTGCTACTTTTAAACTTTTCCTGAACTTTGTAAATGCAAATCAAGCACACTAGCCTCATTTTTCAAATTTTCATACTTTGACTGCATTTCACAAGAGAAAAATTATTAGTAAAATTTCAAAAAATGAAAATAATACTTGAAAATTTAGTAAGACTTACCAATGCCTTATCTCATTCCACATTTGCAATAACTACAAGGCCCTTATCTCTTGACCACATATTGTGGTAGGCTTGTGCTTCTACATTTAAATTATCAACTCTGTTCAACATAATATTCAACACTTCATCATCATTTATATTATAAAATGATATCGAACTGTATACAACCCGATTCTACAAACTATCAATCTTTCCTGGCTCGTTCTGTTGTGAAAAATATAATATATGTCTTTGTTTGTGATTTTTATATTGTGAATTTATTTCTTTAATCATAAATTTAGCTCTAAACTCCCACAGCTTTAATTCTTCAAAATCCTTATAAATAATATCAATATTGGCTTCCATCTTATTAGTCAAAAGAATACCAACCGAATCGAGATGGTGTTCTTGATCTTTCCTCTCTTATTGGAGTAGGCTGCCTTTCCACATGAATCATATCTTGGGGATTGAATGTTCCATGCTCCTGAAGTCTACTTTTAATCCCAAGATACTCCTCATCTAAATCAATATCGTTCAACACTGAAACACACTGCATCCACTAAGAAAATTGCCCAATGAAAACATTAGAAAATCAGAAGCAAAATTAAGGGTGCCTGCATAGCATTGGTGATGAATGAAATATTCTTGCTAGTAAATGTTGTCCTCATATTTCTTGGTGGGGGTGGAAGAGGTGGCATCTGCATTTGTAGTGGATGCGGAATTGAGGCCCTAAGACATTGAATTGTAATCTTGTAAATAATATGGCAAAATTCAAAATTCAAACATAATAAAATGAAAAATAAATAAATTCATATAAGATTATAAAAATTAATTTTTGACAGGATTGTTGTTGAGGTGCAAAAGAAGCTTGATTCTGTTGATGTGGTGGTTGTGGAGGAGTAGACTTAAAAGACTAGTAGGTGTGATCTAAAATATAATTAAGAATTAAATATCTATTAGACTGTTGAATTTTATATCATCAAATATCAACAAAAATATAAAAACAAGAGATTCAAACCTAGGGCAACAGACTGAGGTATTGAAGATATTTCTACGTCCTGCGTTTGAGGCCGATGATACGATCCTATTTTACTGGTAGTTTCTACGGAAAGCAATATAAATTGCAAGAAAATTTGAAACATATACAAGTTTTATATTATTAATTACATTTATTTTCTATTTTTTTGAAACATATATACATCATAAATTAAAATACCCATGATTAATGCCTGTGGTATTTTGGATGATTGAGTTTGAGGGTTTATGGAACTCCTCATCTTTTTAGCAGAATGTAGAGGAGTGTCCTCTATTTGCTTTGATCGTCGAAATAGTAACAAAATCTCCCGAACACAGTAGTAAATGACCTCGATAGTAGCATCCCTTCACAATGCACCACAATCGCCACCTTCTATTATAATTTAACAGTAAATTGTTAATTCATTTAAAATATTAATTTTAAAAGATAAATATTAAATATGAACTTTAATAGAGCAAGAGGGACTCGCCTCTTGCTCTTCAACTGTTAGTGTTAAATTCAAAGCTGGTAGCTTTGAATGCATTACAAGGAGGAGAGGTGCCACGTAAATTATAGAGACTCATAATATAAACCAAGAATAAAATTTGTTGAGTGATGGTAACATTATCATTCAAATGAATATTTTCCAAATCAGCTCTTATCCTGGAGGATAAGTAGCTGCACTAGTCAAATTTCTGCCCACATAAGGTATGAATGATATATGGTAAAGCCCACCAAGGAATATATGTATATCAAACTTGTAAATAATTATTACCCGGAAGAATTGCACAACGACTTGCAGAAATGGGTGATTGAAATCCTTGAGTTGAATCCCTCTTTTTGAAGGGTTTTGGGAAGCTATAATTGTCAATACAATAAGGAGAAGAATTTTGTTAGTAAATTTAAAACATAATTTTTTTAATTAAATTGAAAATAATGAAAATGTAATGTTGTAAAATAGAAAATAAACTTACAAGTAGTAGCAACTTTACAACTGCATCAATAGAAAATTAAAAATTAGACTCCAAATACTTGCATTCTTCATTTGATAAAATAACCTTCGTCATGACAGGATCCACATCTTTGTGTGGTAGTCCTGTGAGACACTCAATGTCATCAGGTGATGTTCCAAATGACTCTGTATGAGATGGGAGTGTATAATGAAATGTGAAAGTGGAAGTGTCGTAGTTGAGTAGAAGATTGTTAAGTGATCTGTGGTCTATCTGAAATTGGGGCATATACAGTAGCCTTGTGAAACTGGTTGCTTCGATCCATTGGGAAAACATACTAGGATCCTCTAGAAATTTGTACAATTGAGGAAATACTAGGCTCTTGTACAAAAACTTCTTCATATTTGTTGTTGACACAACTGGGCTCTTCAACTCTCTGGAAGTATTATTTCTTCTTGGCATTTTTTCAAACCATTATAAAATTCTTGGTTATAGCTATGCTTTGGTGTTATGGATTCTTCCTTTTTATATGTCCTTTAGCGTTCAAGTTTCGTCTTTAGGATTTTTCCTCGTATGCTCTAGCTTCTCTCTTGTGTGTAGTGAAAGTGACTCCTTTGTGTATTTATAAAAAGTAAAGGTGACCTGACAACAACCTTTATAAAAGGAACGATAACCATATCGTACCAAGCCAATAACTCAAATGCTAATCAAACACCGCGATCAATAAGATGAAAGTAATTCACAAGAATAACTTTACCAAAACCTTTGCAAACAAATGAGCAACAATATCATATATTATTATGGAACTCAATGAAATACAATGAGAACAAGCCTTACTTATATAAGGAAGGAATAACAATCTAAGAACTAGTCAAGGTCATAGATCAAGCCATAAATCAAGGAAAGAACTAGTCATCAAATAACTAGTCAAGTCCATAGATTTAGGAAAGAACTAGACATCAAAGATCTAGTCAATACCATAGATCAAAGAAGGAACTATACCTAACAACTAGATAATATATCCTAATATCTAAATAAATAAAAAGAAATATCCACACACATAAGTGGGCGAGGATAAATACAATAAAGGTAAATAAAGTACCTAGGTGAAAATGAGCTAAGGTAAATAGCTACTCTAAAACCCTCCTTTAGTGAAGCTAGGGGCCAAAATATAAGTGACATGTACTCATGTATAATATATCCATGAAGAAATCTCAAACCAAAAGAAGGAAATAATCTTGCTAGAAGGAAAGAGAAAGAAGAAGAAGAAGGAAGATGTTCTCACGAACACCCCCAAGAAAAAATTCCAAAACCCCAAGCATGCCACAAAACTAAAGGTAGCGAGGTGATGTAAAAGGCTTCATAAAGATGTCCGCAACTCTCCTGTGAGTTGGAATGTACTCCAAACAAAGAAATCCATCTTGAATGTGTTAACAAATGAAGTGGATGTGTATCTCAATATGCTTGGTCCATTGGTGCTCAATTGGGTTGCGAGAAATGTGAATTACACTTTGGTTGTCACACCAAGTATAATCTATGAATCCTGTGGGAATCCAAACTCTGTCAATAATTGTCAAAGCCAAAGAATCTACTCGACTCACTGTAGCTGCTTCCCTGTACTCTCCTCAAAGAAAGGATCCTCAAGATGAGATGAAGAAGAAGAATGAGGCATGAAAGAAGATCAAGCCATAAATTAAGGAAAAAACTAGTCATCAAAGAACTAATAAAGTCCATAAATTTAGGAAAGAACTAGACATCAAGGATCTAGTCAATACCATAAATCAAGAAAGGAACTATACCTAACAACTAGATAATATCTCCTAGTATCTAAATAAATAAAAGAAATATCCACACACATAAGTGGGTGAGGATAAATACAATAAAGGTAAATAAAGTACCTAGGTGAAAATGAGATAAGGTAAATACCTACTCTAACACTTTATACCACCGGCCATCAACATTAAATGTGCTACCGGACGAAAGCATGAAGAATTCTACCGACAGGTAGCATAGAGAATGCTACCAATAGGTAGCATGCATAATTCTACCGGCTGGTAGCATACATAATGCTACCAACCGACAACTTGTAAAATGCTACCGGCGCAAGAAGCATGTCTTTGCATGCTACTGGGACGGTGGCATTCTCGCATGCTACCGATCATTAACATTTTGTATTACTCAAACGGTAAGATAGCATTAGCCATGCTTCTTCTTTGGTAGCATGTAGAATGCTTTTGGCCGGTAGTGCACGAATTTTTCCGATTGATAGCATTTAGAATGCTACCGAGTGGTAGCGCGTAGAATGCTATCGGTCGTAGCATGTAGAATGTTACCGCTTGATAACATGGAGAATGCTACTGCACCTACAGCATGTAGAATGCTACCTACGGCAGAGCATATAAAATGCTATCGGCCAGAAATTTACTGATGCTCTCATCCCGTGTCATATATTATTTCTGCCACATCATAAGGCCAATGGATAAGGCCCAACCATTCCCACAATCATGTTAAAAATTGCTTGTCACATGAAAATACTTTTCCTGTAATTCACCATACATGCGAAAGTGGTTTTACCAATATTCACCAAATATTTTCTAAGGATTTTTTTCAGAGGGACCCTTAAAATTTTCCCTAGTGCGATTCACGTAACCGCAATGACATTTACGCAACGCCACGGTGGTTGCGTAATCGTCACTCTGAGTTGAGCGATGATTGCACAACCACTACAAGGGTTGTGTCTCGCTAAAACATGATCGGACCCTCAAAAGTAAAAACAGATAAAATAGTTTTTTTAACTAAAATGACTCAAACAAATTAAAAATCTAAACACCGCCCCACGGTCATTTTGAATATATGTATTTTAAAAACCTCCCCTCATATAGCTAGTTTCAAGAAATCATGACATTTTAGGGTAAAAATAAATAAATTCTTATAACTAACATGTTCATGGCCCTTTGTTGCTGCCACTCAAGTTATACTTTGCCATCACGATTGAGTGCTCTTCAATTCTACTTTGTAATCGCAAGTGAAACGGTCACTAGGAATCATGAGCTCCAAATTTGGGTAAGTGGGTATGCACAAATTATTTCTAAAAATAGTAAGAAATGATATATAGCTCAATATTTGAATTTCTAATGTTGATTTAAGTGGGTGTATGCGAGGTCGATGCGTTAGAGAAGGTATATTTCTCATCCCCGAGATATGGTAATTAATCTTGTCTTTTCATTTCAAGTATTTTGCTGATTTTTTTATATCTCGCACTTGATCTCCATCTCTCTTTTGCGTGGGGGAGGTTGGATCGACATGATTTCAACATAAGGATGAATGAGGTAAAATTTATAACTCTCCCATTTGGGAGTGCCATACTCAGAATATCATGTTTTACACCCATTCATGGCTAGAACACACCTTCGAGGGGGCGATATGTACACACCCAAAAAATACACAGTGTTACATTAAAGGACACAATAAGTATCTAATGATGAAAGAATTCTTTTCCCTTAGTATTTAATATGCTTTTTATAACTTTTTTTTCCATTTTTCCAAGTTTGAAGCTTTGTTGAGTCTTTGCAAGTCATCTTCTACTCTTTTTGTACTTGTCGTGACTTTAAGTCACACAACTACCATGACGATTGCACAACCATTGGTCTCGTATAAACTGGTGGTCCTGTCCATTTAATCGTGAGTTCAAACTGTGTGTTTTGGAACACAAGTTTAAAATTTGTGAGTGATTTTCTCACCCGTTTCTTGACCATTTCACCTGATTTTTGGCTTGTTGGATTTGTATTAGAGTCTTCTTCTCATTTTACTATCTTTAGAAGGTTAAACCCCCTTATCTTGATGATTTGGCATTTCTTGAATGAAACATGTGTTTAGAATTATTCTTTCCCATTTTTTTATAAAATTCCAGCTTTTCATTCAAATGTTGGGTTGGAGTTTTGAGTTTTGATTTGCAAAGTTATGCTGCCAAAATAATATTAGGGATTACACAGGAAACTAGTTCATTTCCATGTTATTTCCAGTATAACATTCTACCAATATTCTTACAACTAGTCTTCTTTATAGCCATCGTCTTGATTTTCTTACTACCAGCCAACATTGCATACCTTGGATCAATTAGAACTTATATCTAGAAAGGAAAAGGAAGCCGATGAGACATAATATAGCACCACACTTGAACACTATTACAAATCAATGATTATAGTTTGGGGATGTCTTAATTTCTTTGAAGTTTTCAATTTATTATTGTCATTAAATTAGAAGAAACACATTTGTTTTAAAGTGGTAGAATTCATTACTTCTTCATTTCCAATTTTTTCTGTGGACTGTCTACACAATTTTTCCACTGATAACTTCTTATTTGATTATCCTTGTGGATCTTCAAGGGAAGTAAGTTTGAGGAAAATTCCATGTTTGTGTTACTGATAACATAGATGTGACGTTGTAGAGTCTATTGCAGGCACATGTAACCATGGTACTTGAGCATGTAGCTCGTCTAGTAGATTCTTAGAGAATTGCGACACAAATTACTTCATTAGAGGCCCAATGGGTGAGAGCGCAAGGCCAAAGCCCGATCAGTAGGGTGAAATACCTAGCTTAGACAATGAGAGTAGCCAAGATGGCCCCATTAGCCCTAAGCATCCAAAAACCTCCACAAGGGTAAGGTTGTTGAGCCCTTTTGTAGATGAGCCAAAGCCATTTTGTATGATTTTTGTCAATGTATAAAATTTGATTTGATATATATGATGATTTTGGATGGAATTTAGATGGTATTTGGATGTTTGGGTATGTTATTTTCTTATCATTTCCCTAATATCCACATGTATGTATGTGATAATACCATGGTACTTAGAAATAATGATAACACTATAGATAGGTAAAACCATGAGAAGGGGGTCAATAAGATACCCACCTTACATGATGTGAAAAAAAAACTAAGAGGTAGAATAAGGCCAAGACATCCAATTGTAGGATGTCAGGGCACAAATGGTGATGAATATAAGCAAAGTGTGCAACCCAAGCTAGGACGTAACGAGATATTTGAGATTATGTGATAAACCCAAGGGGATTGAGAGCCCAAGCAAGGGTAGAAGGTGTTTGTGTAAAACCAAAGTGGGGGTCGAGAGACCAACTAAACGTGAGGGATCAAGCCAAAATAATTAAATAAGATGTAGTCAAGGTATTAAAGATGAATATCCATGAGGGGAAAAATATTGCAATGTGTAAGTGATGATATCATCAACTTGATTCATGATGTGGCTTTAGGCACGGGTCACAAGGTCATTGATAACATGTTGTGTAATAACGACTTTTCAATGAACTTAATAATGTGTGGAAAATAAGGTGTCATCTATCTCGACCTCCAATCGAGTGAGAACATAAAAAAAAACATCCATACTGGGACAAGGATCGTAGCGAGGTGGTGGTCCATAGGTAGGTTATTATTTAGTTGGTTGAGGGTAAGGTGGTTGGTGCTTGAGAGGAATTGCCTTCACGATTTTGATTGCAGGAGGAAGTTTCAAAAATAAGATGCTTTCTACATAGAACCCTATAGTCAACATCGGTGTACATGCAATACTTGTGATGAGAGTAAAAGAAGGGAGATGAAGCGGAAGGTTATGTATCCTTTTTGATTTGGTCCTGTTTGACCTTAGCTTTAAGCTTCTTCATGCGACACTGATAGTCTTTATAATTAGAAACATCATGCCCCGAGATATTAATGCCATATGTAATATGGCTCGGTCATAGAAGATTGAGGAGCCATAAGGGAAAGAGGTAATGGGATAGGTCTCATAGGTTGTATAGGGCTAGTGAGAGTGTCCAATAAGGAACCGATGTGATGGATGAAGATGGTGCTGTTAGATCAGTATGTTACTTACTCATTGAGGCATAATATAGAGGATCATCACTCATGAGATCACTCGCTTCGTAGTTAAAGCTGGAAAACCGATCTTCTCGTAAAGGAAAATGGGTTAGCTAAGTCTATGTTGGTATGTGAGGGTGTGACCAGGTGGAGCAATATGAGGCTTAGGCACTAATGGGGAAGAATTATCGATTGTATTTGTGGGTTCCTCTTGTACGAAGATGACGTTCACGTCATGATTTATTTTTGGTGCACAGGGTTTCTTGGTAGCACAAGACCTCCCAATCATGAATCTAGGCGTAGCCAACTAGATGGGAATCATCTTAGGCATAACCATATTTGTAATCTGATATGAAAGCATTAACCACACAAGAGTTAACTATGGTTTTGAGTTGGACCATACGCTCCCATGGGGGTTGTGGTGTTTGTGAGATAACTACACTAATCAAAGGCTCCTTCTTACGAGGCTGCAATGAAGGAGACAATTGAGATATGATGAGTTAAGGAAGATTAGAGGTATTGATTCTAAGTGTGACTTCATCGGGCTCATCATCATCTAATTCTAAGAGATTGGGAGGTGTGCACCCAACCAACTTAGGATGACCAAAATTACCGTGAAGAGTATCTATAAGGTAGTTAAAACATTCATATTGCCGAAGGGGATAAGTAATAGTTCATCATCAAGGCGGGAGTTTCTACATCAAGGGTAGGGAGTTTCTATGTCCCCTTTTTCTAAAGTGTATCATAGTTCTAAGAGTTAGTTTCCCCTTAAATCTTATAAATAGTTCCCGGTGAGTGAAAAACTTCAAACACCGACATACGCAGAAGAAACAACGACACACATACAATGAGTCCAAGGTCGCCCTGGATAATGTTATAAGGGAAAATTTAATATAATAACTTTGACACGATACAATCCTATGGGAATGGTGATGGGTAACCAAATACACCTTATTGGAGGCATCCATGTTGGTGATCATATCCTTGACAAGTGGTTCGTGTAGATTTCATGTTATTGATATAATAACCGAGAGAATTGATGAAATATAATGAGGCCACACACATGCTTGCTCCTCATCAATGAGAGAACACTTAACTAAAGTGTGACTGATTTGAATAGAAATAAAGAGTGACGGATCATTTGCATGAAGAAAGATCTCATCCGGGATCATAAAAGTGATGGGAAAACAAATGCATGAATGAGTGTCTGTGGTGAGATCAGTATGAATAGAGAGTTCCTCACATTTTCGGTAGATAATTTCTTCCAAGCCATGCAATATAATACTTTTACCTAAAGAGGGAGGAAAAGGAATGTTCATGTCCAATAATATAGTCACGAGACACTCATGATGGTGAGGCGACGTACGCATAAGTTCTAAGAAGGGAACTCGACTAGGAATTTTGACAAGTACTTCGAGAGGATCTCACCATTATGAATGAACTGTGTAGTAGGATGAGAGTGTTGAGAGTACTCATAAATAGTTCTAGAAGGAGAAAGCATAGTTAGATAGACTTCAAATTGATTTTTTCTCGGATCTTATGCCATCATCCCTATAAGTTTGATTTGTATAGGGGCCAATGGTGTCTGTAGATAGAGATGCATATCCGAAACAATCATACCTATAGGAGTATTTCCATAGGCGCGGATGGCATATGGAGGTAATTTTTCACTTTGAGGAGATTAATTTTGAGGTACATAAGGATAGATGACTCTATAAGTATGAGGTTGGAATGTTACAAGATACTTTGGTTCTACGTAAGCTATGACACATTTTACATCATTAATTCAACCCTATTTTCAAGAGAGTAATCTATGTCAACCACATTGGTTGTATCATTTTCTTGATTTTTTAGAACTTTCAATGACATCATGATTAGGCATATGATTAGAGAATATCTTTAGCTTTTCATTTGCTGGTTGACATCTTCATGCCAATCCTTCTTTTGAGTCAGTATCACAAGATTTAAATACTTCTATTAAATTATCAAGAGTGATGGTGTCATAATTAAAGTTGGGTCATAAGAAGAAGTTGATGGAAATCATTCATAGTGTGTAAAATGCTCATGTGAGTGATCCCAATTAGCGTGCCACCAAAAAACTTAATCTCATCATACCAATAAGGAACAACCTATGAAGGATCTAGGATCACGGTAAATGTTTTAGAAACCAACGCTTTGAACTATTCCTTACTTAGTTGTTAATGATAGTCGTTGGTTTTTGTTTTTGTTAGATTGTTGGTCAATATTAAAAATAATCCTATTTGAAGAAACAACGAGAGGAAGAGTATTTGAGACTCTTTCATCCGTCACATTCTTGTTTTTAGAACATTGAAGGATTTGGACTTGTTTTTTAGTTTGTGTCTTGGAAGGAGCCTTCTCAAATTCCCTCATTAGGTAGTCTTTCCTTTTGGCTTGTTTAAAGGCATCTTCCAGGGAAGTAGGAGAAAAGGAACTCACCTTGTATGAATGCGAGTCTCCAAGGCTCATAAGAAAAGGTTAAACATGCTATCATTTGGCATGTTATGCTCTACCCATGTGGATAGGGTCTTCCAATGCTTGATAAATGCTTGTGTTGATTCGTTCTCAGATTACTGATAATTGATGAAAGCATTGATGTTATTTTCAGGTAGATCATGATATTGGAATTCGTTTACTAGGGTTATCACTAGGGACTCTAACTCAACTATAGAATTAGGAGGAAAAGTATGGTACCAATCTAAATAATCTCTTGTAAGTATCTTTGTTAGGAGTTTTGTGGTAGCATATGAATTGGTCCTAATCTATTCCTTGTAAATATTTCCAAAGGCCTTGATATGAAGGGTGGGATCAATAGAACTGTCATAAGAGATAGATGGAACAATGCCACCAATATCCATACTAGCAATATAGGGTGCTAATGGATCTTGTTGGACTTCTCACAAGAATTTATTTTAAATGGGGGGTTGAGTGATGGGCACCCCATTAGGACCATTTGGTAAAGGAGGGGGCATGGTGCCCCAAGAGCCTGTTGGAGGGTAGTTGAATAACTAAGCCATGTTGGCTTGCATTTGGAGATGTTGTTCTATCGTAGCAGATTTTTGTTGGTCATTATATCAATGAGCTAGAGAATGATGTTGGTAGGGTCAGAATTAGAGGAATTTTCAAATGATCCTATTTCAGTTTCTTTCCCTTTTATACTCTATGGTTGAGTTGTTCGAGAGACAAATTCGAGAAGGTGCTTGCAAAGTGTCTTTTCTGTTTCTCCCTTGTATTGAGGAAAGTGAGATAGAAATTTCTGAATCTCGGAGGATGGTCAAAAGTATCATCATTCTATTTTTCTTCTTCCTCATCCTTAGGTGGGCCATTGCGATGGGTAGAAGGATTATTTCTAGGTGCTCCTATGATGCAACAATCCATATAAAAGGGAACTCAACCTCAAGATGATATGTTCAGAAAATTCTACACAAAAATCGGAGGAATCCTTGCCCATATACTCCATGGTGAAGTGATAATATGGCTAAGAAAAGGTCCAAAAATTAAGGCTACAAACATAATCGATCATACAAGAAAGTGTACAAAGGGTTTGATGGCGTTTGGAAGAATATTTGAGAATATAGACAAGATTGGCCATGCAAATAGGTTTATACAGGGGCCCGAAGGTGACTAGATATGAGAAAATAGAGAGAAAAATATCACCCGAAACAATGGTGTCTATGCAGATGAGTTTTTGAGGTTTTGTGGGTCTTTGGGTATTTAGATGAGGTCAAATTTGGAGATGGATGCTTTTAATGAGTTGTGATCGATTAGAAGGTTTGTAAGATTCATGTCGGGTTCACCAGAGAATGTATGTAGGCCAAAGATGTGTCTCAATATCTTGCACTCCTAATTCATCCATTCTACAAGGGTATCAAGGAAATGAATGGGAAACACACATGTATCGACATACAAGGGGTATACTTAAAGAGGCTATAGTGAGTGCTAGGGTCATATATCTAGAGGGCAATAATCCCTACACTAGTTCAACCTAGGGTTTCCAAGGCTCATGATGGGATAGAGGAAGAAAATCTACTAAGATATTAGTAGTTGTGTGTGGAGAGGTATGGATCGAAAAACATGCGTGATATAATTGAAATGAAAATGAAGATAGCTAAGGAGATGATATTTGATAAGAGTAATATACTAACTAGCATCCAATCATGTACAATACTAAGCTAACATAACACAATGAAGAAGGAAATGAACTCTTCTATGTAAAATGGAAATAAATGGTTAGAACACTCACCTTGTACATGTAGGGTGGTCATTGATGCATCTATCTCTCTGAGAAGTGGCACACCGAGAGAGATTTGCTATTAAGTCAAGAAGGAGAACATCATTTCTGTTCTAGACTCACTATAGGTGACCCAATAGTGCAAGAAACCATCCAAGAAGAATAGTATCCATTCCAATCTAAGAAATATGCAAGATGAACCAAGATCTAGGTGAGTATATGAGAAGATGGCACAAAAGAGTAGAGTTAATGGTAGTCTGAATGATTTTGGCTTCATTTTCTTCTTATGAGTGTCAAATGAGGTGAAGGTATATATAAGACTTCATTGCCAACGGTGACGACTTTGGCCATGAGGAAATATAACACTAACACCATCACCCACAGGTGATGATGTTAGCCAAAGGTGTTGAAAAGAGATAATGTGTCATGAAAAGTAAAAATAATGTATGTCATAGATCATGGATATGGATAAATAAGATGCTAAGTGATGAGATGCAAGAAATAAACTGTGAATGTGATGTGTATGATACCTAGGAGGATAAGGATAACTAGTGCAAGGAAAACTAAGGCGAAAACCAAATAACGACACTTTCTCCATGTACTGTCTCTAACCCATAATGGTTACGTGAATAACCATTGCCCATTCCTGACAAGCCCCTTAAAAACCACTCTAGAAATAGATACATCAATGACCCTTATCTGCATAAAGGAAATTCGTAATAACATGTATGAAAGATGAAAAGTGAAAAATTAGGTGTATATAGACTCATCATTCACTATTTTTGTTTCCCTTTAACTACCTTCTAGAGATGACAAATTAACCTTCAAGATATATCAATACATGCATTCTCTATATGAGAAGATAAATGTTGCTCACTTATATCTATCTCTAACTACTTGGTGTGATTCCTTTTCCTCCACATTTTATTGCCTTCACCCTTATTACCTTGTTACTTCCTACCAAATGTATTCTTATAATTGGTACCTCTGCTCTAGATTTATCCTCTGCAATGAGGGTTGAACCTCTTTTCTCGACTTCTCAACTTAGACAGAATGTCTTCCCACTTATACCATGCTCTATTTTCTACCTTTTGCATAGGAATTTTCATTTACCAATAGAAACTCCTTGAAGCTTCTTATCATGAATTCAATATGATTCCAAAACCTTTACACATCCTACAACATATGTATTTGTATCCGAATATTTCAAACCAAAATACTCTATTCTTCATTGGTTTCTTCAATTGTTACTCTTGGGGTTTTGCATGAGAATGTTTTTAGTTCCAACACTTATAATTACACCTTAAAAACACTTGCACAAAAATACCCCACCTTAAAAATATCCTCACACTATTCTCAATGCATGAAATTATTATTTTCTTATGGTTTCTTTCTTGATGGATGACAACATAGCCAAATGGGAAAAGTTTTCGAGTTTTGATGATAACATCTAAACACAACCAATCACTTCCAAATTTTACCAGTAGTTTTTAAAATCTATGCATGACTCAAACACAAAATTTTAATCCTTTTCTACTAGTGAGCACCATTTTTATGGCTTATTTAGTGTTATAGTCTTATTCTAGGGTTTCTGGAAGCCCTAGAGGAAAAACTGATGATAACTCGGGTAAATAAAAAAATCAAGACCTAATTTCACTTTCTATCACTCTATAAAATCATCTTCTACAATTTTATTTTTGGATCCACTAGGTGATCATGAATGGATTGTTCCCAACAATAAGCTTTGTATTAAAATATTGTTTTAAACTCTATTTTTAGTGTGCTTACTTGGGGCAATTTCATGTAGAATCTTTGTTTACCGACTCTTAAATATTGTTCTTCATTCTATAAACCCTTTAAAATATTTCATCCATCATATTGTACTATCTCTATAAGTCTTCCTTCATTAGATAAACTCATAGATTCATTAATTCTCAAAATAGCTCATGGACTCGTTAATGACAAGGTTCATGACTATGTTTTATAAATGATTACCCTCTAAAATTTAAATTCACTCTTAAAAATTTGTCAATGTATGCTATTCCACTAGAGTTAAGTGCTCTCAAAATCCCATACCATTTTTCCTAGAGAAATGAAAGTTACTCACTTTTTATCTTCTCAAATCCTAGTTAGGGTTACACAAACCCGACAACACTCCTTTTTTAGCTTTATTAGGGCTCAAAACTATTATGCAAAACCTTATACACATTCTCAAAATTCCTTCAAGGAAGAATTACCCTACAAATTTGTAAAAACCTTCCAAATACCATTGTACCATTCATGACAAGATTGTGTTTTACGAGATACTAGGTTTTAGACATTTCTATCAATAAGGAATGTTGTGTAATATTCCTAATCATGAAATTGCACATATTTCCAATCATAAATTCAATATGAAATCTAGATAATAATGTTAGATATGAATAATCATCAATCTTACAAGAAACAATGCTCTAAACACTTACAAGATTCACTACTCTATGTTTTCATTTGTTCTAGATCATAAATATATTTCATTCTCATTAAAAACTATTTAGTATTAGCCTAAGCATATAACCATCACAATACTTTATGAATAACATGCAATAGCCTCCTTATTAATGAAACTTGTAAATTGTATTCATATTTATAGTGCTTGTCTTCAAGAATTCCTACAAATGAATATCTCCATAAGATATAGTCCGGGCTCATGATTTATCACATTTTTATTCTTAATGTCCCAAAGGTCTTGATATTATTTGGAGGCATGTGTGAGAATTTCACAAAGGAATGTGTAGGCTATAGATAGGGGAACATGCAAGAGGTAATGACTTAAGGAAAAGAGAAAGGAAGTATGCGTGCAGAAGGACACTAGAGGCATGCAAGAGAAATAAGAAAGAAGGTCATGCGGTACAGATAAGATCAAGGAAAGGACATGCAGAGTAACAAAAGATAAGGATAAACATGAGTTCGAAAGTGGACTTAAACTTCAGTTCTTGACATTTGCATGAAGTTAACAAAGGGATTGGATAAGGCCAAGAATAAGCAATGTCTTATGTGGAGGATCAACATGCAACGTGGGTTTAGGGCGGCGAAAGGATAATTTTGGCTACTAATTGAATGTATCAGTTAACTGGAGTTGTAAACTCAAGGGCTATTATTAGCTCTTGTAAGACTAGTGAAGGAAAAGTTCCCACTAGTATAAATACCTATGAAGGGGTCTAGTATAGGTGTGTATAAGGTGTATAGGTATGTATGTGTGTATACAATTATTCGCATAGAGAGCTAGAAGATTAAGCTATGAATGAATTGTAATTAGAATTTTGGCTACTTGATGGCTAGAAATTGTAATTATACAATAATTAATGTATGAAAATTATGTTTGGTTATGCTATATTGTTAATACATTAGGAATACAAGTCTAATTGCTAAATTAACAACTCGCTCAATTCACTTCACTCTTGCTAAACTATGATGGGACCTGGAAACTCCTCGCACTTTGGGTGAGTGTGCCTTATTTTTCCTAAGTGTGATATGCTAGCACAATGGTGGGGAAAAATTGTGTGCGATCGACCCATTAATGATGTGTGCATAAGGTAAGAAGACAACTAGATTCTAACATTTTTGTTCTATTGTCGGGACCTTCATTAAAATGCAAGGATGAAGTGGAAAGAAGATGCCTCATTTAATGCATGAGAACATTAAATCTTGGCTACACACTATTGAGGATTCTTTCACAAAACATAATTGAAGTTTTATGGGTTACTCTCTAAGAAAATGGGTTGAGGATAATCTCTATGATGCACTATATGAAACATTCTTCTATGAGTTTCCGGTACACCTACATGCATGGTTAATTGCTTATTGTTTGGGAAAAAGAAGGAATTTTGGTCGGAAGCATCCTTGGACCTCTCGAACGTATGAAAAATATAGCACAATGCGACATGACCTAGACACATGTGGTAGACTACTAGTGTAAGGGTATGCTTCGAGCTATATCCTCAATATCTAGTTTCAACCTTTTCATGTGCGAATACGAAGCATAATATAAATTATTTAGGGAACCACATGGATTGTACTTACAACATATACCATTGGATATTGTATGCATGATAAAAAAGCTAAGATAATTACCGAACCTAACACCAAGTAGATTCACTAACTAAGCTAGTTTGACATAAACATCAAGATAAATCCATTTAAAGGAAAGCTTAAACTAATGCATTAAATATTAAAAAACATGAAATGCAAACCATCCTTTGATTGTTTATATGGGATTTGGATTATAGATACTTCCTTTAGCGATCCATATGTACCCACGTACAATCAAAGGATTTCTCCAAGGAAGAGGAAGAGATCTCACCATATGGCTTAGTTTCCATTTTTAGTTTTTTTCTTACTAGCCTTAGCCAAGTAAAAGATATAAATGGTTTCTTGATCAATTAGCCTTCCAAGATTGAAATGATCTTATCATATGCAAATGTATTACAAGGCCATAGTGTAAAAGGTGTAAAGATTAATTTGAATATCCAACTCATGGGAGTTAGGGCGTGATTTGAATTAATCAATGAGAATTGATTAATAGACCAACTTAGGATCAGAAAAGGCCAATTGGAGGGAAATTAGTAGAATTTGAATGATTACCAAGGGGATTTATCCAATGAGAGGGAAAATTAAAGTTTGAAAGGTTAATTAATTAATATTGATTAATTAATTAAAATAGGATTATAACTAACAAGGTAATGTTTATTTGAATCCGAATGAGGGATGTGACAAGTTAATTAAAGAAGTGTCGTTAATTGAACAAGATGGAGGGGAATACTAACTAATTAGTGAAAAAGATTATAATTATAAAAAATTATAGAAAAGAGGATAACAAGTGTAATTTTACTTGTTAAAACTATGTAGCTAGATTTAGGTGTCTACATTTACCCCTATTTGATGTGGTGTAAAGCAAATAATGCCACTTCAAAGATAATATACAATTATAGACAATTAAAATTTGTAAGAGTAGAAGAAAAATTAGTACAATGGAGGATGCCCTCTCAAGTGTCAATGGGATGATAACATAGGTCGATTGATGCTCGAAAAGAAGAGATAAGATCACAATAAAAGAAAAAGACACTAGGACGATAGGTATTTGAACTAAGCTAGGTTGTCCATTGTTTAAATTGATTGATTAAAAATAGATCCCGGGCCTTTCATGCGGAAGAAACAAGGGAGGGTGGAGGGGGAGAAAATGATAGGTAGAAAGTGAATTAGAATGGAAGATAAGATATATGGGGAATGGGAAGATCGCGACGTAGCTGACGTACCATCTGGCTCGAAAGTAGATTTTATTTGATATAAGCACAAAAAAAGGGTAAAATGACATGAAAAGCCATAATATTGATTTTTGTTCTATGCTAAAGAACTGAATCAAAGAAATATACACAAGTAATGCAATATGAGAAAGTAAACAAGCAGGAAAGAAAATAAACAAGCACAAACAAACAACATTCAAGAGATTTATACCAATGTTTTTGTTATCTAGTGTCGGTTCCCAAATGTTTGAGTTATACGACAAGGGTTGAAATGATGCCCCAAGAAAGGATAAATGCAAAGGAATAGATGGAGGACATAGAAGTCCCATAAAAAGTAACGTGTACTATGAAACTTCCCCAAGCAACGATATTTATAAGGGAAGATAGATATATAAAGCAAACAAACTTTGTCAATGAAGGAAGATCACAAGATGTTCCACATATCACATGCTAGAACAAGAAAGCATTGAAGTAGGATGTTTTGTAGGATACTTTTTTGATTTTTAGTGTTTTTGTTTTTTTCACATGTTTTTGGATTTTTGGATTTTGAATGTTTAGGATTTTCAAGGGTTTTGTAAATGTTTTTGGATTTTTAAAGGTTTTCCAAAACTATGTACAAGAAGAACCAAGTGTTAAGATTCCCCTAACGAGAGTTGAGAATACACTTGAGGGTGAATCTCCCGTGCATATATACAAGAAGAGGATCTATCAAATCAAGGCTAAGATGGATAGGCTCAACAATAAAACACACAAACGATAATGGAGAAGCTAGGAAGAAGTGACCATGCCTTAAAGATGAGGTCTTCGTGAACAAAAAAACCCTCCTATGGCACCGAAACTAGTTTTTAGAAAAGGAGCTATCCAAAGTGCCACAATTGTGTGGTTTTTACATTTGAACGAATTGATTTCTGATTACTCTTTTTGATGTTTTGATTTTTTAATTTTTGACTTTTTGGAAGGTCTTCATGCTTAAGCATAGAAGTGCTTAAGATGCATGGAATTCATGGGCTCTCGAAGCTCATCACCATCAGGATAAGCAAGTTTATAAGCACTTGAATGTAATTTAGCCATTGCAATATATGGCCCCAACTAGTTAGGCTCAAACTTACCTTTATTTTCACGTTCCTTGGTGGTATTGAACTGATTATCCTTAAGGACAAGGTCTCCCACATCAAATTCATGAGGGATGATGTGCTTGTTGTAGCTCTTGCGAACTCAATTTTGATACACTTTGAGATGATCCAAAGCATAGAGGCGTATTTTATCAAGCAGTTTAAGCTCTGCTAGCCTATCCACTCTATAATCCTCATTGGTATCCAGATAGTCTCACAAGGATATTCATAAAGAGGGAAGCTTAATCTCTAAGGGAATAATGGCTTCAATGCTAAATACAAGGAATACGAGGTCATGCACTGTGTGGGTGTGTGGATAGAAGTTATGTAAGCCCAAAGAGTAGGATGGATTTGAAGGTGTCAATTACGAATGATTTTACCAACCATTTTCTCCATGATCCAAACAAGAGTTTTATTGGAGGCCTCAACTTTCCCATTACCTTGAGGGTAATAAGGGGTAGACCAATTTTGGAAAATTTTAAAGTGTTGACACAATGCCTTCACTTGTTTGTTCTTGAATGATTTTCCATTGTGTGATATAATGGCAAAAGGGATGCGTAATGCAAGATGATGTGATTCATGATGCACTTGGATATCTAAACACCAAGTGTGAGAGGAAAAACTCCAACCATTTGGTAAAGTATTTAATGACAAAGTGATAATGTGCTTATGGCCATTAAAATAAGTTGGTGTGAGCTTCCCTATGAGATCAAGTCCCCATTTTGAAAATGGCTATGGTGTAATGATAGGTTACAAAGATTGTGATGGAGCATGTATTAGATTACCATGATTTTGACATAGTAGACATTTCTTTACATACTAAAAACAATTTGTCTCCGCATAGTTGGCCACAATTATCCTACACATAAAAGATTCTTTGTGAGGAAAATGTCGCTAGTCCGAGCACCATAGATGCCTTCGTGAACCTCTTTAATTTATTGGACAACTTCCTTAGAATTAAGAGAATGTAATAGAGTCCCATCATAGCTTTGACAATAGAAAGTGCCCCAAGTAGGGTATAACACACTATTCATTTGACAAGGGTTCGTTTTTAGGAGTGGGAGATGTCGGGAGGGAAGGTACCATCTTATAAGTAATGAAAAATGTCAATATACTAGGGGAACATGGAGAAAAAACTACACATACCAAACATGATTATGGCATGTCATAGGCCGGTACCATTAGATGATCAATAAAGAACTGAAAGTCCCTAGTATCCGAGAGATAATCGTAGCAAGGATCCAATGGTATCTATAACATCCACTGAATGGTTCTATTCTCTTGGGACCTGTTGAAATGTGATTTGAACCAAGTATTCCTTTAGGGTGTCCACCAATCACTTATATGGGAAGAGATTCTAATATTTGACCTTATACTCATCATTAACCTATTTGATGATCGGGTTGGGCTTTGCCTAATCTTGACTTGTCCGATATTCCATTTTATAGCAAATTTTAGTCCCACAATGAGAGATTCATACTCAGAAATATTGTTGGTACATGGGAAGTCATTTCTTAAAGCTTGCAAAATAAGATCACATGTGGGAGAGATAAGAACAAATAATTCCCCCGAGCCATTAAATGTGAATAACCCATCAAAGTATATCTGCTAGGTGGAATATATTCAATATATAAAACAAAAGTGTCTTTCGATCTAAACTTAGTGGTTATGCTCCCGGTAGAGGAGCTTCAACTAGTTGATCAACACACACTTGTCCTTTGACTACTTTCTGGTTGACATACTCAATATCGATTTGCTAAACATGATGATCAAATCAGCCATCCTACCAAGAAGCGCATGTTTAGATAAAATATATTTGAGTGGGTCAAATTTAGATATTAGATTGGTTCTATTATTCAAAAGGTAATGGAAGATTTTTTTATAGGTGAAAACAACAACCAAGCATGCTTTTTCAATTTGTGGGTAATTGAGCTCATAGGAGATCAATGTGCAACTAAGGTAATATATGAATATTTCTTTGTGATTTAAATCATATTGAGCTAAGAGCGCACTAATAGAAAATTGAGTAGTTGAAATATAGAGCAGGAGGGGTTCACCTAGGGTAGGTGGTACAAGAATAGGCAAGTTATCCAAATACTCCTTGAGTAAGGAAAATGTTTTTGGAAATCAAGACCACAAAGTGAAAATTATCTTTCTTAAGTAGATGCATGAAGAAATGACATTTATCTCGCACCTAAGAGATGAATATGTGAATGGCTTGGATTTTCCCCATCAAACTACACAACCGCTTGAGGTTCTTGAGAGGAGTCATTTTTTTAATAGTAGTGACCTTTGATTGGTCCACTTTAATTACCCTTCTAGAAATTATGAAGCCCAATAAATAACCTGAAATCACATCAAAGAAACATTTCTTTGGATTAAGCTTGACCTTATAATCCCTTAATTGTTTAAAGATACGATGTAGGATTGCTGGATGTTTTACTCTAGTTCATAGATTTTATGAGGATATCATCAACATAATCCTTCATAATATCATGTAACATGTCATGAAATATGACATTCATTTCTCATTGATATGTTACACCTTAATTCTTGAGGCCAAAAGCATGACTTGATAACAAAATGCACCCCAAGGGGTAGTGAAAGTAGTTTTGTGTTAGTCCTATTCCACAATTTTTATTTGATTGTAGCTAGAGAATCCATCCATGAGGGATAACATTTCATGACCAGCAGTTGAATTGATGATCACGTCGATTTTTGGAAGAGGAAAACCATCTTTAGGACATGCCTTGTTGATGTCCCTAAATTTTTGCAAATCTTGATGCCTACTGGCTTCCTGTAAACACTAAATCATGCACTTTGGGTAATTATTTAGTCTCGATTTCATACTACTATTCATATGGTTCTTTAGTGAAAAGAGTACTAATTAACCCATGTATTTGGTAATTTTTCTTTGCTTGTAGTTGCTACTTTCAATATTTCACCCGTACTTTTCTAGTCCGTATTTTCATTTTGGGTCTTTCCTATTTATGGTGGGAACCCTGTGCGCCTTGATCCCCTCTAGGTGCACTGATCCTCTTTGCACTTTCTTCTCTTTTTTTTGGGCACTTTCTAACCATTTGAGCTTTCTATATTTTTGGTGGTTGGCCTTTTCAGGGTTAATTACAAAATTAGAACAAGAGAACCATATAAATATAAAGTTATGAGACCATAATGAGGGACCAAACACTAAGCACTAGTATCACCACCTAAGGTTGCATCCATCAAAGGATTTTATTGCTCCATTTACATCCATCTAGCTCCATCACAAGGGAAAAAGGTTGGTTCATTTGCATCACACTTCATAGGAGGGGAGTTTATTCTATTCCATACACCATTTACTTACATTCTACATCTAGTTATTTCTCGCTACTCACAAAGTGCAACTGCACACGAGCACCTGGAACGATTTCCGTGCACATAAATACCTAGAAATACATTGGGTCTAAGATGTAGTACAATGCTCAGTTAGTAAGTCCACCATTGTGGCCACTAAGGACAAGTATGACCCCTTCACATACATATTTAATTTCTTAGGGATTTAATGCTTTTCTTGGGGTTTTGAAGGTAATTTTTCTATTGCAGGTTTTCCAAGACTTTGGTGATCACACAGGGAAATTCACGTGATAAGGATCAAACATATGAAAAACTTAGTGACACCTCGCAGGAGGTTCCCTCGTCATTTATGCATACTAGGCGTCCAAATCTTGGACCAGGGGGCACCCTAGGTGCCCCCATCCCTCTCCAGCACCCCACCTACTCGTAAAACTCATATATGTATTTTCCCGAGTCCTTGCTGACGATTTTCTCCTCCCGTCTGACAGCTCCACCGTGACACAATCTCATCACATATTTGAATCAGCTAAGGCCTTTCTAAACCTCTTTGTACATTAGAGTTTCATATTTCATTTCTTAGATTGCTTAGGTCCATTTACTACATTTTATTTCATGTATTTATTGCTTTCCATAACACTTAGATTAGACTAAAATTTTCCATTTTAGTTTAATCATTTTGGTGAACCCATACTTGATCTTCACGATTTTAGGATCCTCATTCTTTGCTTTTCATCCTAGAGTCCAGGTCATCACAAGTATCTCAACTAATGATTCTTTGCTTGCCAATCTTGATTTAAGGGCTATAGTCCAAAATATTCTTGCTACTACTTGCATTTGTGTTGATATGCATCCTGAATTGATATACCAAACATTTGTAGATGCATTTTCTCAACACATAGCATTCAAATCTAATCCTCCTGCTGATCTTAACACTTTTGACAATGACCCACCTTTGCATATCATGTGTCACATTTACAATGTGGGTATTAAGCACACTTTAATTGACAATGGATTTGAACTCAACTTATGTCCCATGTCATTCATTGAGAAGCTAGGTATTTCCACTCGTGATGTTAATCCATCTTGTCTTTCACTACGTGCATATGATGGTTCTATTCATCCATGTGTTGGTCACATTACATTACCTATCATTGTAGGGCCAAAAACTATTAACATTGTGTTCTTTGTCATTAAATTTTTAATATCTTATAACTTTTTGTTGGGGTAGGCCATGGCTTCATGCCATGAAAGCTATTGCTTCTACTGTACATCATTGTGTCGAATTCATCTATGAGGGTATCAAATATACTTGTCTTTTGTGACCGTGACCTATTCCAATATTGTGACCAATATCCTAATACTACTCTTCCTACTCCACACATTGATATAATAGACGATCTTCAACCTATGGACGAACCACCTCATTTTCCACCACTTGAAGGTGCTATTTGTGTGATAGATGTTGTTTCTTCTAATCCGTTGCCTCCATCCGCTACTACTAATGTTATGATTCTCTATCGTGGTCCTGTCTAATATTTGAATATTGCTCTATCTCCTACACCTTCACATGCACCACCTCCATCAGCATGCCCGCCATTCACATGTACACTTTTCATGAATGATTCATATTGGGAACATATTCCATTTGATCCTACTTGTGATGACACTGTATGTACCCATGAGGGCTTGAATCAACTAGGATTTTATTTTGAGGACCTCTACCCTCCACCACATTATCCTCATCTTTATCATGGTTTTGTTTGCATCACTTCTTCTTATGGCCTATGTGTATTTCATCTCGATGTCTTCCTTGTACGTGATCCTTGATATGCATAGCTTACATTAGAACACTCATGGTTTGATTATATTGGGGGAACTTTAGATCCTGATCGTACAAACATATCATTCCCCATGCCTTTCGGTCATCTTCATTTGTAATAGTTCCTTTCTTGGTTATACACAGAATCTCACTCGTTGGTATGCACATGTTTTTACACTTCCTCCATTCATTGACGAGGAGTATGCTATGGGCATGTACAAATTAAGTCTTGATGGATCCTTACACAATCAACCTCAAACCATTTCTTACCAGTGTCTCGATGCATATCCATTTGACTTTGACGCTTACACCGACGACCTCTTAGATGACATTACATGATTGAATTCTTCATCTTCCACACTTGGGGAATTACATAGCAATAACACATCTCCCATATTTACATTCGCATACCTCAAACTCTTAGCACATGCATCATCATTTATACTTTAGCATCATTATTACCCGATGACACACTCTTGCACTTTGGTTCACACTTGACCGTGAGGGCATACTATGCACATGAACCCCACACAATACACAATAGACATTACACATTGCGCATCTTCACACATCTTACAGTACATGCATATTGCATAATATATATTCAAGTTACTCTACATAATTCATGTTTTGACCTTTTGGAATCTACATATCATAAATATTCTACTATTAGTCAATCATTGTACCTATATCATCAACGAGTCTTACATTACATACCACTCATCCTAACCACTACATAGTGCACATTTCACACTCTTATACTATCTACACATCTTGCATTGCATACTATACATTGTGTATTACACATTTTACACATCACATGGTCATCTCTCATCATCACCCATACTATATCTTCTTCTAGGTGTTGCACTCACTACCCTATGATGCACTCTAGTCTCATGGTCCATATTGGACTGTTGAGGGTATATATCACAAATGAAATTCATCACATTCACACATTCATCATTCAATATCTTATCATGTGACATTCCTAGGTTAGTGACATATGCTATAGGCTATATCGTCACCTATCCCATCATCTTGTAGTGGTATATGCCATAGGCTACATCTCCACCTCTTTTGATCATCTCATCATGATATACACTTTAGGAGAAATCATCATGCGTCTTAACCTTTAAGTCGAATATCATCACCACACATACACATTCACCACAACATGCTACACACAACATATAGCTCGACCATTTCCCGATGAGGCACTCTCGTTTACAGTTCATTCTTGACTACCGAGGGGTATAAACAAATGAATATCACTACATACACTTCCATTAACTTGGGGACATGTGGATCCTACCATGCATCTTGCATTCCATTCCATCCATCCACAACATATTGCATATCTTGGTCACATTTACTTTTGCTTACATTTGATTATACATGTTAGTATTTTTACTCACACTAGATAGAATTCTTATACATCATTCTCTTTAACATACACACATGCGCGTTCATGATTTCTTATAGTTTTTATCACATATACAAGGATTATGTATGCATCATGGATGCTTCACACACCATTCCTATAGTAGTTCCTGTGGGCATCCACTTATGTACACTACAAGGGTTATTATTTCATTTTGTATTTAGAATTTTTCTTTATTGCTTATACACACTTTTGACATAACGTTATCTTTCTAACATGTTAATGGGTGCTTCATGTGTAGTATTTTTTTACAAGATTACTTGCTACCATGGCTATCTGTTTGTTTGTACTTGTTTGTCATTTTTTTCTATTATATGTGGGCCTTGCCCCTTTTTTGTGTGCAAACTTATTTGTTTGTATGCAGCCACTATGGCCTTGAGTGTTTGGAGACATCGTGAGTGGTGTCCCATGTTTGCAACCTGATTTTCATGGTCTATGATTGGATTCTTACGCATTTACTTGCATCCTAGCTTACACATGTCTTTTTAGCTTACAATTGTCTTTTATATGCATGCTTGATCATACTAACACTTGTTTTCCTAGCCACTTGTTTATATGTGCCTTGGTTTCTACCAAGCATCCCCTCCCCCCATGCAGGTTAAAATTTCCATGGTCGGTCCTCTTTTGGGCCACATTCTCCTATCTGCGATGTGGCATGATCCTCCAAAAGGGGGTCATCATTTGGGTTTACAAACACTACACAACACAGTACTCAATACAATTCAGTTTTTTAGTTTCCATCCATGACACAATGGGTTATACAATGAGTGGGTTCAGACCAGTCTATAGAACTCCATACATAATGGATTTTACAGACAAGTTGTCCTTAACATTATGGGGAGCAATTATAGGTTGGAGGATACAAAGAATTTTCTTCCTACACTTCTTCAACCAATGACGTCGATCACAAAAAAAAACCGGACAATACATATATCTCTTCACACTCTCGGAAGTAGTTATAGGTTGGAGAATAACACACCTTTCTCCCTACACTTCTTTGGCCAAAGGGCATGAGATCACCCAAAAAACTTGCACTTCATTAACATTTACAGGATCCTTTCTACACCCTTTTTCTCATCATGGATCAGGTGCACATGTTCCTTTTTCATTTTCATACTTTCATTACATATTTTTTACATATATACATGTGTCTTTTCACATGGTTTTACACATATACATGCGTATTTGACTACTTGATTGTATTATCTTTTCAGGTCCATCCTTATGGGAAGAAAGAAATCCTCATCAATAACAATGTCATTTGACATTACACACATCATACTAACATGCAAGTACATCACATACATTGGCATCTACACACGCGCTTCCACCCTAGGTTCACTCTCATTACTTTTTACACATTTTCATCTTTAGTCTCCATGTTCCACCTTTCTTTTATCACTCCACACTTTGTCTAGTCCCTCGACATGCTTTCTAAATAAATCTACATGGATATCAGGTACACATCTCTATCTACTTTATGTTACTGAGCATTTTGATCACCAACATAAAGTGGGAGCAAATATAAACACTAAATCACGCACTTTGGGTAATTATTTAGTCTTGGTTTCATACTACTATTCATATGGTTCTTGAGTGAAAAGAGTACTAATTAACCCATGTATTTAGCCTTTTTACTTTGCTTGCTATTGTTACTTTCGATCTTTCACCCGTACTTTCCCATCTTGTATTGTCATTCTTCATCTTTCCTATTTCTAACTAGGGATCCCTACCAGACTGGGGCATCCCAAGTGCCCTAATCCTCTCTCGGGTTCCCTATTCCTTTACACTTTCCTCTCACTTTTTGGGCACTTTTTATCCATTTGAGCTTTCTATATTTTTGTGTTCGACCTTTTCGAGGTTAATTACAAAATTAGAACAAGAGAACCATATAAATATAAAGTTATGAGACCATAATGAGGGACCAAACACTAAGCACTAATATCACCACCTAAGGTTGCATCCATTAAAGGATTCTATTGCTCCATTTACATCCATCTAGCTCCATCACAAGGGACAAAGGCTGATTCATCTACATCACACTTCATAGGAGGGGAGTTTATTCTATTCCATACACCAATTACTTACATTCTACATATAGTTATTGCTCGCCACTCACAAATTACGGCTAACACAAGAGCACTTAAAGCACAATTTACGCACACACACACCTAGAACTACATTGGATCTGAGATGTAGTGCAGTGCTCAGTTAGTAAGTCCACCATTGTGGCCATTGAGGAAATTCCAACCCCTTCATATGCATCTTTCTTTTTTAGGGTTTTGATGCTTTAATTGTGGTATTTCATGTAATTCTTGTATTGCGGGTTTTCCAATACTTCAGCAATTACATTAAAGTGACATTCACATGACAAAGAGAAAACACATGTGAACACTCAAAGATACCTTGGAGGAGGTTCTCTGGTCATTTCTATAGATCAGGGTGCTCGGATCTTGACCAGGGCACCCGTGTCCCCATCACTCTCCAGGCGCCCCGGTCTACCTACTCGCATAACTTGGATATGTATTTTCTTGCATCCTTGCATGGCGGTTTCCTCATTTTGTTCAGTTTGTCTCCACCGCAACACAAGACTATGATATCTCGTGAATTAGCTAAGGAATTTCTAACCCTCTTTACAAATTAGGGTTTCATATTTCATTTCTTAGATTGCTTGGGTCTATTTACTACATTTTATTTCATTTCTTTACTACTTTCCATAACACTTTGATTAGACTACAATTTTACATTTTAGTTTAATCACTTCCTACAAACATGGACTATGTTGGAGACCCACTCTGAATAGTCAATAGGTTTGATAAAACCAAAATAAACAATTTCTCTAGCTCCTCTTTGACCAAAAAAGCAATGTGTGGATGCATCTTTCTTAATTTTTGTTTGATAGGCTTTGCAAAGTCATGCAAAACTAGATTATGCACTACTAAAGAAGGATCCAAGCCTGACATGTCTGCATAAGACTAAGAAAATATGTCCACAAATTCTCTAAGGAGTGTAGTAAAGGTTTTCTGCTCCTGTGCTGAAAGAGAAGCCCCAAGTTTGACAATTTTAGGATCTTCTTCTATGCCAAGGTTGACATCAATAGTCTCCTCAACTAATAGATTAGAACCATCTTCCATACGTGTAGGATTAGGAGGGAGATTAATCTCTCCATCTAATGGTACCTTTAAGATATTCTCACCAACATGACATTCCTCAAGATTATCCATTCTAGATTTTGCATATTGCTTATCCACAAGTGCCTCAAATAGGTTTTCACTATAGGATTTGGATTTATTATTCTTTGGCTTTCTTGAAGGTATTTGGACCTCCTTTTCCCTTTGTTGACCACAAAACTCAGCCTCTTCTCTAAAGTAGGCATAGGTATCAAGGTCAATAGAGAATCCTTTCTTATGATCTCTGATAGGAATATCATCACGAATCCCCATGAATTCTCCAATAGCTTCCTCATTCTGAAAAATATCAATTGGTATGTGTCATTGTTGGTCCCAATTAATGAGGGATGGATGTATAAGGTTTATTTCAGGGATAGAGGGGGATAATCTCAAAATATCTATTTCATTAAACAAGCTCGTGGAAGTAAGGTCTTCGTAAAGTCTACAAAAGGGAATTTTTTTCGCTATCATAACAAGAAGAACTATCTTCATGTTTAGAAGAGGTGGCATTGACTTCTATAGGAGGGGAACCATAGGGCCAAATACTAATTCCATACCTTTCCATCTTCTTGTGTTTTGGAAGAGGTTCCCGTAGGACTTATTCATCGATGCCACATCCATATCCTTGGTATCCCATGACATACATCATCTTGTTAGGGATGACATATTCGAGGATTGATAGCAGGAGGCCATCTTTTCATCAAGATATTGGGATGTGTAAGTACTTCCCAACCTTTCATCAGCTAAGAAACCACCATTAGTAAATCTATCAAGAGTGTCGGGTGCTTGAGCTCTTTGAGGTCGGAAGTTAGGCCTACCACGTGTTTGAGGAGACAACAAGATCGACACAAGAAGGTCCTATTGAAGGTCATATTATCTCAGAATCGGTTTGAAGGAGTTTCATTTCCCATGTAGAAAATGGGGATATAGAGGTGGAAGTACCACCTTCATGTGGTTGAAGTGTATCTGGATCTATACGAGAAGCAAGGGATTCTGATTTCAAGTCAACAACCAACTCAGTGGAAGGAAATTCATAAGAAGCTTGATAATAACCAACTAATGCTTTGTAATGGGTAAAGGGTTGTGGGTCACCAAAAATGGCAAGTTCCTATCATTGGTAATGGAGCTTGATAAACTGATTAAAAGTGGAGGGAATAACCTACATGACATGGATCCATGGACGATCTAGAGAATGTTATAGGGAAGGTCCAAGTCAATGACATGAAATATTGTGTCCTGCATGATAGGCCCAACTTCTATTGGTAGAGTAATGGTTCTAGATGACTATCACTCTACATTGTCATATGCTTTGCTAATGATCACATTAGGATCTATTTCATTAGTATTGTGTCCCAATTTTTTCACAAGTTTTACCATGTAGATGTTAAAACAATATCCATTGTTCATAAGCACTCTTTTGATCACTATGTGAGTAAGGATTTCTATATATAAGGGAAAGCTATGTGTTTTATTATCCGATGGAATCTCGTTTTGGATAAAAATTATTTGTTTATATGGAGTGATTTGTGCAACCAAATATTGGAAGCATGAAGCGTCAATGTCGAAGGAACTCTTGACATTGAAAGAGCCTTATAGAGGATATTATTATGAATAATAGATATATTAAGAAGATCCAAGATAGAGATATTGACAGTTTTTGTAATGACCATTTGAAGGAGTAGATAGAGGGTGTCTTGGGAAAATACGAAAAGTGTGTCATGGTGTAATGGAACACTCTTGAGATTTGATTCTAATGGTATGGATGTGGGTGTTGATGGGATGGACATAGCTAATAAGAGAGTCAAAGGGATTTGAGGTTTGGCCAACAACATGGTTGGTGCTCTTTCCTTGATCTAACTTCTTTTCCACATGTTTATGTTTGGGGAATGGTTCCTTGTAAATTCCCAATTGATTGTTAGATGTTTTGGAGGGTTCTTGTGCATCAATTTCAATGTCTCCTCGATCTAGGAGATCTTGAATGAATTTATTAAGCTTCATACATCTATCCATATCATGACCTTTAACGTGATGGTATGCACAATATTCATGGTATTTATACCATGATGGCTTAGGTGCATCGTCAATGAAAGGTGTAGTGGTGGGGAATGCGACCATGTTGGCCGAATCTAGTTACTTTAGGATAGATGATAATGACTTCGTGAGTGGAGTGTATTCTCTATGTTTTACTATAGATTTATATCATGCATGTGTGATTTTTAAGTGTGGGGTGATTTGAATCATTTGTATATGTATGGAATCAGTGATTCCATCACCTATGACATTCTTATTCTTGTTAAATAATTTGGATTTTTCATTAGGTTTTGAGTCGTGGTTGTCTCTTTGGAAGGTTTTCGAACCCATTTAGCGAGTAAAGTCTTTTCAATTTGACTAGATTTTTCTAATACCTTTTCAAATGTGCTTGACACAATGCATTTTAAAGTGTTAAGCTATTTCAAGGTGTAAATTAGGTACAAATATGATAATAAATTTATTTTTTTGGGAAGGAACAGGGAGGGGCTAGGTAACCCATACCATCTCTAAAGGAAAGCAATGAAGTTTTCATTGTTTCGTTGTTTCATGCTACATAGGTCCAACATTGTTATATCAATTTCCATATTGAATGAAAAGTGGTGAACAAAATTTTTAGCTAAGTCTATGAAGGTAGAAATGGACCCTTTAGGGAGATGGAGAAACCATTCAAGTGGTTGGCCTCCAAGACTTCGAGGAAATAATTAGGTAATTATCACTATATACTACTTATTAGAAATCCATGAGGAAGTACTTGATGTCGTCACACAGATCACCTTTCCCCTATATTTATCAAATTTAGGGCAATCAAAGCTTGGTGGGAAATTATTACGTAGCATTCCCAAGTGAAAGGGTAAGGAAAATTCTTCAAACTGATATTTCTTGTTATGGCCTTGATTATTTTCTTACAAACAATTGAGGGCGTCTTTCATTGACTACCATTTTTGGTCAAAAATTTGGTTGCACAATGACATGACTGGTATATGGGTGCAATTATATTTGGAGGCTTTGCCACTACGGTTTTTCGTATAACTTTCAATGCAAGTTACTCTATTTTTTTGGTCCTAGGAGCTCTACCTGTGTCTCGATGGACATAAGAAGCTAATTTTGATAATTTTTGACTAAGGGATTCTAATTGTCATTACATAGTGATGTCATCATTACAAGGCTTGTGCCCTACTTCCTTGTGTAGAGGGATTTCATCCTGTATTTTACCTTTGTGACTCATCCTAACAAAGGTTACATGACACTCACCATAATGAGCTATCTCTATGTCAAGATCGCATCCTTTAGGATGAGTGGATGTGGATGCTCATTTAATATTTAAGATGTCCTCATCAGTCCTAAGAGGTGGGGGAGGATTTATACTCTTTGTCCCAATCATGTGAGAAAGGAAGGTAGGATCAAAATTGAAGGGTAATTTATCCCCTAACTCAACAAGACATAACAAGACTTGGTCTTTGTGTTGAAACAAGAAGTTTTCTATATGAGTGGAGTTGTCTTGAAAAGGATTTCAAGGTATTTCCTACTCAGTAGCACAATGGTCAACCCACTCTTGTTCCTCATCACATGAAAGAACCATAGGATTCCTAAAGGGATTAGAAGCACACTTCCTATGAATTGTACGAGTGACATGTGCCATGCCACAAAAATGTTCCCTACAAAGATATGTGGATGTGTGTAGATGTCACAAGGGATCTGAGATAAAATGGGCAACATAACAACTATAACATTATAAATATCTAAGCATATGGGATATGCAACAAGGAATACCTAAATATATTTATGCAAATGTGGATAACGTAACAATGCACTCTTAATAATCAAATAAAGTTCTAAGAAAAACCGGGTTTAAGGATCAAAATGGATTGATACAATATGAGCAATGTAACAAATACAATTTCAACACTCGGATCAAGTTTTAAGAAAAATAAGATGCAAGTATGAAAAAGGGATTAACACAAGGAAAGAAATGTAACAAATAGCCTCAACACTCAAATCAAGTTTTTTAGAAAAACAAGTGTTAAGTATAAAAAGGGTTAGATATAATGAGAGTAGTGTAACAATACAATTTCCACACTTAGATCAAATTTTAAGAAAAAAAGATGTAAGTATCAAAAGGGATAGCTACAAATGTGAGAAACATAACAAATACCAAAAGGAAAACTATCCTAGAAGTGAAATGTCCTAATGTTTGTTTAATACTACCACCAAAATGTGAATACGTACCAACACACTTTTAACACTTAAATCCTGCTTTTAAGGAAAAATAGTTTTAAGTGGGTTCAAAAGAGGTTGACACAATTTTGGCAGTAATTCAAGTTTCTCTCTTTTGACCAATAATGCCAAAATACAACAAGGGAATTTATGAGTGGTGATGAAAAGTACACGATGCAACTTTGGTAGAGTTTCGACTTGCTCAAATAATAAGGTTGTAACTTTGAGGACATTTTGCTATGTAAGATTTTTGATGAAAGATACAAGGCAAAACTTCAATGGACTCTCACCTTGTCCAAAAACAATATTTTAACTCCAAGGAAGTCTTGCTTTGTAATGGATATTTGAAATTCTCGATTTGGATATGGTAACATTGGCCCTAATGCTAAATGGATCCCTAAGCTTTTGTTCTTAACACTCGTTAATATCTTGTCTAAGAGAGCTATGATTTTTTAGAATAAATTCTAAACAAATGACCATTACCCCACAATCAAATTAATGAATGAGGCCTCATACGAACAACATTTAGCACTCCTCATGGGTTTTTCTAGTCAAGTAGGTGATGGGGAACTTCTCGTTTCATCAACCAGTTCCCTCAATGTGTTGACTACTTTGGGGTTCCTATGGTAATCCTCATAATGAGTTTTATGGATTAAGCTAAGATACTTCCCATAGTTTAAAGCGTATAAATTTTAACCCTTATCTAAACTTGTAAATACAATGTGAGTGAATGATTCATTTTATCTTGATTTAAAATGTGGTTTTGAATGCCTTTGAAACCTACACACAATGTATCAGTAATTGTTTCAATTTTGACTTTGACAAGTGAGTGGTATGGATATCCCGAATAAGTGTCTCTAGTCGATCTCTCATTCATTGTGCTTGAACCCCTATAAAAGTATTAATTTTCACATTTTATTCCCATTCTCACAATCATTCATTGACATTATCCTGGATCACAATGGTGACCGTGAAGAGTTTTGAATATATTGATCCTCTACCTCTATCGGTATCTATTGATGCAATTTTTTCCCAGCTTTAATATCATGCTTATTATCTCTCATGACAACCTACAAGTGTGTATTCCAATCCAGGAGCTTGAATATTAGTTGCTTTGCCTTTGCTTCGGTATACTTCAACATTATGATATACTCCTTGGGTATCATAATTTCCTCTTTTACTTCCTACTTGTATTTCGCTACTTGTGTTGTGAGAATCGTTTCCGCTTCATTGTCGTTCCAGTTTTCCATCAAATTATCAATGAGAATCGTTATCTACATTGCTTTGCTCATGAATTACTCACATATGGTATCTATGACCAACATGGAATAGTGTTTTTGACATATGATGTCAATGAGAATCGTTATCTACATTTATTAACTCATGACTTAGTCACATATGGTATCTATGACAAATGTGGGATAATGTTGTTTGACATACGACCTCATATTTTGTAGCGTCTTCTCCAAGTTATCCTCTTACTAGGCCATGTGTAGTGTGATTGCTCCTATATTGGTGTGTAATGTGTGTAATCCTTCAATCTATGCTTGTAATGGTAATTTATCCAAATCTACTTCCACTTTGCGTGAACTATAGATTGGTAGGTTATAGCCTCATGCACTTGTGTGAGTGATTTGTGGGAGTACACTATGAATATGAGATGAAGGGTTGATTAGCTTACATTTTTGTGTTGACACCAATATTTGCGCTATCTACCCAAACATTTGTGCATCCCCCTTGTCAACGTATTCTTCATCCGGTGGTGTTGTGTTGGATGTCTCAACCTCTAATTTTTCCTGCACTTCCTCGGCTTCTATAACTACTTATTCTTATAGTTTATTTAAATTACTCTCCCATCTTCTTCTCGCTTTGTTATTCTTTTATCTTATTTTCTTCTACTTCCTTTTCTTTCTCTTCTACTTCTACCTTATTTCATGATTCCTCTTATTCTATTTGTTTTTCCTCTCTCTGATTATTTTCTTCTTCTTTTTGCTTTCTTTTCATGTCCATGGCCTTTTATGCTTCGTCTTGCACAAGTTTTATGTTTTACTTCTCTTCTTCGTATTCCTTGTTCAATCTCTCTTCCTATTGTTATTATTACTCTTCAAATTGGTGCTTATTTAGTTACACTTTTATTTCCTTCTTCTTCACGTGTTATTGTTTGTGATTAACTAAAATATGAATTTTAGAAGTTAATCTAAGAAGTACAACAATGCAATAACTAAAATATAAGTACTAACTAATTTATTTGATATTTTAAATGAAATGAAATAATTAAAATAGGAGGGATAAGGTACTAGCCTGAATAAAAATTACCTTACGATGATCTAGGAGTAGGTGGGATGATGAACAAGTGGAATAGAGTATCGTAACACACCTAATTTTTTTACGTGGCGGATCGACTAGGCGGGGGGCACTGGGAGGATTAGGGTGCTTGGGGCACCCTGGTCTATGGAATAACTCAAAACCTAAGTCTGGAAGGGTCACTAGGTCTTCACAATAATTTTCCTTTTGTTGCGTGGATGTTGCACTAGCTTCCCTGATGATGCCGTGAACCTGAAATGAAAAATCACATGCAAAACCCCACACAAAGCATCAAATTCCTAAAAAATAAAGATGCATATGAAGGGGTCAGACTGTCCTTAGTACCTGAATGGTAATATTACAACTAAGCACTACACTACATCTTAGACCCAATGTAGTTATGTGTGATTATGTTTACAATGATGTGTTTAGGGTGTCCTAGCACCAATGATGCGAGAGATAACATGAAATAGCTAGATATAATACAAATTGGTGGATGAAATAGAATAAAATTCCCTTCCCTATGTAGTGTGTGGTGAAGAATAGTTACCAAATGTAGTCCCTAGCCTTGTGTAGATATCTAGCCCTTAGTATAAATAGTCTCCATAAGATAATAAGTATGTTGTGTTTATATAGGGATCTCTTGCTCAAATTTTGACACTAATGACCCGACATGCCGACTAGTACCTAGGGGAATGGGAGGGAAAATTATAAAGACTGACCTTGAACATATAAATTAGAACCAAGTGTGATTGGGACCAGGGCACCTAGAAATGAGGACCGGGCACCCTAATCCCTTCCTAGGTGCCCTAGTCAAAGACTAGAGATGAAAACTGAGTAATTAACGACAACTAAGACTCCCTGAGAGACGACCAAAACTATGCAAGTAAGTGACGACTATACATTCACTCAATGATAATGACTGACTAAACTAACGATAAGACTCGGGGATGGGTCATTAGTGAATACTTTTCTTACACAAGATCTTGTTATCCAAAATAACTCCCCCGTTATTTGACAACTTACATTCCATTCGGATCTAAGGATCTACATTACGACTTTACATGCACTTCATTTACTCCTTGAGAAAATTCCCTTGGTTATAGATTCTTTAAGCACTCTTGCACGATCCTCCTTTCCTTCACCTTTCCTTTTCCTTTTCCTTTTCCTCTTTATTTCATTTTACCCTTGCACATACCCTCTACGCATTCTCCTTCTTCCTAGCAGGTTCATGCATCCTTCTAGCATGCCTTGGACCTACTTCCCAAAATTAGCTAAGTCCTTGGCATTCTCCGCGTGCCCTGTCTTTCTTTGCCGTTGTTCATCATTTTGTAATGACTGCACCTCTAGCCATACATTTCTCCCTCAGATATTCCTCCCATTTCTCCCGCATCGTCATCTTCACGTGCACCCTTCCTCTATTTTCCTCATGTGCCTCACTCTTCCATGCACATGCCTTTGTGCCTTCTTCTTCTCCCTTTTGTGCCATGTAACACCTGTTAGATATTGAGTGTGCTACATGCAACCGATTAAAGTGTACCAACCGGTGTCGAATCCTTGTAACAAACCAATGAGTGACACATGGTAGAAAATGATAAAATAATTATACAATTGGACGATTTCTTCAGGTCCATTCAACACGTGCCATGTGTCTTGCATTTTCACTTTTCACTAATAACTTCGAGATAGCCATAAATTTTGCTACGGGGCTCGACACACATGTGCTCGATCTCATTTGAAATTTGTTGACATGGGATACACTCTAGACCATTCAAATTTAAATTTCAACAAGATTTGGTAGGTGAGAAATAAGGAAACATATTTATGGCTATTAATGAACATATCTGATTTCCCTAACCATCCGGATTTGATCTCGATCTTGCCTCTTTCCTTCTCCGCATGAAAAATAGATTTGGAGAAGCACATTTGACAGATTTACAAGTAGATTTGTAGGCATTGAATGCTTGTTGTTGGTGGTTGTGATTCAAATCCAAGTTTTCCCTCCTTCTCCTCTTCTTCTCTCATCGATTCATCTATAAATATAAGAGCATAACTCATTGTAAAGGGTTGGACATTTTGGATCCTCTAGTGTTTGCTAAGGATTCTATATCTTTACATTTTGAGTTGCAGACCTCTAGATTTGGCTCTTTCATGTGGATATTAGCCTCATACGCCATTGTAATCAATTGTGCATTACTTTGAAGTAATATATATTTTTGGTTATTCTCTGCCTTAAAATGTTTGTATTCTTCTTTCTTTCCTCATTTTGCATTGTGTACTTGTTGTGTCTTTTTAAAATCCCTTACTGAACTTCCTTTTCTTGTTGTGTTTCATGAAATCGATAGAGTGAATGCATTCTGGTTTGTGTTACATATTCCTGGCCTCCTTTTATGCCTTCTCCTTCATTTTCACTCAAAATGGATAGTGTCCATCCCACTTTCTCTGGTGCTATCGCCTCCTTAGTTTTAGTTTTCCCTTTTCAAATATCCTTCTATCCCTGGTCCCTTAGCATCATCAACTTAGGTTTTAATTTCAACATTTAGAGTAGTAGTAGTAGTAGAAATAGGTAGAAGAATTGGCCTTCTTTGGAGGTCTATTTCAAGCGTGCAAGGTCCCAAAACTTGGAGACAATCCCATTGTTGACTAAAATGACTCAGTTCTTTTAGATTTGAGACATAGGTGTAAGTTTGACAAGTAAAAGTTTCGGCATGTCCGGTGAGACCATCATTGAAAGCTTAAATTTCATTATTATAATAAATTCTAGTGTCTGACTTAGTGATTTCTAGCCTTTGGAGGCTCATTTTAATCACATTTGGTGACTCCCAACACATCTAGATGTCTGTTTTCGATAGTTCCGAGTGCCTTTCATGAGAAGAGGGCATACTGGAAAAGTGCAGAGGCTGAAGTGTCTTTAAGGTACCTTCAGCTATCTCCAAGGAGAATACACAGTAGAACACTCATGCACGCAACCCCATCTCCAACGTGTCGCGCACATTCTACTCCTCCTCATAGCAGCAGATCTGCACACCCTACTATGGCACTACAACCACCTCCTCCTCTGAGAAAAATTTCCAGCTTCACTAGTGAAATCCCTCTCAATCTCAATGCACAATATGATATGCTAGCATCCACACTCAAAAGTATCCCATACTTCACTAGTGAGAATCAAGTCACCCCAGCACATCTAGGATGTTGCAAACATGTGCTCTGTCTGTCGATCACACATGATGATGTAGTAGTTAGGTTTCTTCTATCCTCATTCAAAGATAAAATGCTCCAATGGTATCGTGGCCGAGACCTACATCCATTGCTACCCAGTGCTTGAGATTGGTACAACTATGTGCAATTATTTTGAAGACAAATCAGATCACCTATCACTGGTGGAGCAACTGACTACAAAAAAGAGGGCACCCAATGAGAAGATGATTGATTTTAATATCGATTCTAGAAAACTTGGGATAGAATCCCTCAAGTGGTAAGGCCTACAACCCAACATGCTTTCTTATACTATCTAAGGGCCTTGAATAGTGACATCTTAGTCATGATTTAATCCATGGGAGGTAGAACCTTACCTGCTACTTACAACATTACAATAAGGGTAGAAAATAGTCTCATTCAAGTGGGAAATTTAGCTCCTAAGCCACCACGCCATTATTTATAGAGATGTCTCACGCTCCCCAACCTTCTATGGATCCCATCCCCGAGTAGAATGCACAATTTTTCCATCCACATCATATTCTCTCACGTAATAGAAAGAAGATGAAGAAATGAAGGCCCTGATTAAAAACTTATCTAATAAAGTCATATCCTTTGAGAATCACGCAAGATTTTAGAAATAATTCTAATCAGGTATATAACCAAAACAATCAACCCTCACATAATCAATATGTGAGCCGAGGTATGGTTAAAACTAGTAGAATGATAGATGGCATGCTAACGTGCATCAACCCTTGCAAGTGGTCCCTCTTGTACAACCTCTTCCAATTCCCAACACAAGTCAAGCACTTATCCATGTTTAGAACAATATGGGGCAAGAGTCGAGTGGTGTTTTCCTTATAACATGCCTCATAGCCAATATCACTATGATAATGCTGCGTACACATAGGCTTACATGATTCATACTACTTCTAGCTACGAGCCTTCTCTTGCATGAAGAAGCTCCTCCGAAGCCAACTTAATATTCTTTGGCACTCAAGAATTCAGAAATCAATCAAGTCAGATGATACAAGTAGACCACACACCTAGATTACTTGACAACATAAGGTACAAGAAGAGAATGCTCGAATTTTACGTGCAAGTATCGAGTTCTGCAACACATGAAGATCCTCAAAAACAAAAATATGTAGCCAAGGAATTCAACAATAAAGGCACATAAATTATTGCACGTAAGGTTCCACGCAATGCTCCTTCTAAATTTGTTTTCTCCCCTCCTTTGGTAGGTCAAGCCTCTACGCCTGCCTAAGGCCTCCGCTCTCGCTCCCGAACAATCAAGAAAATATGTTGTTGTGCCCCAAATGCACAAATTAGTGGGTCTTCCATTCAACATTATGGACCAGATGAAGAAGACAAATATAAATGTCACAATGTGGGATGCCCGAAAATTCCATCTCAGTGCGACCTATTGCATGAAGCTCTAGTGTAACTTCCGTGCACTAATCCAACTGCTAAAAAGTTACGTGTGACTGTCAATATCTCAAGAAGAGGAGAAAAAAGTAAGTAAGATTGTCAAAACCCCACCTTTCTATATGTGCTTGATCATAGGAAAACACCTTGTGCACAATTGTATGATTGACTTAGGTGCTAGTACTTCTGTCATGCCTAAGAAAATTGTTGATGTCCTAGGCCTTAAGTACAACCCTTTGTCCAAAGGAGTCCTGTAGCTTGATGGCTCAATTGTTACCACTTTAGGAGTCATCAAGGGTCTTGAGTTAACTCTCCATACATGTCCAAGCCTCACCATAAATCAAGATGTGTCAATCATTGACCTACCTCCTTTGTTTGCCTTGTGTTTGTCAAGGGATTTTACTGCTAAAGTGGGTGGCTACTTGTCTTCTTGATTGGTCCCATATGTTACTCAAGACAAGGTATGGTACCTAGTTTACCATATAAGATGAGATAATATTTTCCTACCATGTTGAGTCATATGACCCATCCCCTCTCAAATCCAATCGCTTAATACAAGAAGGACAAGAATAAGTTTATGAAGAGCAACCTATCCCTCCTCCTCTACCTAACTTAATGCTAGATGAGTGGGCAGAAAGGCACCACAAATTTGATCGATATGCTACATATCTATAATCTTATGAAACTGGGCTTGGTACTTACTACATCCTTGAAGAAGAAGCTATGCTACCGCATGCGCTCAAGAAGAATGAAGAAAAATATGGTCTGTGGAAGTTATACTTTGATGGCTCCGTACGAAAATGGCCTCAGGTGCAAGAGTTGTTCTCATTTCTCCAAAGGGTAAGAAATTATTCTTTGTGCACAAGTTACAATTTTTATGCTCCAACAATGTAGAAAAATATTAAGCATTGGTGCATGGTCTTGTTATTTTTGAGAAGAAAATGATTAAAGCGCTGCAGATATTTGGGGACACAAAATTAGTTATCCATCGTCACTAACAAATGCAAAACAAATAATAAGCATCTTAAAGCTTATAAACATAGAGTTTGGGACCTCCTTAAGAGCTTTGATGCTCTAAATCTGTAGGTGGTGCTAAGGAATATGAACAAGGAGGCAAATCGGATGGTCATGTGCTTGCTCGTAGTTCTCCCCATGTTGAGGATTTTATCAAAGGAAATGCACAACATGTAAAGATGGTTGATGAATCCCATTTTTTAATGTTTAATCCTGTTTAAATTCATACCATTTTGATATCATGATACACGATGAAAAATGATTACTCGTTATATTTAATACTTTACTTACTACGATTATGAATAAATTATTGCGTATACTTGTGATGTTTTTATCTTGTTGATTATTTTGCATAAATGGCTTGAATAAGATTTGTTATGAACATTAACTTCATTTTTTTCGAATAAGTATATGTTGAGTTGTGATAGAGAGTGCATGACTTAATTCATGCACTAGTGCATGGACTTAATCGGATGGCCGTGCTTGACTCGTAGTTCTCCCCTGTTGAGGATTTTATCAAGGGAAATGCACAACATGTCAAGATGGTTGATGAATCCCATTTTTTTAATGTTTAAGCCCTGTTTAAATTCATACCATTTTGATATCATGATACATGATGAAAAATGATTACTCTTTATATTTAATACTTTACTATGATTATGAATAAATTATTGTGTATACTTGTGATGTTTTTATCTTGTTGATTATTTTGCATAAATGGCTTGAATAAGATTTGTTATGAACATTAACTTCATTTTTTTCAAAGAAGTATATGTTGAGTTGTGATGGAGAGTGCATGACTTAATTCATGCACTGGTGCATGACTCTATTTGACGTGTTGACACAAGACTCTCATTTGTTTAACAGGGGCTCTCAAAGCAAAGGCATCCAAATCATCCAGTCACCAATCCAAATTCTTTGAAACTTGGGGGAACTCATGTGCACATGCAGATAGCTTGGATCACTGAACTCATAGTTATAAACACTACATTTTGAATATAAATCATCACAATTAATTCATCAGACATTCAAGCCACGAGAAGATGAAATATGTCCAACAATTGAAGACTTATTTTTAGTTTAGTTCTCTTCAATCAGTTAATTATTTGAAGAATCTTCTAGAGGTGATTGACTCCTTCAAGGAGTCAATCATGAATCCTCTCTTTAGTGTCGAGAATATTTCAAGTTCAAACACTTTATGAACTGCTCCCTTCATTAATGTATTGCCAAAGATAGATGACATTGTTTAGTTAAATAGTCAGTTAAAAGTAGACTTAGTCATTTGGAATAACTAGTTCTCTCCTAACAAAACTAGAACATCTCTTGTATAAAAGAGATCTTGTACTTAGATTTAGTGGTTCAATTTTTAGTTATTTTCAATTCACTGTAACAGAGCATTTTCGATTCAATAAAGATAACATATTCAAGGGAATTTTTGTTGCTTAAATTCAAGTGTTAAACCTGATCGAAGGAAAGGAGCAAGGGCCACTCCTAACCAATGAAAAGGAAGTTTATGTTTGTTCTTTTCAGTCTTTGTGAATGCATTTATCATTCCAACATTTATTCCATTACTTTGATGCACTTACATTTTCATGATCAATAATCTTTCCATTCTGCATTTCATTTTAATGTTACTTTTAAGCATTTTATTTGTAATCATGATCATTTCAGCAATTTCTTAGTCTTTGTTACTAAAGTACATGCTGTAAAATTGTTCCTACTATTTCCTTTGTTGCAAACAACCATGGACACCGCCCTAGATTGACAGAATAATATGATTAAAGTATGAGCATCAATGACACTCGTCACTTTTTGGCGTTGTTGTCGGGGAATTCAAGGTGTTATCAAAGGTTAAGGTGCTAGCTAGAGGTATTGCTTGTTTGTCTGGTAAGTTTCCATTCAGAAATTTCATTTTCCATAACTCTTTCTTTTTAAGGAATTAGAAGACCTTGTAGTGACAACAAGAATCCTTTGAGTTGGAGTATGTGGAACACACATAATTAAGTTCAATACTAATAGTTAGGGAACCATTTTTAGTATGATAGGATTGTATGTTTAGACATAGAGACCATAAAGGTAGATTCATTAGACTAAATCCTCAAAACCCCCTCAAGATCAACATGTGGAACAACTTGTTGACCAAGGAAGAATGGTGATGAAGTACATAACCCCAATGGTGTAAACAATGGAAATCCTGCAGGTAGTATGTTTACCTACCCTATTAAATTAGATCCTAATGAAGAAGCTCCTCTGAAAATTATATCCTCATCAATTTTGCAAAATTTATGGGGATTAGTTTCAAATGACCTCGCTAAATTCCTTTTTGAGTTTAAAGTTTTATGTCAAACATATGACTACACTTTTGATAACCAAAAGCTTAAACTATTTCCCTCTACTCTAAAAGATGCAACTATGAGGTGGTTTATGGGTTTAGGCCCAAATACCATTCATAACTAGGAAGAAATGGAACAAGACTTCATGGAAAAGTATCAAGATTACTGTAGAGTGAGGGATACAAAAGAAGAGCTCTTTCAAATTCAATAAAAGGAAGATGAAAGTGTAGAATATTACTTGATCGGTTCCTTTTCCTACAAAGAAGGTGTGGAACTAGCTTGGATATTAACCTACTTAAAAATTTATTTCTTAAAGGGTTGAATGAGGATACATAAGAAGCATTCAATTTAATGGGAAAAGGAGACACGAATAAGTTAGTTCACAAACATTATTGACCTTTGTAGGGAATTATTCTCAAACTCATCCCAACTTGAGGAAACAGAAAAGGCAAAATGGATAATGGGAACCTATCCAAGTTAAGGGAAGAAATTGAAAATTTGAAAAAATACCTCATGATTCAACTCAATACAACTATAGATAGGGAGAAGGATAGGAACACAAAACCTTTGTTCATTTACTACCCAAGATGTAGAGCTAAACATGGACTTAAGGACCATCCTTTGGATAAGACAAAAATTTTTCTTCTCTGTGAACTTATGCATGCCAAAAATAAATGTGGAATGCTTTCCTTGTTAAAGAATCACTTAAAACAAAGAAACCAAGAGGAAGCTGAGCTGAACTGTATGGCTAAGAGGCAACGAGGATAATTTCAAGCCAACCAAAATCAGCCCTACATCCCAAGATCACAATGGAGTCCAAATCAATGGAATGCACCATGGCCATACCCACCACCTTGGGTTCAAAAATCCCCATAGTAATGGATCCCACAAGATGCCCCACCAACTTATTATCAAGAATCTTGGGCTCTACCTCTGAACATTCCACCATATCAACAATGTGGTGGAATGCACCTTAAGGGTTTGACTGCAATATTATAAAAAAAGAAGATCACAATTTCAACAGGCCCTATGGATTGGACTTTGTAATTTTTTCGAACTTGAACAACCTACCTAGCCACAGATACCTACACAAACTGTGGCCAATCCTAAGAATGTAAGGCATGGAAATCCAACATATATGGTAGAAATAGAGAAGAACCCCACAGTGAATTTTCTATATTGTAAGAACATATTGTTACATTTAGGAAAGGTTACATCAAAACCTTCCTCTCCCGTTATTGAGGATATTCCTGAAGAAAATGAAGAACTAGAGAAAATGCAGCCTAGTACTATTGAAGAAACTCCTCAACCAGACATTGACATTCCTTTCCCATCTAGGCTCTTTGAGAAACAAAATTCCATAGTTCTTGAAAAGCCAGAGTCAGAATTAATCCAAGGATTGAGGAAGCTAAGTATTGGCATTCCCTTATTGCAAGCTCTTAAAGATATCCCTGAACTAAATAAAACAATTAAATATCTTTGTTTCAAGACTCCAGGGAGAAGGAAGAATCAACCCAATACCATTCACGTTGATGGGAAACTTGTTAGCATTTTAGAAGGAAATAATCCTCCTCCTAAGTATGGAGATCCTGGAAGTCCCATTGTAACAGTCTGTATAGGAAATGTTCAGATTCCTAACGTCCTTATTGATTTAGGAGCTTCCATAAACATCATGACTATAGAAACTCTATCCACATAGACACTCCCTGAACCAAAATCCACACATATAGTCTTGCAAATGGAAGACCAATCAGTGAATAAACCCAAGGGAATAATAGAGGATGTTACCATTATAATTGAATCCTGGGACTATGCAGTAGACTTCATGATAATCAAAACAAAGAATAGAAAAATTGGCTACCCCATAATCCTGGGATGCCCTTGGTTAGCTATAATTGCCCTTATTGACTACAGGACAGGAAACATGGTCATCACCAATGGTCAATATTTGAAAGAATTATCATTATACCCTGCAGACAAACAATTTTTTTAGAGACAATATACAATGGTCCAAGAATGACTCTGATGATTCTGTAGATATCATCTCCTCTCTTGCCATGGTAGTGATTTGAGAACACTCAGATCAGATTCAATACAATGACCATGAAACTGGTGTTGTACATATCCTAAGTCCTACACCCAAGTCTTGTGCTTAACTCATGCACTCATTCTTGTTCTAGTCCTACGCTGCAATTTATTGAGATAAAGAATCATTTCATGGATGAAGATAACACGCCCATTATTTGTCCTTTCAAAAGAATATATATATCAAATAGTGCATCTTCCAAAAAGAACCTTTGTGCATGATTTCTACCACATAGGTGTCCAATAAATGCACTTTTAAGAAATCACCCCGTGGTCGATTCAATTCATCCTAATACAAAACCATTTTCTATTCTCCCGAGAAATACATTAGCAATAAACAAATGACTGACTAATCAAGAAGAAAATAAATTATTCAAAATTCTATGCTCTCACTCCCAAGCCTTTGCTTGGGAGTATAGTGATATGAAAGATATACATCTCATCATTTTTACATATCACATCTACACCATAGAGGCCAAACCAAGCTTAGGCACCTTAAAGAAGGATAAACCCAAATCGAGAGACATTGAGAAAACTAATATTGAAAAGCTTTTGAATGTAGGATTTATTTACCCAATCTCAGATAATTAGTGGGTTTCCCCTTTTGTCATAGTTCCCAAAAATAATTGAAAAGGAAGAGTTTGCGTAGACTATAGAGAATTAAACAAAGCCACTCATAGGGATTACTTTCCATTTCCTTTAATTGACCAGGTCTTAGATAATTTGTATGGAAAAAGGTAATTTTCATTTCTTGATGGATTTAGTGGATATAATCAGATAACAATGGCTCCTGAAGACCAAGATAAGACAATGTTCACCTGTCCTTGGGGGACATTTTCTTACAGAGTGCTACCTTTTGGGTTATGTAATGCCCCTGCCACTTTCCAAAGAGCCATGTTGGCAATATTTTTTGATCTCACCCATGATTGTGTATAAATCTACATGGATGATTTTATAATCTATGGGGAAACATTCCAAGAGGCAGTCAATAATATGGATAAAGTTCTTGCTCACTGTGAAAAACACCAGCTATCCTTGAATCATGAGAAATGTTTATTCATGATGGAACAAGGTATAGTTTTAGGCCATCATGTTTCAATTGAGGGAATTAAGGTTGACCCAGATAAGGTGAGCATCATTGTAAAATTTCCATCACCCACCAATCAAACTAAGGTAAGAATTTTTCTCGGTCATGTTGGTTACTACCTTGTAGGTTCATATCAGATTTTAGTAAAATTGCTTCTCCATTATTTTCTCTTCTAACTAAGGATTTTGAGTTTGAATGGATAGAAGCATGCCAACAAGATTTTGATGCAATTAAGGACAAGCTGATAAGTACACCGGTGTTGAGAGGTCCTAATTGGAAGTTTCCCTTCCATATCCAAATAGATGCCTCAAACGAAGCAGTAGGTGCTGTCTTGGGACAACAAGAGGAAGGAAAAACCATGCATGTAATTTACTATATCAGTAAAAATATTTCCCCTGTTGAGAGGAATTACACAAGAACTGAGAAAGAATTTCTGGCAGAGTCTATTCAATCAACAAGTTTAGAAATTATATTACAGGATATGAAGTGATTGTACATACTGACCACTTTTCCATTAAATATCTAATGAATAAACATTTAGTTCATGTCAGGATTGTTAGGTGGTTGTTGTTACTACAAGAGTTCAATATCAAAATAAGTGACAAACCAAGAAAGTCCAACATTATAGCTGAATTTCTTTCCAAACTTACCACTTCAGAGGAAGATGAACAAGTCAATGATGACTTTCCAGATGAGAATTTGTTTGCACTTTCCACTACCTCTCCTTGGTATGCAGACATGGCTAATTACTTAGCCACGGGAAGTTTCCAAAATTTTTCACATTAAATCAAAAGAAGAAATTAATTAAACAGAGTGTAATGTATACTTGGTTGAATGGAATCCTTTTTAAATGTGGGCCTGATCATGTCTTACATAGGTGTGTAGCTAAAAATGAAGTATTTGACATACTTAGAGCATGCCATGATGAACCATCAAGAGGACACTATTTAGTGCAAAGAACCATCCAAAAAATTCTTGGAGCTGGTTACTATTGGTCTTCCTTGTTTAGGGATGTCAAGAAGTATGTATGGAGGTGTGATCAATGCTAGAGAATGGGGAAACCAAAATTTACATAATAAATTCCCCTCCAACCACAAATTTTCCTAGAACCATTTGAGAAATGGGGACTAGATTTCATTGGGCCATTTGACCCAACTTCCCAAGGTAAGGAATACATCTTGGTTTGTACTAACTATGTGACTAAATGGGCTGAAGTGCAGGCACTGCCACATGCAAGAGATGAGAAGGTTGCAAAATTTCTCTATGAGTGTATATTTCAAAGGTTTGGAGCACCGAGATCAATTGTGTTAGACCAAGGGCCACAATTCATGTCAGGAGTAATCAACTCTTTTGTGGAGACATATCAGTTGAGGCATAAGAATTCATCCCCTTATCACCCAAAATCAAATGGAAAAGTAGAAGTTACCAACAGATAATTGGAGAAAATAATCACAAAGACTGTAAACATCTCAAGAAAGAATTTGGCACAAAAATTACTAGAAGTAGTTTGGGCTTACAACACCACATTGAAAACAACAACATGGTTTACACCATATGAACTAGTCTATGGTAAGAAACCAATATTACCCATAGAGTTTGAGATCTAAACATTATAAACAACATATGAGGTGGGAATTGAACTAACAAAGGCACAACATGTAAGAATTGTTTAGTTAAATGAGTTGGATGAGATTAGGCTTCAAGCACTAGACCATACTGACATCATCCAATAACAAAGGTAACTTGGCATGACAAACAGATAAAGTCAATAAAATTTCAGAAAGGAGATTGGGAATTACTATTTAATTCAAAGTAAAAAGACTTCAAAGGAAATATACAGATGAGGTAGATGGCCCCATATCAAATTACAAAAGTGTTTGATAATGGGATGGTCCAATTGGCTCCAATTGATGGTGAAAGGAAGGTAATGTTGGTTAATGGGCATAAATTGAGGTTGTACTATAGACAACCATCTCAAGAAGAGTTTCAAAGAGAAATTCAAGAAGATTCAAATCTTAATTGTGTAGGAAAAGTCTCTTTTCCTATCAAAATCAAGACCTGAGCAACCACTTGCTAAAAATAAGAGGGGATGGTTGAAAACCAAAATGTCGATCATCTCCCTTCGAAGTATTGGTTGAAAAATTGAAATGATGGCCAATACTTGGTGATGAAAAAGAAAATAAATAATAAAAAATATATATAAATAAAAATAATAAAGTAGAGGATCGAAAACCAACAATGGCGGTCTTCTCTCCTGAATCTGATCAACAAAATAAAAAGGGAATACCACGTATGCATGGAGCATGACATCAACAAGGGAATAACAATGGAGATTTGACAAGTACAAATATCAAGGTATGCATGATTGATTACTTCTAAAGTAGGAAAGATTTAAATTTAAAGTTTTAATTGTTTCCATCATGTTTATTGATTACCCATCCTTTCCCAAGTCACGTCGCACACTCCCAAAATCCACATCAAATCCATAGCCATTAATTACCATCATGTCTACACATGTCCCATTACTCCCCTCATCACCTCAGGATTTTAACACCACTTTCCAAATTTGGTTATATACCTTGCATGTTAAGTTTGTTCGAAATATTATTTCCAACTTAGTCACTTTCAATCATGCGCCATCAGTTTCTTGCACTATTACCAGCTTCTATGACTTTGTATCTTTTATTAACTTGCTCAAATCTAGCATGGGGCCCAAACTATGACATGAACCCACCAGTTTTGTTGATCTCTTAGTAGACACAAATTTAGTGGAGATCTTTGAGAAGGCGGGATGGTTAGATTTTCTATTGGCATACAAAGATTTTAGTATCCCAATGACTGAATAATTTGCAAGAAACATGGAAGAGGGATACGCCACTATAAATGGTAAGGAAATTCCTTTCTCTCCCACTGTAATCAGTTAGTTGTCAGTATACCGAATGATGGGTTAGCTATTAACAATAGGACAATGTATCATGAGATAATCAAGAGATTTGTAGTAGGGAAGAAAGAGAAATTACAGTTGGTAATTGAAAATAAGGGAAAGGAAAAGGAGTTAAGAGATTGAGCATACTGGAACCTTGGGCCGAAGTGGCCAAGTGGTTAATTAGGTATTTCACATGTGAAGGCCAATATGAAATTATACTAGGTCCAGTTTTAAGAATGCTCATTCATTTGTGACATGGCAAAGCCAAGCCCCAATATAAAGTCAATTTTCCCCAATTCCTTTATGAGTCCATTTGTGTTGCCACTTAAAATTTCACTAGGGGCTTCATATCTCAAATTTCAGGGTTTAATTCACCTAATTTGCAAACAAAAATTTGTGAAAAAGAGGCATGGGACAAAGAAGTGGCTTAAATTCCAAAAATCATACTCCTTGAAGCTTGAGACTGTTGTGGAACCCACTCCATCCACCTCTGATAGGCCCAAGAAACACCTCCGTACTTCCCAGCCTACCCCTGTTATTCATGAAACCCCAGTTGTTAAGCCATTGTCACAAGAAGAACAAGAGGCAGCTGAAATTATGCAAACATTGGTTCAAACTCCGCTCGAGTCTCCACATAAGCCAATCTCTCCATCTATTCTTGAAGAGTCATTAACTAAAGATAAGGGTAAGGAATGTATGGAAGAAGGAGGACCTAGTTCTCCACCAGACTCGATACTATTTTACCCCAAGTTCTCTCCTTATCTAAAGTACAGTTTGAGTTACAGATATCTCAAGAGAGAATTGGCCAACTGCAGTCACTTTTGGAAGCTAAGGATACTAGTTTCTCCCAACAACTATCTTCCAAGGACCAAGAAATTCAAAAGCTGCAAGAAATGATAGTCCACCATGAGGAATCCACTCTCCAGATACAATATAACTTAGAATAAAAAGAGTAACGATAAAATTCCTAAAGGATACAAATTTGGAGCTGAACACATCTATTACACTGCTGCATGAAAATAGAGGAGGGTAGGAACTAGTGGCCAAGAAAGATTAGGTTGTGGAAACTAGTTTTTTTTTTCCCCAGATCATTGTGTTGAAGGGTATGAATAAATGGATGGAGGAATGTTATAGGCTCAGATCAGTGGAGGAAGAGAATAAAAATATGAAAGAAGAAAATAAATTGTTGAAACAGAATGTGGTCACAGTGAGTAGGCTCTACGATCAATTACTCTCTTGTAGAACCCCTTCCAACTTTTATGCCCTATTTTTATTGGAAAAAAATTTTAGACGGAAAATAACTAGAGCTAGGGAAATGTTGGATATAGAATTTGAAGATGATAGTCAGTTTTTAGGGGCATATACTACCGCCAATGCTATTGAGAAAATTTGCTATGTGACTTCTATGTTCATAAGTTTATGCTTCTATAGCATATTGAAATTCCAATCAATCTGTATATGGGGGAAGTTCATATGAGAGTTTATATTTCAACGCTCGGACATCGGGGAGAGTGGCAGGATTAGAAAGAAATATTTATGCAGACAGAGTCCACCATTGGCCTCTTGATGAGGCACAATTTTCTAGCACCCATTCGGTTTTTCAATTGATTTCATTCTCAATTGTACTATCTACACCAGGTAGATATGTATATTGATATATTAAGAAATCGTGTTAGGAATTTTAGAGAACAGGTTATCCCCACATTCAATGTCAACTTCTTGGCATCCCAGTGTCCGTATCTCGTGCTAGAAGATCCAAAAGAGAGGAAGGAGATTATTTCACCAACAAACCTCTCGTTGGTCATTGAAGAGGGCTAAGGATCTTTGCAAGATAATCTTGGAAATCAAAGAATAATGGATTGAGATGTGGTATAGACCCCCACTAGTCCTTGCACCTATTCCATGGTGGAATTATATATATTACCAACCAAAGGATAGCTATACAACTTGGAGGAAGAATGTTGTTGATCACTTTGGGTTTTCTAGATGTATCTCTTGATGAGACTTGGCAAACCTTTGCCAATGAGTATAACTATTCTAGGATTTTTGAAAAACTTAATGTTAGGTAAAGCAGGGAGGACTTGTGATCTGAAAACCAAATTTAACTAGCAATTGTGCACACACATTTTTCTTGCTTTATATTGATTTTCGATTTAAATTTGTGCATTATTTCTTTTTTGTATTTTTAATAAAAGAATAAAAATTGCAAGTACTGCAAATATTGAAATAAATGAAGATAATTCACCAAAGAACGTGACGCGATAATTGATAACGAGTTTAGCGCTTGAGGCCTACGTCTCCGGGTCCGGTTGAATGGGACCGATCTATTAAAATATTGAAAATAATCCTTTACAAAGAATTCTACAAAATTTAGACCTTCTCACAGTCTTCCTCTGTCAAAAATAACAGGGGTTGCCTTTTACATCTCCTCCAAATTCCACCGTTAGCTCAAGATATGAGCAATACAATATTTCTACACAGTCCCGAATGCATTACAAATAGAATATCACCCTATTTATATTGTTTAGGCGCCTCCTGGTATGACGGCTGGGCACCTATCCTTTTACTCGGCCCACCCGAGTTCCATTCCCCTCCTTAGCTTTTTGTTTATCCTTTTGGGATTAAAATCCCACATTAGGCGCATGGAAACTTATCCAATGGTTTAAATTAGAAGGTGGGCACGCATTTTAAGTGGCAAGGATGCCACCTTAGCCTATGTAGTAGGCGCTTTGACTTGGGCGCATTTCTTGGGTGGTGCATTGCATAATTTTAGGCGCCCATAAATGCTTGTACAGTGGACAGTTTGATAGATGTGTGGAAAGTTTAGACTAATGCGTGGAAATGAATAGATATATGCGTGGAGTTTGCAAATTAGTTATAAGGCGTGGGTAATTTAAATCATACATGCCCAATATCCCACATGCATGGCGCAAAAGGAAATATAGAGGTTTATATACACAAGTTGGTTGCATGGTTAAATGAGAAGGAGGCCAAGGCACCCCTCCATAATCGAGTGTGTCGAACCTGGCTGAGGGCCCCCAGCCAGTAAATAGCGGGGTCCATTTGTCCGAGATCGAGTGTCCAAGACCGGCGTTCCAAAACCCATTTTTTTAATACGTCACACAATTCGTCCACGTGTCGCAATACGATCGCAACACTTGGCGAGCGTGCACACGTCCAACCTGCACAAAAACTCCAAAATTCGCCAGTTGCCCAAAAATTTCAGCGGGCTATAACTTTTGCAAACGAGCTCCGTTTCCTGCAAACAAACTGTCATCGGAATCATGTAATTTTTCTCCACGCTTTAAAAATGACTGCAACAATTTCTGAGAAGATCTTAGATCGGTGTTTCTCTGTGAGGATCCTCTGGATCATTCCTCCCCACTGAGAAACTTTTGGACCCCAAAAGTCAACCTAATTGGTGAATAGGTGAGGGTATTTCTCCCTCACCTTTCCGGTTTCCATCCATTTTGCCTTGTTCGGATGCATGCCTCTGAACCCAACACGAAGATATTCAATATCACCCCTTCGCGAAGTTCTTACTTTCCTGTCCAAAATGATGTCTTCCTGCAACTCATCAAGATACTCAGGAGCAAAATCATCAATGGAAGGCATAATGTTAGAATCATCATGATCAACAATCATAGGCGGTTCATACAATCTTAAATTCTCAACATTTACAACTGAGTAGATTTGCATATATGGAGGTAAATCTAACCGGAAAGCGTTGTTACCAATTTTTTCCAATATTTGGAACGGACCATACCGTATAGGTTTCAATTTTTTACCTTCACCTGTCAGTCTTTCCTTGCTGATGTGAAGCCAAACTGAATCACCAACTTTGAACTTGTGATCAGTTCTATGTTTATCATGCCTAGCTTTGTACTTAGCCTGGCTCTTCTCCAATTGTTCATGGACATACTGATGAACCTATTGTATTCTCTGCACAAATCTTTTAGCCTTGTCAGAATCACTTGCACCATTAACAATAGTTTCATGTCCATAATATATATCTAATGGAGAATTAGGCAGATAACCATAACAAGTCTCAAATGGAGACTTCAAAGTAGAAGAATGTAAGGCACGATTATAAGCATGTTGCACATAATAAAGATGTTCATCCCACAATTTAGGATGTTTGTTACTATAGCCCCTAAGTAATTGTACCACTGTGCGGTTTACAACCTCTGTTTGACCATCAGTCTGTGGATGAAAAGCAGTGCTTTTTTTCAGTTTTGTGTCCATAAACCCCCACAATGCTGACCAAAATTCCCCAAGAAATCTAGAATCCCGATCAGATATGATTGAAGTAGGTAAACCAAAATGAACCCAAACAAACTGAAAGAATAAATGTGCAGTTCCCTCACCAGTTATTTGTTTAGTACATGGAACCAACACACACATTTTGCTAAATTTGTCCACTACCACATATAAGTAATCATGTTTTCTCCGTGTCATGGGCAAGCCTCCTACAAAGTCCATGGAAACACTTTCCCAAGGCCGTGTTGGAACAAGAAGAGGAGTGTAAAGTCCTAATTTCCTGTTACTTGGCTTGCTTGTGGCACAAAGAACACACCCCTTAATATATCGGTTTACATGTTCATGCATTCTAGGCCAATAGCAATATTTTTGTAAATGTGCAACTGTTTTACTTACACCAAAATGCCCTGAAATAAGAGAAGTATGTGCTTCCCTAATCATATGCACACGCTCATTTTCTGGAATACAAAGTTTTCCAGAATGATATAACAATCCTTCATGCAAATGATAATCTTTTTCTCCTACTTGTTTCCCACTTACTAAATCCTCATACACTTCTCTAAAATCAACATCATTTGCATATTGTTCCTTGTAACTAACATGAGCCAAAGAACTATGCTGTAAAAGGATAGATGCTACTACCACTGGTGGTCTGGACAACATGTCGGCAACCTTGTTTTGAATACCTTTTTTATACCTGATTACAAGATGAAATTGTTGCAAAAATCCCATCCACATGAAATGTCTAGACTGCTGCAATTTGGTTTGTGTTTGTAAATATTGAAGCGGTTGATGGTCAGTATGGATAATTGTTTCTTTTCCCATTAAATAATGCTTCCATTTTTTAACACTTTGAACCAAAGCATACAACTCTTTATCATAAGTTGGATAGTTTCTTACCGCACTTGTAAAGGTTTCTGAATGGTAACACACTAGTCGTTTGTTCTGCATCAAAACTGCCCCCATTGCGTAGTCACTAGCATCCATCTCAATCTCAAATGAATGTTGTAAATCCGGAAGTGCCAAGATCGGAGTGGTACTTATCTTCTCTTTCAGTGTATCAAATGCTTTTTGTTGTTTTCCTCCCCACTGAAAGACCTGTTTAATACTTGTCAAAGCATGCAAAGGAGATGCAATATATGAGAAGTTAGCAATAAATTTCCTCTAGTACTGAACTGCACCTAGAAAACTTCTAACTTCCGTCACATTTGTGGGTCTAGGCCATTTCACAATAACCTCTATTTTTGCAGGATCAATTTTCAATTCTCCATTTCCTACAATATACCCCAAGTAAATTAAAGATGTTTTTCCAAATTCACATTTTGACATCTTCAAATACAATTTCTCTCTCCTTAGTGCATCTAAGACTTTCTGGATGTGTTTAATATGTTCATCCCATGATTTACTGAAAATAAGAATATCATCTAAGTAGACAATGACGAAATTATCAATGAATGGTCTAAAAATTTCATTCATAACTCTCATGAATGTTGCCGGTGCATTGCACAAACCAAAAGGCATCACTAACCATTCAAACAATCCCTGTTTCATTTTAAAAGCAGTTTTCCAAACATCACCTTCTGCAATTCTTACTTGGTGATAACCACTTCTTAAGTCTAACTTAGTGAAATAAATTGCATTTCTTAATTGATCCAGTAAATCATCTATTCTAGGAAGAGGGTAACGATTCTTTATAGTAATCTTGTTTAAAGCACGGAAATCAACACACATTCGCCAAGTGCCATCCTTCTTAGGAACCAATATAATTGGTGAACCACATGGGGATGTACTTGGGCGAATTATACCTTGAGCCAAAAGTTCCATTACCTGTCTCTTGATTTCCTCGTTCTCTACTACTGACAACCTGTACATTCCGATATTGGGAAGAGGTGCATCCTGAAGCAACTGTATCTCATGTTGAACCCCTCTTTTGGGAGGTAGACCTTGTGGATCCTGAAAAACATCATCAAATTGAGAAACAATTCTTACCAATTCATCCTTATGTTTTAGATCGCAAGTCTCAAAAGCCATCTCATTTTCTTTTTCCTTGGCTTTGACCACCATGAGCACAAAACTTTTGCTTGAGTTGACAAGCCTTTTCATTTGACCTGCAGTTACCAAGGATAGATTATTCTTTTCATGGTGAGCTCTAATAATAAACTCAATTCCATCCTTTACAAGCAAATATTTATTTTCTTCCCTATAGAAGATTGCTTTACGATCATACAAATAAGGACTTCCCAAAACCACCCCATAAATATCCAAAGGAACTACATCCAATTCAACCTCATTAATAAACTTGTCTGTAATGGCAAATCTGAAAGTACAAGTTTTAGTTACCTGCAGTTTTGCATCATCACAAACCCAGCCCAAAGGATAAGGCTTAGGATGTGGTGTAGTTTTGAGTCCTAGTTTTTTAACAACCTCCTCTGAAATCAAATTAGCTTGAGATCCACTATCAAAAAGAGTATCAATTTTTGTATGCTTTGAAATTACTCTAATGTGGAAAAGCTCATTTCTTTTCTTATCGTCAGGTGTAGTTTGTTTACTAGAAGAAGATGCAACATCTGTAGTGCTATTGTTGGAAATTGAAAGAGTTGATTTACCTTGTAAACCCATAGCTGTGATTTTGGTTTCATCACCTGAATCAGAACCAAGATCATGCACTATTTGTTTTTTTCTTTTCTTTTCCTTTCTTAACCATCCATTTAGGCTTCTTTTCAGGATGTAATTTCCAACATTTAGACTCATCATGGTTTTTTTTACAATGATTACAAAATGGTTTTTCATCTTCCTTCTTAACAGTAGAGTTTGTTTTATGCTTACCCTTTCCTTTTCCTTGTTCTTTCGAACCTTTTCCTTCAGATTGCTTGTTCTTCTAATTAAAAGAAGAGAAAGAGGACTCCTTTGTCATTTTCCCTCATGCTTCCAGATGGGTTGCTTGAACACATACTGCATCAAGATTAGTAGTACCTAAAACAAGTATCATATGCCTTAGATAACTATGCAATCCACCAATATATTTGAGCAGTGTTTCTTTTGTGTTCAGGGAAATTCCCAGAGTTAGAGCCCTTTTCCTAAATTCTTGTGTGTATTCTTGAACACTTTGTCCCTTAGTTTGTCTTAATGTTTGCCAATCCATCATAGCTTGTTGCTTATAACCAAGAGGATAAAATTGTTGCCTAAGATTTGAAACAAATTCAGACCAAGAAGTGATTTCTATACCTTTGTTTTCTTCCACTTCCTGAAGCTTACTCTCCCACCAAATGAGTGTGGTTCCACCCATCCGAAGAGTTGCCAGATGAATCTTTGCTTCATCATCAACAATTTTCTGAACCCTGCAATATACTTCTATTTGCTTGACCCAGTTATCCAACTTCTCTGCATTTAGCTCTCCAGTATACATAGGCAATTCAAACTTGATATCTAACTTTAATGAAAGAAAATCAGATTTTAAGGAGTCTCTTTTTGGAATGTCAGAACTAGAGCTTTCTTCTTTCTTACCTTCTCTAGTCCCCTTTTCCCTTTTCCTTTCTTGGTACATTTCTTCCACCATTTCCTTCATCTGTTGGAAGGATTGATGAAAGTTTTGTTCCACTTCCTCTCGATCCGCCATTGTAGGACTTCGAGATCATCTGGTACCAATTTTGGGATCTCCTTCAACTAATTCTCCTTCACCCTTCTTAGATCGAGACCTTGTTAACATCCAACACACAACTTGCAATCCAAAACACGTTAAACTGAACCAAAAATCAGTCAAAACCAGCTCTGATACCAATGATCTGAAAACCAAATTTAACTAGCAATTGTGCACACACATTTTTCTTGCTTTGTATTGATTTTCGATTTAAATTTGTGCATTATTTTATTTTTGTATTTTTAATAAAAGAATAAAAACTGCAAGTACTGTGCAAATACTGAAATAAATGAAGAGAATTCACCAGCAACGTGACGCGAGAATTGATAACGGAGTTCGGCGCTTGAGGCCTACGTCTCCGGGTCCAGTTGAATGGGACCGATCTATTAAAATCTTGAAAATAATTCTTTACAAAGAATTCTACAAAATTTATACCTTCTCACAGTCTTCCTCTGTCGAAAATAACAGGGGTTGCCTTTTACATCTCCTCCAAATTCCACCGTTAGCTCAAGATATGAGCAATACAATATTTCTACACAGATCCGAATGCATTACAAATAGAATATCACCCTATTTATATTGTTTAGGCGCCTCCTGGTATGACGGCTGGGTGCCTATCCTTTTACTCGGCCCACCCGAGTTCCATTCCCCTCCTTTGCTTTTTGTTTATCCTTTTGGGATTAAAATCCCACATTAGGCGCATGGAAACTTATCCAATGGTTTAAATTAGTAGGTGGGCGCGCATTTTAAGTGGCAAGGAAGCCACCTTAGCCTATGTAGTAGGCGCTTTGACTTGACTTGGGCGCATTTCTTGGGTGGCGCATTGCATAATTTTAGGCGCCCATAAATGCATGTACAGTCTAAAGTGGAGGACAGTTTAATATATGTGTGGAAAGTTTAGACTAATGCGTGGAAATGAATAGATATATGCGTGGAGTTTGCAAATTAGTTATAAGGCGTGGGTAATTTAAATCATACATGCCCAATATCCCACATGCATGGTGCAAAAGGAAATATAGAGGTTTATATACACAAGTTGGTTGCATGGTTAAATGAGAAGGAGGCCAAGGCACCCCTCCATAATCGAGTGTGTCGAACCTGGCTGAGGGCCCCCAGCCAGTAAATAGCGGGGTCCATTTGTCCGAGATCGAGTGTCCAAGACCGGCGTTCCAAAACCCTTTTTTAATACATCACACAATTCTTCCACGTGTCGCATCGATACGATCGCAACACTTGGCGAAAAAATTTCGTGCACACGTCCAACTCCGCACAAAAACTCCAAAATTCGCCATTGCCCAAAAATTTCAGCGGCTATAACTTTTGCAAACGAGCTCGCTTTCGCAAACAAACTTTTGGAATCATGTAATTTTTCTCCATGCTTTAAAAATGACTCGCAACAATTTCTGAGAAGATCTTAGATCGGTGTTTCTCTCGTGAGGATCCTCTGATCAACTTTGCTTAGTCCGGGAGAGTGATGAACCCCATTTTGCTATGTTTAAGCCATGTTTAAACTCATACCATTTTTATATCATGATACACGATGAACACTGATTACTCTTTATATTTAATACATTACTATGATTATGAAGAAATTATTGCATACACTTGTGATGTTTTTTATCTTGTTCATTCTTTTGCATAAATGGCTTGAATAAGATTAGTTATGAACTTTAAATTCATTATTTTCAAAGAAGTATATGTTGAGTTTTCATAGAGAGTGCATGATTTAATTCACGCATTGGCACATGACTCTATTTGACGTGTTAGTGCAAGACTCTCATCCGATTAGCAGGGGTCTCAAAGAAGCACATCTAAATCATCCAGGTCACCAATCTAGATTCTTCAAAACTTGGGGGAACTCACATGCACATGAAGATAGCTCAGATTGCTAAACTCATAGTTGGAAACACTACATTCTGAATAGAAATCATCACCATTAATTCAACAGAAATTCAAGCCACAAGAAGATGAAATATGACCAACAATTGAAGACTCATCTTCAGTTTAGTTCTCTTCAATCAATTAATGATTTGAAGAATCTTCTAGAGGTGATTGACTCCTTCCAAGGAGTCAATCACAGATCCTCTCTTTAGTGTTGAGAATATTTCAAGTTCAAACACTTTATGAACTGATCCCTTCATTAATGTATTGCCAAAAATAGATGACATTGTTTAGTTTAGTACTAATAGTTAGGGAACCATTTTCAAGATGATAAGATTATATGTTTAGACATAGAGACCATAGAGGTAGATTCATTAGACTAAATCCTCAAAACCCCCTCAAGATCAGCCTGTGGAATAACTTGCTGACGAAGGAAGAATGGATGATGAAGTACATAACCCCAATGATGTAAATAGTGGAAACACTCAAGGTAGGATGTTTTCCTAACCTATTTAACTCAATCCTAATGAAGAAGATCCTATGAATAATATATCCCCATCAATTCTTCCAACTTTTTAAGGATTAGTTTCAAAGGACCCTGATCAATTCCTTTTTGAGTTTTAAGTTTTATGTCAAACGTATGACTACACTTCTAATAACCAAAAGCTTAAACTATTTACCTCTACTCCAAAGATACAACTATGAGGCGCTTTCTAGGTTTAGGCCCAAATATCATTCATAATTGGGAAGAAATGGAACAAGCCTTATTGGACAAGTATCATGATTATTGTAGAGTGAGGGATAGGAAAGAAGATCTCTTTCAAATTCAACAAAAGGAAGATGAAAGTGTATAATATTGCCTGGATTGGTTCCTTTTCCTACACAGAAGGTGTGGAATTGGCTTGGATATTAACCTACTTAAAAATTTATTTCTTAAAGGGTTGGATGAGGATACACAAGAAGCATTCGATTTAATTGGAAAAGGAGACATGAACAAGTTAGAGTTCACAGACATTATTGACCTTTGTAGGAATTATTCACGATATCGCCCCAATTTGAGGAAGAAAAAAGGAAAAATGGCTAATGGGGACCTATCCAAGTTAAGGGAAGAAATTACAAATTTGAAAATAGACCTCCCAATTCAAATCAATACAACTATGGATAGAGAGAAGGCTAGGAACATAGAGCCTTTGTTCATTTACTGCCCAAGATGTAGAGCTAAACATGGACTTAAGGATTGTCCTTTAGATAAGATAGAAATTTGTCTTCTCTGTGAACTTAAGCATGCCACAGATCAATGTGGACTACTTCCCTTGCTAAAGAATCACTTAAAATAAAGAAACCAAGAGGAAGCTGAGCTGAACTATATGGCTCAGAGGCAAGGAGGAAAATTTTAAGCCAACCAAAATCAGCCCTACATCCCAATATCACAATGGAGTCCAAATCATTGGAATGCACAATGGCCATACCCACCACCTTGGGTTCAACAAAACCCCATAAGAATGGAACCCATAGTATACCCCACCAACTTATTATCAACAACCTTGGGCTCCACCTCCGAACATTCCACCATATCAACAACAATACCAACAATAGTGGAATGCACCTCAAGGGTCTGGAAAACAATATTATAATCAAAGAAGATCACAAGGTCAACATGCCCTATTGATCAGTACCTAGTAATGATTCCCAACCCGAACAACCAGCCTAGCCACATATATATTGCACAAAATATGGCCAATCCTAAGAATGTAAGGTAGGGAAATCCAATATATACAGTAGAAACAGAGAAAGAACCCCACAGTGAATTGGGCTGGATTGCAAGAACATATTGCTTGTATTCAGAAAGGTTACATCAAAACCTTCCTCTCCTATTATTGAGGAGATTCCTGAAGAAAATGAAGAACTAGAGAAAACACAACCTATTACTATTGAAGAAACTCCTCAACTAGACATTGACATTCCTTTCTTATCTAGGATCTCTAAGAAACAAAATACCATAGTTCCTGAAAAGCCAGAGTCAGAATTAATCCAAGGATTGAGGAAGCTAAGTATTGGCATTCCCCTATTGCAAGCTCTTAAAGATATCCTGAACTAAATAAAACAATTAAAGAGCTTTGTTTCAAAACTCCAGGGAGAAGAAAGAATCAACCCAAGACCATTCACGTTGATGGGAAACTTGCTAGCATTTTAGAAGGAAATAATCCTCCTCCTAAGTATGGAGATGCTGGAAGCCCCATTGCAATGGTCTGCATAGGAAATGTTCACATTCCTAACGTCCTTATTGATTTAGGAGCTTCCATAAGCATCATGACTATAGACACTCAGGTGCACGGCACTCCCTGACCACAATCCACACATATAGTCTTGCAAATGGTAGACCAATCAGTGAATAAACCCAAGGGAATAATAGAGGATGTTATCATTACAATCGAATCTTGGGACTATGTGGTAGACTTCATGATAATCAAAACAAAGAATAGAAAAATTGGTTACCCCATAATCCTAGGATGCCCTTGGTTAGCTACAACTATTGCCCTTATCGATTGCAGGACAAGAAACATGGTCATCACCAATGGTCAAGATTTAAAAAAATTATCATTATACCCTACAACCAAACCATTTTCTATAGACAAAAAATAATGGTCCAAGGATGACTCTAATGATTATGAAGATATCATCTCCTCTCTTGCCATGGTAGTAATTCAAGAACAATCAGATTAGATTCAATGCAACTACCATGACACTGGTGTTGTACATAGCCTAAGTCCTACACTTGAGTTTTACACTAGGCTAAGTTTGAGTCTTGCACTTAACTCATGCACTCATTCTTGTTCTAGTCCTACACTACAAATTATTGAGATAAAGAATGATTTCATGGATGAAGATAACAAGAAAATTATTTTTCCTTTTGCAAAGAATATATATCTAACAGAGTGCATCTTCCAAAACATAACCTCTGTGCACATATTGCTACCACATAGGTTTCCATTAAACACACTTTTAAGAAATCACCTTGTGGTAGATTCAATTCATCCTGATACAAAACCATTGATCGTTCCTCAGAAAGACATTGGAAATAAACAATTGGTTGAATGATCAAGAAGAAAATACATTGTTCAAACTTCTCTACTCTCACCCCCAAGCCTTTGCTTGGGAGTATAGTGATATGAAAGGTATACATCCTATCATGTACACATCACATCTACACCACGGAGGCCAAACCAGTTAGGCAACCTCAAAGAAGGATAAACCCAACTCGAGAGACATTGTGAAAACTAAGATTGAAAAGATTTTGAATGTAGGATTTATCTACCCAATCTTAGACAGTCAATGGGTTTCCCCTTTTTCATAGTGCCCAAAAAGAATGGAAAATGGAGAGTTTGTGTGGACTATAGAGAATTGAACAAAGCCACTCATAGGGATTACTTTCCATTTCCTTTTATTGATCAAGTCTTAGATAATTTTTCTGGTAAAAGGTACTTTTAATTTCTTGATGGATTTAGTGGATACAATCGATAATAATGGCTCTTGAAGACCAAGATAAGATGACGTTCACATGTCATTGGGGAAATTTTCCTACAGAGTGCTACCTTTTGGGTTATGTAATGCCCTTGCCACTTTCCAAAGAGCCATGTTGGTAATCTTTTCTGATCTCACCCATGATTGTGTAGAAATATACATGGATGATTTTATAGTCTATGGGGAAACATTCCAAGAGGTAGTCAATAATCTGGATAAAGTTATTACTCACTGTGAAAAACACCAGCTATCCTTGAATCATGAGAAATGTTTATTCATGATGGAACAAGGTATAGTTTTATGCCATCATGTTTTAATTGAGGGAATTAAGGTTGACCCAGATAAGGTGAGCATCATTGTAAAATTGCCATCACCCACCAATAAACCGAGGTAAGAAGTTTTCTCGGTCATGTTGGTTACTACCATAGGTTCATATCAGGTTTTAGTAAAATTATTTCTCTATTATTTGCTTGTGTAACTAAGGATTCTGAGTTGCAATGGACAGAAGCATGCAAACAAGATTTTGATGAAATTATAGACAAGATGATAAGTACACCGGTGTTGAGAGGTCCTAATTGGAAGTTTCCATTCCATATTCAAACAAATGCCTCAAACGAAGAAGTAGGTTTTGTCCTTGGACAACAAGAGGAAGGAAAACCCAAGCATGTGATTTACTATATCAGTAAAAATATTTCCCCTGCTTTGAGAGGAATTACACAACAAATGAGAAATAATTTCTGGTAGTAGTCTATACAATCAAAAAGTTTAGACATTAAATTATAAGATATGAAGTGATTACACATATTGATCACTTTTATGGCAGGATTGTTAGGTGGTTGTTGCTACTACAGGAGTTGAATCTCAAAATCATTGACAAACCAGGAAAGTCAAACGTTGTAGATGACTTTCTTTGTAGGCTTACCACTTTAGAGAAAGATGAACAAGTCAATGATGAATTTCCAGATGAGAATTTGTTTGCACTTTCCACTACCTCTCCTTGGTATGCAGACATGGCTAATTACTTAGCCATAGGGAAGTTTCCAAACTTTTTCACACCAAAGAAAAAGAAGCAATTAATTAAACAGAGTGTAATGTATACTTGGTTGAATGGAATCCTTTTTAAATGTGGGCTTGATCATGTCTTACACAGGTGTGTAGCTGAAAATGAAGTATTTGACATAATTAGTGCATTCCATGATGAACCATCAAGCCGACACTATTTAGTGCAAAGAACCATCCAAATTTTTTTTGGAGTTGGTTAATATTCGCCTTCCTTGTTCAGGGATGTCAATAAGTATGTATGGAGGTGTGATCAATGCCAGAGAATGGGGAAACCACTATTTACATCGAAACACCCCTCCAACCACATATTGTCCTAGAACCATTTGTGAAGTGGGGACTAGATTTCATTGGGCCATTTGACCCAACTTCCCAAGGTAAGGAATACATCTTGGTTTGTACTGACTATGTGACTAAATGGGCTAAGGTGCGAGGCATTGCCACATGCAAGAGATGAGAAGGTTGAAAAATTTATTCATGAGAGTATCTTTAAAAGGTTTGGAGTACTAAGATCAATTGTGTCAGACCAAGGGCCACAGTTCATCTAAGGAGTAATCAAATCTTTGGTGGTGACATATCAGTTGAGGCACAAGAAGTCACCCCTTTATCACCCACAATAAAATGGATAAGTAGAAGTGACCAATAGAGAATTAGAGAACATACTCACGAATACTGTAGACATATCAAGAAATAATTAGGCGTAGAAACTACCAGAAGCGGTGTGGGCTTACAACACCACATGGAAAACAACAAGGTTTACACCATATGAACTAGTCTATGGTAAGAAACCAATATTGCCCATAGAGTTTGAGATCCAAACATTAAAGACAACATTTGAGGTGGGCATTGAACTTGCTAAAAGTAAGAGGGGATGGTTGAAAACCAAAAATGGTGATCATCTCCCTCCGGAGTATTGGTTGAAAAATTGAAACGACGACCAATACTTCATGATGAAAAAAATAAAAATTATATATATATATATATATAAAATAATAAAGCAGATGATCAAAAACCATAAATGGCGGTCTTCTCTCCTAAATTTGATCAACAAAATAAAAGGGAATACCACGTATGCAAGGATCATGACATCAATAAGGGAGTAACGGCGGAGATTTTACAAGTACAAATATCAAGGTATGCATGATTGATTACTTCTAAAGTAGAAAATATTTAAATTTAAATTTTTAATTGTTGCCATCATGTTCATTGATTTCCCATATTTTCCCAAGTCATGTCTCATGCTCCCATAATCCACATCAAATCTGCAACCATTATGTACCATCATGTCCGCACACATCCCATTACTCCCCTCATCCCCTTGAGATTTTAGCACCACCTTCCAAATTTAGTAATATATCCCGTGTGTTAAGTTTGTTCGAAATATGCTTTCCAACTTGGTCACTTTCAATCCCACACCATCAATTTCTTGCGCTATTACTGGTTCTATGCCTTTGTGTCTTTTATTAACCTACTCAAATCTAGTATGGGGCCCATATCAGACATGAACCCACCCGTTTGTCGATCTCTTGCGCAGACAAAAAGTTAGTGGAGATCTTTGAGAAGGCAAGATGGTTAGATTTTCTATTGGCATACAAAGAGTTTAGTATCCCAATGACTAAGAAACATGGAAGATAGATACGTCACTATAAACAAAGGAAATTCCTTTCTCTCCCACCGTAATTAGTTAGTTGTCTAGTATACTTGAATGATGGGTTAGCTATTAACAATAGGGCAATGTATCATGATATAATCAAGAGATTTGCAGTAGGGAAGAAAGAGAAATTACAGTTGGTAATTGAAAATAAGGGAAAGGCAAAAGGAGTTAAGAGATTGATCATATCGGAACCTTGGGTTGAAATGACCAAGTGGTTAATTAGGTATTTCAAATGTGAAGGCCAATATGAAATTATACTAGGTCAAGTTGCCCCAAGATAAAACTCAATTTGCCCCAATTCCTTTATGAGTCCATTTGTGTTGCCACTAAAAATTTCGCTGAGGGGATTCATATCTAAAATTTAAGGGTTTAATTCACCTAATTTGCAAGCAAAAAATTGTGAAAAAGAGGCATGGGACAAAGAAGTGGCTTTAATTTTAAAAATCACACTCCTTGAAGCTTGAGGCTATTGTGGAACCCAATCCATCCACCTCGATAGGCCCAAGAAATGCCTCTATACTTCCCAAATTCTACCCTCGTTATTCATGAAACCCCAGTTGTTAAGCCACTGTCACAAGAAGAACAAGAGGTAACCGCAATTATGAAAACATTGGTTCAAACTCCATCTCGAGTATCCATAAAAGCCAATATCTCTATCTATTCCTAAAGATTCAATAATTAAAGATAAGGGTAAGGCATGGTTAGAACGAGGACCTAGTTCTCCACTAGATCCCACTACTATTTTACCCCAAGTGCTCTCCTTATCTAAACTACGATTCGAGTTACACATAGCTCAGAGAGAATTGGCCAACTGCAATCACTTGGAAGCTAAGGATACTAGTTTCTCCCAAAGAACTATCTTCTAAGGAAAAAGAAATTTAAAATCAGAAGAAATGATAGTCCACCATATGGAAGCCACTCTCCGGATACAACAAAAGCTTAGAAGAAAAATAGCAGCGAGATAAAATTCCTAGAGGATACAAATTAGGAGTTGAACACATCTACTACTACATCTGCTACATGAAAATAGAGGTGGGAAGGAACTAGTGGCCAAGAAACATCAGGTTGTGGAAACCATTTTTGTTTTTCCCTAGATCATTATGTTGAAGGGTATGACTAAATGGATGGAGGAATGTTATAGGATCAAAAAAATAGAGGAAGAGAATAAAAATCTAAAAGAAGAAAATAAATTGTTGAAACAAAATGTGGTCACAAATGTAGGCTCTACGATCAGGTACTCTCTTGTAGAACCCCTTCCAACTTTTATGCCCTATTTTTAAAGGAACAATTTTTTAGATGGAAAATAACTAGAGCCAGGGCAATGTTGGATATAGAATTTGAAGATGACAGTCAGTTTGTAGGGGCATATACTGCACGCCAATGATATTGAGAAAAATTTTCTATGTGAATTCTATGTTCATAAGTTTCTACTTCTAGAGTAGATTGAAATTCCAATCAATCTGTATGTGGGGGAAGTTTAGCTGAGAGCATTTATTTCAATGCTCAGACATTAGGGAGAGTGGTAGGGATCAAAGAGAAATATTTGTGCAGTCAGAGTCCACCATTGGCCTCTTGATGAGGCACAACTTTCCAAAGACCCATTTGGTTTTTAACCCAATTTCATTCTCAAGTGTATTGTCTACGCTTGATAGACATGTATGTTGATATCTTAAGAAACTGTGTTAGGAATTTTAGAGAACAAGTTATCCCCACATTCAATGTCAACTTCTTGGCATCCCAGGTCTGGTATCAGTTGTTTGTAGATCCATACAAGAGGAAGGAGGTTGTTTCACCAACAAACCTCTCGTTGGTCGTTGAAGAGGGCTAAGGATCTTTGCAAGATAATCTTAGAACTCGAAGAACAATGGATTAGGATGCGGTACAAACCCCCACTAGACCTTGCACATGTTCCACAGTGAAATTCTATAGATGACCAATCAGAGGACAATTATGCAACTTGGAGGAAGAATGTTGTTGATCATTTTGGGTTTTCTGATGTATCTCTTGATGAGACTTGGCAAACCTTTGCCAATGAGTATAACTATTCTAGGATTGTTGAACAACTTAATGCTAGGTAGTAAGAGGACCTGCTAAATCCTTAGTCCGGGGAGTGATGAACCCCATTTTGTTATGTTTAAGCCTGTTTAAACTCATACCATTTTGATATCATGATACATGATGAACAATGATTAATATTTATATTTAATACTTTACTATGATTATGAAGAAATTATTACGTGTACTTGTGATGTTTTTATCTTGTTGATTATTTTGCATAAATGGCTTGAATAATATTGGTTATGAACATTAACTTCATTGTTTTTGAAGAAGTATATGTTGATTTTTCGTAGAGAGTGTAGGAATTAATTCACGACCGACACATGAATCTATTTGACATGTTAGTGCAGGACTATCATCCGTTTAACATGGGTCTCAAAGAAGTGCATCCAAATCATCTAGGTCACCAATCCATATTCTTTGAAACTTGGGCGAAATCACGTTCACAAGCAGATACCTCGATCACCGAACTCACAGATTGGAAATACTACATTCGAATAGAAATCATCACCATTAATTCAAAAGACATTCAAGCCATGATAAAATGAAATATGAACAACAATTCAAGACTCATCTTCAGTTCAGTTCTCTTCAATCAATTAATGATTTGAAGAATATTCTAGAGGTGATTGACTCCTTCCAAGGAGTCAATCATGGATCCTCTCTTAAATGTTGAGAATATTTCAAGTTTAAACACTTTATGAACTGCTACCTTCATTAATGTATATCCAAATATAGATGAATTTGTTTAGATAAATAGTCGCTTAAAAGTAGACTTAGTCATTTGGAATAACTAGTTATCTCCTAATGTAACTAGAACATGTCTTGTATAAAAAGATCTTGTACTTAGATTTAGTGGATAGACTTTTAGTTATTTTCAATTCATTATAACTGAGCATTTTTGATTCAATAAAGATAGCATATTCAAGTGGAATGTTTTGTTTCTTAAATTCAAGTGTTAAACCCGATCAAAGGAAAGGATTAAGAACCACTCATAACAAAAAAATGAAGTTTATGTTTATTATTTTTCGTCTTTGTGAATTTATTTACCATTCCAACATTTATTCTATTAATTTTATGCACTTACATTTTCATGATCAAGTAACCTTCCCATTCTCAATTTCATTTCAATGTTACTTTTAAGCATTTTATTTGTAATCAAAATTAGTTCAACAATTTCCTAGTCTTTGTTACTAGAGTATGTGCTTTGCAAAATTATTCCTATTGTTTCCTTTGTTGCAAATAATCATGGATACTACCATGGATTGATATAATGATATGATTAAAGTACGAGCATCAATGAAACTCTTCAATGGTAATCATATCATCCATTATATAAAACAACATGAGATGGCAGTGTGTTTGACAACAACGCACAAATTGTCCAGCTTCATCCGAATGAGGCTGATTTCTCATTAAGCATACAAGAAAACTTGTATGACAACTATTGTGACCAAGTGATCCAAAAAAATTTGAATAAAATACCTAAAGGGATGGTCACCTTAGAGAAAACATTTAGCCTTGATGATGAGTTAAAGGGTGAAGAAAAGAATATACTCGCAGGTGCTGAGATGACAGCTCCACAGTCCATTATTGCACGCGACAGGAGTTACTACTCAAGAAAGCTTACGTGCATTATGAAAAGTAGGTGTTCATCTCTCTCTTCCAAAAATACAATGATATTTGCTCTTGGGAGTATGAAGACCTTAAAGGATTTGATCCAAGTGTTGCTTGACACTCCATTGATCTTGATCCTAGTATCAAGCTACCGACAAAGGAAAAGGCCGTTCAACCCAAAAATAGAGTCCCTTATGAGGAAATAATTGTCTAAAATTATCGAGGTGAAGATAATATTTCTGATTAAATACTCTACATGGGTCACGAATCTTGTTCCAATGCACAAAAATAATTGTGAAATTAGAATATGTGTTGATTTTAGAGATTTAAATAAGGTGTCTTTGAAGGATCATTATCCTTTGCCTTCTATAGAGTAGATTTTACATATCATGGCTGGTGCGCAAATATTTTCCATGCCGATGGTACTCTAGCCTCAATCGATCTTGGTCAAGGAAGAGGATCAATTTAGAACAATGTTTACAACCAAGTGGGGAACATATGCACACCAAAAGATACCCTTTGGTCTCACAAATGCATGCATGACATTTTAGTGCAACATGGATATTGGATTCAAATATTACATTAATGAGTTCATCTTGGTTTACCTAGATGGTATAACTTTCTTCTCAAAGCAAGGTGCAGATCACATGGCGCATCTAGAGACAAATTTGAGAGATGTAGAAAGTTTGGGGTGTCTCTTAACCCCAAGAAGTGTAATTTTTGTGGCACATGGCAAGCTACTAGGCCATGTGGTTTCAAAGGATGGCATCTCAATTGATCCTACGTGCATTTTGGCCATCTTGGTTCTTTCCTTTCGCACACAAGAAAGCCTTGCAGTCCTTTCTCGGAAAAATTAATTTTTTAGGAGATTCATCCCTAACTTTGTAGGACTAGTTAGGCCCATCACCCTCATGCTCAAGAAAGACACAACCTTTAGATGGAATGCAGAAGGAAAGGAGAGCTTCAATAAGATCAAGCAAGAAATTTTTTTGCATGCCAACACTCATCAACCCCAACTTTTCAAAGGATTTCATCCTTTATGCTTATGGAGCTGATGTAAGTGTTGTTGCTGTCCTAACACAAAAAAATGAATAAGGACTGGAGCAACTAATGGCTTTCTTCGCTTAAATATGAAGGATTATGAATTGAAATATATTCATATTGAAAAATAGGTCTAAAACATCATGCAAATGCTTAAGAAATTCAAAAGTATGCTCGCCACAAACCATATCAAGGTGTTAGTTTCTCACTCCGGTGTTAGAGACTTCATAATGGGAGCATAAATTAGCAAGAAAAGAGTATGGTGGGTGACCAAAATCATGGAGTATGATGTAACTATCAAAGTCACAAAGCTGATAAGAGGTAGCATGCTCTATAAACAACTTACTAAGGACACACAAGATGAACACAAGAATTCATTATTTTGAGATGAATATCTACCGCGCATTGAGCCCGAATAGAATGAATCCCTTGGTGCGTGCAACCGGATGAAGGACATGATCGCATTCCTTTTCGAGGGCACATAACCTCTTGATCTGAACAAAGAAAAGAGAAGAAATCTAAGGATACAATCTATTCCATATGTTCTAATTGATGGTATTCTCTTCAAAAAGAATCTTGATGGTGTCTTTGTGAAGGTGTATTGACGATGCGCAGACTAAAAGTGTTAGCATAATTTCACGATGGATTCTCTAGTGGACAATTCTCTACCAAGACTATAACAATAAAGATTATAATGGTATGAATATTTTGTCCTACCTTGCTCATGAATGCGCACAAGTGGGTCGTGAAATATAAAGAATGCACTTTCTTTGAAATAAGAAATTTTCAACACTTCCCCATGACCAATCCAAGTAGATCAACATTTTGTGCAATGGGGTCTTGAATTCATAGGTATGATTAACCCTAATTCAAGCATTAGCCAAAAGTGGGTGATGACAAATGCTATGACTACTTCACCGTATGGATAGAGGATGTTGCGTTCAACAAATGAATAGAGTCACTGTCGTCCTTGAATTTCTTGAAGGTATTGTAACAAGGTTAGGTGTTCCTCGACAATCATTTCAGATAATGCAAAAGACTTCCTTAGTACAATAATCAATGATTGGGATTTTAGTCTCGGTAAATAATTGAAGACTTCCTCCAATTATTACCATCAAGGTAGTGGCTTAGAAGAGTCTACAAACAAGAACCCGATCGTAATCATGAAGCACACAATGAGAATTAGCCAAAGACAAAGGGGCATATAAGGGTCTCACACACACTGGGCTAACAGAGTCACAATGAAGAAAGCAATATGAACCTCACCTTACAAGATTGTCTACTGACAAGGAGGCTACCATTCCTTTAATACTTGAATTGAATTCATTAGCACTTTCCCAACAACTAGAATTTGAAGGCGCAGAGACTCGAGAGAAATCAAAATGGAAGGGTTGATTGAACTTGAAGATTCAATCAAATATGCCATGATCAAGCTAGAACAACATCATCAATCAATAAAGAAGTGGTTTGATAGAAAGGCTAGGCCTCAAGATTTCAAAGTGGGGACTTAGTCTTAAAATGGGATGTTGACAGAGCCAAACTAGGGCACCATTCAAAGTTTGATGCACTTTGGAGTGGCCCATATACTATTAGTTCTTACAAGGAGGATAAATATTTTGAGTTAACTCATCTTGATGGAGGCACGCTATCAATCCCAGTCAATGGGATCTATCTCAAACTCTTCCATTAAGCTTGCTACATCATTTTGTATATATTATAATAGTTTCAATTCCTCTAAGTGCGTTGTGCGCACATTGTATTGTTTGTACATAGTTCTTTCTTCCCGCGTGCTTCTTGCGTGCACTCTTTTTTTTTCTTCCAGATTCCAGTCATCTTCCAACAGCTTCTCAATAGTATTACAGATTCAGAATAGATTCCATAACATGTTTCAAAGTGGCTTCAAGGGTAGTTCTTCAAGGTCACAGATCAAAATTTCATATTCCAAGTAGACTCCATGCCCAATGGATGCTCTAGGATACTGATCTCCTTCATCTAAGCAGGGTAGATGGCCCCAAAAGTTGCCAAATTATTATCCAAAATAACTCCCCTAGTTATTTGGACAACTTACATTCCATTCTGGCTCTAAGGATCTACATTGTAGCTTGCACACACTTCATTTGCTCCTTTGGCACATTCCCTTGGTTACAAATTCTTCACATTCTCTTGCATGCTCCTCCTTTCCTTCACCTTTTCTTTTCCTTTTCCTCTTTGTTCCATTTTCCCTTGCGTGCACCCTCTATGCATTCACCTTCTTCCTAGAAGTTCATGTATCCTTCACTCACACCTTGGATCTAATTCCCAAAATTAGCTAAGTCCTTGGCATTATCTGCATGCCCCCTTCCTTGCTGGCATGCATAATTTTGTAATTATTGTGCCTCTTCCATACGTTTCTCCCTCGATATTCTTCCCATTTATCCTGTGTGCCCTTTGTCTATTTTCCTCATGTGCCTCACTCTTCCATGCACATGCATTTGTGCCTTCTTCTGCGATCTTATGTGCCACATGGCATCTATTAGATATTGAGTGTGCTACATGCAATCGATTAAATCACAACAACCGGTGTCTTGAATCCTTGCAACAAACCAATGAGTGACACATGGCAAAAATGATAAAATAATTATAAAACTTGCCAATATTTTAGTCAATTAACGCGTGCCACATGTCTTGTGTGTTTAGTTTACATTGATAAATTATGATATCTATAACGTTTTCTACATGGCTCGACACACTTGAACCCGAGTCATTTGAAATCTGTGACATGGGCTACACTCTAGACCATTCAAAGTCGAATTTCAACAGATTTGGTAGGTGAGAAATAGGGAAACATATTTCTAACCATTAATGAACATATCTAATTGCCCCAACCACCCAGATTTGATATGGATCTCACCTCCTTCCTTCTCCTACATGCCAAACAAACTTGGAGAAGTGCATTTGACATATTTGTAGGTGGATTTATAGGCATTGAATGCTTTTTGTTAGTGGTTGTGATTCAAATCCAAGTTTTCCCTCCTTCTCCTCTTTTTCTCTCATCGATTCATCTATAAATGTAAGAGCATAGCTCATTGTAAAGGGTTGGACATTTTGATCCTCTAGTTTTTCTAAGGATTCTATATATTTACATTTTGAGTTGTAGACCTCTAGATCTGGCTCTTTTATGTGGATATCAGCCTCATACATCATTGTAATCAACTGTGTACATTTCTAGAAGTAATAAAACATTGTTTTGTGGCTATTATCTACCTTAACGTGTTTGTATTCTTCTTTCTTGCCTCCCTTTTGCATTGTGTGCTTGTTGTGTCATTTTAAATCCCTTACAACTTCCTTTTCTCATTGTGTTTCATGAAATCGATAGGGTGAATGCATTCTAGTTTGTGCTACACGTGCATGGCCTCCCTTTATGCCTTCTCCTTTATTTTCACTCAAAATAGATAATGTCCACCCATCTTTATTTAGTGCTATTGCCTCCCTTAGTTTTAGTTTTCCCTTTTCCATATCCTTCTATCCCTGGTCCATTGGCATCATTAGCTTAGGTTTCACTTTCAGTATTAGGAGTAATAATAACAGTAGAAATAGGTAGAGGAACCGACCTTCTCCGGAGGTCTGTCTTAATCACGTAAGGTCCCACAACTTGGAGACAGTCCCATTGTTAACTCAAACAACTTATTTCTTTCGGATCCGAGACACAAGTGTAATTTTGACAGCCAATATATCCATATTTTAAATAACATACTAGGTGGTATAATTATAGTATTAAGTGCATGATTTTGTCACTATATTTCCCCCACTTTATGTTGGTGAATGTAAATATCGGTAACATAAAGTAGATAGAGATGCATACCTGAGAGAATATGGAGAATCCCATGTTGTAGTAGAATGTGTAAATGTAGTATAAAAGCATGCGGAATGAACTATATAGCGTGTCAAATCATAGATCAACGTGTTGATCCATGTAACGTAGCAAGAAATGTAATGTCATGATGAAGTGCACTAAATGAGAGTGATGATTGTAATGTTATATGATTGATGATTTCAAATTTTGTATGATGATTATGAGATGGGGTAAGGAGTGATCAGTTACCAACCCAATTACGTGTATACGAATAATCGACCAGAGGATTTGGGCATCCTATTGCCAGAGGAAGAGTGTAGGGAGAAAGGTGTGTTATTCTCCAACCTGTAACTATATCCTCAAGATCTAGCCACTGTAGATAGAATTAGATCAAACATTTTGTGGTTTTGGATCCAAATAATTTCAATCAAACAATTGACCCATATATGAGTGATATAGGAAAGGCACTCTTGCCCCCACTCCACAGGTGTCACCACAATGTGATGGATTCTAAGTTAGGTCATCTGGAAGAAAATGTGAAGTGTATGATGGCCTCCAAGTTAGGTCATCTAGAAACAAACACCAAATATATAATAACTTCCCAAGTTAGGTCATCTAGAAAAGTAGCACATGTAACTCCCAAGTTAGGTCATCTAGGAGGCCAATTGTGTTATATTATATTGATTGGGTGATATGATTTCAATTGTTAGAGATTCGAACACATTGATTAAATTGATTGATTGATTGATTTGATTGGTTACTCGAGATCACATGGAAATATTTTAACACGTGTTTCCCTAGGTTAGGTCATTAAGGGGAATTAATGATGAAATGTCGCATGATGGATTAGTAATTGTTTGAAAATGATGAATCGAAGTGTTGATTGATCACATGATGACATAAGGGGAATTATTGTTGAATTTTGGAGTTTAATTGATTCACATTATCATGCTTTATTAACTTTCTAGAATACACAACAACTAGCGTCGGTCACACGGGATGGGTATTGATCAAAGCAAGGAGGAACCAACATAGGTTAGGGTAACCGACATTGGTTGCCTGTGCGTGATTGTTTTATTTAAATCACGGTAATTAGATCCAACCTTTGATATAAAGTTAATATAATGGTTGTAATTACATAGCTAAAGTTCCCTAAGTTTGTATATGCATATATAAGCTAGAAAGCTTAGGTTAGAAAGAAATAACTCATTAAGCATTAGAATATTTGTAAAAAGGAATTATTAGAAAGAGAAAAAGAGAAGCTTGTGAGGAAGAAAGTACTGTACATCCGAGAGAGGTGTGGAAGATTGTAGAACTTCATTGTATATCCTCTGTGAAGCTTTAAATAATATAGTGGTTATTTCTTGGTGGATGTAGCCGACACTGGATGAACCATGTTATATCTTGTGTATTATTTCTTCTGGTTTATTTCCATATTTATTGTTTGTATGCTTAGATCTGAATATGTGTTTGTACAACTGGTGTGATTAACCCCAACAAGTAGTATCATATTTTTTTGTTTGAGGTTTTTGTGTGTTGATAGATTTACTCACAGAGGATTTTTGATTGAGTGGGAGATACTACAATGGTAGAAGATGGTAAATGCAGAGTTGAAAAATTTGACGAATGTAATTATGAATTATTGAAGATGCAGGAGGAAGATTATATGTATCAAAAGGATCTATACTTATAATTGGATAAGAAGGAAATACCTACAAACATGACTGATGAAGAATGGAAAATTCTTGATAGAAAGGGTCTAGGATCTATAAGATTGAGCTTGGAAGCATCTATGGATTCGAATATTACTGAAGCAACAACCACAATAGAGTTGATGAAATCTTTAGCTAATTTATATGAAAAACCTAGTGACTCAAATAAAGTTTATTTGATGAAGTGATTATTTAATTCAAATATGCAAGAAGGTGAATCTGCATCAAGTCATTTGAATGATTTCTGTCTATTGTAAATCAATTAAAATCGGTGAATATTCTGTTTGATGATGAAGTGAAAGCACTTTTATTTCTATACTCTTTTCCAGATAGTTGGGATAACTTGGTAATAGATGTTAGTAATACAATGTTTGCTTTACTAATATTTTAAAGTTTGATGATGTGGTTAGTATAATCCTAAATGAAGAAATATGTAGGAAAAGTATAGGAGAATTATCATCTGGTAATGCTTTGAATGTAGAAAGTAGGGGAAGGTAGAAGGAGAGATCCAAGAGCAAGAATAATGGGAAATCAAAGTCTAAGAATGACATATATAAATCCATAGGTAAAGGAATAACCTGTTGGAATTGTGGAAAGAAAGGACATGTAAAGAGTGATTGTTGGTTTAAGGAAAACAAAGAGAATGTACTAGATAAAGGTAAAGAAGAAAATGTTACATCTTTTGAGGTAATGCAAGATTCCCTTATTCTCTCCTTGGATAATAAAATCGAATCATGGGTTTTAGATTCAAGATATTATTTCCATGCTACCCCTAATAAGGGTTATTTCAGAAATTATGTCCAGGGTAATTTTGGGCATGTTTATTTAGGAGATGATGAACCATGAAATATTATTGGTAAAGGAGAAGTTCATCTAAAATTATAGAATGGAAATACATGGATATTGAAATATTAGAGGCATGTGCCAAGCCTGAAGTGAAATCTAATTTCTGCTAGATAACTAGGTGAATCTGGTTAGATGGTTACATTCACAACCGACTCTTGGAAGGTTACCAAGGGATCTCTTGTTGTAGAAAGATGCAAGAAGGTAGGAACATTGTATTTATCTACCTGTATTACTAATTCCTTTTCTGTGCTATCTACTTCAGATTCAGATGTAAGCATGTGGCATAATTGGCTAGGCCATATGAGTAAAAAGGAATGCATATCTTAAAGGCTAAGGGTAAGTTATCAGATTTTAAAGATGTAGATCTTGATTTCTGTGAGCATTGTATATTTGGAAAGAAAAAGAGAGTGATATTTATCAAAGTTGGTTCAAAAAAGGAGTAAAAATTGGATCTTGTGCACTTAGATGTGTGGGGACCAGCCCAGGTAGCTTCTCAAGGAGGATCCCAATATTATGTGACTTTCATTGATGATGCCACAAGAAAGGTATGTGTTTATTTTATTAAATGTAAATATGATGTTTTTGTGACTTTTAAAAGATGGAAAGCCCTTGTGGTCCACTATGAATCAAATTCAAAGTTAACATTCCTTAGATCTAACAATGGTGGTGAGTAATGTAGCAAGGATTTCAATGATTATTGTTTAGTAAATGAAATACGTAGAGAAAGAACGGTTCCTAGAACACCACTAAAGAATGGTGTTTCGAGAAAGAAGGAATAGGATAATCATGGAACACACAAGAAGCATGAAGATACATGTTGGATTAACCTTGCGGTTTTGGGCGTAAGTAGTAGACACTATGGTTTATTCAATTAACCATGGGCCTTCAAGTGCACTAGATGGTGGAATACCAGAAGAATATTGGATTGGAAAAGAGGTAGATCTTTCTTTTCTTAGAGTATTTGGTTCACAATATGTTGTGTATGTTGATAAATAAAATAGAAATAAGTTGGATGCTAAATCCAAGAGATGTACTTTTATTGGTTATGGCTATGGTGATTTCAGATTCCGTTTTTGGGATTTAGAAGATTCTAAGATTGTTAGGAGTCGTGACATTGAATGGAATGAAAAGAGAATGTATATGGATCAAGTTTTGGTACCCAAATATGAACCGGTTGAAATTTTTGTGAATGGAAATTCATTCTCATATTTAAAAGCGACACCTACAAGTCTACACAGGAACTCAATGTTGGTTAACACTAGACCAACATCGATCACCTAAAATGACGTCGGTTACAAAGGAGCCATACTAGTGTCGGTTAGTCGAACCGACGTCGGCTATAGGTGACTGATGTCGTTCACTTGTTTGAGATCGATACAAATTTGTAGAATGAGAAGATTGAGACTCCGACACCCTAGATCCCAGTGAGAAGGTCACAAAGGGTAAGTTGACCTCCAGATATATTTTCACCTTCCTTATCTGATTTATTATTGAATGATAGTGGCAAACCAACGAGTTTTGAAGAAGCAATGAATGATGAGACCCATGTGCAATGGGGACATGACATGAATGAGGATATGGAATCCTTGTAACAAAACCAAACATAGGATTTGGTTAAGTTGCCAACATGTAGAAGAACATTGCGAACAAATGGGTTTATAGGATCAAGGAAGAAGAGGGTGGATAGAAAAGATAAAAGGAGAGGCTTGTGGTAAAAGGATTTACACAGAAATAAGGTATTGATTTTGGTGAGATATTTTCTCCTGTAGTAAAAATGAATTCTATTCATATTGTATTGAGTTTAGTTATAGTAGAAGATTTGCATTTAGAGAAACTTGATGTTAAGATGACTTTTATTCACGGTGATTTGGAGGAAGACATTTAAATGCAACAATCGATTGGGTATGAAGTCAAGGGTAAGGAGAAACTTGTGTGCAGGTTGAAAAAGAGCTTGTATGGTCTCAAGTAAGCCCCAAGGCAATGGTATATGAGGTTTAATAGTTTTATGCATGAGCAAGGTTATATGAGATGTGAATCTAACCATTGTTTTTATTTAGCTTAGAAATGGAAGCTATATTATTTTCTTACTAGATGTGGATGATATGCTTATTGTAGGATCTAGTATACAAGACATTGGTGGGCTTAAAGAAAAGTTAGCTCACACATTTGCAATGAAGGATTTGGGAGTTGTAAAGAAAATACTTGGCATGCAAATTCACAAAGACATGAAGAAAAATAAGTTGTATTTGTTTTAGGAACATTATATCAATAAGGTGTTGTAAAGGTTTAATATGTAAAATTCACAACCTATAAGTACACCTATGGTTGGACACTTTAAATTGAGTAAAGATCAAAGTGTCCTACATAACATGAAGAGGTCTAGTCCATGACATGAATTCCATATGCATCAACACTTGGAAGTCTCATGTATGTTATGGTTTGTACCACTTAGACACTTTGCATAGGCAGTGGGAATTGTGAGTAGATTTATGGCCATTCCAAGTAAAGAGCATTGGAAATTAGTTCAATGGATTCTTAGGTTTTTGAGAGGGACAGCCAACATGCAGTTATGCTATGGAGGGTCAGATATTTCTTTATGTGGCTATGTTGATTTAGATATGGCTGGAGATTTAGATGGTAGGAGAAGCACCACTTGGATATGTATTCACACTAGGTGGGATGACAGTTAATTGGATTTCAAGATTGTAGAAGGTTGTGGCCTTGTCTACTATAGAGGCCGAGTATGTTGCAGCTACAAAGGCTAGAAAAGAGATGATATGGATGAGCATGTTCATGGAAGAGTTGGGAAATGAGAAAGAGGATTGCATATTGTACAGTGATAGTCAAAGTGTGATTCATCTGGAAAATAACTCAATGTTTCATTCAATAACAAAACACATTCAATTGAGATATCACTTCATCGACAGCGTGTTGGAGGATGAGCAAGCTGAAACTAGAGAAAATTCATATGAAAGATAACCTTGCGATATGCTAATGAAGCCATTGGAAAGGAGAAGTTGGAGCTACACTCCACTTTTGGTCTTCAAGTTTAAAACTTGAAGAGGAAGAAATGCAGACCAAGGAAAGGATCCAAGAATAGAGTTGTATGCAAAGTCTGAATGCAGAAATTTATCTCCAAGTGGGAGATTGTTGAGTTGTGAAGCTTAATTTATTCAAATTAGTAGGATTTATTAACTTGTTTGAATACATAGAAACCGACATCGGTTCTTAATCTTGGCGTCGGTCACCTGGGGACCGGTATCGGTCAAAGCAAGGAGGAACCGATATTGGTTAGGGTAACCGACATCGGTTGCCTATGCGTGATTATTTTATTTAACTCACGGGAATTAGATCTAACCTTTGATATAAAGTTGATCTAATGGTTGTAATTGCATATCTAAAGTTCCCTAAGTTTGTATATGCATATATAATCTAGAAAGATAGGGTTAGAAAGAGATAACTCATTAAGAATTAGAAGAATTGTAAGAAGGAATTCTTGGAGAGAGAAAAAAGAGAAGCTTGTGAGGAAGAAAGTACTATACATTTGGGAGAGGTGTGGAAGATTACTTATCTTAATTGTATATCCTCCGTGAAGTTTTGAATAATATATTGGTTGTTTTTTGGTGGACGTAGCCCACACTAGGTGAACCACGCTATATCTTGTGTATTATTTCTTTTGGTTTATTTATGTATTTATTGCTTGTATGCTTAGATTTTAATATGTGGTTGTATAAGTGGTGTTATTAACCACAACAACTATAGGATGACCCCAATTTTATGCCACCCTTTTGCAAAAGGGAAAATAATGATAATAACGAATGCCGAAATAAAGTAAGCACAAAATATATAGAATGTGATAGAGATCACCAAAATGTGTATATATTAGATGAATGACAATTTGAAGAGAGATAATGCGCATGTAATGTGTATAATATGATTGTAGGTGGAATTATGAAAAGAAATCCTCAAATGGGGTGTAAATCGAGTAAAAACACTCGGATACAATGAAAACCATGTAATGTGTATTAGTTGAGAAATGATTGTGAAATAATAACCATGGTAAAGTGGGTAAAACAAAGTAATTATAAATAGTAGGGTTAAAAAGTGATTAGTCACTTCATTTTTATTTTGTGTGCAAGATTGATAGTGAGCTCGAGTAAGGATTCCATAAGTGAGAGAAACACGACCTAGCCAATTTGAGATGGTAGTGACCATCGTAGCGTCACACGTACGATGGTAGATTTGGTAAGTGCTCTATTTTGTTGAAATATAAGTGTATAGTAATTTTTGTTGAATATTTAAAAATTGAGATTTTTACTTTTCTCGGCATTTTAGACCTAGACAAGAGTGGTGAAGGTGCTAATGGCCTTTGGGGCGGAGAGCCCAAACTTGGGCACCCCAATCCGAGAGGGTTATTCGGATAAAAATGATGTAAATGTGATTTTAGATGCGTAGTAATGTTGTAAGCGAGTGTGTTTGATTTGTACAGTGTTCTAATGATAAGTTTGTTGTCACTTTGTGTTGTGTAGAGGATATTCACTCGAGGGAGTTCCGGGGTCTTCGGTTGAGTAGTTTTCTTAGATTGGGTCTATCATATGATGATTTAGAGGTTATAGACCGTCTTTGGCCTATGGCACATAGTACTAATGGGGATGTGCCCCATAAATTTCCTATGTTGACAAAATTATGTGAGAGGTGGTGTGCGGATACTTGTACGTTTTTGTTTCCTATTGGTGAGATGACTGCTTTGTCACATTGGAGGATGTGTATCGCATACTATGATTTCCAATTTTGGGGAGAAATTACAAGTTATGCCATTGGAGGACATGGAGGGATAGATGCAAGCCACTAGGAGGTATTTTTTGGGGACTCAAGGACCTGCTTAAGACCTATATCAGTTTTGATGTTATCTTGAGTTTAGGGTTCCGTGCTTGTAGAAGTTCATTTCCATGGTAATTGCTTCATCTATCGCAGTAGAGGGAGGAGGTGTGGTGAGGTATCAAGTTATAGGGCTCGTGGTACCCAAGAGTGATATTGATGATGAGATTTGATTTGTATTATTGTATATGATGTAGGGGAGTTTCCTCCCAATGATGAGACAATTTTCTAATGATGATTGTACTCGATATATAGATTGAGTTTGATTGGTATATGATGATTTTATTTCATTGTGTAATGATTCATGATTCAATGATTATTTTTATAATGTATGTAATGTGTTTGATATTGTTCACGTTTATTGATGTATACTTGTTCTATGATGTTGATAATGATAGAAAAAATGTGTAATTTGAATGATGATAGATAATGTAATAGATTTGATTTACTATATTTGATGTTGGATGAGGTGAGCGATGTGTTTATTGGTTGAATGGGTTTGTAATGCGTAGTTAGTGTAATGATGATAGTAGAATGTATGTAAAAATAGATAATGTATGATTGCCAAAATAAGTGTCGTGATGAATGTGTGTTGTCGTGAAAATGTAATGTGATCGTAATATGTTAGTGTGATAAATAGGGGGGGAAATAAGATTAGTGATTCCCCCTAGTGTATGGATGATTAGGTTCATTTATCTAAGACCCCTCAATACTCAAGAATGAATCTGCGTGAAGTAAGAGTGCATCATCGGAGATGATTCGATGAGCTAGATGAATCGATGGAGCGTGTGATGAAAGGTTCTTATAACAAAACCCTCAACATTCCTGTAAGAACCATAAGAACACAAGTGCTTAATCGATGGGTAAGGTTATAGTAATCAACTACCGAGATCGATGTGGCATGAAATAGTGGAAGCATGTGGCATGGAAGTAGTGTGAGCATATGAACCAAATCCCAGAATATCATGCGGAGCAACGATGAGATGTGCAAATACCGAGGGATATGGAATCCAATGTGATGTAGTAGCCTGATGTAGTGGATAAGATGGATGAATTATATGCAATGGATATGATGGTGTAGAAATGTATGGATGCGGTGGAGAGTGCGCATGAGTGAAAAATTGTGGTGGTGGACGCACCATGACTTGAGCACCAGATGGAGGAGATGACTCAACCGGAGTAGAAACTCACTGACGAGGTAGAGGAGAGATGGACCACTCACGTGAGCGAGAGATAAAGGAAATGATTCCCTTATCCTCTAATTGTTGTAATCTATCATGAAGGGAAAACAATCATTATCCCTATGGCCATTGATATGATGATAATTACAATAAGGTTGATCACATTGATGATGTAATCAATGTTGTGGATGATGCTAGTTGGATGGTAAGCAAATTAGATGCCTTTCAAGTAAAGTACACAACACATAATGAGGTCTAGCATGGTGAGAGAAGTGTAATGGATTACATGTCATATTTGGAGTGGAAGGAGAAGTATCCTGTCATGGAGGAGGAGAAGAATTATGCTTCTATGATGGAGTAGGTTGAGCTTTCTTGCTAGGTCAAGATGGAGACTGTGTAGGACACTTAACCAATGTCAATGGAGGAGAACTAGATGATACAACAATAGTAGAGATTCCTGGAGGATAAATGAAATGTGTTGTAAGAAGATCTTGTTCTAAGTATATGAATTTATAGCACAAAATAATTAATGACTTGTATCTATCATATTGCAATCTTCGCTTAAGCGCGGGAATTAAACAACGATAGAAAATGAATTACTTCTCTAGATTGACAAGTTAAAATACTAGTTTATGAATGCAAGTGTTGAACCGTAAGATATAATCCTTGATATATTCTGATGAGCCATGATGTAAAGTAGGTAGGAGGTCATAAGTAACTCTAGGGCCATTTTTGATGATAAAATGATGGAGGAAAGCCTTGTCCATGTCATAGTAATTGCTAATAGACCCAAATGGAAGATGAGTGTAGCTTCATAAATCCTTATCAATAAGACTGTATTGAAATGCCTTAAGAAATAACTTATCATTAGAATAGAGTCCATAGCCATGTCGTAATGTTGGAGATGTGCATGAGGGTCACCAGTACAATCAAAACATGTGAATGTAGGCATGATAAAGTCCTTAGGAAATGCAGAGTTATGAATCTTCCTAGGAATAAGGTTACCATGTAATGAGTTCTCATTAATAGAAGCATAGTAAGCCCTAATTTATAAGGTGCGTGTCTGAAATTGAGATTGTAATTGACCTACGACATGCATTAGAGATATGATATCCTGTGAAGGAATAATAGAAGATGGCAATAATGTATTGAGATGTTATAACTTGCCATTTTAAATGATCATAGGAATATCAAGAGAAGACAAAGCAAATTCGATGCTAAAGACACACTAAGGGAGAGGTGCCAAAGAAGCTATAGTAGATGAAATATATGGAACATCCATATAAATGGTAGGAATAGCATCAGAAACATCCATAGGAGGTGAAGTGACCGATGGAGATACAACTATAAGAGAAGATGAACTAGTAGTTGTTGGTGACATGATAAGAGGAGATGAAATGGTAGGAGAAGAAGAACCAACAGATGGAGATGAATCATGCACTATGCTAGATGCAACCTCATGAGAAAGTGGCGATGGAGATTCACACTCAAAAGAATGAAAAGTAAAAGAATCATGGCTATCAATTGTGTCATCAACATCACCTAAAGAATTAGATATGAGAATGTCATTGAGTGTACTATCGATAGGATCATCAACATAATATAAAGGTGTATGAGAACTAGTATGTGATGAATGATGAGAAGAAATATCAGAAATAGGAGAATCATGAGATGGAACTATAGTAGTGGTTTGACTAGGAGAAGAATTAGTATGCACATGTGAGTGATTGTCAATACCAAGCATGTAATCAATAAGAGAATCATCTAGAATTTCCTTAGAAAGATCAGAAGAAGGATCACTAATAGTTGTATAACATGGTGTACAATGAGTGAAGGCTATCAGATCTGAAAAATACTAATGTTAATGGGAGAATTTTCAAAACTAGTAGGTACATATTGTTTACCATCTAAGAGTTGTTGTTGAATATGATCTGGCAGAGTACCATTACTATAGAGAGTCGTGAGCTCAACGATAACAACCTCATCATAAATTGGATTGACACTAACATGAAACATGATGGGTTGAGAAGGCAAAGAGCTATCCTTGAGCCATTAGGGTTTGAAGTGGATTATAGGGAAAAAATGTTCTAAAGTACAAGTTCGCCAAAATGATGAACTAAAACATGAATTTTAGAAGTTAATCTAAGAAGTAAAACAATGTAATAACCGAAATATAAGTATTAAGTAATTTATTTGATATTTTAAATGAAATTAAATTATTAAAATAAGAGGGAGAAGGTACTATCCTGAATAAAAATTAACTCATAGTGATATGGGGTCAGGCGAGATGATGAACAGGCGGAATAGAGTGTCACAACACACCTTAGAAAATTTTAGAAGTGGTAGATCTAACTAGAATGGGGCACGTGGGGGAGGATTAGGGCACCTGGGGCACCCTGGTCTAAAATCTGGGTGCCCTGGTCTATGGAATAGCTCAAAAATTGAGCCTAGAAGGGTCGCTAGGTCTTCATAATAATTCTCCTTTTTTTGTGTGGATGTCGCACTAGATTTGTTGATGATGCCGTGAACCTGTAATGAAAAATAACCTGCAAAACCCCACACAAAGCATCAAATTCCCAAAAAATAAAGATGCATATGAAGTGCCCAGACTATCCTTAGCAGCCACAATGGCGGTCTTACAAATAAGCACTACACTACATCTAAGCACTACACTACATCTATGACCCAATGTAGTTATGTGTGATTGTATGTGTAATGATGTGCCTAGGGTGCCCTAACACCAATGATGCAGCGATAGGGGCAATATCTAGATAGAATAAAAAATGGTGGATGGAATAGAATATACTTCCCTTTCCTATGCAGTGTGTGATGTAGAATATTGCCCAAATGCAGTCCCTTTCCTTGTGTAGATAGCTAGCCCTTAGTAGAAATAGTCCACCCATAAGATAGTAAGTATGTTGTGTTTATATAGGGATCTCTTGCTCAAATTTCAACACTAATGACCTGACATGCTGACTAGCACCTAGGGGAATGGGAGGGAAAATTATAAAGACCGACCTCAAAAATCTAAATTAAAACCAAGTGTGATCGGGACCGGGGAACTGCGGTGCCCTAATCCTTCTTAGGCGCCCCGACCAAAGACTAGAGGCGACAACCGAGTAATTAACAACAACTAAGACTCCCTAAGAGATGACCAAAACTACACAAGTAAGTGACAATCTGTGCAAGACACTCAATGACAATGACCGATGATAGGACTATGGGATGGGTCATTAGTGAATACTTTTCTTACACAATATCCATATATAAAACAACATACTTGGTGGTATAATTATATTAGTAAGTGTGTAATTTTATGACTACGATTTGGTCACATCATCGTTTTGAGTATTTATTTGTGTTGGTTCCTCCACCGTCCACACATTAGTCTGTTTGATGACTTCTTGTTCTGCATTACTTGCGCACTTAGAATTTCCATTGCACGATTTTGAGATGAGTTAATCATCTCTTGTGAAGATGAGATAGGAGAAAGTGTTCATGGTAATTGAATTGTAGCTTTTGGGACTACGATTTTGATTCTTATTCTCTCCTTAAATTATCCTTAGCTCCTGTCATAAACATGCTTTTCTTGCACTGATGTGTAGTTGTCTTTTGTTGTTGTGTGTCCTCTTATGTAAGTAAATATATTCTACGCGTGATGACACCCCCACTTAATAGAGTTGTTTCTTCAACTAGAGCTAGTCACACCACTCTAAAATGGATTATTTCACTTCTCTTCTTCTTAGGTGGACAAACTAGGAATTATTCCTCTATTGTGGCTACATTGACTCCATGGTCCTTTATACCCTCATTCATATAGTGTACCAAATATTCTTGTGTCACATCCTCCTGTCCCCAACCGATTGTGAGAGAGTTTAAAATTGGTAGGAATTTGGCCCTATCTTTTGTCCTCAAATTTTTATTTGTGGACTTCTCTAGTGTGATAGATTTCTAGGTGTACCATTCCCATTCCTTAGGAAGATACATTTTGTTGCCCATTTTGACATTACAACCGCACTTGTTTTCTCTATGTCAATTTGCATTTGCTAAAATTCCATATTGGTAAACTAGTTGGGTAATCTAGGGTATGTTTCCACCCTTAGTGATTGTCTTCATGTTGACAAAGTGATTGACTACTTAATAATTTTTCATCTAATCTCCCTTGATGACTCTTCTCTTTAAAACCGTGGTGTGTGTTGATTTGGTTCAATTGCTCCCATCTGTAGCTCTCTCGTCACTAGTTTCTCTAGTCCTCATTTGCATAAGGGTTAGACAATTTTTGGGATCATGTCATATTGTTGCTTGAGTTTAGACTTGGTTACCTACATGTTGATGAAAAATGGAAGTGGATTTAGATGTTTTGCACTAGAAACATCTGATCTCAATATAACCCCATCATGTAGCAATGTGATCTTGTCATATGAGGTTGTATAAGTTCTTACCTCCCTAGGTACATGGGGGTTTATGTTGAGCTATTCTTTGATTTTTAGTAGACAACTTCCCAATAGTTGTGTGTTTTCAAAAGATGTGTAGGGATTAGCTAGAATAAACTATCCAAACCTGCCATGTGGGAAGTACTCATTGTCTAATTTTATGACACATTTGGGCGCCTTCCAATGTGTGAAGCACAACAAGATAATCAACCATCGGTATTAAAAAACTTTACCTCCTATTTGTGTGATCCTTCGATCATTTGTGTTGAAATTGTGTATAAGACTTATTTAATCCAATTGAACTATGTATGGTCTTCCCACATTCTTTTGATAATTTCCACCACTCCCAAGGATGCTTGTTTACTTCCCTAGTCATCTATCAATACCGTTCACCTATAATTTTTTCCAAAATTTTGACTATGTGATTTGTGATGGCCTCGAATAGAATTGCTCTTCCTTTACGTAAATGATCATGGATTATCATAGTTGTTGGATTTATAGGAGGTCTTGTGGTTTTGTATGATAGAATAGACAGAGCCTTGTTTGGGAGCCTTGTAGTATGGATACTATGGTTTTATTGATGAGAATGATGTTTGTACGCACCCAATTTTACACGTTCTACATTAACAAAAATAGTTAAAAGTCCCCTATGATGATTATTATCTTTTCCAATGGTGTTCGAGTCCCATTTCCTCTTTGCAGTATATATTTGTGGCTTAGTATGCTTCCCTTAACCTTTTCCATGCTTTTCTTCCTCTTTTTATAAATTTTGTAGCTTTTCCCTAAGTTTTGGCCTTAAGTTACGGAAATTTTGTGGCGATTCTGAAATCTCCCGGGTGGTTACAAAACTGCTGGTTTTCCCTCAATAGCGGTTGCACAACCACCCCTCTACACAAAATGGTGTTACGTGTGGTTTTCTAACCTCTTTTGGTGTGTTCTAAATGCATGTTATTTCTTCAAACATGATTTTAGCACATGTTTCTTGGTCAAATTTGCTATTATTAGGATTTTTGGATACGTACCAACTTCCTCTTCTTCCCTTGATGACTAATTGTAGTTAACTTCCCCTTCTTGTTGTGATGTGGCATCCTTTAGTTGTCAAATGGCTTAGACCATTTCCCCACCATTTTTCTATAAGAACCAGCTTCTTCCCAAAGCATTGGTTGGATATTTTTGTTGTGATTTGCTTTGATTATCCTATCGTGATCTTGCTAGAAATTAGACAAACAAGAACTATTCTCTTGTGTTGTTCTTCTTTTACCTACATTGCTACCAGACTACCAGTAAGCCACCATTGCTCCAACACCTTCTTCTTTGCTTCTTTTGCATTCCCAACACAACTCCCTAGACTCATGTGAACATTGAAGTTGGAAAATAAACTAAGGGGACACAAGAGTAAACCACAATTGACTTTTCCACATAATTTGTAAATTCTAGTTGGGGATGTACTTAGATTTCCTGAAGCTTTCTTGAATTCTTTATTTAATCTTGTATGCACATTATTGACTAGAGTAGTAAATCATTTCAATTCAAATCATTACAATAGTTAAGTAATTACTATAGCTTTCATTTTGTTTGCACAAAGCTTTTGGTGATAGATTGCTTCTCTGCCTACCCCTATGGGTTTACAAGGGAAGTTTTCTAGAGGAAATTTTTGCATTTATTTAGAATCAATTGTAATATCATTTCAATTTGTAAATCTTTCCATTGAATCCTTCTTTACTTCTACCAAGGAAGTTGCGGGGAAGAAAAGATTATGAGAATCTTTGATTTCTTCCCATGCCTCTGAGGTGGAACAGAGGATTTACATCCACAATTACATTTTAGAAAATTTCTTTTATTAGAATAGGCTAGATTCATTCAACACAGATAGAATAATCACATCCAATTATTTATTTGTTTAGGTTAAATTGTAGAAGCAATCATATTTCTTCACTTCTTCCTTTTTCTTTTTTATTTTCTAGAAAATACAAAATAAAAAGATTAGTTTAATTTAGATTAGATTGTTGTTTATTGTTTCATTTCCTCTATATAATTGAAAAGAACAAAAACATAGATTAGATTTCCTTTATTTAATTAGTTTGCTTCCTTGCATTAGATTAATTGAATACATATCACATGACCATTTCGGGTCCTAGAGATCCCAAAGATTACGTTTTTGAACCAATAGTACCTCAACCAAACTTGTTAGTGGCATTTTTAGACATCGACTAAGGCCTTTGAATTCACATCTTCTGAACCACTTTGGAACTACTTGTTATCACTAAACAATTGAGGGATTTGAACGCCAAAGATGATAGAGATTTTGAGTTTTGGGAAAATAGGCTGGCCATAGGTTACCTTGATCACTTTCCATGTATTTCCATCCATTCACCATAGTTATCCACTCACACATCCCATATGACCATCCAGGGACCACAACAACCAAGAGACAAAGTGTACGATCCTCGAGTCCCATAGCCGAACGTAACTTATTTAGAGACAAACATTGATACGGGTCTTAGGATCTTGGTTTTCCAATCCTCACCACTTCCACCTATCACCATCACATATTAAACATCCTTAATGAAGAAGCTGAAAAATTCTATGACTTTTGGCGGAACCAGCTTGGGTGGAACTAGTGCCCATAACCCACTCACTTGTCCTATCCATATGTTTCCTCTAAAATTTCCATGACCTTTTCTGGAAATTTCTATGAGGCAAACAAAGGAAATTCCCATGAATTCCACAACCATTTGAGAGAGTTTCACACATAACATTGATATAATATTACATGTGTGTATCCTTCTCGATCATTCCATCACACCCATTCAGGTTAGAGAGGCTCTTATTGCCCTAGATGAGAAGATTCCTTTAGTGCCTGTAGAGGACATTAGATTTCCCTGATAACCTGTTGTCCATACTCACCCATATTTGAGTATTTCATTCCACATAGCCATCTATCCATTCCACATCGGTCCCAACATGACCTCGGGAGGTCGAGTGCACTTGAAGGTCACATGTTGATTTTTAGTCGTATAAAATTGGTGAACCCAACGTGAAGGACTAGTTCCTTTTCATTTCCATTGTCTTACCTTATTTCATCCATCCTTCTCCTCTCCCATTATTCTGTGGGTATTCATATATACCCATGAATATGTCAAGTCATGATTATAATAGACTCATTCTAGGTCCGAAGGCTTATTACCGCTCAGATGGGTATGCAACAGTCACCCTCATTATCAGGGTGGGATGACAATTATTCTTCTAACTTACCTTCACCTTACACTCCTCCTCCTCAAGGTGCCAACAATGGTTCTTCTGTTAGGATTAAGGAGATTGATCAACTGGAGTTCTCCAACTCAAACAATATGACATTCACTGGAGAACAAGGATTCTATCCTCGGGTCTTATCGAGTGCACCCAAGTCGGTGTTGATTTTCAGTCATACAAAGTTTGTGAACCTGACGTGAAGGAATAGTTCCTTTTATTTTCCATTGTCTTACCTGATTTCATCCATCCTTCTCCTCTCCCATTATTCTAAGTATTTATATACCCCTGAATATGAACTTACAATAGACCCATTTTGGTTCTAGAGGATTATTACACTTGAGATAATGCAACAATTGACCTCATTATTAGGATGGGATGACACCTATTATTCTAACTTACCCTTACCTTACACTCCTCCTTAAGGCACCAAAAATGGTTTATGTGTTAGGATTGAGGAGATTGATTACTGCTTCTCCAATTCAAACAATATGACATTCATTGGAGAACAAGGATTCTATCCTCGGGTCTTGTCGAGACCCCAAGTCATCATGTAGTCTGGCCCTTTCTCTTCATACCTCTCATCTAATGATGAGCCCAAAGCTAAGAGAGTTTTAATGCTATGGACCAGTCCTTGGAAAGGATACAAGAGTATATTAATGTTATGCTTCAAAAAACACTGCTACCCCTCCCTTTATAATGGAAAATATACCTAAAGAGGGGTATCTCCCAGAGAAAAATTTATAGAATGACATCACGTACCTTTATCTCCTAACAAGGCTCAAAACATGCCCAAAAAAATACAACACCATCTTCAGGGTGATGTAATTCTACTGCTAGTAGATAGAGTTAGGGAATTGGAGCTTTCCTAGTCATCTCATGTTTCATCTTTTTTTATGGGAAAGGAAAGGTCCCTTACCATGCTCAAAATCCTAGTTATGTGCCTTTATGCCATCACCTCCTCCGGTTTACATGGGTGTTCCTAGCCTTGAATATCTCCTCACTAGATCGGCACGTTAGGTATGCCCCCTCACACCTCATATGGATACCCTCAATAGGCACCAGCTAGAAGTGCATTCTTGAATGCCATCCCAACTGGAAATGCGACATTCCCTAGTTTTGTGCCTACCACTCCATACCAAAATAATGTTCCCCATTTTGCATATGTATTCCAAATCACCACAGGGGGACATGTTTTATTTTCTGGCTCATATGCTCAACCTCAGGGGATGCCTTACGCCTCTACGAATGTTTATGCTGTGCCATATCAACCTCTATGCCTCCTCCACCTCCCCATCTAGGGTCATCTATGGTAGAATCCTATGCATTGGGAACATATGTTGAATATCTTAAGGAGCCCCTTGATTTTACCATCCGAAGTGTAATGCTTCCATGACCACTTCCCAAATTGCCAAAGTTTAAAGGGGAGGGGGACCCAAATGTGCATATTAAAGTATATGCAACTACCATCAGAGAGCTACTCCCATGGGATGTGGTTATAGCTAAGATCTTCCCCAAGACCCTTGAGGGGATTTCTCTTGACTGGTACTAGGATACCAAAATCCTCGATCCATTCATTCAAACAACTCGTTTCTGAGTTTATAAAGGATTTTGATATGAAAAAACTCTTGCGAATAGGAATTAGAGAATTCCTCCATATCAAGAAAAACACAATGAGTCCACCGCCCATTTTATTCAAAGATGGTGACAAGTCCTCTACTCCTCTACTAGCTCCGAACATGGACCAAATGGAGCTTTGTGACTTGTTCCTTCACTCTCTTAACCAAGAAACTAAGGAGGAGGTCCAAAAGTTTCCTCTTAGAAGCTACGAGGAGGTTTTAGAGGGTGCTCTACATTGACCAAGTGGCGATTGATAGTGGCTGGAAAAATTATGGCTCAAATGGGAGATTGGTCAACCCCTCTCAGGGTAATTCAAGCTACCCTAATGGTTCAAACAACAATAACCAAGGACCCAAAGTCCTCAATAAGAACCGTGGTGCTATGATGGATGATGTGCGACTCAAGAAGTTCAAATGTTGTTAACACCAATGTGAATAATGGTAACAACAACGTGAATAATAATAATCAAAGGAGTAACAAATTTTCTCCTTCCATTAATGTGGTGGACTTTAGTCATCCTCCTCCCCCACCTCAACAAGTCTAGGCCCAAGCATTGGTTCAATACCCAATCGGTTATCCAAACCAATACAATACTAGAACCAAGGCCAAAGGCCCCTAAATTTTAATTATAACAACCAACAACAAAATAACAATATTATGGGCTGTAACAAAACCAAAATCAAAGGCCTCATGATTATGAACCTGATTTGTATTACGGTTTCCATAGGGTTAGAGGACATGATGCTCATACGTGTCACGATTGTAACAAATTTATCCAATGGATTCCAAAGGACCAAAGGCACCTCTTTTTCGAGATGTTTTGGCTAATCCTATGGCATGCCAACACAAAATTCTCACATGGGGCCCATGTCCCCTCAAAATTATACTCTCGGGTTTTCACAAACCCTCTACCAATGTGCCCACGAGAATGGAAAGCTTAACCCCCATGGAACCAACAAGGGAACTACCATTGAAAAAATGATCATGAAGCATCCACTTCATCAAACATGGTGGTAGCCCCTCCTTTAGATGGTTGGAAATCAACCAAAATTATAGGTTTGGTTGAGTTGGAGACCAAACCTAAGGTTAATGTAATGACCCATGCTCATGATTATTCCTCGCAACCTCTTCCTGTTTACCCTTCATTGTCAGATGATACACCAATGGCTCCCAAACCCATGGGGGCCTATGATTTAATTACAGATTTGACCAAGACCTTCTCTCACATTTCCTTCTTGGATTTGTTGAAGAATTCACTACACATCAGGGAAACTTTGCTTAGAAGCATTGGGCCTTGGCCATTTAATTCACATCACCCCTCCTCCTTTGGAGGCCCAGGTTAATCACATAGACTTTGATGTTTATCCTCCTGGGGCAGCCCGAGAGAGATGTTGGTTTCATATTTGACATTAGCAAAAATGCCAACCGATTGAGTTGGCATGAAGAGGTGATCCGATGTTGTACCTCCAGGTTTGGATTTATAACAACTATGTTAAACACATGATGATAGATGATGGAGCAATGTCAACATAGTTCCTTTCTCATTTCTTCAAGAAGTAGGCTATGGAGAAACCAATTGTTCTTCAACATGAAACACGCTAAGAGGCTATGATAGTCTCAAAGCAACATCCATTGGGACTATAGTGCTTCTAGTTACCCTCGGGAAAAGATGGTATTAACTAAGTTTTTATATTATAGATCGGAAACCAACTATAATATGATTCTTGGTCGATTATGGATCCATCGAATGAAGGAAATCCCTTCCACACTTTTCTAGGAAGTCAGATTCCTACATCTAGGGAAGGTCTTCATTGCTTAGGGTGACCCAAAGCCCTTTGACATTCATCTAGCCAACTTAAAGAAGAAACCGGTGTTCACTCTGAGTTTGAACTCCCAACCAATCAATTGAACAAACCCAAGGATTCAACACCAGTGTCCAAGCTAATTCCTACAATGGAATTAGAAGCCCCCAAGGTGATTGAAGGGGGTTGTTCTATGTGTAAAGATGAAGCCACTATATTTGAAAAATGTTGACAAAGACCACGACTTTAAAGATCATGGAGTTGTTGAAAATGACCTACCAATCTTCCTTCTCATTTGACTCCATGGGCATAAGGCAAGTCTCTTGGGCTCACTTCTCTTCCGGTGGTGGCTGAAGAGATTTGCATGGTCAAGGTCTCAGGTAAAGGAAGAAGAATCCAAAGATGATAAAACCTCTATCTTCCCTAGAAACTTGTTGGATGCTCAATTATGATGGTGCAAAATGTCATTTCGGTGTTGGGGCAGGCATGATTCTAACTTCCCTCGAAGGGAAGGTCATGCCCTTCACCTTTAAGCTTAATTTTGAGTGTACAAACAATGACACCAAATATGAGGCTCTTCTTCTTGGCCTTATCATAGCTAAGAGGATGGGTGTTTAACATTAGGGTTCTAGGTGATTCCCAACTTGTCACCAATCAGTCTCGAAGTTTATGAGACTAGAGTGGAACATCTACAACTCTATAAGACCATCGTGCTTGACCTTAGAAAAGGTTTTGATTTTATCTCTATTGAGGCTATCCCATGTGAGAAAAACCTGTTAGCTGAACTCTATAACTACTTCCTCTTCTCATTTTTGTCCAAGTGAATATTTGAAAGAAACCGAGTTCACTGTTTTGGTCAGACCTGAACCTCTAGTTCAAAGAATGCCAACTAATCCAATTCTAGCATATGTCGAGGCTGAGAATGAGCCTTGCCACTATGGAATTTATAGAGAATGATGAGGTAATCCTAGGATTCCTCAATGCATACAATGATCTCCATCCCACTCACCATAAGAGAGGATTTTCTCTTAGACCTCACCCTTCCTCCTATTTTGGAGATCACACATTATGTCCTTCCTCATCGAAGGTCTTGAGATCTATGAGATAGAGGAAGAGGAGTTATAATTACCTCTAGCCCCACCTAATTTGAAGAGGTAATGCCTCTCTGATTGAAGGTACCATTGATATTAATATAGGGACGGAGGAGGAACCAAATATCTTGAAGCTTGGTTCTTCTCTTACTCTGAGATGAGATAGAAGCACATACAAAGGTGCTCAAAGAACACTCAAAGCCTTCACTTTCAGTTATAAGGAGATGATAGAATTTCTCCCCATGTTGTAGTTCATAACCTGGTAACCAAGCCAGACGCTAAGCCCATAAAGCAAAAATCAAGACCAATGAAGCCAAAAGTAGCTTTGATGGTCAAAGAGGAGGTTATGAAGCTCCTACAAGTGGGATTCATTAAACCATAGACTACTCAATGTGGGTTTCAAACATAGTCCCCATTCTAAAAAATAATGGGAAAATTCGCATATGCATTGATTTTAGGGACATAAACAAGGCATGTCCTAAAGATGATTTTCCGTTGCCTTCCATTGACATTATCGTAGATGCAACAGTTGGATATGAGTTTTTGTCACTTATGGATGGTTTTTCAGGATATAACCAAATTAGGATCTCTAAGGAGGATCAAGCAAAGACAACTTTTACCACTCCTTGGGGACCTTTTGTTATGCGGTCATGTCATTTGGCCTGAAAAATGCTAGAGCTACCTATCAATGAGCAATGACCTACATATTCCATGATCTTATTCATAAGATTGTGGAATCTTATGTTGATGATCTTCTAGCTAAGGCCAGGAAGTGTGTGATCACCCTGAGGTGCTTCACGTGATCCTCTCTCATCTCATTGAATACGGGTAACATTAAATCTAGAAAAGTGTGTATTCGAGTGATGGGAGGGAAGTTTTTAGGGATACATTATCTCTTCATGAGGGATCATGTAGATCTAGAAAATATTCGGGTGGTCCTAGAAATGACCCCACCCTTATGATGAGTCAGGCATCAGGTCCTTTCTTAGTAAGCTTGGAGAAATCCATAGGTTCATTCCCAATTTAACCTGTGTCGTTCATCCAATTAACAATTTGTTAAAGAAGGAGTGTAGTAAAGAGTGGACTTCTAAATGTCATGAAGCATTTGAGTCAGTCAAACATTTTCTCATGTCACCACCCACACTCATGCCACCAAAAGTGGACCATCCTCTAATTTATACTCTCGAGCCACCGATGTCTCACTAGCTTGCATGTTGGCAAGAAGATGATGATAATCATGAACGTGTTGTGTATTTCATTAGTCACACTCTTCTTGATTATGAGACATGTTACATATAGGTAGAGAAAGAATGTCTTGGCAATTGTATTTGTAATGAAAAGGTTAAGGCATTACATGTTTAACTAGAAACACAAGTAATTATCAAGTCTGACCAACTACGAACATTTCTAACTCAAGGTGCCTTATCTAAAAAGGTTAGATGCTTTCCTCACATTGATGGGTGAATTTGAACTCACCTTCATCAATCAAAATTCGTTAAAGGAAAAATTATCACTGATTTGTTGACAGACAACCCAATAGATTGTGGGAGAGCTAGTAGACCTAGATTTCCTTGATGAGTGTGTGTTTTATGTGGAAGAAAATCCTCCCATTGCATCATGTCCATGGTACTATATCATTAATCACATTGTGGACCAAGCATACCTGAGGGAGAAACCTCACAATAAAGGTAGGTGGCTACTAAGCATCATAGCTACCAAATATGCAATTGTAGAAGAAGTGCTCTATCACAGAGCCTTTGATGACATGATTTTGAGGTGCGTAGATGAAGAAGAATTGGAAAATATCCTCTTCAAAGCCCACAATGGAATTTGTGGGGTCACTTTAGAGGGCATGCTACTACTCAAAAGATTCATCGAATGGGTTATTTCTAGCCCACTTTAGAGCATGATGTTGTAGAATATGTACGTAGGTGCCACAAGTGTCAAGAGTTTGTGCATGAGATTCACATTCCTACTCAAGCTCTACAACCAATTGTGACACCTTGGCCCTTTTCTACTTGGGGTCTAGATTTGGTAGGGAAGTTTTCTCCCTCATCGATAGATGGCCACAACTTCATTATTACAGCCACGAAATATTTCACAAAGTGGGTCGAGGCCATGCCTCTCACTATTGTACTGGGTCTGTGATTTCCAATTCATTTTGAATCAGATCATCTGCAGGTATGGAGTCCCATAGTCATTATCTCGGATAATGGCACATATTTTAAAAATGAAGAGGTGCATGAGTTGTGTTCGCAATTCAAAATCTCACATCACACAACCTCTTTATATTACCCTCAGGCCAATGGATAGGTTGAGGTGACAAATAAAACTTTGAAGTCCATTCTCCTCAAAACAGTCAAGGAGAATAAACGTGACTGACATTTGAAGCTATTTCGGCCTTGTGGGCTTATAGGACGTCAGTACAGATGCCTATAGGGGAAACCCCCTTTTCTTTAGTCTTCGGATGTGAAGCAGTCCTACCACTAGAAGTCAGTTACCAAGCCTTTGCATATCATTGCAAGGCATCTTAGATGAAGACACATGTACCATGAAGCATGATTGGTGTAATTAGAAACCCTTGATGAAGCTTGACTTAGATTTGAACAATGCCACAAAGTTTATGCTAACAAGATGTGTCATCAGTATATAACAAAGTTTATGAATGAGAGATACAGTAGGAGACCTAGTTTTAAGACTAGAATAGCTAGATCGACAAGAAGACCAATGAAGGACGAAATTTTAGACCCAAGTGGTTAGGCCCATATCAAGTCATGGAGGACTATAAGAATGGCACATATCATCTATGTACTTTAGAAGGTGAAGAGTTTGGTGAATCAGTTAATTCACTTCACCTTAAATGCTTCTATGCATAGTTCATTTACATTTCCATCATGTACATTACTGCATCCATTGCATAGCATTTGCATAATCATATTATAACATTGTGAAACAAGAAACTTATTTTTCAAGCAACTTTCAAAATTTTTGAGAATTGGAAAAACATTCCATCATACTTCTTCAACTATCACTATATCATCTCTATATTATTCAATATTTTATCATCTTGTTGGATAGATTTTTGACATTGATCTTACCAAGTCCTACATACTTAGTTCTATTCACAATTGTTTCTTCTAGCTTAGTTTTTTTCCCCATAGTTTGTACTAGAAGCTTCTTGGTGTCACATCTTTCCTAAAAATCTCTTTTTACAAAATCAATCTAAAACATTTCACTCAGATTGCTTGTTCACTATACTTCGACCTTTGGTGGTGAGCCCTCGCATCCTACTTGGTTGCAGTGGGGTTGAGGCTAGGGAAAGTTTTCCCCCAAAAGCACAAGTCAAAGTTTAAAATCAATCAAAAAAAAATGATAAAGAAACAATAAATACAAAAACAATTTCATTTTGCAAATAAAACTACACTTATTTGCCTCACCAATCTTCGGTGATGAGCCCATGCTTCTTACTAGTTGCATGAGGCTGGGAAAGGGGAAGTTCCCTTACTCACCTATGCCTTTTCCTTGGTGATGATCCCATGCTTCTTACTTGGTTGCATGGGGCAAGGTATAGGGGTCCTTTCAAATAAGTTAATAAGTTGTAAACAAATCAATAAGTGAAAAGTGCTTTGAATCCTTTGTAATCATCAGAAAATGAGTTAGATTCATAAGTTATAAGAGAGTTAATCCATAAAACCAGATTTTTTCAATCAAGAGGCCATCTACGGGTCTAAGTCTAGTTAAACTTGCAAGCAAAACTCATTCTAAATTGATAGTTAGCCTTGCCTAGAATTGAGTTGTAGTGTCCTAATTGGGTCTTTATCAAAACCTTATCTTCATCATCACTTTCATTCATCAAAAGTCATATAACTCACATCCTTCTTATCTCTCAGTGTTGAGCCCTCACATCTTACTTGGTTGCATGGAGTTAAGAATGGAGTGGGTTCATTTTATCATCATATCATTTTCATCAAGCTTTTCCAATGAAAAAAGAAATACCAAATATTGTTTGAAAACCAAAGTTTTAAAGTTTACAATTTGTCCTCATAAGCATCACAAAAAAAGAAAAAAAAAAAAAGATCATTTTGTTACGCATTTGCATCATCATCATCATCCATACATGCATTCATAAAAGCATATTAAAAATCATCAAATCTACACATCTAAGAGTACACAGATGAAGCTAGTCATAAACAAGTCAACTCTTACATGAGATATCCAAGCCAAAAAGAATCACATATGTATATATATCTATATATAATTGAGTTTGTATACAATGTCATCACACTCTAAGTGTGGTCAAAATGCTCGCAATGAGCACAAAATCCAAAAAAATTGATATATGTGTCCAAAAAATATAACAAAGCAATAAAGGCCTATGACCTATCCCTCTCTTGAAAGATCCAGATGAAGGAGAACATGATGAGGACTCTCTTGCATGGCTCCTATGATGTGAGTGGGAGCCCCCATGAACAAAATGATGAGAATTTCCATGAGATGGGGCTATCGATCTTCCAGTAGTGGTCTCACATGCTGTGAGTGCCTCTCGCACGCCTCCTCCTCTTAGCTAACTGAATGCGAGAGAGCTCGGTCCTCATCTTCGGTCAAGAATTTGTGGCTCATCCAAATGGTGCAAATACATCGGTATGACATCCATCCATTAGTGGCTTCCCCATCTCTGAGTAACTCCTCTCGTGTCTTCCCCCATGGGATGAGAAAATGTATCAACAAGGGATGCTCTAAATAAAATATCACTAGGCGTCATCAGTAGTGGTTGAAAACAAAATAAAACAATGGTGAGTTAGAAAAATCTATAAAAAAAAAAAAAAATAATGTATAATCTCACTAACATTTCTAGTCTAAATAGTAGAGTCGAGAGAAGAGTGTTAACTTACTCGGATCTCCTAGGTCATCATCATGAAGGGTCTACCGTGTGTCACGTGGTGGTGGTGGCACTGCTACAGAGAACCTTCTCGGCCACAATCTCCTCAAAATCACTCATTGTCCCATGATGGACTACTCATCTCCCCCTCCCTCACATGTGTGGGGCTCCTCTTGAGGTAAAGAGTCACATCCTCGACCTCATCCTCGGCCAGGCCTCTCTTGCTATGGAAGCCTCTCTAACTGTAGGCTCTCCACTTTGTGTCTATATCGGTCCCCTCTACCTCCTCTTCGTGTGCCTCCTCCTCTACCTCCTCCTCAGCCTCCTCCTCCTCCTCCCCATTATGTGTAGGGGTAGAATCAATCTAAAAAATCACTCCAAGTCTAGGCTGGATCTGGTGTATGGTTTGTGGTGTGCCAATCAATGAACCCCAGGAGTAAAATGGTCCATGGGAGCTTCCCTTAGGGTAGAGCTCTAGCCTCTCTAATGCCTCTGTACACAACTAGAAATATTGAGAGGGTGTCGATATAGGGTAACCAAAACTATGGGGCACCCTCTGAACTAGATGGAGCCTCCACCCAAATGGTCTTATCTACTAATTGTGTAATAGTGTTGTATGCCACCACAATAATGACATCCTCACCCCATAAATCGACCATGTCTTGGTATGACCGTGTAATCATGTTATCTATAGTAAGTGTGTAAAAAAGGCTGGTGATGCCCATTTAGGGGGCCTCATAATTGTCCATCTAACTACTCTATAGCCCCGGGATCGTCTATCCCAACACCCCTCTGATAGGGGATCATACACTCAAAAACCCAACACATGTCCAATGTAGGATGACTAAGGGCCTTTCCCTTTAGTCAAAAACTTTGTATAGATCATGGTAGGTAGTACCAAGTATGTCAATCCCCCATGCATAGGTGTGGCCATGCTCCTCTATGCTCTAATAATCGGGATCCCAACAATAAAGTAACTTATCCCCCCTTGTCTCCAACCAAGCATGAAGCCAAAATACCAATGATGGCCTTGCGCAAAGGTAGGATGGGGGTGATCAAATAAAATAAACCTCATGCCATGTTTGGCACCAATTTGGTGCCAATGCATCTCCCATATAGGATTCCCAACTATGGATCTACCACTTGATGTAACACTCTCTAAAATCAATCTCCTACCTATCACAGGAACACCCAGAATCCTATATACATCCTCAAGAGTGATGGTCCACTCTCCTCTAACCCCAAGAAAATCGAAAAGTGTTTTGGTCTGCATCCCAATAACTCAATATGTCACTAACAAATAACTAGAGGTGTAACCAGTGGTGTCTGGGATATCCTCCATATCCCGACTCTATGTAAAATATCTCTCTTTCTGAGAAAGACTAACTAAAATCTTAGGAAGCCAATCACACTCCCTAGCCCTGCTCCATCTGATATATGGGGCCTACATTCACCAAAACATGAAAAAGAGCAAGTTAGAAACATCTCAGACATAATAAGCTCATAAAAAACATCATAAAACAACAAAAAAACAAAAAAATCTTTGTACTTAGTCAAAATAAGCCTCTGCCCACAAAATTACAAAACCGCCCTCTCTGCGAGTAGCCGTTGCATAGTGGTGTGATAGTTGTGCAATCACCATGGCGGTTGTTGCATAACCACCTCTGGCAAAGTGGTGATTCCATAGAGTGGTGTTCCATCTGAAAAGGACATGTCATACCTAATATCTAAAAAGGTCAAAAAAGACAAAAATTGACCATTTTTGATGAAATAAAAGACAAATCTACCTAGGCACCCCCTTGTGAACATTTCTACTACAAAATTATCAAAAATAACCCCCTAAAGTTAATATTTTTCAAGTTTTTCACATTATAGGTTAAAAAAATAAATGCAGATAACTTACCCATCTTTTTCTTAGCCTTGATCTCTCCCACTTGGTGGGGCCATTATCACGTCCGTTGTGCTCTTGATTTGAATGTACTCTCATGTGAAACCCATCATAGTAATCCAAAGCTCAAAAATTTCTAGGTGGGTGAGTGAAAATGATTTCTAAAAATAGTGGTTTTGATTATATATAGTATGTTTTAACTTTGTTTTTGAGTGTGTGTGTTTTATAGGGTTGGAGTGTTGGCGTAGGTATATTTCTATCCCCATGGATATGGTAAGTTCTCTTGTCATTTTGTTTTAGTATGTTTTTTGATTTCATATCTATCTTGCACTTGATTCTCATTTGTTTCTTGCAGTAGTGGGAGCTTGATTGGCATCATTTTGACACACGGATGTGTCAGGTATAACCTCTAACTCCCCATTTTGGGAACGCCATACTCGAGACTCTACATTCTATGCCTCTTCATGGTTAGAACGCTTCTCCAAGGGGGCAATATGTACACACCCAATTTTGCATGTGCTACATTTACGGAAATGGTTAAAAGTCCCCTATGATGATTATTATCTTTTCCAATGGTGTTTGAGTCTTATTTCCTCTTTGCAGTGTATATTTGTGGCTTAGTATGATTCCCTTAACCTTTCCATGCTTTTCTTTACTTTCCTTTATCTCTTTCACATTTTTCCTAAGTTTTTTGCCTTAAGTTATGGAAATGTCGTGGCAGTTATGAAACTATCGGTTTGCCCTCGGTGGTTGCGTAACCACTAACGGTTGCAACCCCTCTACCTGATCATCGGTTTACATGCGGTTTTTCCAGAACCTCTTTTGGCATGTTTTGGAATGTGTCATTTCTTTAAACATTATTTTAGTGCATGTTTCTTGGTCAAATTAGATATTCTTAGGCTTGTTGGATACGTACCAACTTCCTCTTCTTCCCTTGATGACTAATTGCAGTTAACTTCCCTTCTTGTTGTGATGTGGCATCCTTTGGCTGCCAAATGGCTTAGACCATTTCCCCACCATTTTTATAAGAACCAAGCTTCTTCCCGAAGCATTGGTTGGATATTTTTGTTGTGATTTGCATTGTTATGCTACCATGATCTTGCTAGAAATTACACAACCAAGCACTATTCTCTTACATTTTTCTTCTTCTACCTGCATTGCTACCAAATTTCAGTAAGCCACCATTACTCCAAAACTTCTTCTTTTCCTTCTTTTGTGTTCCCAACACAACTCCTTGGACTCACATGAACATTGAAGTTGGAAAATAAACTGAGGGGACACAAGAGTAAACCACAACCGGATTTTCCACAGAATGAAAATTCCAGGTTGGGATGTACTTGGATTTCCTGAAGCTTTCTTGAATTATTTATTTAATTTGTATACACATTATTGACTAGAGTAGTAAATCATTTCAATTCAAATCATTGCAATAGTTAAGTAATTATTGTAGCTTTCATTTTGTTTGTACAAAGCTTCTGGTGATAGATTACCTCTCTACCTACCTTGTGGGTTTGCAAGGGAAGTTTTTTTAGAGGAAAGCTTTTGCATTTATTTAGAATCAATTACAATATCATTTCAATTTGTAAATCTTCCATTGAATCCTTCTTTACTTCTACCAAGGAAGTTGCGGGGAAGAAAAAGCTTCTGAGAAGCTTTGATTTCTTCCCATGCCTCTGAGGTGGAACAAAGGATTTATATCCACAATTACATTTTGGAAAAGCTTTTTTTATTAGAATAGGCTAGATTCATTTAGCACAAATAGATAATCACATCCAGTTATTTATTTGTTTAGGTTAAATTGTAGAAGAAATCATATTTCTTCACTTCTTTTGTTTCTTTTGTTATTTTCCATAAAATACAAAATACAAAAATATTAGTTTAATTTAGATTAGATTGTTGTTTATTGTTTTATTTCCTTTATATAATTGAAAAAGCACAAAAACATAGATTAGATTTCCTTTATTTAATTAGTTTGCTTTCTTGCATTAGATTAATTGAATATGCATATCGCATGACCATTTTGGGTCCTAGAGAGCCCAAAGATTATGTTTTTGAACCAATAGTACCTCAACCAAACTTGTTAGTGGCATTGTCAGACATCAACCAAGGCCTTCAAATTCACATCTTCCGAACTACTTTGGAACTACTTGTTATCATTGAACAATTGAGGGATTTGAACGTCAAAGATGATAGAGCTTTTGAGTTTTGGGAAAATCATCCTGGCCATAGGTTACCTTGATCACTTTCCACATATTTCCATCCATTCGTAGTATTTATCCATTCACACATCCCATATGACCATCCAGGGACCACAACAACCGAGAGATGAAGTATACGATCCTCGAGTCCCATAGTCGAAACGTAACTTATTTAGAGACCGAAATGATATGGGTCTTAGGATTTTGGTTTTCCAATCATCACAACTTCCACTGTATCCATCACATAGTTAAACATCCTTAATGAAGAGGTCAAAAAAATCTACAACTTTTGGCAGAACCATCCTGGGAAGAACTAGTGCCCATAACCCACTTACTTGTCCTATCCATACGCTTCCTCTAGCGTTTGCATGACCTTTTCTGGAAATTTCTATGAGGCGAACGAAAGGAAATTCCAACGGATTCCACAACAATTTGAGAGAGTTTCAAACACATACATTGATAGAATCTTACGTGTGTGTATCCTCTCAACCATTCCATCACACCTGTTCAGGTTAGAGAGGCTCTTATTGCCCTAGACGAGAAGATCCCTTTAGTGCCTATAGAGGACATTAGATTGCCCTGATAACCTATTATCCATACTCACCCATCTTCGAGTATTTCATTCTAAATAGCCATCCATTCATTCCACATCGGCTGTCCCGACACGACCTCGGGAGGTCGACTACGTCTCAAGGTCATGTGTTGATTTCCGGTTATACAGTTGTCTGCGCATAGAGAGCCAAATGGCCTCTTTGTGTTATCTTCTCATGAATATTTACATGAGTTCTAGATAGTCTCCTAGGTATACCATTGTTGTGATTAAGTGCACAATCATTCCCGAATTGAATACTTTAGCATAATCTACCCTCGTGTATATTTTTCTTGGACTTTCATCTTCTTTGCACCCCAAATTTTTAGGGTGCACTATGATAACATGTGGTGTGGTAACTCGCTCCATTTAGTTTGTCTAAGCATTATAGAGATCCCCATGTATTCTTTTTCTATGTCTGATAATGACATGAATGTAAACCCTTGTTCCTACATCATTCATTGAAATGTTGGGCCATTAGGTCTATTGAAGGGATCCATTTATCTATCTAATTAACCTGATTTTTTCCTCACACTTTCTCTCTATTAACACTTTTCTTTTGTTTCTTGTTTGATTTTTACGAAAAATAAATTCTTGCTAAGTTGATTCACTTTTTATACTGTTGGTAATTTCTAAGTGTTAATTTTTGAGCCATCGATTGCTTGATCTGCCTCCTTAAATGCTTTTATTCATTGGAGATTTAATTGTCTCAGTGTGATCTTATGTCTTTGATGTGTCATCCATACTACTATTTTTATTGTTAATTTTTAATTTTTAATTTTTTTGGCTTTTTACTTATGTTGCTTTCTTGTTTACTATGTAGGTTTCTGAACTTATTCAATTCATCCCCTTTTCAACTTTTTTCTTTGCACCTTTGCTTGATGTTGATTTTTTTAATAATTGATATCTTGTACACACTCACACACACTTTGGTTAATTAAATAAAAATATAATCTATAAAACTTCAAAATTTAAATAACTTCCTACTCTAACCACTGTGTTGAGGCACCTATTTTCTTCTTTGATACTTTGTGTAGTCACGCATTGTATGCTTTCAGCCTACATCCATTTATTATTCGGGAAATATGTTTCCTTGTAGATCTTGCAATATTACGATTACTTATTTCATGATATGATGGATGATATATGGGTCTTTCCATCTTATACACAATTTTCCTGGGTTTGTTTTAACCCTAATTTCATACACCAAATTTTTTTATTTTTTGGAACTCCTTACTCCATAGATTACGGTCATGCCAGGATTTATAGCTCTTTTTGTGTGCTTCTTGATTCCATTGTGTTATTTCCTTGTATTCCTCCATTTTTTTCCAATCTAACAATCTACTTTCAATATATTCTTTATTTCTTAACCGAGTAATTATTACAATGTGAAGGATTCATACAATATATTCCATTAACATGATTTCTTCAATTCCATAAACCAAATGGAATGGTGTTTGTATGCCCATAATACTATAGGTATTCGATCTTCCCAATCATCCCTTTGCACATTACATATTTTTGTTAAGACTTTTTCTAGTAATTTGTTTATAGATTGAACTTTTGCAATCATAAATTCTTCTGTGAGGATTTTGATGGTATTGTTCAAAAAATGTGTGCCCCTATCACTTACTAGTTTATGCGAGACATCCAAATCTAGTTATTATGTTTTCATACATATATTTAGGTGTATCCATTTCTGCACAATTCGATGTGGGTGCATCTTCTACCCATTTTATAAAGTAGTCAATTTTTGTAATTATATATCTTGCTTTGAATTTTCTTGATGGAGGTTGAATTGGCCCAATGAAGTGTATTCACCATTTCTAAAATGTTTGCATTGCTAACACATGATTAAGAGGCATTTCATCCTTCTGATTAGTTTTCCCCATTTGCTGAAAAATTTCGCAATACTTTTCCATATGATGCACATCTTGAAGGAATGTTGGCCACCAAATTCCACTCCGCAATATATTTTTCATAGTTATTTCTCCTGCAAAATTTCCTTGAAATTCATCCATGAGATTCACGCAATAATAATTTCCTTTCATTCTAATGCAACTCTACACAATACTTCATCCTTTCCTAGTTCATAAAAACCCCATTGATGATAGTATATGGTAGGGCCTTTTTAATTAATTGTTTCTTTTCTTTTTTGTATAGTGTTGTGGAAAAATTCCTTGTTGTAGAAATTGCACAATCTCTTCCAATTGTTCTGGTATTGCAATGACCTAAAATAAATGTGCATATGGAGCATCTTCATCTAATTCCTTTGGTTCTTCTCCTGTGTTTATGTGACTCAAGTGATCTAGTCCTACATTTTCTCTTCCTAGTTTCACATTTATTTTAAACTTGTACTCTTGAAATAACATCAACCATCTTGATATCCTACCTCCCAAGAGTGGTTTATTCACTAGATATCACAATGCCTGGTGATTTGTGAAAAATTCAAACTTAGTTGCTAACAAATATTTCCTAAAATTTTGGAGTGCAAAAATCATAGCTAAAGCTTCTTGTTCTATAGTTGTGTAGTTTCTCTCTGTGGGTGACAATTTCTTGTATGTAAAGTGGATTGGATGGTCTATGCCTCCTTCCCTAGTTGAGATAGACTTGTGCTAATTACGTTAATTGATGCATCAACATACACATGGAAAATATTTGACCAATTTGGAATACCTGTATTGGGGCACTAACCAATTTCTGTTTTAATTGTGTGAATGCATTTTGACATTCAATTGTCCATTCAAAATTTTCACCCTTAAGTAACAAATTCTCCATTGGTTATACTATCTTTGTATATCCCCCGATAATTTTTGTAATAACCTATGTGTCCCAAGAATGTGCAGAGATCTGAGGGTGTTGTTGGTGGTTTGATTCCAATTATGAAAACTATTTTTGCTTGATCAACCAAAATTCCTTCTTTACATACTATGTGCCCAAGTAACACTCCAAATGGTGTAAAGAATTTTTAAAAATAAAGATTAATGGAATTTAAAAATATCTATTTACGGCTAACATTAAGTGTACCTTGGATACATGTTCTTTAAATAAGGAGAATACAACCCAATCATCCAAGTATACTTCTAGGAAGTCATGAATGAAATCTTTGAATGCGTGTGACAAAAGCTCGAGAAAGACTATGGGTGTATTTTTCAGTCCAAATGGCATGACCCTATATGTGAAGCTTCCCCACTCAATTGCGAAAGTTTTTATATCTTGATCTTATTGCATAATCAATATTTGATGGTAGCCACTAAATTCATTTGTAAAAGAGTATACTTCATGGCTCGCTATTGCTTCCAATATTTCATCTGTGAATGGAGTTGGGAAGGGGTCATTAACATATGTATCATTTAGAGTTTTATAGTCTCAATAGATTCTGATTTCTCTCATTTTCTTGGGTTGGGTAACTATCGGACTTACCCAATTTTATTTTCTTTTTATTAGACATGCTTCTATAATCCAATCCAATTTTGATTTTACCTTAGATTTCATATTCATATTCAATTTGTATGGTCGTTTCTTTACGAGTTTTTCTTGTTCTTTTCAACTCGATGCAAATTTCACCGATTTATGGATCCATTCATTTTATTTCATTAAATTTGGTAGGGAACACATCTTCATAGTCTCACATAATTATGATATTTATGACATCTCTTTTTATCATGTAATCTCCAAAGAATATCTAGTTTTACTATCCATGTTGGTCCGATGTCTACTACCTTCTTGTGCACTTTTTCATAATTTTTTTATCGTTCCCATTATTTTAGGTCTCTATAACCAACTTGGATCCTTTGTTTTCTTCTATGTTTAGATTTCACGATTGCACTTCTTATTTTTTGTGCACTTATTTTTCTCATTGATATTGGGTGAAGGTGATTTGTTTCAAATATTCCACTTTGTTCATTATCCTTGTCATTTTTCTAGTCATTATTGTATTGATTATTATCCCCAATATTTTGCAACTTTTCACTTTGCATTATTATTTGTTCTCTCACTGATGTGTCTTTCTTGTACCGTGATTATTTTTCCCGTTGTTTCCCTAGAATATGGAAATTATACTCCTAATTCAATAGTTTTATAACAGACGAATGTTTTAATTCTCGAAATAGTAGTATCAACCATATGATTACTATCTTCAAAAGTAAATTTTTGATAAAATCATATTACAACCGTCCCAAATTATACGTTTATCTTCTTCTTTCTTCGTGAACATACCATGATTTTGGTAGTGGTGTCAATGTTTCTAGGAATATATGCACCCACCATTTTTTCTCTATCTCTTGAATTTTCCAATCCTCGATGCATTCCTAGATATGTATTTTTGGGCATTCTTTTACGCAATACTTAGCCATTTCTTCGTAATCATGTGCTCTAATGCAAAACTTGATCGCAACATTTATGTGGATTACTTCTAAGTTAGAGTATTTGACTCATGCATAACCCACCATGATGAACGTATTCCTTTGAGTGTATAATCCATTACACATATTTTTAATTCTTTCTAAGGAGCATGTTTTTACAATTCTATCAAGAATGTATCTAAATTCAAAGTTCCAAAGTATTGCGAGAATACATTTTTCTTCAACATGTACCATCCTCATTGGTCTTATATCATGATCCCTTCTCATCCAATGGTTCAATTTTTCATCTGAGTCACCCCCACTACGGTTTCCATTTCTCATGGGATATAAATTTCTCCATTTGGCTCTGTATAGTCTTGATCATGTCGTGCAAAGTTACATAGTTGTGATATATCTTATTTGTTTAAGAACCAAATATAATAACTTGGTTATTATCCTATGAATGGATTCTTGGTATGGATTTGAATTAGATTTGGCCATTATGAGAACTCTTCCTTTCTTATTGTTGGCATAAATCACAAGACAAAAGCCTTTTCCTAATGTCCCACCTTAAACTAAATTTCAACATCATGTGCATATGGAGATAATGGTTCTTTAGGAATGGTATATGGCTTATATTCAATCATGTTTATTGGAATTACAATAATAGAATCATCTAGATGTGCTTCCATTTGATTGGTGATTGTATTGATCGTCATATTACCATCATATGCCCACTTCTTTCTAATCAACACTGGATAGTGTGTTTCATTTATTTTCATGTATATGACTTCAAAATCTCCTTTCAAACATAAGTCTCCTACCTATATTTCAATGTCTTCTAATCGTTGATTTGGATCAACTCTTCCATAGTCTATGAGGTTGAGTGTAATAGGACTATATGCAAAGAAGAACCTCCCATTTCTTCCCAAGTGGATCTTGGCATCATATTAACGGTGCTTCCAAAATCAAACACTTTGCATCTCTTATTTCATAGTCTCCCAAAGTTACATTTAATAAAGTGTCCACATCTAAAGGATTTTTAGTTTTTACCTACCGATTGCTTTCTTGCTTATGCGACTTTATCTCAAACATTTTCTAATAAGGTTATGAGGAGATTAGATATGTTTTGTGAGATATCTTCATTGTGTAATACATTCACCATTTTCAACAAATCTTGTGGAACTATGCAAATAATTCCTATTTTAATAGGCTAATCATTTTTCCATAAATTTGAGCTTCTATTGTATCTATGTTTTACGTAGTACCCTCCCTATTTATAAATGATTGGAGTAAATGTTATCCATTTTTACCTCCTGGAAAGAATGGACAACAAGGATAGTTGTGATCTGAAAAGATTCGGTGGGATCTTAATGAGAAATGTTTAAAAATGGGGAAATTCATGTTCGAAAGGTATTTTTACGCTCGGGTGCTCATTTTGATCCTAAGGTAATTTCCCCTTTTTTAGGAAATCCAAACAGTTGGAGAAATCTAAAAAAATTAAAATTCGAGTTAAGGGTTAGAGAGGATCTCGAAGAGCTCATGGGAAATATGGAGAAGGGCTCTTCGAGTTGAGGTTAGACATCGAGCTAGAGGCTAGGCCGGGAGTAGATCGGCAAGTTATGAAGATCTTGGGGTCCTTTGTTTTGTGGGAGCACGAAGGTGATCCGGTGAGTCAATCAAAAATTGGTGAGGTAGATGGAGATCATCGGTGTGATCAAGATGGAAGCTTGTAGAGCAAGTAGGTGATCCTCGGAGTATTTAGGAGCTGGTGTAGTGAAATGTTGAAGTGGTGGGGTGTGAGGGAACTAAACCCATGGGAATTAGTTCTCATGGGTTGCGAATTCTCTCCACCCGAATGGACCACAATACATAGTGGGGTAGTTTGTTGCGGGTGAGTCATGGGTTGTGGGCCCGTGAGGCCTAGGATGTACATGTTCGAGTGGGCATGAGTTCCCGCAAACCCGAGTGAGTTGTAACACAAAGAGTGGGGCGACAAGTTGTTGGGAAGCATGGGAAAGTCCGTTGCAGATGAAACTTGGAGGCGGGTACACGAGACCCAAGGGGAAGAAGTTCCCATAGGACGTGAGTTCCCCGTGGACCTGATTTGTCTGTAATACATAGGAGTTAAGCGTTGGGTTCACGGCGAGATGGTTGGGAGACATAGAGGGAACTCGGTGAAGGTGGAGAGCCATGTGGGGGTGTTAAGGATCACTCGAGCGAGCCAAAGAATGTGGAAGTCGGGGTCGATAGGGACAAACTTAACATGTTCATGGCGAGCTACTTATCGGCCAAAAATAAAATACCGTAGTCCATTGTGGACCATGGGCATGTTTTAGAACCCGAAGGTTGAGAATTAAGCAAATGGGCCAAATGAGCCCCAGAGCCCGCATGGGCATAACTCGGTCCTCAAAGCACCAAATCCAATGTAAGTGGACTCTTTGGATTCATAATTCCACCCTCTACACTCAAAAATATTAAAAACAAAAAGTAGGTGGAGTTGGTGGGTAAAATACAAAGGAAATGTCACATGTCCAAAATCCATGTCCCAGGTGAATATAATGAAGAATTAATGAAGTATGGGCATTTTTCTTCTTCCTCAAGCAATGGTAAAAAGAAGAGATGGGTTTGTAGGGTTATCCATGTAATTTTTAGAGCATTTACTACCTTTTGTTGGTGGTTGTAACCACTATTTCGGGATTTCCCTCCTCTCATTATTTTTATTTCTTCTATATATGTAAAAGAGGGCTCATTGGTAAAGTTGTTGGACATTTTGGTTATGTTGTTTCCCTCTTCTCAGGTGTTTCTTGCATGTAATGAGATCCTAGCCTCATTTTGGACATTATATGGTGGATTCATGCCTCATTTCTTCATTGTAATAGACTGTGCAACACTGCACTTGAAGCAATACAATCAAATTTTGTGGTTATTTCATTGCCCTAGCTGTGTTTATTGCATTCTCTTGCCTCTCTATCACATTTGTAGGTATTTTGTGCATATATTTTCTCCTTGCAGGGTCTAATATTTTTGTTCTTTAATGGAAATGGTGTTTTGATTGTTTTGGACTGTGGTGTTGTATTTTCCCTCTCCACCTCCATTTTCTCTCATTTTCACTCATTTTGAAGTTTCCATAACACCCTTCTTTTGGTGTTATCACCCTCTTAATGTAGGATTTCCATTTTTCATGCATTTTACCTTCTCCCCTGGTCCATTGGAATCATAGAATAGGAGTAGATAATTTTATTTCCTTAGGAGTAGTTTTATAATTAGATTAGGAAGAGAAAGTAACCTTCTTTGGAGAATAGTCTTAGTTTCATGGTGCCACACTTTAAGATAATTATGTGTTTCCCAAAAATATTGATTTCCCATTCAATTCATATGCAAGTAAATTAGAGGGTGTTTTTTTGGTGATAATAGTTTTGGCACACCCGGTGGGACCTCAAAAGTCAATATTCCCAGTTTTATCAAGTTTGATGTGTATCTTGGTAAAATGCTAGCCTTTAGAGGCTCTGCAACAACACATTTGACAAATCTAGACATCAAAATCTACTGGTTTCAACAAGTAAAGTGTTTCACCCATGAGAAGAATCCAAACAAGGTCTAGAATAGTAGGGGAAGAATTATTTGAGTACATGTAATTATCACCAGAAAAGGAAGAAGGGGAAGACTAGTTCAAAGATCACCATCTCCACCAAGCAGAATCCTTTCAACACCACCTCCTAGTAGTCCCTTCTTGCGAATCTAATATAGTTCTCGTGGCCTATTTTAATGGCATAACAAGTAAATAAGGGGTTTTTAACTTCACTGGAAGCAATCCCCTTGCTCTTAATGCCCAAAATCCTATTCCAGTAGTAACTTTGAAGAGTATTCCATTCTTTCTTGGGAGAATTACACTACTCCAGTTGATCACATTCAAGACATTACAAATGTTTGTGCTATCCATGAAATTTTTGATTAAGATATAGGTTGTGAAGCTTCTAGCTTCCTCATTCAAAGGAAAGGCTCTATAATGGTTTCAAAGTCTAGCAATAGGGTCCATCACTAATTGGAATATATTGTGCATAACCCTTTGCAATCAGTTTGGAGGAGGGCATATAACCTATCCTTGTTAGAACAATTGACCACCATAAAGAGATATCCAAATGAACTCATGGAAGATTTCAACTTCAAATTTCAGAGGTCGCGGGACATAATTCCAACCCTCGTAAGACCAAATATGGAAGGTGCAATTATTTACGTTTTAAAGGCCCTTAATTTTGATATTGCTGTCATGATTCAGATTTATGGGGTACAACGTTGCTCGATGCTTACGCGCCAACCATTAGGGTTGAAAACTGTTTAATTCAAGATGAAAAAATTTCTCCCAGACCTCCCATGCCTATTTACCTAGAGATTTGAAATCCCAATTCTTTTAAAACACATGAATTATCTCTTATCCCTACTCCAAGAAATCAGAATTCTAGTGAGGCATCTACTTCCTCAAGCACCTTAGTTAAGATTCAAGAGGTAATGAAACAATTGAAAAATATTGGGAATGAGTTGGTGACAATTAAAAGGCAACATGCCCAAAGTTTCAAACCTTATCAACCTCAATACCAACCAAATAAGCCCCCATATAAACCCAATAAACCCCTACCCAAGATGTAAATTAGAATCAAAGCCAATTTCCTTCTGCTAGGCCATTCCAACCTTATAACCCAAATGTAGCCTCTTCATCTAAAGTTCTGTTCCTATCCAAAATAATATTGTATAAGATTATGAGTGGTGTTTTCCTTGTAGTCATCCACATAACCAAGAAACATGCCCCAATGACATTATAAGTCGAGATTTGATGGTACAGTACATTTTCTTCCTAAGAAACAACTGAAGAAGAAAATCAACAGCAAATGGTTTCTCAAGAGGCACCTCAAAGTGACACTTCACTTGTGAATTGGAAAGCAAAAGACTTTTGTGTAATAAATCAATCTCTTCCTCAAGGTGTGGTTGGAAACACTAGATCTAAGAAAAGAGCTATGGAGGAGGGACAGTCATCAAATGTAGGTCCTTCTTAACCTTCTCTCGAAACTTCAAGGAAATGGAAGATCAAACAAAGTTCCAAATTTGTAAAATTATACTAAAGCACCTTCCACACCAACTCAAGTGCAAGGAAAAATATCATAAGTAAGGTACAACAAAAGGATAATCCAACTCAATTCAGCATCCTTGAGTAGATGAAGAAAACCAATGTGAGTATATCTATGTGGGATTCATTAACAATCCCAGGCCAAAGAGACCTCTTCATGAAGCAACCATGGCTGACTTATCCATCTTAAATGAGCCATCCAAGGAGCAAGAAAGAGTCATCATCAATGTAATACAACAAAAGGAGGGTCAATCAAGTAGAAAAATGAAGCCTCCGCCATTCGACGTTTCCTTTATCATTGGGGATAAACTAGTGCACAATTGCATGCTCAACTCCAAAGAAAACAACTTAGTGATGCCAAAGCAAATTGCAGACCAGCTAGGCCTCGAGTATGAGCCTCTTTCAAAAGGAGCAGTAAAGTTGGATGGGGCAACCATTGGAACTGTTGGAGTTATCAAAGGTCTAATCCTCACACTGCATGCATGTCCCAATGTCACATTTCCTTAGGATATATTTGTAATTTACCTACCTCCACTCTTTTCCCTATGCTTATCTAGGGACTTCACTGCTAAGATTGGGGGATACTTGTTAGCTGATTGGTCTCACATGATCTTCACAACTAGGTATGGTGCCAATGCCACTATTAATTCTGAAGCAATTGCCACATACCACATTGAACCTTATGTGTCCAGCCCTATCAATGCTAATTGCACAATCTTTGATCAAGAAGATTTCCCAAGCACTCAAGAGGTAGATACTCAATTGGAGGCATTCCTGACTTGATACTTGATGAATGGGCACATAAACAACATAGCTATGATCCATACAAGGAAATGGAAGAAACTGAATTGTGTATTTACTACCTACATGAAGAAAATTCACCCCTTCACAAAGATCACCAAGCTAGATGATGAAGATGAGAATGGAGTTTGGAAAATGTTCTTTGATGGTTCAAGGAGAAAACAAGGTGTAGGAGGAGTAGTGCTTGATTCCCCTAAAGGTATTAAATATTACTATGCTTTAAGAATTCAATTCAGTTTCTCTAATAATACAATAGAGTATGAATCACTCATCCATGGATTACATTGGGAAAGGAAGAAAAATATCAAGAAATTGTAAGCGGTTGGAGACAAAGTGAGTTGGTTGTCAATCGGATAGAGGGTTAAATGTAGCCAAGAATAATCTACTCAAGGCCTACAAGCATAGGGTATGGGATATATTAGAATATTTTAAAGCATTCAACATCAATTCCATACCAAGAAAAGAAAAGAAAACTACTAATAGACTTGTTGTAGTTGGGGCAAGGTTTGATGTTGTTGATAATGTGAAAAGAGACAAGATTCAACCACACATCAAGGTGGTATTGAGGCATGTTGTATTGGATAATAAAAAATTTGGAAGGAGTTTGAGAGTGACCAGTAGATAATCAATTTCCTTCAAGAAGAGGCTAAGTTATCTTTAAGAAACCAAGACAAGTTAGAGAAACAATATGGAGATTAGGTGGTCCAACTCATATCAAACAAGCTACCTAAGGGTCTAGTGACTCTGAATCCATCTTCAATCCCAATGACTAGTTCAAAAAAGAAAAAGAAAACATCATGGTCAAAGGTGAAGATTCAAAGCCTATTTCAGTTAGGGAAGGAAAATTGCTCCAAATTGGCAAGGTAAATACTCAATAAGAAAAACATGATTTTATATAACTTTTTCAATAATTTCTTGATATATTTTCATGGAGCTATGAAGATCTTAGAGGATTTGATCCTATTTTATCTCAACATACTATTGAACTAGATTTAGAATCTAAACCCATTAGGTAGAAGAAAAGACCAGTTAATCCTCACATAGAGCCTCTGATGAAGAAAGAATTGAACAAGCTATTTGAGGAAAACATCATTTTCCTATCAAGTACTCATCCTAGGTTGAAAACCTAGTGCTAATCCGGAAAATAAATGGAGAAATCAAGTTGTGTGTGGATTTTAGATATTTAAACAAAGCTTCCTTAGAGGAACATTACCCACTTCCATCAATGGAGTAGATTCTATAAACGGTAAATGGTTCTCGAGATATTTTCACTGCTAGATGACTACTTAGAATACAACTAGATCGTGGTGAGAGAAGAGGATCAGTTTAAGAAAACTTTCACCACAAAATGGGGAACCTATGCCTACAGGAAAATTCCATTTGGCTTATCCAATGTTGGAGCAACGTTTCAGAGAGCCATGGACATGGCATTCAAAGGACTAATTTAAAACATTGTTCTTGTGTATCTTGATGATATCACAGTATTCTCCAAGAATGCAGACTTGACCATCTCTCCCATCTCAAGAAAGTGTTTGAGAGATGTAGGTGATTAGGTTCGTCAATCCTCTCCATTAATAATGTCAATCCAAGGTTGGTGTCTCGATGGTTGTATGCATTAAGAGAAAAATATCTTTGGAAAACAACTCTGTTAAACACAATCCAAACTTGCATAAAATAAATCACACATGTAAAAATGTAAAGACACACTTGCAGAAATAAATTTTACATGAAAGAAATCACACTTTGCATAAATGAAATTGCTGAATTAAAAATAAAGGAAAGATAAATAGACACCTGTAGGTTCACAAAATAAATTGTATGGAAAAAGAATTACATAACATAAAATCAGAAATCACAACAAAAGGAAAATAAAAAAAATAAAGAAATGAACATAACACATGGATCCATATTCCTTGGAATGAGTGGCCAACTCATTCCTTGGAAGATGACTTAATTCATACTTTTAATTCAAAATCTGCAGAATAATTTCTCTCAGAAGATTAATGAGGAAGAATGATATATTATTCTTGGTAGTGAGAAAATTACATATAAGAGTGTGGGAGGTTGCATTTATAATTCATGCATCCAACCAACTCCTTATTTTGGGAAATACAATCTGATCTTATCTTTATTCCAATCCTAACAACTAATATCTCCATCTCCACAAAATATGGAGAGAGATATATTATTGGAGTCGAAGTCTTATCTCACTTATTTTAGGAAGATTTGCTCCCAAATCTTCTCCTTTCTTTTTGGTAACAAGAATCACATTGATTTTATTCTCCTACTTTATTGGAAGGAGGTTTTTCCTCAAAACATTACTTTGACCAAATACCTCTCCCAAATTTTCCATTTGACTTTTCTGTTTCTGGTTGTGGAACTTTTGGTGCTTGTCTGATACACTTTTTCCTTTGACTGAAGATCACTAAAAGTTAGATTCCTTTTTATTGGTAAAACCTATAGAAAATATGAATGATATTTTTTTAAAACATATTTCTATGAACAAAAACCTCTCTCGATTTTCCATTTGAATTTTACTGTTTCTGGTTGTGGAACTTTTGGTGCTCGTCTGATACACTTTTTCCTTGGACTGCAGCTCACTAAAAGTTAGATTAATTTTTATTGGTAAAACCTGTAGAAAATATGAATGAGGTTTTTGTTAAACACATTGCTATGAACAAAAACCTCTCTCATATTTTTGAATTTTTTGTCTCTATTTGTGTAACTTTTAGTGTTTGCCTAATACATTTTTTTCCTTGACTGCAGCTCACTAAAAGTTAGATTTCTCTTTATTGGTAAAACCTATAGCAAATATGAATGATTTTTTTGTTAAAAACATTTCTATGAACAAAAACCTCTCTCATATTTCCCATTGGATTCTCTGATCATTCACAATTCCTCATTTTATGAAACTAAAACTACAAGTTCCGAGCTAACTCCAATTGTTCCGGAGCTAACTAAAAACAGCTATAAATTTTACACATGATCTCGGATTGAGATGATTCTTTTTTTGAACTTGCATAATTTTTCGAGAGGAATCTAGATATGAAATCATATTTGAGTTTATATGTATTATCCATGATCAATTCCACTTTTCCCGAACTAGCATTATCTTTCCTTTATGGCATGCATGCACAAGACTTTGCATATTTCCTAAATAATCAATAGGATTAGTCAACAAAATAGATAACAAAAGACTTATAAAGAATGAACAAGATATATATCCTATATTCTATCTCAAGCAAACTATAAGTTCTAAGATTACATTTAAATCCACTTTCAAAGGTAACTTGGAAGGACAAAATAATGGTAATTTATGGCCAATTTATGGCCTCATCGCAGGTAGTTTGGAGTTTCCCTGAATCTGAATAAATGCATATTCTTAGCTCATGAATGTAATCTCCTGGGTCATATTGTATCTAAATAAGGATTAACTATTTATCCATAGATAGTCAACGCCATTCTTGCATTGCACCGCTAGTCACAAGAAATCTCTCCAAATTTTTTTAGGGAGGATAAACTTTGTCGAAGGTTTGTGCTTAAATTTTCCATTCTTGTCAACCCATTAACACTAATATTGAAGAAGAGCATGGATTTCAAATGGAAAAATGAGGGTAACTATAACTTTGAAGTTATTAAGCAAGAAATATCACAAGCTTCAACCATCATTAACCCAAACTTCTCAAAGGACTTCACTCTATATGTTTTTGGTGGCACAGACACAATATATGCAATATTGGTAAAAATAAACAAAGAAGGATCTAAGCAACCTTTTAATTTCTTCATTCAAATCCTGGAGGATTATGAGGTAAGATACTCATTCATTGAAAAGCATATTTTTGTTTTCATAAGAAGTTTGAAGAAATTCATGCATCTAGTATCCAACAACAAGATCCATTTGCTAGTTTCACATGCCGGTGTGAAGTATTTCCTCTGAACAAAGATTTAAATGAGAAAAGAGTTGGTTGGATTACCAAAGTGATGGATTATGATATAAATATCAATGTGACAAAACTAGTTAAAGGCAAGAGCTTATGTGAGTAGCTAGTATCAAATCAACACACCAAGTTATAGAATGAGGGTGAGGTTGTTCTAGTGCTCCGTGGATGATCGTGTACAATCATCCAATGCCTTACCCACACCTTGTTGGACTCAAGATATCATCAACTTCCTCCAAATAAGCCAATTCCCTTAAGGTTTGAACAAAGCCAAGAGAAGTTATTTTAGGCTCTAATCCATTCCATTTGTTCTTATTGATGGAATTTTTTTCAAGAAGGATGTAAATGGTGTTTTATTGAGGTGCATTGGAACAAATCAAATTGAGAAAATATTCCATGAGTTCCATGATGGAGAAGCTAGAGGTCACTTTTATCCATTGGTAACAACTCTTAGAATCATGAAGGTTGGTTACTATTAGCCTAATATTTTAGGTGATTTCTATTCATGGATCAAAAAATGTAGAAAATGTGCCTTTTTCACAGAAAAGCAAAGCTAGCAGATCTTCCACTGCGCACCCAATCTTAGTTGATCAACCATTCATGCAAAGAGGTTTGGGCTTCATTGTAGTCATCAATTTGAATTCAAGCCTAGGCCACAAATGGATTCTTATAGCAAATGACTATTTCACCAAGTTGATGAGAGGTAGTTACACTTAAGGAGGTAAATGAGACCAACATACTAGATTTTTATAAGGGAATTGTAACTAGGTTTTGTGTCACATCCATTATCTTCTCTGATAATGCTTTAGTATTCCTTGGCACTAGAATTTATGATTGGTATGTCAATAATGGGATATATATAATCACTTCATCAAACTATTACCCCCAGGATAACGGTCAAGATGAGTTCACAAACAAGAACCTTTTAAGGATCATAAGGAGGAATTTAGATGAAAATCAGAGGACTTGGCACACCAAGTTAAAATCATCCTTGTGGGATGATAGAATCACACCCAAGAGATCCACTGGAAGCTCTCCCTACAAGCTAGTTTATGGAAAAGAAGCGAGCTGTCCATATCTCTTGAATTACCAACACTTGAGCTTATCAAATAGCTTAATTTATCTAAATTAGAAGCTATGGAATTCAAATATGCAGAGCTCATGGAATTAGAGGAGTTGAGAAACCAAGTAATGCATACAATGGAAAAATATCAAGCTCTAATAAAGAGGAGTTTCCAAGAAGGGGACTTAGTTCTAAAGTGGGATGAAAATAGGGAAAAACCAGGTAAGCACTTGAATTTTGATGCTATATGGAGTGGTCCCTACATGATCTCTAGAATGAAAGAGTAACAATGATTTCTAGTTGTCAAAGTTGGATGGAGAAGAACTACAAATTCCAATCAATGGAATCTATCTAAAGCATTGCTATTGAAGTGAAGTCCCATCCTTGTACATAGTAGTTTAGATTTATAATTCACCTAAGTGCTTTCAACACACTTTCTTATTTCTAGAATAGTTTTAATTTCCCTAAGTGCTTTGCACAATTTTTTTGCTTCGGATAGTCTCATTGCACAATGATTCATAAATTTTTCTAGAGAGGTATATGGAAAAGAATCAAATTTGGGATAGTTCAGATTGTTTCATTCATTTGCACAGATAAAATCATAGTTTAGGATTAAAGTGGCATGCATTTGAGGGTAGAGACACTAATTTTCAGTTTATTTGCAGTTTGCATAGGGAAACATGGTGAATAGTTTAAGTTAAAAAAATTCCACTCACATAAAACCTTATTTAGAAGATTTCTTACGATGTGGATGATTAGTTTAGGCTTCAGGACAACTTCATATTCAAACAAAGGCTTTCGGTGGATCAAGGGGTCGAGATTTAAGTTTCGATTAGTTTCGTGTCACCAAGAATGAATCCATGTCCAATGGATATAATAAGGTCCCCGATCACTCCATCCGATAGGTAGATAGCCTCGTTAAGTCACCAAATTGCTATCCATTTTTACCCCATTGGCAAGAATGGACAATAGCGATAGTTACAACCTCGAGAAGCTTCGGTGGGATATTTATGAGAAATGTGAAAAAATGGGTGAAATTCAAGTTTGAAAGGTATTTTTATTCTCGTGGGTGCTCATTTTGATCCTAGGGCTCTTTCCCCTTTTTTAGGAAATCCAAACAGTTGGAGAAATTTGAAAAAATTGAAATTTGAGTAAAGGGTTTGAGAGGATCTAGGAAAGCTCATGGGCGAGTTGGAGAAGGGCTTGCCGAGTTGAGATTAGACACCAAGATGGAGGCGAGACAAGGACTCGCTTGGTGAGGTGCGAAGATCTTTGGGTCCTTTGTTCGTGGGAGCACAGAGGTGAGATGATCGAGTCAATAACAACTTAGCAACGTGCATGGAGATTGACAAGGTGATCGGGATGGAAGCACACCGAGTAAGTCTCAAAACGCATACTAGTTAGGAACCGGTGAAGTGAAATGTGGAAATAGTGGGGTACAGGGGAACTAAACCCAAAGTGGAAATTAGCTCCCATTGGTTATGAGTTCTCCCCGGCTCAAATGGGCCATAATCTGTACAGGTAGTTCGTTGCGGGTGAGTTGGGGTTTTGGTCTGCGAGGCCCAAGCGGTATGTGTTCTAGGTGGGCGTGAGTTCCCGTGTGAACCCAAGCGAGCTACAACACACAAAGTACGGTGGTAAGTTGTTGGGAATCCTAGCGAGTCTGCTTGCAGATGAAACGTAAATTGCGGGCATACAAGGCCCAAGGGGAATAGGTTCCCACAGGACATGAGTTCCCGTGGACCCGATATGTCCGCAATGCTCGGGAGTTAAGCGTCAAGTTCGCGGCGAGTAGGGTGGGAGACATAAGGGGAACTCGATGAGGTGGATAGTCACACAAGGGTGTTAAAGATGGCTCGGGTGAGCCAAATAATGTGGAAGTAGAGGTCGATAGGGATGAACTCACCAAGTTCATGGCAAGCTACTTGTTAGGCCAAAATAGATAAAATCCCACAGTCCATTACAGATTGTGGGCATGTTTTAAAACTAGAGGTCGAGAATTAAGCAAATGGGCCAAACAAGCCCCTCGAGCCCACATGGGCATAACGTAATCCCCAAAGCACCAAATCCAATATAAGTGGACTCTTTGATTCATAATTCCACCCTCTACACTCATAAATATTAAAATTGAAAAGGTGGAGTTGGTGGGTAAAATACAAAGGAAATGTCATGTGTCCAAAATCCATGTCCAAGGTGAATATAATGAAGAATTAATGAAGTATGGGCATTTTTATTCTTCCTCAAGAAATGGTACAAATAAGAGATGGGTTTGCAAGGTTAGCCATGCCATTTTTAGAGCATTACTACCTTTTATTGGTGGTTGCAACCACCATTTCAGGATTTTCTATTAGAGTATGTGTATCTCTATGAAAAGCGAATGCACGAGCAATTACGTAAATCAAAATAACTAACAATAAGATGTAATATGATCAAAACTCACAAAGGAAAGAATGGCTCTAAATAAACTCAATGCTCCATGCTCCATATTCACCATGTAATAGAATGATGCAAGTCAAGTACATATAGGTGGTGAATGTGCAACCTCTTCCTAGATCAATGGGGAATAACTCTTACTAACTGGTACTAGAAGTAGAGTTGACTCCACACAACTAGTGAGCAAACCGAACACAATTGGTAAGCTAAATCAACACAACTGCTACAACTAAGCAAGCATATCCCATGAGTGTAGGAAAGCTCCAAGTAAATAAACAAATACAAGGAAAATAAATATCCTACACTAACACCCCCATAAGCATAGCTTAGGTGGGTAGTGAAAAGGAAAGTGGGTCCCAGAAATATGGCCTGATGAGGTACCCACATACATTTATCATCCTCCATAGTAGAGAGAGAAAGAAGTGAGGACAAGAAGGTCCTCTAAGAAGAGCGTCGATGATGTGGTCCTCCACGTAAAGACTAAAGAGAATCTATCTTGCACCGAACAATGTTCTTGCCCTTGGGAAGGACAGAAAATGAGCACTGAAAGTCAGCCCACTCCACAAAGGAATAAGAAGCATGTAGTACTTTGATCTTTGCATCTAGTCTGTAACTGAAAGGTGGCATAAGTTTGAACTCCGTGTGCACAAAAGACAATGGTAATGCCACCGTAGTAGTATAAATGTCTAAGAAAGAAGATGGTGGGGGCCCAATAACCCTCACAAAGGGATCCATAAGAACAGTTGGATCGTGAAACATCTCTGAAATAGTGGAAGTGACAAATGTCCCAAGGTGGGCACTCCCAATGAGAGAGATGAATGGGTCCTCCAGAATGTGTGATGGCTTAATCAGAGCATATTCTGTAATGCAACACAAGTGGAATCTGTAAATAGAAAACTCAGTTGGGAAGATACTCATCCTAATGGGGTTTCTCAAGGAGAGAAATGTCTGACAAGAATGTATAAACATCACAACATGAAGTAGGAGGAGAAGATTGTTGCAAAGAGCTACTAGAAGTCCAAGATGAAGCAACGCTGCACTCAAGGGTAAAAACTTGTGTATGTGGAATTTCATCATCTGAGCAATCAAGATGCAATGGAGCACGAAAGGAAATGGTCACATCTGTCTCAGAGGAAGGTTTTCCAATAGAACACTGCTGCAGAGAGTGAATGGAAGCATGAACATGGGCGATAATGAGCTCTGTGGAGGAAACAATATGGAGAGTGTGCTCAATAGCAAGATCTTGTGGTGAATGGTCAACATGGGACTCATGAGTAGCAACAGTGCAGAGGAACACTCAATAATGAAAGGGATGTGAGAGGGGGAAGAATCTATGGAGGCACTAGAGTGGTCTAGGGAAGTGTCGCTCTCAGATGGTGAAACAAAGTCGTCATACAACTATCAGAGAATGGTCCAGGCAATGAAAGGACACCAATGTGCTTGAACAAACGAAATATATCCCTAGAAAGAGTAATACCGAGAAGGCCATAGACCTCATAATTATGTTTAAACCACTCATACTTCTGTAGAGGCTCATCATGCTCAGGAACAAGACCATGGAGGTAGGGCAACAAATCATTCATAATGCATGCCTTCCAAGATAGAAATTTCTCGAGTTAAGCATAACAACAGAAAAAAAATGAAATTGAAACTCCATAATGTAGATAAAACCCCAAAATTATCCCATATGGCACTTTATAACTTAGTGTGAAAATTACAAGTCCCCAATAAGTTTTGCTAGAACCCCCAAAATGTGGCACTTTATAAAGTAGTGAGTTTACAAAAATAAATGATTCCATCATGTAGAGCATGAGAAAACATGCAATTTTGACCAAAACAGTGCTAAAAATGAGCTACCGATCAAAAGTTATAGCAAAAATAATTTCCCGTAAATAATGGCTTATTTAATTAAAATTTTGTAAACTAATTAAAAAGTTGCCAGAAATGAGGGAAAGGGGGTCGTGCGTATACTCGTTAGAACCAGGATGGAATGATGAACATCACGGGACATCGAGCTTAGCCGAAAATGCGTCCATGTGCAAAATAAAGGAAAAATTGTTTATGCAAAGGGGTTTGGCCACCTGCCAAACCGGGCCTTACCCTCCATCTTTGACATGCAAATAATGGAAGGGTACATAATCATCATAATAACTCCCGTAAAATGCTAATGATCTTGTTTTTATACCAAAAACAATAAAATTGAGCCCCCCCACTTTTACATCAACTCCAAGCACCCCACCTACGTTACCAAGCCTATTACACCGTCACATTTGCTAAAGGAAAACCAATCCACATTCAACCTTTTACCAAAACAAAACAAATAATGGATTGAAAAGCAAAAAAGGAATGTGTTTGACTGAGAAAATAGGTGAGAAAATTTTAGGGTTGCAAAACCTTAAAAAAATGTGTTATCCTTTGTTGTTGGAGACTATTTTGTGCCGCCATGACTGAAGGAAAACGTTGCAGGTTTTTCAAAGTCGTGGAGGAGTGTGCAGATCCGGTTAAAGTGTTTAGATGAGGAGACAAGGCCGAGCCACCAACGAGTTGCAGGGGTTCAAGCTGACATGGGTTGTGCATATATGGCAAGCTGAGCGGTGACCAAACAGAGTAGGGTTTGAGTTGGACAGATCATGAGAACAAGACATTTCTCTGTAACAACAAACCAGTTTGCAGGATAGAGTTGTGCATCATCGAACAAGAGTCGAGTTTTATGCACAAGGAAAGGGAAATAGACGTCAATGACCCAAAGGCAAAGGGTACGAGCCTATTGTAGGAGCCAAGAGCACAGATCCACCAAAGGCCGAGTTGGTAAAGTGGATGTCAGGCCACGTAGAGTCCATTTTGAGTCACACCGAGACCATATTTCTCCAATCCAAGCAGGACACATAACCTGAATTGAGTGAGCTTTTGAATGAATAGCAAGGTGAGAAAGACACCGATCCAACAGAGTTCAAATCCAAGTTGCCAGGAAAGTTGATGTGGGTCGAGCCATGGGAATGGAACACGGGTTGTGCTAGACTAGATCGATCTTAGACCAAAGAGGTGTCGAGCTAGAGTGACTATGGTGAGCAGGGTCACATAGCAAACCAGAGGGAGCCATCACAACAAATCTGATTCCACCAAGACCACCACGAAGAAGATCTACATAAACCACATAAAAACCAAGGCACACAAGAATTTCTCCAAAAAAACCCTTAAATTTTTAACAAATTCCGAGGTTTATTTGGAATATTTTGTAAACCCCTAAAATTTTTGACAACCCTCAACTTGTTAAATGGAGTCAAATCTATTTGCACATGATTTGTTAGTTTCACAAACAAAGTATTCAAAACTACAAATAACTTAGTAATGGCAAATGTGTCACCATAATCACTCTGATACCATATTAGAGTTTGTGGATCTCTGATGAAAAATGAATGCATGAGCAATTGCAGAAATCAAAATAACTAACAATAAGATGCAATATGATCAAAACTCACAAAGGCAAGAATGGCTCCAAATCAACTCAATGCTCCATGCTCCATATTCACCATGTAATAGAATGATGCAAGTCAAGTACATATAGGTGGTGAATGTGCAACCTCCTCCTAGATCAGTGGGGAATAACTCTCACTAACTAATACTAGAAGTAGAGTTGACTCCACATAACTAGTGAGCCAACTGAACACAACTGGTAAGCTAACTCAACCTAATTGGTAAGCTAACTCAACACAACACTACAACTAAGCAAGCATATCCCATGAGTGTAGGAAAGCTCCAAGTAAATAAACAAATACAAGGAAAATAAATATCCTACACTAACATTTCCCTCCTCTCTTTCTTTTTCTTTCTTCTATATATGTAAAATAGGGATCATTGCTAAAGTTGTTGGACATTTTGGTTATGTTGTTTCCTCTTCCCAGTGCTACCTACATGTAATGAGATCCTAGCCTCATTTTGGACATTGTATGGTGGATTCATGCATCATTTCTTCATTATAATAGACTATGCAACAATTTGAAGTGATAAAGATCAAGTTTTGTGGTTATTTCACTTCCCGGATGTGTTTGTTGCATTTTCTTGCCTCTATCATCACATTTTCGGTATTTTGTGCATATATTGTTTTCCTATTAGGGTATAATATTGTTGTTCTTCAATGGAAATGGTTTTTTTAGTGTTATTGTGGGCTGTGGTGTTGTATTTTCCCTCTCCACCTCCATTTTCTCCCATTTTCACTCATTTTGAAGTTTCCATACCACCTTTCTCTTTGTGTTATCACCCCTTTAGTGTAGGATTTACATTTTTCATGCATTTTTCCTTCTCCCTAGTCCCTTAGAATCATAGAATAGGAGTAGATAATTGTATTTACTTCCTTAGGAGTAGTTTTAGTGTTAGATTAGGAAGAGGAACCAACCTTATTTAGAGATTTTCTCGCTTCATGGTCCCACACCTTGAGATAATTCCATGTTTACCAAAAACATTGATTTCCCATTCAATTCATATGCAAGTAAATCAAAGGGTGTTGTTTTTGGTGATAACAATAACCTTTTAGCTTCTTCCAATAGTGTCTTTTCCTTTCTTGGTTCGGATATGCATCTTTGTGTGCATGAGGTATGCTTTCAATAGTGCCTTTTTCCTTTCTTGGTTTAGGATAGGTATTTTTGTGTGCATGGCGTATGCAGAGCTCCATAATAACCTCCTCATGCTCCAAGCCTTGTTCTTTTCTCTATTCTTATGTAATAACTTAAAGACTACCAATTTCTCTAGGCATCACATTAATCATCTTAACATCATGTATTTGTTTCGTTTTTCTTTGTTTCTCGAATATGATACGAGTCTTCCATATTATGTTGTGTTTGTACCATGTAGTAAGCACAATAAACATAATGTTCATGATTTGAAGGGTAATTTCACACAATGTAGTGTGGCTCTCACAAAGGTAGAAGATCACTTTGCTTGTTGGTTGGTCTGGTCCTATCCTCCTTTTCTAGTACCCACCCCTGGTAGCACCCTTGTTACACTCCATATGGTCTCAATGGTGTATTCCAATTTTTATTTTTCCTTAATATCATCCATATTGGTGTCGACATGAATCCCAACACATGCAATCAGATTTGTAGGTTGAGGAATGACATTCATACTTAATTAAATTTTGGTTTGTGAGGTAGTTGGGTTTTGATTTCAAGTTAAGTGTGAATCTGTGCAATCTACGGATTTCATATGACTTTCATGGTTTACCATGGCTTTCGCTATGTAATGTAAATTTTTGAACGTTTTGTGGCTTCTCTCTACATTCTATAGCTTCCTTTCAATGCTACTTTATTTTATGGCAATTTTCCTTGTGTAACTTTTGAGTGTCTCTTCGGAATTATAAACTTGTGAGACACTAACTCCCATGCACCCATGAAGCTCATACATTTCTTCCACATGTTGTGTAGATATATTTCTTCATTGCATGACAATTTGAATTGCCGACCCTATTTCCTTGTTTCATAAATTTTGAGGTCCACAAAACACCGCATTTTGGAAACCCACAAAATACTAGGAGAGTGTTTTGCGGCTTCCAATATTATTCATGTTCCAAACATGTTTTTCCTTTGCTTTGCAGTGCTTCTAACTTCTCCTCCATGCATTGTAGCTTTTTTATGGGAAAAATTCATGTTTTTGTTTCGTGTAATTGACAAACTCCGAATAACACCAAATTTCTCCAAGTCCGCGCAACACTAACTTTCCATGCCGTGAAGGTCTCACTTTATTGAAAATATGCCTAAGTCCCAATCTTTAATTCCATCATTACGCGGGTTAGGAGAACCCTTAGAACACTAAGTTTCACAAAAAGACCCAAGTCCAACCGATGCTCCCCTTTATCCCGTGGGTTAGGATAACTTGCGAGAACACTAAGTTTCAACTCCGCACCAACTCTTGCGCAACTCGACCAAATCTATGGTCATCTTCGGACCAAGTGCACGGAGTTAACAACCCCACATAACACTAAGTAATAGCTCTAGACTAATATTTTTAATTAGGGAATTGATGAGTTGTACAAAATTACAAAAGTGGGGAGGAATTTTGGATAAAACTTTCTAAGGCACATGCTTTTGTAATTCTACCAAGAATGTATCTAAATTCAAAGTTTTAAAGTATTGCATAGTATATTTTTCTTTGACATGTACCATCTTCATTAGTCTTATCTCATGCTCCTTCCCATCTAATGGTTCAAATTTGCATATGAGCCACCACTAACTAAGATTTCCATTCCCTCGAGACATGACTTTCTCCATTTGGCTTTGTATAGTCTTGATCATGTCCTAAAAATTTATAGAGATATGTTATCTCCAATTTGGTTAGGGATCGGATATTATAAATTGGTTCTGCTCCTATGAATGAATTCTTAGTGTGGGTTTGAATTGGATTTGTCCATTCTGAGAAATCTTCCTTGTTTACTTTTGGTACACATCGCAGATGGAAGCCTATTCCCGATATCCCTCCTTAAACCAAATTTCAACATCATACACATATGTAGAAAATGTTTCTTTAGGAATGGTATATGGTTTATGTTCAGCCATGTTCATTGGAATTATAATAATAGAATCATTCCGATTTTCTTCCATTCGATTGGGGACTATATTGATCATCATATTACCATTATATGCCCACTTCTTTCCAATCAACACTAGATAGTGTGTTTTGTTTGTTTTCATGTCTATGAATTCAAAATCTCATTTCAAACATAAGTCTCCTACCTATATTTCAATGTCTTCTAATTGGATAATTGGATCTAATCTTTTGTAATCTACAAGGTTGAGTGTAACAGACTATATGCCAAAACATGAGCTCCCATTTCTTCCCAAGTGGATCTTGGCATCATGTTAACAGTGCTTCCAAAATCAAACACTTTGCATCTCTTATTTCATAGTCTCCCAAAGTTACATTTAGTTCAAGTGTCCACATCCCAAGGATTCTTAGTTTTTACATATTAGATTGGTTTTTTAACATGTAGGGATTTATCTCGATAAATTTTCTAATAAGGTTCTGCAGAGATTGGATATGTTATGTGAGATATCTTCGTCGTGTAATACATTCACCATGTTCAAAAAATATTACAGCACTACAATTACTCCTTCATGTTTTAATATTCTAATCATTTATCCATAAATTTGAGCTTCTACTACACTTGTGTGTTTCATAGTACCCTCCCTATTTTTAACCGATTGGAGTAGAATTTTAGCTTCTTCCAACAATGCCTTTTCCTTTCTTGGGTTAGGATAGCTATATTTATGTGCACGATGTGTGTAGGGCTCCATAATAATCTCCTCATTGCTCCAATCCTTGTTATTTTGTTTGTTCTTGTGTAACATCTTGAAGACTATTGATTTCTCTTTGTACTACATTAATCATCTTAACATTACACTCGTTATTTCTCTTTTCTTTGTTTTTCAACCCGGACAATATTTTTATTATGTGTTGTGCTTGAGCCTTGCGAGTAAGCATAGTAAATATCTTGTTCATGATTTGAAGGGAAATTTTACGCAATGTGGTTTGGCTCTCCACAAAGGTAAAAATCATTGCTTGTCATTGGGTCTGGATCCTATCCTCCTTTTCTTGTACCCACCACGGTAACTCCGCTTGTTGTGCTCCATATGGTTCGGTGGTGTATTCCAATTTTTTTCTTTGATATCATCCATATTGTGCTTATAGTGAAGACATAATCCACGTAGATGGTTATTGAGGTGAAGGAGGTGCCCACCCCACACTATTATGTGGAGATGGTGGTGCCCAACTCATATTGGCTTGAGGAGATTGCGGGATCCATTATGGATTCACTTGTGATGAATCTAGATCCCATTGTGCAATCATCTTTGGTGATGCATCCATTTGTCTTTCTCTGTAACAACATTTTATACCTTAGGTACCATTTGAGTTTGTACTATGAAAATATTCCTAGTAATTTTCTTCTTTAGATCCATCAATGTTCGGTAGTTTTTAGTTTTGTGAGTCATGGCCTTGCAAAAATAACATACCATATTTGGAGGTTGTTGTCCAAAATACCACCCCCATGCTATTTTGAACAACTCATCAAATTTTTAGACTTAGGTGGCTCTATTCTTAAAGACCCAAGGAATTTCAATGCAAAGTTGCACATTTTGTGGCTTGTGGAGATGTGTGTTAAGAGCATTAACGTCTTTTGAACATTCGAATTGAATATTTGCATTTACAAGTTTTAAATTGGCTAAGGGAAACAATCTGTGGAAGATTGGTTGTAAAAAGTTAGTGTTTAATAGATTTTACATGTAAGATTTGTGAAATGAAGAAGTAAATTTTTAGTCTTCTCGCACTAGAGGTGAAAACATCCAATCCTTCAAAGTAGGAAATAAAACACGGGTTTTGTTTGGGATAATTTGTAATGTAGGAAAAACATGTTATGTAGGGCTATGAAGAAGTTAAGTATGTTAGAGAGAGACTAAGTTGGAAGTCATGAAACACTAACTCATTGCCCTGAATTTCAAAAGTAAATTGTTTCACAAAACATTTGAAAACTCGTGGAAAAAAAGGAACAAGATCACGAGATAGGTTTCCATAGTAGAAGGAAAATTAGACCTCCACCGATTCTCGCAAGATTTTTCTGCGATTTGAAAAGGATGACTTTTGCATCTTTGGATTTGAAGGTGGCCGGGTGTAAGATCCTCAAATAACCAAGTATGAAAACTAAATAAGGTCATGGAGGTTAGATACAATATTATGTGGGTTGGAAAAAAGTATGTCTCTGCACAACAATGAACCTACGGAAGTTTGGAAGCCGCAGAATGAGGTGGAATTTTTATGCAACCTCACGGTTTTACAACTTGAAAGTTGCGAGTTGTGAACTTCACTTTCATCCTCGCAACCAATCAAGGACTACCTTGTGGCATTCCCAAGAGCTCGCCAAGGAAAATGTGGCTTTGAATTTATACTTTTGCATATTATAAATTACGAAGCATCTCTCCCCCACTTTACGCATTGGTTTCTTTGCCATAACTTTCGATTGGGAGCTCCAAATTGCATGATAATTTTTGCATTTGCTTCCTCTCTCTATGGGCTACATTTTTAGTAATGAAATACAGAAAAGAAGTTGTTTTGAGGGAGAACCATGGAAACACGAGATTGTAAGGAAAATTTATAGTTTACTTGGTTATAGGAGTTCGAAACTCCACCTACCCAAATTTATTGCTTGGTAGCGCCCATAGTTTATCATGTAGCCTCAATGGCATGCAAACCGAAGGAATACATGGTGCCCATGCCCATTTTTACAAAAAATATGGCATTTCATCCTTAGTAGGTGATGGGCCATTTATGGTTGTTTGGTTGCCCCTCTTTTCTCTCTCTCTCATTCTCTATATATGTAAGTGTTTATGCATGAAAAAGGATTTTCTTCCGTTGATTTGGAAGCTCTGCTTTTGGAGTTTTGCATTTCTTACCTTCAAACCTCTATAACTCACATTTTTGCAAGAATTCCATACCTCTATTTTGTAAATGTAAATGAATATTTTCTTAGTGCCATACAATCTGTGGTTTATCCCTTTGAATGCCTCTATATTTGATGTGGATGCTTTTCCCTCTTGTTCTCCTTGATTTTCATTCACTTATCTCCTTCAGAGCTTTGTGTTTTCCTTATATTATTGCATGTGTGATTATATATGTGTCTCTTAAGGTCATAATTGATCCATGTTCTAGTTTTGGTGCATCACCTCTTTCATTTTACAACATTTTATCTCTCTAAAAATTGAATCCTAACAATTTTTAGATTAGGTTTAGATAGTTTCACTGTGAAGTTATTTAGGTTAGTATGTAGTGAGATAGAATAGAAGGAACCAATATTCTTTGGAGGTTTGTCTCAAGGAGCAAGGTCCCACACCTTAGAGACATTCCCATGTTAGCCAAAAGTATTGATCTACCATGATCAAATCCTAGGGTGTTATTTTTGTGTGTTAATAGTTCTAGAACACCCGGTGGGACTGAGTTTGAGTTTCCTCAACTCATTTTGTTTTGTTTTCCTAATATTTGGTGCGTATATTAGTGAGTTTCATCCTTTGGAGGTAATATTATACACACCTGGTGACTCCCAAGTTCGGCTCTGAATTCAAGTAGTCCAGTTTCACCCTTCATGAGAAGAGTTCAAACAAGGCAAAGAGTAGCAAGTGGAGAGTCCTTTGATTATCTACAAATTTCACCAAGGAGAAGAAGAAGAGGAAGATCAACACAAAGATCTCCATCACCTCTAAACATAAATATCTCCACCCCATGATAGGCCTTTCTCACATCTTCTAGGGTTCTAAGACCCATCATCTTCATGGCTCATCAAAGAAACCAATATTTTGTCACCTTTGATAGAGGAATCCCTTTAAATTTATCTCAACATGATGATATACCAATTGTAGCCCTTAAGATAATTCCCTTCTTTACTAGAGAAATTATTACAAACCCAATTGAACACATCAAAGATGTAGCAAATATATGCTCAATATATCATGTCACATAGGAAAATGTAGCAATTTAATTATTAGCACTTGGGGAAATGAGATAGATTTTTAAGATTAGAGTCTATTAGCACTTGGGATGAATTAGGAGAGGCCATTTGTAGGAAATTTGAAGATAAATCAGACCATTTGTCTTTGGTGGAGCAACTGACTACAACAAAGAGGGCACCACATGAGCTAATGTCTAATTTTAATATCATATTTCAAAGAACATGGGATAGAATCCCACAAATGGTAATACCTACACCTCAATATGCCTTTTTATATTTCATGATTCAATCCATGGGAGGTAGAACTCTCCATGACACTTATGATATTGCCATTAGGGTAGAAAATACTCTTATTCAAGATGGGAAAATTGCACCAAGGTCTCCAATGCATATCTTTGCAGAGGTAGAACATTTGTGCCTTATCAAATACTTGACCTAGCTCTTATTCCAACACCGACCAACCAAATTCAAATCCAAGTCTCTACTTATCCAAGTACTCCTAACGAATTGCAATTACAGGAAGTTATGAAACAACTGCAAAACTTTGGCAATGAGTTAATAACCTTGAAAAGGAAACAAACACATAATTTCAAACCTTATCATCCCCCATATCGGACAAACATACCTCTCAGTATCAATACAATAAATCACCATACCACCGAAATGCTCAAAATCAAGGTCAAATCACCCATGTGAAACCATTCCAATCATATAATCCTAATGCAACCAACTCATCTAAAGTAATAGTCCCAATCTAAAACAACCTAGTGCATGATTATGAATGGTGTTTCCTTGAAATCAAACTCATAATCAATCCACTTTCCCAAATGACATCCTAAACCAAGCATTAATGGTACAAAATGCTTATTTCTCCCAAATTGCACCAGCATAAGCACTTCCACCACAAGAGGCTACTTTGAAGCCACAAAATGATACTTCATTTGTGAATTGGAAAATGGATGAATTATGTGGAGTGAATTTTCAGAAATAAACAAACTTTCTTCTTCAAGTGTAACAACTAACACTCATTCCAAAAGGATACAAATGTAACTCCATCTTTGACTTCATCATGTCTTCATCTCATAGATAGACAACCCACAAACTTAGGTAGAATTCAAGCTTCATCGAGTAATCCACGGAATGTAGAAAATTCGTGACACACTATAGACTTGCGAGAATACTATGGATCCATGTGGAAGAGAATTTCCATATGACAAGCAAAACCCTCCACTCAATGTTAATCCATAGAACATAGAGTCCTTACCATCCAAATAACTTTTGTAGTTAGAACAAACGAGGAAAGAGAATGTCACTCCTCTATTGGAAAAATACACAGGTGCCCACTTCAACATTCTTGAGTAAATGAAAAATACTAATGTGAACATTTCAATGTGGAAATCCTTAATCATTCCTAGACAAAGATACCTTTTGCAAGCCGTCATGGCTGATCCCTCCATTTCAAATGAATCATCTAAGGAGTAGGCCAAGGTTGTGCTCATAATGCACCTCAATTAAAGGGTGGTCACCAAGTAAAAGTGTGAAACCACCCCCTTCTTCTATGTATCTTTTATTATTGGCAATCACTTGGTTCATAATTGCACGATTGACTTAGGGGCCAACAACTTAGTTATGCCCAAGAAAATAGCAGATCAACTTGGCTTAAAATAAAAATCTCTCTCTAAAGGTGTGCTTCATTGAATGGAACAACAATAGGAATTGTTGGGGTTATGAGAGGTTTAAGTCTCACATTGCATGTATTCCTAACTTCTCTATTCCTCAAGATGTTTTCATTATTGATCTTCCTCCATTAAATTTTGTGTGCCTCTCTAGATATTTTACAACTAAAATTGGAGGGTATTTATCATTTGACTAGTCTCACATGCTTTTTAGGACTAGGTATGGCACCAAAGCAACTTTAAGGTCATATCCCATTACCACATATCATATTGAGCCTTATGTACCAAGTGTAGTCAATTAAATTACTCAATATTTGATCAAGAATACCACCCAATTGTCTAAGAAACAAACACTCAAGTTGAAGGTATTTAGATTTGTTGTTTGATGAATGGGGATCCAAATGCCATGGTTTTGACCCTTATGTGTAAATTGAAGAGGCCGGTTTAGGAATTTATTGTTTACATGAGGAAGATTCACCTATTCCTAGTATTGTGAAAGCCAATGAGCAAGATGATGGCATTTGGAAAATGTTCTTTGATGGATCTAGGAGTAGACAAGGTGTAGGTGGAGGTGTGGTACTTGTATCTCCCATGGGTATAAATTATTTCTCTTATTTTATATTCCAATTCAGTTGCTCTAATAATTCAGTTGAATATGAGGCTCTTATCCATGGTCTATAATGGGCAAGAAGGAAGAGTGTTAAACAATTGCAAACCTTTGGTGATAGTGAGTTGATAGTAAATCAAGTAAGAGGATTGAATACATCCAATAATGATTTTTAAAAGCCTATAAGCATAGGGTGTGGGACCTCATAGAGGACTTTGAAGCATTCAACATCCACTCTATCCCAAGAAAATAAAATGAATCAGCTGATAGGTTAGATGTGGTTAGAGCACAATTTGATGTTCCTGAAAGTATCAAAAGAGAAGGAATACAACAACACATTAAATTGATTACCATACGTGATGTCCTGCATAAAAACACAAATTTGCAAGTATTTGAGAGTGACTAGTAGATTATAAACTTCATACGAGAAGAGGTTGACTTTTCACTAAGGAATCAAGATAAATTACAACAATAGTATGGAGATTTTTTTTTCCAAATGAGATCAAATAGATTACCCAAAGGCCTAGTCACATTGGAGTCTATTTTAAACTCGATGATCATCTCATGAAGGAGAAAGAAAACATGATGGTAAAAGGTGAATATTATGAGAAAATTTTAGTTGGAAGGAAAAACTTCTCAAGATTGGAAAGGTATGTACTTTAGAGGAGAAACATACATTTGTAAACCTTTGTCAAGAATTTTTTGATGTCTTTGCATGGGGATATGATGACCTTAGGGATTTTGATCCTAATTTGACAAACCATACCATTGATTTAGACCCATCAACCAAGCCCATTAGGTAAAAATAGAGGCATGTCAATCCAAGGATTGAGCCACTAATGAAGATGGAGCTAAACAAGTTAATAGAGGCTCATATAATCTTCCTCATAAAACAATCATCTTGGGTTGCCAACCTAGTTCCTATAAGGAAGAGGAATGGGGAAATTAGATTGTGTGTTGATTTTAGGGATTTGAACAAGGAATCCTTGAAAGACCATTATCCACTACCTTCTGGGAGCAGATCTTGTAGGCCGTAGTTGGCTCGAACATTTTTCTTTATTAGATGGTTACTCTAGTTATAATCGAACATGGTGAAAGATGAAGATTAGTTCAAAACAACATTTACCACAAAATGGGGAACATATTCTTATAGAAAAATTCCCTTAAGTATTTCTAACGCAGGTCGAACCTTCTCAAGAACTATGGAAATTGAGTTTAAAGGACTTCTTAACAATTGTGTTCTTGTTTTCCTTAATGACATCACATTGTTCTCCAAGAATGCAAATGATCATTTTTCCATCTTAGACAAATTTTTGATAGGTGCGAGGAAATTTGGGGTTTCCCTTAATCCCAAAAAAATGTATCTTTTCAATGCATGATGGAAACACCTAAGCCACATTGTCTCAAATAAAGGGCTTTTAATTGACCTTGAAAGGGTAAGTGCCATCTTGGCATTGTCATTACCTAGTCACAAGAAGGCATTACAAAGTTTCTTGGAAGAATTAACTTTGTTAGGTGGTTTATCCCTGATTTTTCTAGTCTTGTCAAACCATTGGCATTTATGTTAAATAAAAACATGCCTTTCAAGTGGACTATGGAAGGGAAGGGAAATTTTGAAGCCATCAAACAAGCAATAAGCACAAGCCACTACCCTTATTAATCCTAATTTCACAAAGGACTTTATTTTGTATGCCTTTGGAGGCATTGACACAATATATGACATTGGTATAACTGAATGATGAAGATTTGGAGTAGCCAATTACATTTTGTAGCCAAGTCCTACATAGGGATTATGAGGTAAGGTATTCATTTATCGAGAAGTATACCTTAACTATCATAAAGAGTTTAAAGAAAATTAGACATTTGGTATCATCATGACGTAAAAGTGACATGCGAGGATGATAATCGACAAGTGACCTTCCCGTACCCGACCTCCCGAGGTCGTCGTGTAGAGACAAATGGTGGTTTGTAATGCGGGTGACTTAGATGAAGCCACAACTGGGATTATGTCCAATTTTCTATGATAGAAAAAGCTACAGGCGAGGATGAGAATTGGCAAGTAACCTTCCTATAGCTAACTATAGGAGGATCAGTGACTAAGATCTGGTAGTGTGATCTCCTGATAGCTAAATGACAAAGGGGAGATTTAGAGGCTATGAATGGGTAGCATAAATTCCCTAGTGGTTTATCCTAAGATCTAAGTGTTAATCTAGTTTTGAAGTCTCCGAATTAACTTAAACTAAAAATAACAATTTATACTACTACTTGAAAAGGAAACTACTCTAAACAAAATATATGATTGAAACGTTATAATTACGAACAACAATTAAACTACTTTTATACTAAAACTAAACAAGCGAGATAACCTGGTGTGGTTATTCACCGCAAATGTGTGAATCTAGATAAAAGACAACTAATTAACTTAATTGAAAACCTTCAATCCTACCTCAGAAGTGAGGAATAAATCATAGTTTCTCAGAAACTATCATTCCCCATAACTTCCCTGGCAATATTGAAAGTGAGCTTAACTGAAATAAAATAATTTACTACTCTATTTGATACATTGTAACTAGAACTTTGATAGCTCAAACTTGGTGTCTATAAGAATGCAGAATGGTAAATCCAGTTGTGTATGATTTTGTCCCTCAATGTGATCTCCTCGTTCCTTCGTGTCCTTGTGAATCTAGAAAGTGTGTATATGATAGTATCAATAGAAGATGGTATTCGAACAATGGCAGCTTTGGATATAGACCGAATACAATGCGAGTAGGAGAGGGATAACACAAGTGAACAGAGCTTGACTATGCAATTCCTAGCGGGATTTATTGTGGGAATACAACACAAGTGTACCGAGAGTTTTAGAATCTATCCTTGTGACAAAACAAAAACTGCAACTTTAATGGATTCTAATATGGAAATGAAGCTATTCTATGCTAAACTAACTTGCATGGCACAACAATGAAGCAAGACTAAAACAAGAAGATCGAATGACCTCTAAAAGACCAACAATGGAGGCAAAACATGCAATTGATAGAATTCTAAGCAAGAAATTCAAATACTGAATAAGAGAAATGAGAAGGTGAGGGGCCATTTGTTTGAAAACAAGCTGACTATTTATAACAAATGCATTTACCAGAGGGTAACTCCTAATTGAACTCTTTTACTATAAATAAAGGAAAGACACTATTACCAGGGAACCAAAAACATTAATGCAAGCCAAAGTGGTTGAAGAAAGCGTGTAAAATTGAAGATTTACGTTTGACGCGATCGTCGGAAGGATCTGGAAAATGCCTATAGGACCGCCGCCCTGTGCAGGGTGGCGGTTTCGTCATTGAATACAAAAATGTAAGAAAAAGGGGGTAGAGAGCAAAACAAAGCATGCGGAGGCCGAGCGGGGCATGCGGGATACAAACGTATACTTGGAGAGATTTTATGGATTCCAAACACCTTGCAGGAGACTGTATCATCATTGGGGCATGTGCACATCGTTGCGACTGCGATACCCTACAATTTCAGGTACGTGCAAAGTCTAACAACAAAATCCATTTAATGGTGTCACACCCAGCTTATGAAGGATTTTCTTTTGAACTAGGACATGAATGAGTAAAGAGCTGGTTGGATAACAAAGGTTATAAATATGATGTAGATATCAAGGTAACTAAGCTAGTAAGAGGCAAAGGCTTGTGTGAACAATTGTCTACAGATTTACAAAGTCAAAAGGAAACTTTTCTAGTGCTCCAGAATGACCCGCAACATGTTGTAACATCACTTCCTCCTTGTTGGACTTGTGAAAAAGTGCATTTTCTCCAAACATGTCAATGTCCTCAAGGATTGAGCAAGGCCAAGATAAGGTATTTTAGGATTCAATCTATCCCCTATGTGCTCATAAATGAAATTTTGTTTAGGAAGGATATAAATGACATTATCTTGAGATGCATTAAGGAAAATCAAATTGAAAGAGTCTTGCAATAATTCCATAATCACACAAAAGGAGGAAACTTTTCCCCCAGAATGACGTCATTCAAGATTATGAAACACAACTATCATTAGCCTAACATGTTTGAAGATTGTTATGCTTGGGTAAAGAAATGCAAGAAGTGTGCCTTCTTTGTAGGCAAAGAAATACTTGTGGCCCTTCCCCTTCATCCCATCTCAGTAGAGCATCCATTCATGCAATGGGGTTGGATTTCATTGGAGTGATCAATCCACATTCTAGTTTAGGGCATAAGTTTTAACAACAATAGACTACTTCACCAAATAAACAAGGGCGGTTGCTTTGAAGGAAGCAAATGAAGCTAGCATCCTAGATTTATATGAAGGTATTGTGACCAAGTTTGGTGTTCCTTCCACAATAATATATGATAATGCTTTAGCATTCCTTGGAATGCAAATTACTAATTGGGCTATGAAGAATGAAATTTACTTAAGCACATCCTCAAACTATTATCCCCAAGGAAATGGGTTGGTTGAGTCAACAAATAAGAATCTTCTAAGGATTATTAGAAGAACCTTGGAGGAGAATCAAATAGATTGGCACACAATTAAAATCAGTCTTATGGGCTGATAGAATCACTCCCAAAAGGTCAACTAACAACTCCCATTGCAAGATTTTTATGGCAAGGAAGAAAAATTGCCAATGTCTCTTAAATTATCGGCCTTGGAGCTCATAAAACATCCTAAATGTTTGAGGTAGAGGCCATGGAGAATAGGTATGCCGAGCTAATGGAGTTGGAATATTTGAGAGACCAAGCCATGCATGTAATGGAGTTGAATCAAGCTCAAGTAAAAGTGTTTTGACAAGAAAGAAATGGCTAGAATATTTCAAGAAGGAGACCTTGTCCTCAAGTGGGATAAGGATAGATCCAAGCCAGGTAAACATTTGAAGTTTGATACAATAGGGAGTGGCTCTTACATTATTTCAAGCTGCAATCCACACAATGCTTTCCAATTGAAAAAGTTAGATGGAGAAGAGCTCCTTATCCCAATAGGATATACCTCAAACATTGTTATTGAGGTGAAGGTTTCATCTTGTATATAGTAGGATTAGTTTTCACTTTCCTCCAAGTGTTGTTGAGCACATGTTCAACTAGTAGTGTAGTTTCCATTACCCTGAGTGCTTTGCAAATTGTTCTAGTTGTTCTCGGGTGGCATTTTTGATTTTAGAGTTTTGAGAAGGTTACAATAGTCTGCAAGTTTCAAACCAAATATAAATCAGTTTGGAGTTTATGCTTCATACGGTTCAGAGGTAGTTTTAAGGTTGGGATCAAATTTTAGAGATATAGACTTGACTCCATACCCAATGGATGCTAAAGGTAACCAATCAAACCATCTAGCAGAATATGCCCCTAGAATTTTCCAAATCGTTGTCCAAAATAACACCCCGTGTTAATCAAATTTTTAGACTTAGGTAGTTCCATTCTTGAAGACCCAAGGAATTTCAATGCAAAGTTGGAGGTTTTGTGGCTTGTGGAGATGTGTATCAAGATCCTTAACGTATTTTGAACATTTAAATTGGAGCTTTGCATTTACAAGTTCAAAATTGGCTAAGGGAAAAAAGTTGCGGAAAACTGGCTACAAAAAATTAGTGTTTTGCATATTATACATGTAAGATCCGCGAAACGAAGATGTTAAGTTTTAGTCTTCTGCAGTGGTGGTGAAAAGAGTTAGTGCTTTGTGGAAGGAAACACAACATGGTTTCTACTCAAGATAATCCACGATGCAGGAAGAACATGCCCGTAGGACCACGAAGAAGTTAAGTATGTTACTGAATGACTAAGGTTGGAAGTCATAAAACACTAACTCAATGCCCCGTGGATTTCCCAAAGTGCATTGTTCTCCAAAACATTTGAAAACATGCTAAACAAAGGAACAAGTTCATGGACAAGTTTCGTAGTAGAAGAAAAATTAAACCTTCACGAGTTTGAAGGGTTTCCGCGATTTGAAAAGGATGACTTTTAAGTTTTAAGGCTTTGGATTTGAAGGTGGTCGGGTGTAGGATCCTCAAATAACCAAGTACGAAAACTAAAATGGGAAGCAAAGGTCAACTAAAATATTATGTGGGTTGGAAAAAAATAGTATGTCGCGGAACATTCAAAATCCGTGTAATAAAGAATCTGCAGAAGACAAAATCCATGCGGAATGAGGCGGAATTGTCATGTAGCCTCAAGGTTTTCATGACTTGCAACTTCTGAAGTTGTGAACTTCACATCCATCCTCACGGACAATCAAGGACTAACCCATGGAATTTCCCAGAGCTTGCCAAGGAAAAAGTAGCCTTGCATTTGCATTTTTGTAAATTGCAAATTACGGAAGCATCTCTCGCCCCGACACACTACTAGTTTCTTGGCCATAACTTTCGACTGGGAGCTCCAAATTGCATGGGAATTGTTGCATTCACTTTGTCTCTCCAAGGGCTACATTTTACAATAAAGAAACACTAAAAATGTTGTTTTAAGGGAGAACCATGGAAACACGGGATTGCAAGGAAAGAGTGCGCTTTACTTGGTTTCAAAGTGTTCAACAACTCCACATACCCAAATTTATTGCTTGGTAGCACCCATACCTTGTCATGTAGCCCTAATGGCATGCAAACCAAAGGAAGATATGGTGCCCATGCCGTGTTCTACAAAAATTATGGCATTTTATAGTAAGTGATGGGCCATTTAGAGTTGTTTGGTCACCCCCCTTTTTTCTCTCTTATTGCATGTGTGTGTGTGTGTGTGTGTGTGTGTGTGTGTGTGTGTGTGTGTGTGTGTGTGTGTGTGTGTGTGTGTGTGTGTTTATGCATGAAAAAAGGGTTCTCTTATGTTGATTTGGAAGCTCTCCTTTAGGAGTTTTACATTTCTTACCTCCGCACCTCTATAACTCACATTTTGAAAGAATTTCATACCTCTATTCTATAAATGTAAATGAATATTTATTGAGCACCATACAATCATAGCTTTATCCATTTGAATATCTTTGTATTTGATGTGGATATTTTTCCCTCTTGTTCTCCTTAGTTTTTACCTACTTATCTCCTTCGAGAGATATATGTTTTCCTTAGATTCTTGCTTGTGCGATTATATAAGTGTCTAAAGTCAAAATTGATCCTTGTTCTAGTTTTGGTGCATCACTTTTTTCATTTTGTAGCATTTTCTCCCTCCCAACATTGGATCTTGCCAATTTTCGATTAGATTTAGGTAATTGCATTGTAAAGTTGTTTAGGTTATTCTATAGTGCGCTAGAATAGAAGGAACCAACGTTCTTTAGAGGTCTCCTCAAAAGCAAAGTCCCACACCTTAGAGACATTCTCATGTTAGCCAAAAGTATTGATCTATCATGATCAAATCCTAGGGTGCTACTTTTGTTTGTTAACATTCGGATCACATCGTTTTGCAAAAAGGGCAATTGTTAATTGCATGTCCAAATATTTTACAAACATCACAAAATTTACTTCGCCCTACAAATTTCATATTTTGGCAAGTCATTCTTATGATGTCCTTCCCCACAGATCCCAGTGCACCATATATTGAGTCAAGGTTTTTTTCTTCCTATAGTTCCTCCAATCTTCGCATTATTGCATCGAGCTTTGAAACCAGGATTACTACTATCTCCATAATCTTCAATTTGATCCATTCTAATAGCTTCCTCAATGACTTCTGTTTTGGTTGAAAATTTTGTCTACACAATTGCAAATCGGATTTTATTGCATAATCCTTCTACAAACCAAGCAACTTTATTTGACTCATCAAAATTGAAATTTTCTTTATTCATGACATCTGAGAATCTCAAGTCATATTCTGTGATTGTTTCTCTTGGTCTTTGTTTTATTTCTTTTAAATCCTGAATTGTCTCCTCGAAACACTTGTTTCTTTTGAATTCTTGAGTTAGAGCTTTGTGGATGTCATGTAGAGTCTCGCAAACTCAATTGTCTTAAGTAGATAAATTCCAAGGCTCTTCCCTATAGTGCGCCTATTAGTTCACATTTCTTGGTATTTTCATCAGGTGACTCCTTTTGTGCCCCATCACATGTCACAAGTCAACAAGTAATGTTCAAGGTATGTAGTTCCATCATACGATTGCAAGCTTGTATATGGATTAGATTAATGAGCCATTGTGCTTCATATTCCCAACTAATATCCTAGTTGATTTTGCTTGCAGTTGGAAAGCTCCAATTTTTTCTTGAAATCTTGTTTGCTTCGGGTTGTGAATTGTTCAATACAATACTTGTATTGGTCATGCTAAATTCAAGTTGTTGCTCTTTTGATTTTTTAGATTCTAGAAAACCGATCTTGTACTTTGCGCTGATGGAGCTATGGTTACTATCTACACTACTTGCATAATTTCCTCTTAACGCAATTCTCCGCATTGAAGGACTATATAATGAAAACTCTACTTCTCTTGTAACTTCTCCTACACCAATTTCTTATACTGTCAATTTTAATATTAATTGTGTTTCAAATTTCTGTTCTAACCTTCCTCGCAACTCTGTAGAATTTTGAATTGTTCTATGTCGTTTAGACAATCCCAAGTAATCAACTCTCTATCTGGCTCTAAGGATATATATCCTAGAAGAGGGGTATTATCATCTTCTACGGCCTCTAAGGGTCATGTTGTATTCTTTCCTCATATTGTATGCTTGCTTGATTCTCGCAATACCATGTTTTCCATGATGGTTTCTCTAGGTTCAACATCCACTACTTACTAAATCTACTCCTAACTACTTATAATCGAGTTGTCCTCGGTTTCCTTTTCTTTTCCCCCAATTTCTCCTTTGGCTTCTATCTTTGGTTTTCTCGGTTCCTCTTTTGGTTTCCTCTTAAAGGTTCGTGCCTCATTTTGCACCCTCTCGCTCACTTCGGTTCTTTTCTTCCCAGTCCTCTCGGGAGGCTTCATTCCTCTTTCTTGAAAACTCTTCCTACTTCTACTCGCAGGTGGGTTTCTTCTTTCCCCAAAATTATTTCCACTTCCTTGTCTATTGTGAAGCCTTATTTCTCTCTGCAGCCTTTCCATTCTTCTCTTTTCTTCCTTATGATCCTTCTCAAACCCTTACATATTATCTTTAGCTCTGGTCCCTTTAGCTTCCTCTTCTAGGATTACATCCCCTTGGCGCCTACCGGACTATTCCATACTGCACGAAATCAACACCATGGCCTTTTCCATAACCAACATTTTGACCAAAAATGGTGGTTGTCTAACAAATTTTTCTAGTCCAAATAGAAAGCATACTTCAACAGAATCAAATGAACAAAAAATTTGAACAACAATCTCAATTACGTACTCATCAATAGTAGTCTTCATCTAATGATCAACAATACGGGTCTATAGAACATCCAAATTGTACAATGTTTCCTCTTTTTCCCTCGTCCATTTGTATTCCTCCTTAGATTCATATCTAAAACAATAGAATTCTAACCAAGATAACCAAGTGGCTAACTATTCTAGAAGCTTGCACCAGAAAATCTCATGAATGTCTTCGTAGATATGTTCCAAACAGATTCTTTCAGCCGAGATTTATGTCACCGTCTCTTCATCTTCCGCAATTCTTTTCATCTCCTCCTCTAGCCATCTTTCTACATATCTCCGGCTGGTATCCATCTTAGCATTTTTGGGTCCCAAGAATTGAACCTGGTGGGCTCTTTGTGAGCCAAGCAACTTCACCATTGGGCCAACGGTCATTCCATCTATCAATTAAATTGACATAGTTAGAATAACCATGGAAAGGAGGAGAGAGTCATTTGGATCTCCTCCTAGTGAATGTGTACGTAGTAAAATTATTAAGGAGACAACAACGAGAAGGAAGGGCATTAGAAAGAAAATTGACTATATAAGGCCTATCGGTCAAAAATAAAATGCTTATACCTAGTTTCCATTCTCCATTCTATAAGGAATAAAAACACTCCAATGCTGCTCTGCACATTTAACAGTGGATTCCACTCAAAAGTTTGGACAAATAGTTCATATTTGCCACTAAGCATGGGCATACATATGGATACATAAGATGTGGGTGTGTTTTATATTAGACAATGTTGGATCCCAAACCTTGGCCTATGGGGATGTTTATTATGATGCTTACCGAGAAACAAGGGATGTTTTTTATTCTCATTTCCAAAAACTCCATCCATTCTGTCATTCATTGGAAAGGATGTTTGATTGGTTAAAGCCCATAAAGCCCATATCAAAAATTCATATTAAAAAAAGAATGACAGTGTTATCATCTATAAAACGCCTAAATGAATTCATAACAAAAGCATATGCATTGATTGTTAAAATCCTAAACAACGTCAACCATAAAATGTGTATATAATCTTATCTCCCAGAGTTTCATGGTTGTATGTGTCTTCCTCTTGCATTTCTTTTCTCCTATGCATTGTAACTAAACCCTATCTACCGAAAGTATGTCCCTCTAAATGTATGCAATAGGTAAATGTCTCAGTGTAGTGAATCAAGATAAGAAACAGTAAAACATCTCCGTAGCAATGAACAAAATGGTTCACTCAATAGACAGGAAAACATGGCATGCATATTTATCAGCAATCGTCTAAACAAATAAAGAAAGTAAAGGATGTGAACGTGTTTGTTTGCCATCTTGGGAGTTTGTTCATTCCGTTCATTCCCTTTTTAACTACTTGGGTATGTATCCAAGCCGTTGGTCTTTCGTATACAAGTATCCTGTCGACTACAAGTATTTCACATAATAATGGCGGAACTAGATGATGGATGGGGATGTCGGTGTCAATGAATGGGTGATGGTGACAAAGTTTTAAAAATTTCTAGTCGGAACAATCCTCGAGTAAATGTTGATGCCATTCACATTCTTGTTGGTTGACATGGAGCCTTTCGAGAAGAATCTACGTGTACATAATTAAATGTTATGGGGCATGATTATATGTTATGGATGTTATGGTAACATCATTAAGGCATATTATCATGTAAGTTGATAGCCACCAACCTGTAATGAGCCAAAATTTGTCTCGGAAATAAGAAAAGGAAGGATAACACCGTTCTAGGAAAATTAAATAAGAATAATAGTTATGCTACTTTTACCAAAAATAGAAATGGAAAAATAGAAACCCATACAAGAAAGATCTTAGAGAGACAAAAAAAGCAAATGAAGCCATGAAAGGCTATTGATGGATTCGTTATATGCAAGGTGGTTGTTTCAGAACAATAAAGCAAAGATTGCTTTATGATGAAGCAAATATAGGTTTTTTGGAGCGTTTCCTTGCTTACAAATATTGCAAGATCTATCGTAACAAGGTCAAGATATATTGCAAGGTTATGCAATCATGTATTTCATTTAAGATTTGATTGTCTTCAAATTTTAAATTGGCTCACCTACAGACTTGGGCTATCATGTTTATTTGTTGTAATCAGAACACAGTTATATCGATTGTTCACTGTAAGAATTTTACTTAAATTTATTTCCTTTCACATCTCAATATCTAAACTTCAAAAAAATAAAAAGTGGCAAGTTTCTTTTACTAAATTTAATCAATTTGAGTTCAGAACTACTTAGGGTTATAACAATGGATAACCTGTTTATTTAGGCTAATTCTATAAAATGTTGACCTGCTAATATTCCTCGACTAGAAAAAGGCTGCTGCTGAACATGTTTTATAATTCGCATGTCAGTATTGTTTAGATTTTTTTGCACAAAATTGCTCCATATTTAGTTCACAATGTTCAAAGCTGGAATCCTTTTCTATATGAATTTTATCCAGAAATATCGTGGCAGCTTTTTTAGTTGTCATATCACCATCCTAATGACCATTGGCAAGAAATGGTTTCAAATAATCTGCCTCGGACATGCAAACATCTAAAAAAAATTCAACCTATCATGGAACATGAAAGAATTGCCTTAATATGTAGATTTACTTTATCCTTAAATTACCTGTTCTTTAAATTATTCAATGCCGTTGATCAAACCTCAAGATTGTATCAGGTTATGATCAACAGAGGCGTTTCATAAAGAAAATGTCATGTTTCTGCAACAACAAAAAGTATGCCGTGGTTGCTCAGAAAAAAACAAACAGCTAGAGCAAGCAAAGCCTGGATTACTTCAGTAATGATTTTTGAACATTTGTCACATGAAGATAGCATTATAGTACAAGCAAACTAAGAAAGATCTGGCCAACGTGTTCAATGATCTGTGTTTTATCAGCAGAGTTGTGTTTTGCTTTTAATCCAATAGTCGTTAATATTTTCTATAATAGGTCACCTCATAAATTTCCTACTTAATGCAATTAAAGAACTCTAAATCATCCATATTTCAAAACCGATATTTTGCACGCCTTTGTTTCCCATTCAACCCACATCCTTTCCTCTAGAATGATGTCCTCAAAGTAATGTAAGTAAAAAATGCCCTGAAAACAACAATATGTTTTATCAGATTTGGCTCATTAAATTCTTTTCAGGAGAAGACTATTGGCTTGCATAACTTGCTCATCACATAAAACTTTAAATTTAGCCTACTGCAGAAACAGAAAATCTTCCCAAATGTGATAAACCCCAACATCTTCATTGGTAGACTGTATCAAAGGAAAACAAAAAGTTAAAAACCACAACCCCGGAAACAAAGTGTAGCAATTGTAAATTAACTTAAAAGCATTTGAAGATAACACGCTAAGATTAAATCATTGTAGGAAAAAGCCAACAAACTGTATATAAGTCATTGCCCCTGCCATCTCTCTCAAAATGCAAGAAACATCTCCACATTTCCTGCTTGCACTCCCTCATTTATTGCCCAAATAAGTCATTGCATGAATGGACAATGATATCTAGTCTAACAGGTAAACAAAATAACAAAAAAGGCAAGAATATCACATTCATACATACTTGAAGGATCAGGCAACTCTGTTGTTTCTCAGACACAATCATCATTTAGCTCATTCTTAAATAAAGGTAAAGAAAATTGATCAACTTCTGGGCCATGAGAAACCAAGTTCAGTTTTTCAGACAGTGAGCAAACTGAGAAAGATCTATATTACTGCCTGCAATTGCTCATGAAGGAAGCCCATATTGAGATCCGCAATCTCATAACATTACAGGGTCTTCAATGTCGATTTTAAATTCTATATATTTAAATATTCCTTCCCTCCTGCCTCGTGATTCTCAAGAGAAGAGTGCCATTTGCACCTTCCATTTAAATTAGCTTAAACACATAGATTGAGTTAATTATATAAATACAGTACAGCCATAGGTTCATTAATGCTACCGGCATTGTTGCCTTCATGTAATTTAAGCTGTTAGTCTTCCTATGTTCCATTGAATAAGTTTGGTAAGCCGTGTACTGTAATATACTTTATTTTGTAATATTCTTTAACAAGACCACCAACATATGCCTCGAATCATAATGAGTACAAAGCAGAAAATTGCATTTTTGAATATTCTCCTTATCTCAAACACATATGGAGGTCAATATAATGGTGAACTAAGTACAATTAATCTACACCTTCTCAGAGCATTGGTATTGTTACTTGTAATAACAGGGATAACAAATGCAGCATCCATCAGATATATTTATTTACCCCAAAATAGTAGTTAATTATTCTGAAGCACTCAATGTAAGTCCATAAAATAGGTCATGAACAAATATTATAACCAAGCTGGTGTAAAATACAGCCATCAACTCCTTAACACGGTTATTGCACTACTTTACATATTTGAATACAAAAAAATACAGTTCAATAGGAAATACAAGTTGAAAATGCCATCAACTCTGAAAAACAATGCCAATGAGATGAACAAAGATATTGCACCAGATGAAATCTAAAATTACAACTCATGATAGCATCAGTAATCTGCTTCATTGGTCTTCGCCACCAGTACAATACGAAATTTCATAATTTCAAACTGTTTTATACATGGTGATAGAAAATGAAAATAAAACAACTTGTTACAAATTCATAAAAAAATAAAAACTACATTCATCATAAAACAGTTGAAACCTTTAAAGTCAAAACTGTAGTGCAAGGTGACCCTAACAACCTAAATGCATACTACCTTAGAGAAAATCTTCCTACACATGATGTCTAAAACTTTTTTTTCCAGCACAAACATCTCCCTTGCACATGACTTGAGCTTAGAAAGACACAAAAAGTTTAATCTCTAAGCTCCATATCATAATTATCTAAGAAAGATGATTTCTCATACAGCTCCTGTATATGAGAAAGTTGGATAGATTTCCTCATTATGCTGCTCTCACAATGAATAAAACAAATCCACTGAGAAGCAATTGAAGCAAAATGAAAAGCAGAATTTGAAAAAGCATACCAGTCTTTCAACTTATGAAAAATCTATAAGCATGATCACATAACCACCTCCAGGAGCTCAAAGTAGAGCTAGTTTCTTCTTCAAAACATCCATTACGGATCCAAAATCTGCTTTAACTTGTAGAGGAGGATTTGCATATTGGCACCTCATGTCGGGAATCTTTTTGAGTGATAATCAATCTTCGACTGTGTAAATTTCAGCCCATGGGCAGTGCTGACAACCACAGTTCTATCATTGAGCCCAATAATACCTCTACTTCTGAGTTTCACCAATGCTGCGAGAGCAACTCCAGTATGGGGGCATATAAACATGCCCTTTAGATCTGCCTGAGCAGCGGCATCCATCAGCTCTTCCTCTGTAGCCTCCTCAACTATTCCATCACAATTCTGGAGTGCAAAAACTGCTCGGTCAATTGAAACAGGATCACCAATCTGGATTGCAGATGCAAATGTAGAACTAGCCTTCACAGCCTTAAAGTCCTTCCACCCTGCCTTGTAGAACAAATACAAGGGATTGGCATTGGCAGCTTGGGCGCACACTAGTCGAGGAAGCCTATCTACCAAACCCAGATCTTTGCACATCTGAAATCCCTTATAAAAGGCATAGATATTCCCAAATTTCCACCGGGCACAATGACCCAATCTGGCACCTCCCAATCAAACTGCTGCAAGATTTCGATAGCAGCAGTTTTCTGACCCTCCAGCCGCAGGCTATTCAGAGAATTAGCCAAATAGATAGGCAGCTCTGCAGTCACCTCTCTGATCAACCTCATACACCCATCAAAATCAGTATCCAAACTAAGCACCAACGCACCATTTGCAATAGGCTGAACCAATTGGGCAAGGGAAATCCTGTTTGCAGGCAGGAAAACAATAGCAGGGATGCCAGAAGCAGCACAATATGCTGACAGGGCAGCTGACGTGTCCCCGGTGGAAGCACACCCAACACCAACAACAGGCCTGTTCATCTTCCTAAGTCTATTGACCTGGCTAACAAGCACAGTCATCCCCAAATCCTTAAAACTCCCCGTATGACTAATCCCACAGTGTTTCACCCAAAGATCATTCATACCCATAACCTCTTTCCCATATCTCTCTGCCCAAAACAGATTGGAATTCCCTTCAAATGCACTGACAATGTGGTCATTATCAATCTCAGGCAAAACCCACTCTTTCTTACTCCACACACCGGACCCATAAGGCCAGGTGGTCTTTCCTACCCTAGAATCAAAGAGATTTCTCCAGTATTCACCATCATACCTTTTAGGGCCTCCATGTCGTGCTGAACGTCCAGCAAGGATCCAGAGCGGCTCCGGTACACTATCTCGTCCAATGAATACTCTTCATCTGTGTCCACACCTGGACAGAATGGCACATACTTGGCAGAGAACTCCTGGCTGGTCCCATTCCCATGCAACCTGGCTGCTTCTTGCCTGATGTTTTCATCTCCTGGCCTAGTCCTCTTGCTGTTGTTGTTATTAGAAATTGGTGGTGGCCCGGAGACATCTGCAGAGACCGTTTCAGACGCTGCTTTCACCAAAAAAATTCCATTATTTTTCGCTTTTCGCAGGTTTGATATGCGCTTGCAATGCAATCCGCCGTCTCCTTGCTTGTATTTGATACTAGCTAGATTGTTTTGAGTACCCAATTGCTTGTTTTGAATACCCACTTGCTCGGATTGGAAAACAAGTGACCCCTGCATCGCCAATGTGGAGCTTGACAGGGCCATTGCAGCAGCACTAGCTTAACTAAAATTAGCAGTTTCTGGACTGGGGGTACAGAAAACCTTTGGCTTTAAATCTAATGACATGAGGGACTACAAATTTGTTTTTCCCATACCCAAATCCTTGACTTTTGACTAGGTTTTAGGAAAATTGACCTAAAAATGGTAACGAGATGGAATACAAATTTGTTTTTGCATCTCGCTTTGCTGTTCTGGGTTTTAAGTAGTCGAGGAACTAGCTTCCCACATTTTATAGTTCGCATGTATAATATGGATACTGCAAATATATCTTGACTATATTTATTTTTAAAATGTTTTTATTTTGGATTTATTGCATGATATTATTTATTTAGAGCTGTAATTTTTATTTTTTTATCATTTATGATTAAATGTTGATATAATATGCATTTAATTTATTTGTTCAATAAATCGATATGATTAAGTAAACAAGCTCCACACTCCATAATATGTCTAAAATATCCTAATTTGTGGGTCATCTTCTTTGAGTAAGAAGAAAAATTGTCAATGAGAATCAAATAAATGGCAAATTTAATGTTACCATTTTTATTAACATCTCGCAAGTTATTACACTTGCTCCTTGCCTATCATTGTGGTTGTGTCCTTCAAACAAAAATAAATTATGGCAAAATTGTAACAATGTAGACACCTAAAAATGTCCCATAAGCGTCAAATTACATATTTTTAAAGTGTATGTATTTATCGATTATTAGTTCAAATTTTAATTTAATTGGTGCAATTTCTTAGCATGTGGTGGTCATTGCTCAACTCCCCACACACTCCAACTATCATCTCACTTCCTCCCATTGTTTCCCCCTATGTTTGGCCCATATGTCTAGAACGTAGTCTCCACATTATTGACGATTGTTAGGAATATGAAGTGCATAGTCTTTGGGGGTTACATTGGGTCTTTCCCTTCTATATTGCATCTTTTGTTTAAAATATGAGGAATCATTACATATCGCATCAAGCACGCCTCCTAGCCTCAGTAAACTTTAGCTTGACGTGAGGAAGGGACCATTGGTGCCTAGGTTTCATACCACCTTCGTACATCCGTGCATAGGTTTCATATTGCCTTCATACAGCTTGGTGTACACTTCAAACCGCCTTCGTATAGTTGGTGCACACTCGTGGGACATTGGTCAAACCACTCTAGCGACAAGACGCAGTACCTCCGTAACCAATGCCACACACACGCAGGGACATTGGTCGACTACTGCTGGGAGTACACAGGGGCATCGGTCGACTATTCCTCATGCATGGACATGCCAATAGGGGGTTGAACCTTGAACTCCTCTTAGTAAACGTCCATAATTTACTAATAAGCCCCTATTGGCATCTTTTTTGCATCTTACCCTTACCCCATCTTTTTCACTTTTCCAATTGTTTTGGGTTGGATTGTGTGTCAATGGGAACTTGATTTGAATCCTAATTGTCTATAAATACACAAACATCCTAGCTCATTTAGACATCTACTATTTATGCATATGACATCTATGTAAACATCCATTATTATCAAGACATTTAAGAATATTTCAAGTAAGTGTTACTTTGAAAGTAATTATAAGCATTTACAATCATTTAGAGAAGACAAAAATCATCGAAAATTCATTGAAGTATTGAAATTCATAGTGTAGACACATTTTAATATATCAATATTCTTGGTTGAATAAGTACTGCAATTATTGGTGTGATATTGTCAATATAGTACATACCCCATTTTTCATGTTTCCAAATGTTTTGGGTTGGATTGTGTGTCAATAGGAACTTGATTTGAATCCTAATTGTCTATAAATACACAAACATCCTAGCTCATTTAGACATCGACTATTTATGCATCTAACATCTATCTAAACATCCATTATTATTAAGGCATTTAAGAATATTTCAAGTAAATGTTACGAGAAAGTAATTATAAGCATTTACAATCATTTAGAGAAGACAAACAATCATTAGAAAATTCATTGAAGTCTTGAAATTCATAGTGTATACACATTTTAATATATCAATATTCTTGGTTGAATAAGTATTGCAATTATTGGTACGATATTTTCAATATAGTACATCATTGAGAAGCATGAGAAATATCAATTATCTTATTTATTTCTTGGTGTAATGCAAGTACAAAAACACATTATTTTATTTATAGTTCAAATTTGACTTCTTAATTAAGGCTAGGAGGAAGAAAATTGATGTCCTAATGATCAAAGTGAAGTTTTGGAAAATTAAGAGAGGTTTTTAAAAGGAGAAAACACACTAATATTTCAAGTGAATGTTAGACAAAGAAAGTATTGGGCATTTACAAGAATTTGGAATAAGACAAACAATCATTAGAGCATTCGTTGGAGCACTAAAATTCATAGTGGAGACACACTTGTAGACACTCAAATTTGGTAATTTATCATTTTGACACTATTGGTTGTGAGTGTGCTTCTTGGCTAAGAAAAACATCTACATATTATCCCCACTCAATATGTCTTGTTATCTCTCTCTTAACTTGTTCTTACACACTAATGTTTCGACACTTTTTGTATATAAGTCCATAAAATCAATGTGTAACATTTGTCCATCATGATGTAACTTTCGATTTCATCCACCATCTCCTTTTCCAAAATCATACAATAAGGTCAGGATGTAGAATCCAACCATAGTTGACATGTAAGGTCTTAGATCGACACATCCTCTAACTTTGTTTTCAATTACATTATCTTTATTGGGTCTTTTCATCTTCCTAGGCTAGCCTTTACATGACAAATTACCTTTGGAGCCCTATATAAGCAAGTTTATATCACCTCATTTAAACACTTGTAAACAACTTTACACTCTCATGAGCTCTCATTGCAAACACTAGCATAAAAGGCACCCAAGGCTCCCTAAATCTTCCCAAAGATGATGCACATCCACTAAGGTAGCCACTACTATAGTTCTAAAGGTCTCAACCAAGTTACGGAGTTCAAGTTCCCTCATTTCTAAGCACTCCAAGATCCCTACACAATGTCTTAGCTCTCATGAGCTCAAGGTCTCAACCAAGTTACGGAGTTCAAGTTCCCTCATTTCTAAGCACTCCAAGATCCCTAAACAACTTTACACTCTCATGAGCTCTCATTGCAAACACTAGCATAAAATGCACCCAAGGCTCCCTAAATCTTCCCAAAGATGATGCACATCCACTAAGGCAGCCACTACTATAGTTCTAAAGGTCTCAACCAAGTTACGGAGTTCAAGTTCCCTCATTTCTAAGCACTCCAAGATCCCTACACAATGTCTTAGCAAGAGCACAATCATCTCAAACATGGTTAAAGTGAATCAAGTTATCAACTAGTTGCATTCATTTATATATCACATGTTAGGTGGAGAACTAGAGGTGGTTTGAGGCCTCTTCGGAGTAGTGTCATATAGCCAGTGCACATATTTCAATTCAACCCAAACACTAGCCTTCTTGCAGGGTCTTCCACCCATGGTTAGGGTTTGAGTTCCATTTAGTTGATTAAATTATTTCAATATTTTGTGACATTTAGGATTTGATAATGAGACATATTTCTAGACCACTAAAGGGCACACCGAGTTACGTAACCCCACTCCCAATAGGTTTTGTAAACAAGTAAAAATCACAAACAAAGAAAGTAAACAAATGAAACACATATTACCTTCACTATAGACCTCTTGCAAACCTCAAGATAAAACCGTAGAAGCACTTGGACTTGTTGGTCTTGTTAAATATTTGGATTGTGGATGCTCTTTAATATTACTCTCCAAATGGGGATGCAAATGCTACGAGCGATTTTCACAGGATGTGGGAAACAAATTGGTAGCAATTGGATGCAATTTTCTCAAAGCTCCAGGGATCAGTTTATAAAGGAATGACCTGGATTTTATAGCATAAGGTAAGGTCATGGAGGGGTTGAAGGTGTTTAATGAGATCATGAATGCATATTCTTAAAATAACATTGGAGGAAGTTGCAGTAGTTCAAATGAATTGAATAATCCATTGAGAGGCAATTAATTATTCATTGCTAGAAGTTACATCCGAAAAGGTGGTTGTACGTGTAATTGAATTGCCCCAACCTTTTTAGGATTCTAGAAGTGTAGTTGACTGGACAAGGGAGGTGGAGCCCAAATGGAGCTTAAGTGGATAAAATGATTAATTAAATAACTAAATTAATTAGTATTTAATTGTGAGGGAATAATTAACCATTTATTTAATTAAATGTTTAATTATATTAGCTAGAGGGTGTAGGAATTAATTTAATTAATTCCAAATGCATAGTAGAATTAAATTATTTAATTCTACAGGGTGGGAATATGACTTAGGAAGTAGAATTAATTAATTAATTACGAAGGGGTATATTGTAGTAATATAGAATTAATTTAATTAATTCTAAATGGATAGAAGTGGGATAAAAGTATGTATGTATTTTTAGGGTGTATACATTTCCCCCTCTTTAAAGTGTTATTGTGAAGTAATAGTGCTTTAAAAATAGTAGACGTGTACGATGGGCGGCAAAAAGAGATGAAGCATTTGGATGCCCCAACAAGATAGAATGGTAAGGGAATGCCCCCTCAAGTGGGTGGATGACACAACAAGGTGGTGGACGATCGCTTGATAGGATGAAAACATGGAATTTGAACAATGACGGGAAGGACTATGCTTGTAGCATGAACGTTATTTGGAGTGTTTGTATATATAAGAGCAACTTTTATTTTGTTATTGCACAAAAGAGTTGTCACCATGATTATAAAAGAATCGAGATGGTTAACCTAGATGCGCTAAACAAACACACACACACAACAAAAAAGATAAAAAGGAAAACAAACCCAATATGAATAGAGTAGGTGCAGGCATTAGGGTTATAAAGGAACTAAGATGTTATCACACAACTTGCAATTGATCCAAAAGCAAAACATAAGCAATGTAACACAATGTTGAAAAAGAAGACGCACCAGATTACACCCCTAATGTGTGCCACAATGAATGATTATGTATATGTAAATGATCCCAAGGTGAGAATAGGATTAGGCGAAGAGAAAAGTAAAGTTACTCTTCATAACACTCTTATTAGATCCGTTATACAAGTGATCGAGTTTAAATTTCCCGGTGAAGTTATATCGGGAAGGAAAAACAATTTTTGACTTGCCACAAGCAAAGTTAGCTATCATGCAAAGGGACGAAATTGGAGTCATTGTCGAAAAATTAGAACAATCACTAGGGTAGTAGATAAAGGTATAACTTTATCAAGATTGTGTTGAAATGTTAAAATATTCACTTCAAGGGTTTTCCAATTGTAGGATTGTGGTGATAAGTGAATTTTTGTTCAAGTTTTATGATTTTTTTTTTTAAATTTTTTTGAATATTTGATTTTTTTGGATTTTTGTGAGTTTTTAAAAAATTGAAATACAAATGCAAAGAAATGTAAACAACTCTTAATACACAACAAAAATGAAGACACACCATGGCTTATTCAATAAGTCGAGGAAAACACAACATGAGAAAGTGACCCAAAGACACGAAACATGCATTGCAAAACAAATGTTGAGTTGTGGAGCTCAATTACTTTGGATTAGCATGTAATATGAAACTTGCTGGAAAACACACTAACCGAAATCGTTATTAAGGGACCGGCATTGGTCACCTATGACCAACATCGGTCAAGAAAGGAGGAACCGACATTGGTTAGGGCTAACCGACGCGTCGGTTACTTGTGTGTGGGTGTTTTAATTAACTCACGGGAATTAGATCTATTTTTAGTATTAAAGCAAATCTATTGATTGTAATTACATGGCTAAGTGCCCTAAGTTTGTATATGCCTATATAAGCATAAAATATAGGGTTTAGAAGTAAGAATTAAGAAGAACTTGCAAAAGTTGATGATTATTGTGAGAATAATTGTGAGAGAGAGAATTCTTGGTGAAGAAGCAAAAGCTTGAGAGAAAGACAATATTGTACATCTGAGAGGTGTGGAAGATTGTAAATCTTCATTGTATATCTTGTGAAAGCTTTGGATAATAGATTGGCTTGTTTCTTGGTGGACATAGCCCACACTGGGTGAACCATGTTAAATCTGGTGTTGATTTATATATCTTGTTATGTACATTTCTTTTGGTAGAATATTCACTTTTATTTGCATGTATGCTTAGATTTGATGTATTATATCTGTACAACCAGTGTGTGCTAACCCCAACAATCGGTATCGAGCTTTGTTTGAGGGTTTTATGTGTTGACAAATTTACTCACAGAGGGTTTTCTGATTGAGTGGGAGCTACAACAATGGAAAAAGAAAACAAATACAAGATAGAGAAATTTGACGACCGAAATTATCAATTATGGAAGATGCAGATTGAGGACTATCTGTATCAAAGAGATTTGTATTTACCGTTGGATGAGAAGTCTAGACCTACGAAGATGACTAATGAAGAATGGAATATTTTTGATAGAAAGACTTTAGGATCTATAAGATTGAGTCTGACAAAGATCTCGTGGCTTCCAATATTACGTGACGACTTCTACAGTAGGGTTAATGAAATTTCTTGCTAATTTATATGAAAAACCTAGTGCTTCAAATAAATTTTATTTGATGAAGAAACTATTTAGTTCTAAGATGCATAAATGTGGATCTGCATCTATTCATTTGAATGATTTCAGATCTATAGTAAATTAGTTAAAATCGGTTAATATATCATTTGATGATGAAGTGAAAGCACTTTTATACTTATGTTCTTTTTCCTCGATAGTTGAGATAACTTGGTAATGGCTATTAGTAATACATTATCTCTGCTAACAATATTTTGATGTTTGATGATGTGGTTAGTATAATCTTGAATGAAGAAAGTTGCAGGGAAGATTACGAGGAATCGCATCATCGGGAATGCTTTGATTGTAGAAAGCGGGGTATGCGAAGGAGAGATCCAAGAGTAAGAGTAATGGGAAATCAAAGTCAAGGGATAACAGATCTAAATCCAAAGGTAAGGGAATTACTTGTTGGAAATGTGGAAAGAAAGGACACGCAAAGAAATATTATTGGTCAAAGGATAAAGAGAACCAACAATCGACAAAGGTAAAGAAGCAAATCTTGTTGCAATAGAGGTAATGTAAGACTCTCTTATTATTTTTATAGATAATAGAATTGAATCATGGATTTTAGATTCAAGAGCTTCTTTCCATGCAACCCCTAATAAGGGTTATTTCAGAAATTATGTCCATGGCAATTTTGGGCATGTTTATTTGGGTGATGATGAACCTTGCAGTATTGCTTGGTAAAGGGAAGTTCATCTAAAATTGTTGAATGAAAATACATGGGTATTGAAAGATGTGAGACATGTTCCAAGCCTCATGAGGAATCTTATTTCTGCAGAGCAACAAGGTGAAGTCAAGTTACATGGTTACATTTATATGAGACTCTTGGAAAGTCACCAAGGGTTATTTTGTTGTGACAAGAGGCAAGAAGGTATGAACGTTATATTTATCTACTGTGTTATTGATTCCTTTTTGCATTATCGACTTCATATTCATATGCATGTATGTGGCATAATCGGTTGGGCCGTATGAGTAAAAAGGAATGCAAATCTTAAAGGCTAAGGGTAAGTTATCGATTTGAAATATTTAGATCTTGATTTCTCTAAGCATTGTGTTTTTGGAAAGCAAAAGAGAGTGATATTTCTCGAGTTGGGGCAAATAAGGAGCAGAAATTGGAGCTTATACACTCATATGTGTGGGGACCAGCTCGAGTAACTTCTCATGGAGGATCCTAATATTATGTTACTTTCATTGATGATGTTACAAGAAAGGTATGGGTTTATTGTATTAAACACAAATTTGATATTTTTGAAACTTTTAAAAGATGGAAAGCCCTTGTTGAGAATGAATCAAATTCAAAGTTAAAGTGCCTTAAATCTCACAATGGTGGTGAATACTGTAGCAAGGCTTTCAATTATTTTTGTTCGGTGAATGGGAGACGTAGAGAAAGAACGATTCCAAGAACCCCACAGAGAATGGTGTTTCTAAAAGAATGAATAGAACAATCATGGAACATGCTAGAAGTATGAGGATACATTCTAGATTGCCCTTACAGTTTTGGGTAGAAGTAGTTGATACATTGATTTATTTGATTAACTGTGGGCCTTCAAGTTCACTAGATGGAGGAATACCAGAGGAAGCTTAGACCAAAAAAGAGGTAGATCTTTCTTTTCTTAAAGTTTTTGGTTCAGAAGCTTTTGTGCATATTGATAAGGAAAATAGGAAAAAGTTAGATGCAAAATCCAAGAGATGCACTTTCATTGGTTATAGATCTAGTGATTTCAAAATCTGTTTGTGGATTTAGAGAATTCTAAAATTAGTAGGAGTCGTGACATTGAATGGAATGAAAAGATAATGTACAGTGTATCAAATTTTGGTACCTAAGGACGAATCTGTTAAGAAGTTTGTGAATGAAAATGAACTCTCGTATTTAAAAGTAATTACGACAAGGTTACACAATGAATTAGGTGTTAGACCCACGACTTACATCGGTCAGCCAATGAAACCGTATCGGTTACGAAGATTCGAACCGACATCGATTAACAAAATCGACGCGTCGGTTATAGGTGACCATCATCAATCACTAAGATATTTGGATACAAATGTCCGGAGGTCCGAGAATGAGCCTCGGTACCCTAAAATCCTATGAGAATGTCACAAAGGGTAAGTAAACCTCTAGAAATATCTACACTTTCTCTATTTTATTTATTATTGGTGATAATGGTGAACCGAGAGTTTTTAAGAAACAATGCAGGATGAGACCCACATCCAGTGGGAGCATGGCATGGATGAGGAGATGGACTCCTTGGAACATAACCAAACTTGTGATTTGGTTAAGTTACCAACATGTAAGAGGACATTGCAGAACAAGTGGGTTTACAAGATCAAGGAAGAAGAGGGTGGATAGAAAATGTACAAGGAAATACTTGTAGTAAAGGGATTTACACAGAAAAGGTATTGAATTTAGTGAAATATTTTCTCCTGTTGTTAAGATGACTTCTATTCGTATTGTATTGAGTTTATTTGTAGTAGATGATTTGCATTTAGAGCAACTAGATGTGAAGACAAATTTCCTTCATGTTGATTTGGATGAAGAGATTTATATGCAGTAGTCACTTGGGTATGAAGTCAAGGGTAAGGAGAAATTATTATGCAGGTTGAAAAAGAGCCTATATGGGCTAAAGCAAGATCCAAGGCAATGGTACATGATGTTTGATAGTTTTATGCATGGGCATGGTTACTTGAGATGTGAATCTAACCATTGTGTTTATTTCAAGAAGCTTGGAAATGGGAGATATATTATTTTGTTATTGTATGTGGATGATATGCTTATTGCATGATCTAGTATGTAGGACATTGGTGAGCTTAAGGGAAAGCTAGCTCACACATTTTCTATGAAGGATTCAAGAGTTGCAAAAAAGAATCCTTAGCATGCAAATACACGAGAGATAGGAAGAGCAAGAAATTGTATTTGTGTCGGGGATGATTATATCTACAAGGTGTTAGAAAGGTTCAAAATACGAGAATGCAAAACTCGTTAGTACACCTATGGTTTGGACACTTTAAATTAAGCAAATATTAGTGTCCATCATCACATGAGGAGGTCAAATACATGACATGAGTGCCATATGCTTCAACAAAGTTGGCCTCATGTATATTATTGTTTGTACTAGACCGGACATTGCACACAATGGGAGTTATGAGTAGATATATGGCCAATCCGGGTAAATAGCATTGGAAAGCAAATCTAAAGATACTCATGTATTTGAAAGGGACATCTAACATGTTGTTATGCTATGGAGGTTCAAATATTTCATTATGTGGCTATGTTTATTTAGATATGGTTGGAGATCTGGATGATAAGAGGAGAACTACTGAATATATTTTCATAGTAGGTGGGACAACAGCTTAATTTGGATTTCGAGATTGCGAAGGTTGTGGCTTTTCTACTATAGAGGCAGAGTATGTTGTAGCTGCAAAGGCTAGCAAGGAGATGATATGGATGAGTAGGTTCATGAAAGAGTTGGGAAATGAGAAAGATGATTGCAAACTATTCAAAGGATGACATGAGTGTAATTTATTTAGAAAAGTACTCAATGTTTCATTCAAGAACAAAACACATTCAGTTGATGTATCACTTCATATGACAGATATTAGAGGATGGGCAATTGAATCTGGAAAAGATTCATACAAGTGAGAACCCCCTGATGCTAACAAAGGAGAAGTTGGAGCTACACTCCACTTCTATTGGTCTTCAAGTTTGAGACTTGAAGAGGAAGAAACAAAGCTAAGGAAGGATCCAAGAATGACAATGTATAGGTATAGTGTAGTAATTAATCTCCAAGTGGGAGATTGTTGAGTTGTGGAGCTCAATTACTTTGGATTAACATGTAATATGAAACTTGCTAGAAAATACGATGCACATCAATTATTAAGGGACCGTCATCGGTCAGGCAAGGAGGAACCGACATTGTTTAGGGCTAACCAGCGTCGGTTACCTGTGTGTGGGTGTTTTAATTAACTCATGGGAATTAGATTTATTTTTGTATTAAAGAAAATCTATTGATTGTAATTGCATGGCTAAGTGCCCTAAGTTTGTATATGCATATATAAGCATAAATAGAAGTAAGAATTAAGAAGAGCTTGCAAAAGTTTATGATTATTGTGAGAATAATTGTGAGAGAGAGAACTCTTGGTGAAGAAACAAAAGCTTGAGAGTAAGACAATATTATACATATGAGAGGTGTGGAAGATTATAAATCTTCATTGTATATCTTGTGAAAGCTTTGGATAATAGATTAGCTTGTTTTTTAATGGATGTAGCCCACACTGGGTGAACCACGTTAAATCTGGTGTTGATTTATATCTCTTGTTATGTATATTTATTCTCTGTTGAATATCTACTTTCATTTGTATGTATGCTTAGATCTGATGTATTATCTGTAAACAAGTGGTTTGCTAACCCCAACAACAAACCCAATATGAACAGGAATGGATGACACCAAAGTTATATGTCAACTAGGATGCTAAGAATTTTCCTACAATTGGTCTATAGAAAAGGTAAACAAAGTACAAAATGAAAAATTAAAAGAAGCAAAAACATGGTCACAATGTTGAAAAACCGTAACAGTACAACACAACTTGCAATAATGACATCTAATGACACTTCGAATATGTTCCAAATTAAAGAACTAGACAAATTTGAAATCCCTCAAGTGATAGGTTGGAACATGAGAGGATTGGATTGGGTTGAAGAGTGGAGTGATACTTGGATACTCTAAAAGATACTCTTGTCGGATCCCATTGAAGTTTGATCATCTTGGATTAAAATTTGCAATCCAAATGTGCCCTAAGAAAAGTTATATTGTGAAAAGGTAATTGTTTGCTTTCCATGAGCATAGATATACATCACGAGTGAGAAAATTGATTATTTAAAGATGATCTGTAATGATTATGAAGAGCACCATCAAATGGAAAAATTGTTGAACTGTGTTATTCGGTTGTTGGAAGTTTATCAAACATTGTTCAATGTTTTGATTTTGGATAATTTTACATTGTTTTTGTGTTTTGTGAAACACATTTGAATTTTCTTGGAAGTTTTGTGAAACATATTTGAATGTTTTTATTATTTTGAAATATATTTGAACGTTTTTCATTTTTTTGAAACATATTTTAATGTTTTTTTGAACTCGAGTAAAAGGGGTTGCATAAATTGAACTCAAGTGCAAACAATTAGATGCATTTCATTCCATTGGAAAAAATGTAGATGGTAAAATGATAGGGTGTCTCATTCCACTCATGACTCCATGTAAATAGGAAGATGCAAGGGTTCTGTCATCACCAATCCGGCACTATGATAATTCTTCACCTGGGAACTCCTCGTCTATGATTATTTACTAATGCATAGCCTTTAGTTTGGTGGATGAAATCTGGAAATACAACAACAAATATAACACAAGAATACCATAGACTATGATAAGAATGAATGATGATAAATCTGAAATATCAGAGTAAATTATAATATTAACATGAAATCGTTACAATCTCACCCATGAGGTACTTCAAGTGTTACTAACTTCACTTGCCTTCCAACAATAACTATGGGAGAAACTTCACAATTACACTTCTTAATGGCTTCTTTAACACACCTTCAAAATGATGGCTTCCTTTACACACTTACTCATACAATATTTCTCACTACTTCCTTCTATATGCTAAATGAGGGGGGTGGCCTCTTTATTTATAGGAATTTAGGCTTATCCATCTTATCTCTAAGATAGGATAGGAAATCTCTTCCGGCCAATCATATTTCATGCCTAAACTCTTGCCTTTACATGTAGGCTTATCTTCTAAGATAAGATAAACCTTATCATCTCACATGGGTTCCACCTTTTTAGACTTTTCCACAAATAAAATACACAAAATATTTATGACATCACTCTTTGTCCTTATTACAAATATAATATTTCTAATTCCTAATCATGTAGACCCTACTTCTCTACTTATCCCAACTTTGACATTTTAACATTATCGGACCACTTACAACAAATATTTACTTTTTACAACATTCCTATTGTACTTTGACTGTTACCGTACTCTACATTATTGGCGGCACCGTATGCTGATGGTGCCGTTATCTTCCATCGGACGCTACTACTAATTACACTTAACAACATCCTATTCCTAATACATACATTAATGAAATAGAAATTACGGAGGAAAATTTTAGTGTAGACAGTTCATCACCGAGAGCCAAGGAGGATGTGATAGTTGGATGAATAGTGAAATGAAAATGAACATGATGGATACGAAGACACAAGGTATAAGAATGATCCATGTGGGAAGAATGTAACTCATCTCCGATTAAGATTACTGATGGATTCCAAGATGATTCCACTTTATAAGTTTTTAAAAGATTTAGATCTGTTGATGGCCTACTGATTGGTATAATCCGGTTGAAGGAGTTATTGTCTCTCTTAACATGAGCAGCTAAATTACTTATTGGGATGTTTTTGATTAAGCACTTTTGATTCGAAAGGCTTTATTTGGTTTGATTGTTTGATGATTTTTTTTATTGTTAAAAGGGACCTTTACACGTCGTCACATGCCACCAGTAAGAGGCAAGGGCTTAACACTAAAGACAAAATGTAGGCAAGTAAAAACATCTTCCTTTGTTCCCAATCTCATATCACTAGTGAGAAGTATGGGCTTATCACCAAAGACTGTGAAGGACGAGAGGTGTGATGATTTTTTGATTTTTTTGTATTTTTAGATTGATTCCTTTTTTATTTTTAGCCCTCCCTACATGTTGCCCCATGCCACTAATAAGAGACAAGGTTTCGACACCTAAGATAAAATGTAGGCGAGTAATGACATCTTTCTCCATTCCCAATCTCATACTACTAGTAAGAAGTATGGGCTCATCATTGAAGACTGTGAAGGACAAAAGGTTCGATGATTTTATAGTTTTTTTTTGTATTTTTGAATTTGATTGAATTTTTCCTTACATGTCAATAATGTGATTATTGGGAAGGAACATTACGCCCTGAGTCCCAAGTCTCGAATTCATGTGACTAGTAGGATGTAAGGGTTCAACACTGTAGATTGAGATGAATGATGAAAAAGGTCCAAGTAAAGAAGTTTGAACTTTTTGTTAAAGAGAGAGCTTCAAGATAAAACCATAGGTAAAAAGATATGAAATGGTAGAAACCATAACAGGGATGAGACACAAAATGCCTAATAGGAACAAGGTTAACCTGTGTTGTGATAGGTGAAGAATGCAAAGATATGATAATGGTATGATTAAGATATCGCGATAGATAGAATGTTTATTGCTATTTGCACTTGATTTTCCACTTTTTATTTTCAAATAGTGCTTTAAGCAAAGGTTTAATATAGATTTTTATTCTCTTTTTATGCTTTTTGATTTTTTTGAGTTTTGACGTGTGAGAATTTGAAATGGACTCATCATGAAAGAGGTCCATGTTTATTAAATTTTAAGAATCTTGACTTATGAGACTTAGGCGGAAAAGATCCAAGTCAAAGGAGAAGTTAAAAATATTTTCAATGTATCCATGATTGAAGTAGTCTTGATTTACGAGACTTGGGCAGAAAAATCCTAGTCAAAAGAGAGAATCCTAAGTTTTGAGGAGCCCTAAAGTATGAGACTTGGGAAGAAAAGATACAAGTCAAAGGAGGGAATCCAAAGATTCAATGAGTCATGAAGTACAAGAATTAGGTGGACAAGGTCCAAGTCAATAGAAGGAATTCGAAGATTCAATGAGTCCTAAAGTATGAGACTTGGCCGGACATGGTCCAAGCCAAAGGATGGTTGATTGGATATATCTTTGATGAGACCAAAATACCCACACAATGTTAGAAGAATAATGTCGATGCGAGGAATATGTTGAGATTCACATTCATCCGTGAGTGGAAGAATGTGAGGGAAGAAGGATTAATCCCTAGATGTACACCCAAGGCTCCTTATAGGTTATAGAGAGCAAATATTCAATGTCGCTCCTTCATGGATGTGGATTAATTGATTTGATGAAAGATTTGTAATTAAATATTCAAAATTTTAGTCAAGGATATTACTGGGTATACGTACCTCATAAAGTATATGCATGTAGATGTTTTGGCATATAATGGTCATCGTGGATGAAATGCCTACAAGATTGATCATTTGAAGCATAACAGACATGGAAGGTTGCGTTGGTGTCGGTGTCCAAACTTGTGGTTTTGGTTCAATAACAAGGATAAATATGTTAGACGTAGGATCGAAATGGGAAGAATATAATCAATGTCAACAATGTTTGATGATGGAATCTCTTCTATAGAGTCTACAATTATATCAAAGTTTGAAAGGGAGTATTGAATATATTTTTAAAACAGGAAGAGGCATCAAGTTTTATGGAAAATCCATGTATGTGGTCTAATAAAGGAATAGTGTCGTGAGTCCCAAGAAAATCTTAGATTATCTCCTCATTACGAAAGAAGTCCATAGAGAGGGGACATTATTTATCCCGATGTATGAGGTATGGATATATGATGTAAAACGTTGTAAAGAGTCTTGAAACAAGTTCAATATCTTTTTGGATGTTAGAAAGTTGTGGTCTGAAATAGGTTCAATGTTTGTTTGGACCAACGAGAGGAAAATATGAAGAAGAGATGGATTGGTGTTGATTGAGAGATACTTGAATTTTGTTCATGATCTCGTGGAGTGTCAATATGTACAGGAGGTTAGAAAACATTCAACCCTTCATGAGAAGTTATGGTATTTGGTGTGTCCTAAGTTGCGGTAGCTTTGTCATTGGACTCTGTAAAAATGACTTCTTCATCAAGTAAGTCTTGGACATAATTCTTAAAGCATGCACATCTATTTTTGGAATGGCCATCAATGCGATGAAAATCACATTAGGTATTAGGTTTTTACCAATATGGCTTAGGCTCCCCTTCAGAAAAGGGTCTTGTAAATGAATATTTTATCATTCTAGTCACTTTTAGTTGATGAAAGACACTAGAGAGACTTTCTACGAGGGGTGTAAACTGGCGTTTAACTTTGTATGGAGAAGTGTCTTCACTAGGTTATAGGATTGGATTTTTGGGTGATTGTTCATGTATGTTGTACGCATTGTGATTATCTATGGCACCAACATTGATGAAATTACAATTTTGATTTATGTACCAAGATTTATCATGAGAAGTGCTAAGGTTGTTATTATGCCTAGTACCTTTGGAATGAGGCTTGATTAAGCCTTTAGAAATGAGGGATTTTTCTTTTTGAATCAAGGTGAATTTAGAGTCAAAGCTAAAAGAGAAATTTGACGAACTTCTTTGAGAGGTCTGCGAAGGTGGTAATAAATCCCTTTGGAAGGTGTAATAACCAATCCAAAGCTTGTCCTCCTAGAATTCTAGGAAAAGGCATAAGAGAAAGACATCGTTATATGCCACTTTGTGGCATGCTATGAAAAAATATTTGATATTATCTCTAGGATTATTTTTGCCCTTGTGTTTAGAAAATCGGGGCATCTCGAAATGTTTTGGAAAGGGTGTGCTAAGATTTCCATACTTGAAATGGTAGGGACACAATTTATCAAATTTAAATTTTTGTGTTGTTTTTGTATACCTGAAATAGTGTCTTTCATCATTTTCCATTCCTGAGAAAATGATGAATTATGTGAATCCACCATTGTAATGAAAAATGGGGAAGATTAGTCTCTGCATCTTGTTCCCACCATTTTTAAAAGAGGGGAGGAGTAAAAGAGACATGAAAGATGACTCAACCCTTAACAACGTGAATGCTAAGATGGAAGAGGGTTTTACAATTAGGCTCGTGGATAACTTGTCCCTTAACAAAGTGAATGCTAAGATGGACAAGGTGTTTGAAAGATTTGGATTATGCATCCCTTAACAAAGTGAATGTCAAGGTAGAAGCATGTGAAAATGATGATAATCTCAACCCTTGGCAAAGTGAATGCCAAGATGGAAGAGAGGTTTGATGTGATTGAAAGATCGTGTCCTCTAGCAAAGTGAATGCTAGATAGGAGGATGATTTGTCAATGAAACTTACTTGTACTCAACCTATAACAATGTGAATGCTAGAATGGATGAGATGAGGAAAAATATCCAAATGTACTCAACCTCTAACAAAGTGAATGCTAGATGAGAAGAGGATTTTACGATGTATGGTTCGAACATCTTTGAAGCTCTAACAATGTGAATGTTATAATGAAGGAGTGAGGATAATTTCATTTGGAATATACTCTACCACTAGCAAAGTGAATGTTAGATGGGAAGAGGATTTAGCGATATAAAAATTCATCATGCTCAACATATAACAACGTGAATGATAGAATAAATGAGGGGATGATATTTCAAAAGTACTCAACCTCTAAAAAGTGAATGCTAAAAGGAAGAGATTTTGGTGATGATAGGATTAAGATTAGATTGTCAATCAATGTGAATGATGAGGCATGTGATGATGATAATGTCTAAAATTTAATAATGGAATTGCTAAGTCAAAGATGTGAAATATACAACTATGTATAGTTCAACAAGGATGGTGTCGAACTAGAGGTCACAAGAATATCATGACAAGATTGAATCATGATGAAATAAGAGATGGGAATGAATTTAATCAAGACAAAGTAGATACAACAATGTTAATATGTAATTCACAAAATGAGGATGCTTGAGTGAGGACGTGGGTATCCACAACTCAAGACTTTGATAAAAATGGGAGAATGAAATCTTAAACTTTGGGAGAAAAAGTGATCCAAAGGTTTAAGACAAGAATGAAATGGGGATGAACTCAAGATGAGAGGAAATATGAAAATGGGAAGATTTGATGATTTCAAAAGGAAGACTCAAATGGAAAAATGAGATTTACAAAGGGATGAAATGAGATCAATGAAAATGTTGAAAGAAAGGTCCAAATGAGAAGGATTTGGAGCGAAACGGTTGATGATGGGAAATCCAAATAATGTGATATAAGGATTTACAAAAATGATTGATGAAAGAAAGAACCTAATAAAGCTTATTTGGAGATTAAATGGAAGATAATGGAAAACCCAAACAAGAAAAATTTGGAAAGCGTGATGAAATGAAATGGAAAATCCAAATGAAGGTGTAGACACCCAAAATTGGGTCGCAACCCTCTAGGCCTCACCCTTCCACCTTATTAATTATATACCCCTTACCATGACCCCTTTCACACATTTTTATTAATCTAATTATCAATATTAGGTTAATTACCACCTCACCCCTCCACCTCACCTTGGACCCATTCCAAGGCCATTTAACACCTAAGGCTAAGTCATCCCTTCCCTTAACCACCTAAGATTGAGTCATCACTTCCCCTAACTAATTGAGACTCTTTCTAAACCTAATATTTATTACCAACTACCTCTCCCATCAATTTATCACATGTTTAAATGAGAATCAAGACTCCTAACCCATTTCCATTCTTAACCCATGCCAAAAAGAGAAGAAACATGCTATTTTGAAAAACATTGACTATTTCTCCCTAACCGATGCTTGATTATTCCTCGTTCGGAACCTATCAAGGAACTACTTGTCGGTTCCTTTAAATAAGAATTTTCAACTCTTTCACCGGTTCTTCTTTTGGTTGGATTTTGATTATTCATTCACATCCTTGCATTCGATTAAGCATTTGACAATCAAGCACAACACTGAGCATTCAAGTTCCACTGGCCTTGATGGGGTCCTAAAGGACTCGATGTTTGACAGGGTTTGTTTTACATGGGCACCAACGTACTTGGTTCGACCAGATATGGAGTTTTGGGCTTATGGGAGTTTTGTACCTATCTATTACATTGTTGGGCATATGAACACATTGTGTATCTTTGTCCGCTTGGTCTACCATGACAGGGGTGGGAGGTGGGTGTATACAAGGTAGGATATAGGCGGTGGCTACAGATTGGAGAGAAGGCAAGGGTGGATGGGGTGACTTTGGATATAGCATATTATTGGAGGGTATTGGATAGCCTGTCACCTATAGAGATCCTATAGAGGACATACCTCATGTATCTAGAGTTCACAGGCATGGAGGAGAAGTTGGAGGGTCTACAACTTCTAAGATGGATCTAGGGGCATAGGGCTGAGGAGCACGAGTGCATACCTATATATCGGGTCAAATGATAGTTCGGCTTACAATAGGTTGTGCCTCAGCCATTCCCACAATACCATCGAGATGATGTAGAGATGTCATTACCTCTTCCACAACCAACACCACTAGAAAGAGTGGAGGAATGTTTCTCCCTAACCGATGCTAGTTATTCCTCGGATGGTCTTTGGTCAAGGAACTACCATCAGTTCCTTTAAATAAGGATTTTAAATCTTTCCCCAAGTTCTTCTTTTGGTTGGGATTCCTTTGGTTGGATTTTGATTATTCATTCGCATCCTTGCATTCGATTGAGCATCCGACAATCAAACACAACACCAAAGCATTCAAGTTCTTCACCAACAACCAACCTCTTGCTCCATAGCCTTAGATCATTCACACAAGGAAACACTCAATATCCATTGTTGTGGCACTGGATTTGGACCCGTTTCTCCTCCGAGCACCCATCAACTACCATCACTTGTCAATCTCATATAAGTATTCTTAACCAGGTCATTGGTTTCATTAGCTTTGGTTTTGAATATTTTTATTTGCTTGTGATCACCTCCTTCCTCTCCCGAATACAGTCCATAGCGCCTTTACCGAACACACCCCAATCCCGAACCTCCCTACCTTTCCAACCACCTCTTTCACCCCTATTGAGCCTTCACCTAAATCCCAACACCCTTCCTAAGCCTTCCCAACACTTTGTGCAATCACAGAGAGCCCAAACCAACCCCTTTTCACCTTTGGCACCCAATTTCCCCTACCGTGATCGGTTACCCAACCGATCTCGGCTATAACCGATTCTGATGTCGGTTCGGTTCCTCGATCAACATTGGTCTCTATGTCTGACATTTTCCCTTAGACTAGAGAGCTTATTTCCTCACCCAAAACCTCTCAAAACCTCCCACAACTTCACCTAGACCTCCATAATACCCTCTGTTACACCTATAGACCCTATCAACCAACAACTCGCCCCCTTTCTAGATTTGATCTTATATTCGTTATTTAGATTAGATTTAGAGTATTGTATTTGTGTGAGATACCCAAATCATATAACTATAGTAGGACCTTCTATTTCATGTTATTTATCTACATTAATTTGTATTAAGACGTGGATTGACACCTTCGAGGAAGCACCTTGCTTCCTAGATCTAGCACATGTTAGGAAATCCACCGACCTATTGTTATTAACTCTATTTTGTGGTCTTGATTTTCTTCTCAGGTAGTCCTTCCCAGACAAAAAGGAGTGTTCTACAATCGGCTTGGTCTTCAACAACGGTGCACAACCTCTTCACGACCTCTAGATATTCCTCACATATCTTACCTTTACCTTTTAAATCATTTTGTCATACGGTACTCCTATGTGGTGAAACATTTTGGCATGCCCAGTGGGACCCTCATAATTTGTGGGTTCCTTATATTCATTTAGGATTTCATTTATGGCTGTTTCCTTTCTAAAATCTTCACTAAATCTCTCCTTGGTAACATTCTTTCTTCTATTTGTTCTAAAAGTCACATTTCATTTGGTGTAAATTAAAACAAATCATTCTTTCTTATTTCTTGCTTACATTAGTGAAAGTCATACTCTATTCCTATTCACTATTGCTTTCATCCAATCTCAATCTTTTGATTTGGGTTTTAAATTGTTGCAATGCATCCCAGTGTATTCTTGCATTTAACTTACATAGTCTAATTAGGAATCAAATATAACAGAGGTCATGATCGGTTGATGATTGGGTAATTAAGTGTAGTCCACTTTTGCACACACTTTTCCAAATCACTCAAACAAACAACACATTTCTTAAACATTCCATAAATCCCAGGAAGAAGTTATCAAGGATTTAAACACCCGTTGATAGTGGGCCTTGACCGGTGTTACGCCTCGATTGTCATATCGAGCTCGGACCTCACATCTTTGAAAGGTATATTGAGGATGCCCCCACCAAAACATTCCTGAAACCATCCATAGTTGGCTTCTAGGTACCTTGTATCCACTCCTTTCTATATATTCATAGTCAGTCCTAAGGCTTAAGCTATCAAAACACTAAAATATTATTCCTAGGATAACGTGTTTGTTAGATTTTTCTTGTTGGATTTGTGACTTTATTTCTTGTCTTCTCGCTATTTGAGGTGTGAGATCATATTTCATCACTTTTATTTCTTTTTCACACTCGACCATCACAATCAGTTAATTTTGATTTTTTGAGTGTATTAGACTAGAATTGATATACATAACCTAGTTATTAGCTTCTTTTGACCAAAATCTTGCTTATAAATTTTAAAATTCTTAAGTTAGATCTAATCTCCCTACCGACATCGATTATTCAACCTACCAACATCGGTTAAGCAACTAGTATTGGTCTTTGTGTTTTGATTTTCTGTTAAAAATAGTGAGCTAATTTCACCTTTCATACATTTTCCAAAATTTGTTTATGATTTTTGTCATTTTCACAGAGCCTATAGTACCTATTTCCACCCTTTTATATGGTTTGGATGCGCCAATAGGCATGAGCTCTTACTTTTCACGTAAATTGTATACCTTTTCCTTCTAGACCTTCATCGCCTTCCATTTAGTCTCCAATAGATCCCAATGCTTATGTGATCATACCTGTAGGTAATGAGGAATTCACTAGATTCCTTGATCATAACACCAAGGCCTTGTAACATTACCTTGCTACTTCCACTCGCAACTCATCGGGTCATCCAATTTATGGAATGCCTACTTCCATGCCCAAATTTTTTTCCATCTCTGTCATATTGGGAATGTTAATGTGGCCACCCAAACTACTCTAGCGTTACTAGCGTTGCTACTTCTCATGTAACCTCTTCATCCTTGACATCTTCTCTCCCATCAACATATGCAGTACCCATATCCATTGCCCTTATTATATCATCATCGGTATTTTATGTACCTATTCCTACACAACCACCATTGCATCAACCTCTTCTCATCCATTTCAGAATTTGGTGGTTTATATTCCCAAACTCTTCCACCGTCGCCATGAGGATCTTTCAACAAGCCCCTCCTACTTCCACTTTACCTTAAATACAACCCCCACCTCAATTGCTTATTTGGGGTATATTCCCTCCTCATCCACTACTTCCTACATACCTACGTCTCATATTACGTACTCGGCACCACCACATACCGGTATGCCTTTTACGACCCATTCATCTTATCAATCTCCTTACACCTCACGGGGCATGCCTCAATCAAATCCCACATTGGATCTCATTGAAATGATGATTGATAAAATGCATATGTTTGAGGCCTTATTTTCTAGGTCATGTAATGTCTTAACATACGATGAGATTTGTAACGAACCCATCCATCCCTATATACTTATTCATCCATATCCCATGCAATTGGAGCTACCTAAATTCAACCGCTTCAATAGTAAGGACGACCCACAATAACACTTGCATTTATTTAGACACACTTGTTACCTAATAGGCCATGATGATGCCTTACTCTTTTGTACCTTTCCTATGTCCCTATTAGGACCCGCCTTAAATTGGTACATTGATTTTCCCAAGCGCTCAATATTTTCCTTTAATCAATTCACGCAGACCTTTCTCGATCACTTTTCGATAAATATTTCTAAAAAGGTCTCTATCAAATATTTATATTCTATTTGTCAATATGACGATGAGTCTATTACTAATTTTTTTCAGACGATGGTGAAGCCTAATCAATCACCTTTCCTTCTCTCTCCAAAGAGCTTGAGCTCATAGAGTTGTTTACGATGGCGTGTTCTATACACATTTCCCTAACTCTTCTGGTTCAAATGTTTCGTACATTTCACGAGGATTTTACCATGGCACGAAGCTTGAGATTTGCACCCTCAAAGAAGATAAACTAAAATTGCGTAACAAAAATGCCGCCTTTAAATAAAATGAGTCTTCTTTCAAACCACCCAACAATCATCCCAATCCAAATGAATCTGCTAACGTGGTAGTTCTAAAAGTTGGCCCTTCTCATTCAACCAATCAATCTAAACCTCCTTCCAATCTCTCATCGGTACAAAATTTTCAATATCAATATGAACAAAAGAGTTACACTCCCATTGGGAGCCTTATTCTTATGTATTGGAAAAGTTGTTGAAGGTTGGAGCCATCACTCTTCCTCCCATCAAACCACATATTGGTTTTTATCCTTCTTGCCCCACACCAGACTTGGTATAAAGAAAATGAATTATGTAATTACCACCGTGTAAGAGGACATAGTGACGTAAATTGCAAAACCTTTAAAAACATTATGTAAGGAATGTTAGACAATGGTGATCTCATCCTTGAAAACCCTAACACGCTTGCTAATACAAACTTAGATGTTTTCATAAAACCTTTTCCTAACCATGCCCCTTCATCAACTCTCGTTGGTGAAACGTCTAAAGAAGAAACCAATGTACATGTGGTTCATGCTGTCTTTAATACAACATTTGATTCTTTTATCCAGTATCCTTCTATAGAATCTATTGAGAAAATCTTCACATGAACTCCTTTACCCATAGAGGAACCCACCTCACTTGTTCCTTTACCCATAGAGGAACCCACCTCACCTATTTTGTTACCCACGAGAGGAGCCCACACTCACTGTTCCTTTACCCATGAGGATCCCACCTCACTGTTACTTTACCCATAGAGGATACCACCTCACATGTTCCTTTACTCATAGAGGATCCCACCTCACTGTTCCTTTACTCATAAAGGAACCCACTTTACTTGCTCCTATACCCATAGAGAGATCCCACCTTACTTGTTCCTTTACCCATAGAGGAACCCACCTTACATGTTCTTCTACCCATAGAGGAACCCACCTTATCATCCTATTTACCCGTAGAGAAGTCTACATTACCCACTTTGCCTTGTCCTCAACCCATAAACAAGCCGGTGTTATCTACTCTTCTTATTGGTGATTCCTCTCGAAGGTCTTCAAATATCCCATTTCTCTTCTTACCTCACTCTTACCCACCGAGTTAAAGGCCAAGACCTTCTTTGTCTCATGGCCTTAGAGCTCTCCATGAGATTTAACACCAAGTCATTTCCCTCTTCATATACTCCAAAACCCTTCTCTCGTTTGGTTGACCACTTGGAGTATGTCGATTACACCACACTCTTGGGATGCCTTAGAATCCTGTTTTCCACACAAATACAGATGTCCTCCCCTAACACCTTGACCATATCCAATTTTTTTAATGTGAATAAAGTTATTAGGCCTGAATTGGTAGTATTAGCCCCTTATTCATCATCCCCCTCTGCTCGAGCCTTCATCTCGCTCAAAACCTACTACCACCTTAGGGGTTTTACCACCAAGTCTATTACAACCCCTTGTGAAGCTAGACTTGTTAGCTTCTCCACCACCAATCACAAAATCTACTCAAACCTAAAAGGGAGACCCAACCTCTTAAGGCTCACACCCCAAGATCCCCACACCTTCTCACTCACCTTCACCTCTCTGTCATTGATATTGGGCCCAAATCCTTCAACCTTGGTTAACCTACCCCTTTACCAAGGCAAACCCAAAGTGCAGCAACCTATACCCTTTCCTTCACCTTCCGTGCTTTCCACACCTTCTTCACTACCTTTACCATCACTCTTGCCAACACCCACACTTTCATCTTGGCTTACTCATATACCTACACCTTATGAGTCTCCTTTATGCTACCATGTTGTTTTGCCTCCTTTACCCAAGATGGCATAGCCTAAACCCAAACCTTCACTACCTACCAAAATAATAGTTACACCAACACGATGTCTCGCCTTACCCTCCTCCTCACAAAGGTCACCTACCCCTTCGTCCAAGACAACCTTTACCTCTCATTCTCGATCCTTTGGCGGTATCCTACTCTAACATCCTTGCTTGATTACTAGAGACATATGATATATCACTTCCACCTATCAAGCCTTACAATCCTCTCAAACCTAAACTAGTAGGGTTTGATGACACAAAAATTACGCTTATCATCACTCACCAAGACATGATGTTGAGAGTTGTAAGGCTCTTAAAACCTTTCTCCTTCAACTTTTTGATTTTAATGGTCTCTTCAAAGAAGATGATCTATTGGAAGAGGATTCCATTCTTTCTTTTCTTGTCGTAACACAAATCTCTTTTCCTTCTCCTATTTTTTAAATTAACATGGTGCATGTTGCCACTCTATCACAACACATGAAAGAAAAAGTAAAGGAAAAAGTGGGTAACCCTTCTAGTTCACCTTTGCCTACCATTACACTTTCACCTCCCCCCAAGATAACCATCCTTAGGTCGAAACACCCACTTCTTCTCGGGGTTACACATCATTCAATAATCAAACATCTTCACCAATCCCTATTGAAGATGTCATTATATGACTTTGATTCAAACTTCGTATTTTCATTGTCGAGGCCCTCATTGAGGTCCTGCAATCCATCGAGGTTCCACCCAATGACACTTCACCTATTTCTACCCTCATTACCCCTCTTCAGATTGCTTCCATTAATTACTCCAAATAAGAGATTTCCCCTTTACAATTGGATGATCCTGATCCCACTCTTTTCATCTCCACTTACATTAATGATATTCATGTTAAACATGTTATGATGATGGGGGTGCTAACAACAACATCATCTCTTCTCATGCCTACGAAAAATAGGCATATCGGCTAATTGTATGTCTAGTAACCCCATCATGCTTCGATCTTTTAACGATGCCATGACCACTACCCTTAGCACCATTGTCCTCCACATCCACGTGGGTCCTCAAACTATTCTGAACTCTTCTACATTATCAAAGGAGAGTTCTAGTATAACATGTTGCTTGGTCATCCCTAGATTCACACCATGGCTTGTGTACCTTCCACCCTTCATCGTTGCCTCAAATTTGAATATGAAGGGGAACCTTACACCATTCAGGAAAAGCCCCCCATTCAAAACATGTAATGTGACTTACCATCCAAATGATGTCCTAATCCCAATTAAGGAATCATCACATAAAAAACTTCTGTCGCTTCACCTTCCTCATCTAGCCCACCTCATCGACCATTCTATTATGCCCTCTACTGATGCCCCATATTCTCAAGCTTCAGATAGCTCATCAATACTTGCTACCCAAGTACCAACCACAGACCCCTTGGTAGGAATTTTTCAACGCCTTTCACTTAGAGAATATCACCTCCTTAGCATTGACACATTGTTACTCCCGAGGGGTATGGAAAACTACACCAACACCCATGTTACGAACATTATATTGGAGGGTCATACCATATGTTCCTCCCCACCTTCTCACCAACCTAACCCATGGGGGTTCGACACTGGCCTCTTATTATATTAAACCTCCCTTCTAAACCATAACTTTTTCATCCGACTTCTCTTACCTCATAAAACACCATTTCACACTTACTTTTCTTGACCATTACGTTTGGAAAGGTTTCATCTTTGGTTGTTACAAACAAGGTTGTTACATCATCATACCATGCACCACTAGGAAACACAAAGGACTGTCGGGGTCTTGGATTTTCTGGGTAGTCTCAACCTAAGAAGGCCTAAATCACCCTCGTAGAAGACAAAAATCCCTCCTCACCTTCTTCACCTATCACGCTGCTTTCTCCCATGGAGTCCATGGATCCCAAATAAATTTTGACTAACCATTTTTTCGTGAACACCATCTCCTTGGGACCTCTAACCTATCAACATGATGGTAAGGTTCCCTCTTCCCTTCCTCTTCTTTATCCCGACATGTCGAATGATGATTCTATTCTCACCTATTTAGGTGTGGAAGATTTTTATATTCAAAGGTTCTTTACCCTTTGACACACAAACCATGTTGAATGAATCTACCATAGAAATAAAAATTCACACTCGGATAACCCATGAATTCTAAAGAATCTTTCACCTCTTTTCTTCGCAATCATAACAATGAATTTATTTGGTCTTATAATGATATTTTATGTATTGACCCTAATATTGTGCTTCACAATATCACAACTAACTCGCACTAAACCCATGAAACAAAAGTTGCGTAAAATACATCCTTGCATTGCTCTTCTTGTGAAAGAAGAACTTCAGTGCCTTCTCTTTATTTCCTCCATCTTACCTATTGATTATCCACAATGGATCTCTAACATTTTTATCATGAAAGCAAGGGACTTCGTATCTGCACTAAATTTCACAACCTTAACCTTGCATATCCAAAATATGACTTTCCTCTCCCAAGCATCGACTAACTAGTTAATCTTACATATAGCCACAAGATGTTATCTCTTATGGATGGGTTTTGGGTTATAACCAAATATTACTCGCTCGGAAGATTAACAAAAACCATCTTCATCACCCCTTGGGGACCTTCTGCTATTGCATCATGCCCTTCAACTTGAAAAATGTTGGTGCTACCTATCAACATGTTATGACTTACATCTTCCATGACATCATGTAGGGCATATTGGAATACTATGTCGACAACCTTCTTGGTAAGTCCAAGCATCCCTTTGAACACTGTCCATTCTTAAAGTTATCTTTGACCGCCTTATCCAATATTATGTTCACCTTCAACCAAAGAAGTATGTTTTCATAGTTCTCTTGGGTAAGCTTCTTTGTTTTATCATCTTTTTACAGGGTATCGATGTTGATTGCGCTAAGATCAAGGAAATTATTGACATGCCTCCACCTACTAATCTTTGACAGCTTTGTAGCTTGCAAGGAAAATTACAATCCATTTGATGCTTCATCTCTCAACTTTTAGATAGGTTCCAATAATTTCACCACCTCCTTAAAAAGGATGTTTCTTTCCATTAGAATGAGGAGTGTAACAAAGCTTTTAAAGCATTGAAGAAATACCTTCTTGACCTCATGTGATCATTCCACCTAAATACGATCAACCTTTTTACCTTTACATTTATGCTACCAACCATTCCTTGGGTGCCATGCTCGCTCATCATGATGAGAAACACAAGGTATAAGCGGTTTATTACATAAGTCATACTCTTCTAGACTATGAAACTCAATACACTCACATTGAAAATCTTTACTTAGCCCTAGTCTTCGTGGCCACAAAAATTCACCATTACCTTCTTAATCACAAAAATTTATCGTTACAACACCGACCCTCTTCATTACATATACGCAAAACCTTACCAACACCAATGCACCACTCATTAGATCATGCTTCTTGGAGACTTGGAGTTGGAGTTCATTCATTAAAAGTCATGTCAAAGGACAAACCATCACGGATCAACTTGTAGACGCTCCTCTTCCTGGGAATCAATCCTCAAACTTTGATTTTCCCGATGAATCTATCGCCACCCTCTTCACTGATGATATTGTTTATCAAATGACAATATTCTTTGTGACAGATCCAAATGTCACCGTGGGGAGTTACGGGGTCATCCTCATTCCTTTTAATGGTGATTTTATGCCACTATCCTTTAAACTATACTTCGATTACACAAATAACATAGCCGAGTATGAAGCTCTTATGTTAGGTTTTCAAACTACCATTGCCTTAGATGTTAAATCCATTAACATCTTTGGTGACTCTCAGCAAGTTGTGAACCAAGTCAATGGTTTGTACCAGTGTCATAATGATGAGCTTCAAAAGTATAAACACCATGTCGGTCTACTTTTGACCACGTTTGATCACTTCCTCATTCAAGCCACTTCATGATCCACTAATAAATTCATAGATACCATGGATTGTATTGCTTCTCAAATATTTTCCTTACCTTCGAACTCAAAAATATTTGTCACAATACAACGGTTGTAGTCACCTTCTTATATTATCCTTGGCGTTAATTTTGTGGGTAGTATCGATACTGACCCATGTGATATTTGGTATAAGAAGTTCATTGACTATCTCTCACTTTCAATCATGCCTTTGGATCTCACTCACAATGGACGAGGATCCTTCCTAAAAAGTGCCTCTCGTTACATCATCATGTGAGGTCTTCTCTACAAATTCGGATTTGATGGTATCCTCCTACGGTGCCTCACCATTAAAATACCGTACACCATTAAAGAAATTTATGATGGGATTCGTGGGGGACATTTTAGTGGCCTCATTATTGCCAATGTATTCTTCGAATTGGCTACTACTCTCGACAACCCTTAACCAAGAATGTTGTGACTATGTTAAATGTTGTGTGAAGTGTCAGTAGCATGCTAACCTTCATCATACTCCTAGTCACACCTTACAAGTCACTAGATACTTTTGGCCCTTTTCTCAATGGGGTTTAGATCTCATTGGGGATATTAACCCTAATTCCTCACAACGTCATCATTGGATCATCATGGCGACTGAATATTACACTAAATGGGTGGAAGCCATCCCTCTCATTTCTACCAAATATGAGAAAATAGTTGAATTTATCAACCACCATATCATTTTTGCTTTGGTGTTCCTCATCGTTGATAATGTCAAACAATTCAAAAATAAAACATTACACCAAGTGTGTGATAACTTTGGTATTCAACTCAATTTCTCTTCACCATATTACCCACAAGCAAATGGTCAAGTGAATCTTCTAACAAAAATCTCAACAAAATTCTTATGAAAGTGGTTGACGAATCTGGTAAGGATTGGCACACACACATTCCTTTTGCCTTATGGGCTTATTGTACCAGCATTCATACCTCTACCATTACCACACCTTTCTCTTTGGTCTACGGTATAGAGGCCATCCTACCTCTCAAAATTTAAATTCCACCTCTTTGTATATCTCTTAAAGATCCTATCTGATGATGATTTTCACCAAGAACGTTTGAAACAACTTGAGCTACTTTGGAGGAACACCGTTTAAACGCTCTAGACTACCTCCAAATCTATCAAAAGTGCATTAAGCAAACCTATGAAAAATGTGTTCGAGAATGAACATTCAAGATTGATGATCTTGTCCTGAAGGAAAATCAACATGTAACAAAAATGGAGAAAATTAAATGAGGAAAGTTTACTCCTAATTGGCTTAGACCTTATATTGTCACCCATACCTATAGATCAGGAACTTATCATTTATCGTCTCTTGAGGGTAAACCTGAACTTAAGTCCCTTAATGCCTTGCATCTTTGACCATTTTATTGTTGAATAAAGTACTACATAAATTTATGTCTCATATATGCTCGTCCCTTGAGTGAACATTTCCTTCCACCTATCTCTTCTATGGACCAACGACTTAAACCAAATTGTGTGATTATCCATCACCATTCAACCTTATCTTTAATATGATTACCATGACTCTACTCATGGCATGATTCTCATGGATACTTTTCGTCCTTTTCAAGATTGAATCCCATGGTCATTCGTCACTTGAAACCCCTCTTTCATAGCTAACCTTTATTGTGTTATGGTTTTACCTTCATAAAAGAGGCCTATACTCCTTTGTAGTCTTGTCCATGACAACAAATCCAAAATATTGCAAAAATTCTAGGATAACAAAAATTCTACTCCTTGAGTCAAACTTCTCACAAGTAGATGATTCCCTCAAATGAACATAAATGTATCTCTATTGCTGCTATAAATAGACTGCTCCCTCACAGGAAAAATATACAAAGCTAACCACATGATGTATTAATCTGTACTTGTTACAACAAAAATTATCTTGGAGCTTCAAGAAGACATCAAGGAGAATCTAAATATTCATCCCAATATAGACTTCCCGCATCGATCGGTCTATGAATGCAAAAAGTAAAATGTAAACAAAACAATCTAGAAAAATACAAAATTTTGGTCATGGACTTGCCTATGTTGGTTTTGGGTATCTTACGTAAGGGGCATGATAACCCACAATAAGGTTACGCTAAACAAACCACTCCACCCTACCCTCTTTTTCTTCTCCTATCTACTCAAGGGACGTGGCGCTCATGCGACACTTTGTGATAATGCAACTTCTTTCAACCATACACCTATCAATCATGCAACGTCTCAAGGATTTTATGTTCATAAGCCTATTTGGGTATGACCGTTATGGCCCTTGTTAACTATGAAGCATTTCACTTCTTTTTTTAGTTCCCCTCTGTCTGCTTTGTTTCTTCTTTAACAGACGAGACCATCGACATCGGATATATTGGTTCTATTGTCATCTCACCCACATCTATACCCATCATCTAGTTCCCATAATACCATCACACATTAGGAATTAAATCCAACCCAACTTACCTTACCACAAACTACCTTGACACAATCTATCTTACCCAACAATGCCTAATCTATCTCACCCAATCTACCTTACCACAATCAATCTTACCTAATCTATCTTACCCAATCTATCTTACCCAATAGTACCCAATCTACATTACCCACTCTACCTTACCCAACGTTACCTACCTTACCTATCACCATATTACTCAATATTACCCAATATTACCCATTTCATACCCAATATACCTTCCCCAATCTACCTAACCACAATTTACCTTACACAATCCTACCCAACTTACCTACCACCATCTTATTCTTCCCTATCTTATGGGAGAACTACATCATCTTGAGGCCCTTTTGCAAGGGCTATGTAGGCAACACTCCAAAGGCATGGGGTCTTTGGAGGTTAGCTCGGCCATTATTGCCCCCCCTACATAATATTCCTCACATTTCCTATTTTACCTAGACCATTCACCTTCACCCAACCTACTTACCAAAATTATATTCTTCCCACCCCATCACTAGTTTCTATAATATCAATACATTGGAAATTTAAACCAATCCAAACCAAAACATCATCAACCATGCCTACATCTAGTTTCCATTATATCAATACATTGGAAATTAAACCCAAACCAAACCATACATCAACACCATGCCTACAACTAGTTTCCATAATATCAATACATTAGAAATTAAAACCCAACCCATACAACAACCATGCCTACATCTAATTTCCGTAGTATCAATACATTGGAAATTAAACCCAAACCAAACCATACATCATCAACCATGCCTGTATCTAATTTCCATAATATCAATACATTGGAAATTAAACCCAAACCAAAATATACATCATCAACCATGCCTACATCTAATTTCCATAACATCAATACGTTGTAAATTTAAACCAATCCAAACCAAAACAACATCAACCATGCCTACATCTAGTTTCTATAATACCAATGCATTAGAAATTAAACCTAAACCCAACCCATACAACAACCATGCATCCACCCGGTTTCCATAATATCAATAGATTGGAAATTAAACCCAAACCCAACCCATACAACAACCATGCCTATATCCAATTTCCATAATATTAATACATTGGAAATTAAAACCCAAAACATCAAAAACCATGCCTACATCTAGTTTCCATAATATCAATACATTGAAAATTAAACCCAAACCAAACCATACATCATCAACCATGCCTACATCTAATTTCCATAATATCAACATATTGGAAATTAAACCCGAACCAAACCATACATCATCAACCATGCCTACATCTAATTTCCATAACATCAATACATTGAAAATTTAAACCAATCCAAATCAAAACAACATCAACCATACCTACATCTATTTTCCATAATACCAATACATTGGAAATTAAACCCAAACCCAACCCATCAACAACCGTTTCTCCATCCATTTTCCATGACATCAATGCATAGGAAATTAAACCTAAACCCAACCCATACAACAACCATGCATACATCCGGTTTCCATAATATTAATACATTGGAAACCAAAACCCAAAACATCAACAACCATGACTACATCTAGTTTCCATAATATCAATACATTGGAAATTAAACCCAAACTAAAACATACATCATCACCATGTGTACACATCTAATTTCCATAATATCAATACATTGGAAATGAAACCAAAACATGACATCATCAATCATACCCACATCCAATTTCCATGAAAATAATATAATGGAAATGAAACTAAACACAACAAATAGACATACCATAATCTATATAATGGAAATTTTGTGTGTCAATACATTGTATACATAGATATAAATAAATCTCTCAAAAACTCTCATGTACAACTCACCTCTTCGGCACGTAGGCCGATATATATAATTCATAAATCAAAATAAAAACAACCTCACCACCTCACCACCTCCCTACGGATACTTAGGGGCACGTTTTCCTTCACCTAGGCCTTACCCATGACCTTACCTATATACCTTTGCCAACCCGACCTTGCCTATATGACAATCAAACTCACTTACTCGCTCTACCATGCGATAATGTTACCCATGTGTTGTTTATCCTACCGAACTTACCTTACCTTATTTCATGATACCATACCAAATCTTTTGGTGTTTTGGAACACACCTATACCCATTCTTGCACCTAGCCTCATTGTGTTTCCAGGATCACATCCTATACCTTGGATACTGGACCACATCATATACCTTGGATACCTGGACAACATCACCCTTGTTTGGATAAACTATCGACCTTTGACAAGTTAGAGTTTGTGTGCTCTTCAACCTTGTGCCTTGTTACATTCTGAGCATGTGCGTGCATTTGATTGCCTCCACCTTATCACACCCATTACCTACACCTACACCTACACCTACACCTTACCCCATTTTTCATCACCTACCACCTTATCAAACCCATCATTGATTCTTCCTTCCACTACATTAGTTCCTAGTTTGAGGGGGATCACCTCCACCCATATATGGGGCATCCACTTCTTGTTTTTTTCATCATCGCTTATCAATACAAGATTCACAAAAAAAGGGGAAAATGTAGACACCCAAAATTGGGTCGTAACCCTCTAGGCCTCACCCTTCACCTTATTAATTATATACCCCCTTACCATGACCCCTTTCACACATTTTTATTAATATAATTATCAATATTAGGTTAATTACCACCTCACCCCTCCACCTCACCTCTCCACCTCACCTTGGACCCATTCCAAGGCCATTTAACACCTAAGGCTAAGTCATCACTCCCCTTAACCACCTAAGACTAAGTCATCACTTCCCCTAACTAACTAAGACTCTTTCTAAACCTAATATTTATTGCCAACTACCTCTCCCATCAATTTCCCACATGTTTAAACAAGAATCAAGACTCCTAACCCATTTCCATTCTTGAACCATGCCAAAAAGGGAAGAAACAAGCTATTTTGAGAAAATTTGACTATTTCTCCCTAACGAGAATTCCTCGTAGGGCACTTGATCGAGGACCACCATCTATTCCTTTAAATAAGGATTTTTAACTCTTTCCCCAGGTTATTATTTTGGTTGGGATTCCTTTGGTTGGCTTTTGATTATTCATTCACATCCTTGCATTCAATTGAGCATCCAATGATCAAACACAACACCAGAGCATTCAAGTTATTCACCAACAACCAACCTCTTGCTCCATAGCTTTAGATTATTCACACAGGGAAGCACTCAATCTCCATTACTTTACACTTGGATCTCGGACCCATTTCTCCTTCCAAGCACCCATCAACTACCATCACCTGTCAATCTTAGATAAGTATTCTTAACCAGGTCATTGATTTCATTAGATTTAGTTTTTAATCTTTTTATTTGGTTACGATCACCTCCGTCCTCTTCTCAATACATTCTCATAGCCCCTCTACCCAACACCTTGCCAATCTAAACCTCCCTACCTTTCCAATCACTTGTTTCACCACTACCGAGCCTTCACCTAAATCCCAACACCTTGCTTAAGCCTTCCCAATACTAAATGTAATCATAGAGATCCCAAACCATCCCCTTTTCACCTTTGTCACCCAATTTCCCCTACCATGATTAGTTACCCAACCGATCCCGACTATAACTAGTTACTGGTGTCGGTTCCTTGGTCGACATTGGTCTCTATGTCTGAATTTTCCCTCGACGAGTGAGCTTATTCCCAAAACCTCTCAAAACCTCCCACAACTTCACCCATACCTCCATAATACCCTCTGCTACACCTACAGACCTTGTCAACCAACCGCCCTTTCTAGATTTGATCTTATATTCATTATTTAGATTAGATTTAGAGTATTGTATTTGTGTGAGATACCCAAATCATATAACTATAGTAGGACCTTCTATTTCATGTTATTTATCTACATTAATTTATATTAAGATGAGGATTAATAGCCTTTTAGGAAGCACCCAACTTAGGATCCAAAGACACGTTAGGAAATTCACCGACCTATTACTATTAACTCTATTTGTGGTCTTTCTATGCTTCTCAGGTAGTCCTTCCCAAACAAAAAGAGTGCTCTACAATCGGCTTAGTCTTCAACAATGGTGTGTAACCTCTTCACGACGTCTAGATATTTCTCACATACTGCTATTCATATGATTTCATACTTGCTATTCATATGATTCCTAAGTAAGAAAAGTACTAATTAACCCATGTCTTTGGTTACCTTTTATTGCTTTCTATTTCAACTTTTGGTCTTACACATTTACTTACTTAGTCTACCTTTTTATACCTCAACATTTATCATCTTGGACACCAACGTCCAACTAGGATGCCAACGTCGAGGCACCCTCGTCCCCTCTGGGTGCCCCCGACCTAAGTACACTTTGTTCACACTTTTCGAGTCCTTTCTAGCTGTTTGAGCATCTTATCTTTTTAGTAGTCATACTTTTCGGGGTTAATTACGAAATTAATGTAAGGAAATCATTAAAACATAAAGTTATGTGATCATAATAAAGGATGATGCACTTTGAGCAAGAAATATCACAACCTAAGGTTGCATCCATCAAGTATCTAAGAGCTCCACTACATCCATGGGACACAAGGGTTGGTTATTCTGCATACACTTCATATGATGGAAGTTCATTATATTCCATACAAACATCTATTACATTTATTTACATCTAGCTACTTGATCTCTATCAAGTGCGACACGCACAAGATTCACCCATGACATGATTTCACACACACACACATAAAAATACATTGGGTATGAGATGTAGTGCAATGCTCAGTCATAAGATATCTATTGTGATAGTTGAGGATAGTCGACCCCTCATTCCACATATTTATTTTTATGATTTGATGTCTCTCTAAGGGTTTTGTAGGTCATTACTTCATTGCGGGTTTCTAACAAATTTGATGATCATTATATGACTTGATAACGACCAAAGGTGAACAACAACAAATATGTCGTGACCACTCAAAGGAGAACCCGACCTCTTCAAACACACTTAGGATGTTTATTTTATAACCTCTTACATCTTTCTAAGATCCTTTCATCATGAATATTTCCATTCATGATTTCTTACTCCTCCATCCTGAGCTAAGGGCTAAGATCATCACTCTCTTGACTACTCATGTTCCTTCTGACATTCATCCAAACTTAGTCTATAACACATTTACAAATGCATTTTCTTAGCACATTGCTTTTCGAGCTAATCCTAATGTTGATCTTGCTACTTTTGATAATGATCCTCTTTTATACATCATGATGTGCATCCATAATATTGGTGTCAAGCGAGTTATAGTCGATAATGGATTAGAACTTAACTTGTGCACTCTAACCTTTCTTAAGGATTTAGGTCTCTCAACTGCTAATGTTAGTCCTTCATCTCTTTCTCTTCGTGCATGCAATGGTTCCATTCATCCATGCATTGCCATATTACTTTACTTGACATCTTGTTTCGCCAAAACCCTTAATACAATTTTCTTTATCATGGACTTTCTATTTTCCTATAATTGCTTACTTAGTAGACCATGGTTTCATGCCATTCAAGATGTACCTTCCATAGTACATTGATGTGTCAAATTCTTACATAAGGGTATTGAATACACCATTCCTATTGATCATGAACCATTTCAAATATTGCAAACACAATCCCACCACTACGATCCCTACTCCACAATCTGTTACTATTGATGAACCATAACCTATGGATCCTCTGCCTAACTTAGAAGCTACTATTTGCATGTTAGATGTTGTTCCATCCACATCATCACCCCCTCCCGCTACTACAAATGCTATGGTACTTTATCGGGGCCTATCCACCCATCGAACATCATTCCACCTCTCTTTGCATCGTCTCACGAGTAACCATCGTTACCGTAACCTCCTTTCACATGTACACTTTTCATGAATGATTCTTATTGGGAGCATATTCCATTTGATCCTACTTGTGATGACACTATATGCACACATGATGGGTTGGCTCGGCTAGGCTTTACAGTTGATGACATCTTTCCTCCACCCTATGATCCTCATTGTTATCATGGATTCATTCACATTATTACTACTTATGGGATTCATGTCTTTCATCTCACCGTGTTTCTTGTGCAAGGTCTCCATGTTGTTCCGCTCACACTTGAACATTCTTGGATTGAATATATTGGGTGCACCTTATATTCGATCATATTGACATTTCATTTATTAAGCCTTTCGGTTGTGTCTTCATTTGCAATGATTCCTTTCTTAGCTATTCATAAAACCTTACATGCTGGTATGCACATGGTTTTTTTCTACCCCCTTTCACCGTTGAAGAATACACAATGGGCATGCACAACCTTTGCCATAATGGATCACTACGTGATCAACCCAACACTATTTCTTATCATGTATCGATTATTTACAATTCAATTTTGATCATGATAATGACAACCTCCTAGATGATGTTACCTGATATATTTTCTCATCATAAAATTTGGGGGAATTACACCTCTTCTTCCCCTCCTCTAGCATCAACAAGCATTTTATCTTCTCATGCTTTCACACTTACAACATACACATCTTGATACAGTGCACACTCATGCTTTAGTTCACACTTGATTGTTGAAGGCATATTATATACATGAACCTCACACACCATACACTAGATGCTATCCTACACAATACACCTTATATATTATACATCACAGGCATATTATATACATGAACCTCACACACCATACACTAGATGCTATCCTACACAATACACCTTACATATTATACATTACACACTACACATTTCACATTACGTGGATTCATCTCTACATAACATCTACTTTACACATTCATGATATAGATTTTTCACACATACTATACAACCAACACACTTGTGACACATTCACACTTACAATACACTCTTCTCATGCATATCTATCAATACAACCTCTACACCATAACAACACATACTCTTTGTGCATATTCAACACAATGTACATGTTTACTACATGATCAATGATTTCACAACATACCCTCTTACATCACATGACGCATATTTCTTGCATGCAATCAACACACACAACTTACACACTCTACATATCCACAACACATCTTTCTCAACACACAACATTGCACACTCAATGTGCCCACAATCAATTTCTATCAACAATATTCAACATAACTTCACCAATAATGACATATTCACAACATCCTTCTCTAATGTGCACATAACACATTACACACCTTACACAACATGTGTTGTACACATTCAACATCCTCCTATCACAACACCTGCCACACACTCCACGCATTATGCATCTTACTCATCTATCTCTACACGTTGCGCTCATTACCCTATGATGCACTCTAGTTCCTCGCTTCCTACTCAATTGCTTGAGGGTTTCAATATAAAATGAACCTCACCACACTCACTTAATAAATAACTCACATGCTTACACTTTATGCTTTACGCTTTGATGATCAAATATTTATATTACACACAATTGAAACCATTTCCTGATGACTCACTCTCATTTATGGTTCATTCTTGACTATTGAGGGGGCATATAAAAATGAACCTCATAAAATTCATACACATCCACTCGGGGGGAACGTGGATCCTATCACTCACTTTACATTCCATTCCATATACACTCCACAACATACTACATATCTTGGTCACATTTACTCTTACTTACGCTTTTAAATGTACACTTTTTACACATGCTAGATATATATCTTGTATTTCATTATCATACACACATGAAATTTTTCTTGTCTTTCTTATTGTGATCACAAATTATTTATATCTATTACACGCAACATAGATACTTGGCACAATACCTATTACTAGTCCCAAAACGAATCCTGGGGGCATCCACTTTCATACATTACAGTGCTATTGTTTTATTTATCATAAAACTTTTCTTTATAATATTATACATGTTTTGACATAATTTTTATCTTTCTAACATGTTAATGGGTGCTTCACATGCAAAATTTGTTGTGCAGGACTATTTACTTGCATGGCGATCTGTTACATTGCTTTTCATTGTTTGCTCTTTGTATACTCTTATTTACGGTCTTTTCCTTTTGTCTTGTATGCACAATGTTTACTTTTGGATTCATCGGAATTGATTTTCATGGAACATCATGAGTAACATCCCATATTTTCAACCCTCTTTTCATAGTCTAAATTGTCTTCTTGCATCTTAGTTTACACATTGTACGCTTAGCTTACATGTGTACCTAATCTGTGATGAGTAAAAGGGTGTAGAAAGGATCCTGAAGATGTTGTAGATGAACAAGTTTTTTGGGTGATCTTACACCATGTCATGGAAGAAGTGTAGGGAGAAAATTACGGGGTTATCATCCAAACTTTAACTACTTCCTGTAATGTAGAACACCACTGCAGATGGTGTGTTAAATTCGAACCAACGTGAAAGTAAAAAGTGTTGTATAGTGCGTGTATGTCGAGTGTTAATTATGGTGTACCTTGTAAAAGTTGTTGTGTGGAGTTTTGTAAACTATGTTGAACTGCCAAATGTTGTGTAACTACCCCTTGGTCACAAGCATCCATGAAGGGTCATGGGATTCTAGGAACTACTATCTTGGTCTAGGTGTTGGTGTCTGTGTTGTGCTAAGGACCCAAATATGATTCTAATCCCTTTCGATACTAACTATTGTGTCAGATCGGTATTGTGTTATGTTGAACTAAGAATGTATGACATTATATGGGATGATTGATTCACCCAATTTATTCCCCCCTCGTTTGGGGTGCATGTGACATCGTTGAAGGAGTATGCATCCTAAAAGAGGACCAACTATTGTGTTAAAACTATGCCCTGAAGGGGAAGGGAATGTGCTTGGTAGAAACGAAGGAACATGCAAACAAAGTAGCTAGGAAGAAAGTGTAAGCTAAGCATACAATGTGTAAACTAATACTTTCTTCCTAGCTAGGAACATACTAACACTTTCTTCCTAGCTACTTTGTTTGCATGTTCCTTGGTTTCTACATTGTAGAAGACAAGAGATTAGGCGTATCCGGATCGATGCGTGTTTCATTAGGGATTATGTGAGGTGGAGTATACTTATCTCGTTGATGGAAAATAGTGATCATGTTGATATCGTCCTTCGAGGAATCTACAATACTCAAAGGGTTGGGGATCCACACGTAACGTAAATTCCTTGTCCAAATGAGGAAATTTAATACATTGGTGGAACATTGATGGGATGACTTTCATGGCATGAATCCATGGTCGGTGATGAGAATGTTATATGCAACTTCTACATCCACCACATGACATACCATGTCTAAGGTGATGGATCCAACTTGGAGAGGCAACGTGATTGTTCCTTCAGACTTTCTCTTGTTATTATCATACCCATGAATGGTTATGATATTATTTTGTAAATCATTTTCAGTGTAACCTAGACAACGTAAAAGTTTCATGGAACAAATATTCAATGCGATCCATTGTCAATTAAGATGCACGTGATCTTATGATGAGTTATATAACCCTCGACGTATAAAAATGATTATTAGTGATGTTGGGATTAAGAAGGTCAGTGGGACCAAAAGATAAAATAGGATTGGGAATTGTAAGATGTGTAATTAAAGCCTAGAATTGTTGTGAATTGATTTCCTTAGGGACATGCACGTTATTCAATGTTTGTATAAGGATGTGTTGTAGTGCGAGCAAAGAATTAAGTAGTTCCATGATGGAAATTTATGCTATAGTCTTCTCCAATTGTTTGAAAATATTAAATGATGGCAGATGCTATGGAGTGGAATTAGATGGTGGATTAGAAGGTGATGCGGGGATGAAGTGGCAGATTTTTTTGCTTTGTAGGGACCCACATTTTTTTCTGTCTAGTGGTGATTACACAGTTAGTTCTGATATTTATAGTTGCCACTAAGTCTTGGTCATAGTCTATGGTCAAGATGACTGAGTCATACTCGACATTGCTTGATGATTTACCCTTATCTTTTGAATTGTTATCGTGGTTAGGGAAGGGATTTTTGAACATGTGAAGTTTTTCATTAGGTGTGTTTGTCTCAGAAGTATTTTCAACTTCTATGTCTCCATGTTCAATCAAGTCTTGGATGTAATGGCAGAGTTGCATGCATCGATCTGTAGAGTTCCCTTTTATGTGATGGTAATCACAATATTCATTTTCCTTATACCAATTTATTTTAGGCTGTCCTTCTTTAAATGGTTTGACGATGGGATATGTAATCATATTGGAATTTTCCAAATGACAAAATAAACTAGATAGACTTTCTCCGAGAGGAGTGAACTGTCTTCATTGGTCCTGAGAAGAAAATTCCTTTCTAGGGATTATGATTGGTTGTTTGTATTTTAATGTGTTGATGGGATGGTTTTGAATGTTTCAAACATGACAGGAATCAATAACACCATCGTTGACTATATTTCAATTCCGGTTAAAGAATTTAAAATTTTCCTTGTTATGAGGGGTGTCTCGATAAGGTTGGTCCCTAAAGGGTGCTTTAGAAATGAGGATTTTTCAATTTACATCCCCTTTTCAATGACTTCTTTGAAACCTGCTCGCATAATGCATTTGTATGTGGAATGATAATTCAGCATTGAGATTAGGAACAAAAATGCTAACTAGTTGTCTCTCGGGTATTGAGCAGGGAAATCGGCTTACAATTCCTCGCCATCGTTGTAAAAAGGAGGAAAAGTTTTTGTTGGGCTTTTCCTAGTGTTATAGAGATCAAGCATGGTTATTTCTGAGTCTAAGTTATAGGAATTTTTTTGACAAATTTCTCTGATAAGTTTGCAAATGTTATGACCGACCCTTTGGGAAGATGGAAAAACTAGTCTAAAGCTTTGTCCTCCTAAAATTTGGGGGAATAATCATAAAAGGTACGTGTCTTGATAGGAAACTTCCTGACATTGCATGTAAAATTCCTTGACATGTTCACGGGGTCACCTTTGCTTTTGTATTTATCAAACTTTGGGATTTCGAAGGATGACGGAAATGGTAAGTGTGATATCTCTGTATCAAATGGATAAGGACACAATTCTTCAAAGTTGAATTGTTTTGATTGTTTTTGTAGTCCTTGAATGGTGTCTTTCATATGTTTCCATTCTTGTGTGAATGGAGAGGTGGGGGACAGGTTTATCAAAAATGTCGTGAGTATTGGAGTCTAGATTGGGGTCTTTTAATCTTTCAGCTCTAGTCGTTGCTTCCTCAAGTTTCTTTGTTAAGTCTTAGATTTTAGTGAATAACTCGTCAGCAAGAGCCATTTGGATTTTTTGGTATTTCGTTGTGATAACTTGATTCACCATTGTCGATAAGTTTTTTTAAATTTTCAATCCCAAAGTCAAGGGTAGTTTTTCCCCATGGCTAGGATGCGTAATAGATATTTGTTTTTATTTTGTTCTATCACCCTATTGACTTGTTCTTGTTCTTCATTGGTGAGTTTTGGTTGTGTGAATTCTTTGTCGTCATTTTCATGATTGTGACTACATGTGAATACCATGATGAGATGTGCCTGATTAAGTTGAAAAAATGGGTAGGAATTTTGAGCATGTGTGATTAAATGAGAACTTAATTACTTTGGATTTTTATTGAATAAGCTCATGATGACTGATAAGGAGAGTAACTCAAAAAATTTATCTCGATATGATTGTGATATAACTCTAGTTCTCGGGAATTTGTTTCACGTTGTGTAGATTTAGCTTGAACAAGCTTTGGATTGTTGACGGGGAAAGTAACTCCGAATAGGTTAATCTCAATATGGTTGTGATATAACTCAAAATGAGTTATGAAAGGATTTGTGTTGGCTGTGATTTGGATAAACATGATGGTTGACAAAATAATGAGTGAACTCAAACAAGTCACCCAATATTAGTTTGATATAGCTTGAAACGAGCTATGAAGGATGTTTTGACAATTGACGATATGGGGAGTGAATGACAGTCACTCAATATCTATTGGATATAGCTAAAAACAAGCTATGGCAGATGTATTGTTGGCTGAAGCAAGCTAATGAAATTGGTGTGATGTTTTGGTCTGCGTTGTTGGATTGTTTGGATGTTTTCGCTTGGTATTGAATTGGTCGAGAAATGATTTTTGTGGAACACAACTAGGGTTTGAAATTTTACAATGAACACATTGATATCAGCCAAGTTTTATGATAAAACAATGCTAAACTATTTTGTTTACAAACAAAAAGCAATCATGTGGATTAATTTTTTTGGCTCAGGAGGTAAATTCTTCAGAATGATCATTGTGTCATGCAATCATACAAGTATGTTGTGGAATGATGGATGCAGGCTCTTATTACTCCAAAAAGATGCATCCTCCGATATACTCGAGTTCTGATATACCTAATTCTATACGGGGGGAAAATTGGTACGGGGAACCCTTAGAGCACTTGAGGAGACTCACCAATTCTTACTTGCCTATTTTGGAGTGAATCACCACGTCCAAAATAGGTTTTGTGAAAAGGTGGAAGGTGATGGGGAATGAATGTGTATGGTGTCCTTATAAATCCCTGAAGATTTACAGGGATGATGCCCAGGCTTCATTGTTATAGCTATTTAGGTGCGACTTGCATGCGCCACATGACAACATTACCTATAAGTGAAGAGCAGGGCGAGGTAAATACCGAAACATTTGTGATGAGACTAGGTCTCAAAGTGTAATGTAGATGTGAATGCTATTGGTGCGTGGTAGTCAAGTCCATGTCACTAGTGTAGCTTTGGTGGTGATGAAATCCACCTTGACTACATGTAAAAAAATGATAAAGTGATTAAATGCAAGGTTCTTTCCAATTTGAAATAAATCACTAGCAGAAAAATAATTGCATACCTGAGCATGCTAAATTTTTTTTGGTTTCAGCAATTTTCTTTGAATGGTGGTACTTTTGCGGGATTTTTGTGTTTTTTTTAATATTCTAGTGATGTGGTCCTGTAAAGAATAGATTAGTAGTTATCCTATGCAGACGTGTTAGAAAATTGATTGTGGTTGTTTTTGATTTTCTAGATCGCTCGAAGGCGCAGGAAAAGAGCATACACAACCAATGACCAAACAAATATTAATAATATGACGAAGTAAAATAATGATTGAAATGACAATTAGAAAACAAGGCTAGAGGATCCTGTAATGTTAGAACAAGAAACTAAACAATTGCAACTGTTTTTGATTTTCTAGATCGCTCGAAGGTGCAGGAAAAGAGCATACGTGGATACAATTGGAATAGAGATTTTTGTAAAATTTTGTAATTATTACAATTAATTGTGATTGCGAAACAACGATAATGATTATCTTCACAAAAAAATAAAAACAACGAAAGAAGAGCGTTAAAAAAATGTTACTAGAAGTGTCGTCTTGGAAAATTGGAATGTAAGGAATTTTTTTTTTTTTATGGAGCTTGGGTGGCCTCCAGTGTGTAATAGATGATTGGGAATGTGATTTTGATAATTTAGGCTAGATAGGTGCGATAAGGTCTTATATTGTCGAAAAAGGTCCTACAAGAAAATAATTAGTAGTTTACACTTGCAAACAATGTCAGTAGAATGATTACTAAAAATAATTAATTAAAATCATGAAGTGTTAAAATTTTTGTAAAAGAAAGTACAAAATTAAGCTGATAAAATAAAATGTGGAGATGAGTACAAAACACGATAAGAATGAACTTGAAAAAGAAGCATGGAATTTTATAAATACTGTACTATAAGTCGTGAGATGAATCGTGAAAAAGTGATTAACGATGTTTATTAATGATTGTGAATAACCACACAAGAAGTCAGAAAATCGATGTCAAAAAAGGAATTGTGAACAATGAGTAACTATGTGGCATAAAGGCACCAAAAGCAACAAAAACATTTAACGACAAAAGACTTAATGAAAAATTATTTTAATTAAAAGTCGAGTAAAAATAAATGAAACAATAAAAATAAGAAAGCTCGAATCTAGAGAAAAAAAAAGAGTAACAACTTAGTCGATGCAAGTGGGACCATAGTGTGTTGACCAAGGGAAGAGGACAAGCCGAAAAAGTGATTGGGAAAGGAAGACTTTGACGACGAAAGTGTGGACTTAGACGACAAAAATGTGGACTTTGAGGAAGGCAAAGACACTGTGAAAATTGTCATGTAGATATTTGATGGGAGGGTGACTAAGGTGATGGACTTATCAAATTAGGACGGAAATGTGGACTTTTAAGGAGGAAAAAGACAATTTTAATGGAAAGTGCTAACATAACGTCAAAGCCAAGTGGATGTAAATAATAGATGTGAGTGTGACCGCTCTCGACTTTAAGGAAAATGATACACTGAATGGTGAAAGAGGAAAAATGGAACAAAGATATTATATGAATAGGGCCTACATGTGGATGGAAAGACAAATCTAAATTAACAGTTTTTGAATGTATGTAGAATGATCTAATAGATTTGAACTATATTAAAAAACAACAAATAAATTAGGTGGGATGGATGTTTTATGGTAAGGAGGACAAAGCGAGGAGGGGGAATACAAAGAGTTGGAATTAGGGATGTGGAAAAAGGCAATGAGAAGACATGATGTGGGGACACGAGAAGGGTAGAGAGGAGACAAAATGGTTGAGGGGGATTTGGTGTGGGAGGAAGGATAGAGGCATGGGAAGAGTTCAAGGTGATAGGGAGCAGGGAAGATATTGTAGAGATGGGAGGAAGGAGTGGGAGAAGGGAGTTGTGGCCGAGGGAGTGGGTAGAGCTTGCAAAGGGAGGGGGAGATGGAAGAGTTGATGTGGGAGGAAGGATAGGGGCATGGGATGAGGGAAGAGTTGGGTGGAAGGTGGAAGGAAGATGGGAGGTGGCGTGAAGATGGGAGAGCGATGCATGGGTGGCTAAGGTGTGGACAAGTGGCCAGAGGGAGAATAAGTAGGATGTGGGGATGTGGAGAAGGGTAGAGATTATAGGGATGTGGGGACGGGAGAAAGTCGAGAGGAGACGAGATGTGTGGAGTTTTGCAAAGTGACGAGGAGAACGTGGATCGGGGATGGGAAGTGTGGAGAGTGGAAATGGGAGGAGAGGGAATGGGTGGACGTGGAGGTTGGGGAGAGTTGTTTGCATGGAAGGAATAAGTTGAATGGTTGGGGGATCTAGGAGAAGGTTATGTTGAGAATGGAGGAGGAGTCTACATGGAAGGGAAAGTGGGGGATGAGTGGGTATAGCGGGCCAAGGATCTCGGGAGAGGTGAGGAGTAGACAGGGTGAGTGGTTTGTGTAAGACCGAGGTGGGTAGGAATGAGGGAGTAAGGTGTAGGGGAGTGCTAGATGTGGGGGATAGGATGGTTTTAGTTTAGGATAGATATTTTATTTTAGTTTTTATTTATCTAAATAAATAAACCAATGTATAAACTAAGAGTTATATATGCAAGAGCTAAGTTTTAAAGAAAACATGAATAAAACGTTAAAGAAACAAAGATCGATATAGGTGGATTTGGATTTTTCGAAAACATGATGTATAGTTACCTTTAAAAATGAGATTAAAAGAAATAAATATAAATGATTAGAGTTGTAAAATTCAGATCTAGATGAAGGGCGAAAGAAAGAAATATATATTTATTTTTGTTTTGGGTTTTTAGAAGCAAAGATCAAAAAATACGTGGGTTTAGGAAATCAAAATAGATAGAGATTTAAAACTAAGATTTTAAAATTGGATGAGTAAAGAAGATCGAGTGCCCACAAAACAATTATTGTAGCAAAAAGAAATAAATAGATAAAGAAATTAAGTTTCCGGATTGGTTTCCCATACCAAAAGTTTTCGTCCACGGTGACCCACGAGTAGCTAGAGCATGGGATGAATGTTCTTTCTACCAGACACCGAGCATTGTGGAGATCAAAGAGATGATGAGCGTCGTAATGTCATTGTTATTATAACCTACATATGCACCACAAGACACCACACAACAAAAACACTACCCACAGCGTGAAGGTTATCCAAAGAAGGCCATAAGACACAAAAAATGAGATAATAATGAACAATAATAAACAAAGAATGATAAAACCACTAATTGGGAAATTAATGGGAACAAATCAATAGTAACCAGGCATGCCAGAATGTAAGCTAGGAAAAATACACTACTAACAAGGAAGTAAAATACTAACAATCATACCTCCTCCTTCGCATTCTGTTGCAAACCTCAAAATGGGCTAGGAAACATGGATTGAGCCCCGATTACATGATATGTAGGTTCTTTTCTTCAAGAAAGACTTACTTTACACCAAATGGGTAAAAGGATTATGGATTTGGGGTGCTTTAAGATGAGGCTATTTGGGAATTAGGATGAGGCAGAAGGATGTTCTTTTCTCAAAGGATGCAAGAACTTAGACAGGACATTCAAGCTTATTCTCCATGTCTTTAAAGGGGAGGGGTAAGGCTGTATTTATAGCTTGGGGGAGTGATTAACTTAGAGTAATCTAAGTAATCATGGTTTGAAAATGTGGGCAAGATTAGGTGAGTGGGGACCATGAAGAATGGGTGAGGATTTGAGTTTAGATTTTTAATTCACAACTGGATGATTTTAGGTGAGTGGGGACCACGAAGAGTGGGTGAGGATTTGATTTTGAATTTTTAATTCAAAAGTAGAAAAAAATGGAGAATAATGACATGTGGTGAGGATTGGGTTATTTTTGGATTTTGAAATGGATAATTAATCAAATTATATTTTATTAATCCGAAGTGTATTTTTGTGGGAAATGAGGAAGGGGAATTAATTGATTTAGGGAAGATGTGAAATTAGGGTGTCTACAACGACCGAAGGTGAATAACAACGAATACCTCATGACCACATAGAGGAGGTTTCCTGAGAATTAATTTATTTAGGGAAGATGTGAAATTAGGGTGTCTACAATGACCGAAGGTGAATAACAACGAATACCTTATGACCACATAGAGGAGGTTTCCTGAGAATTTCAGTAGACATAGGCACCTATAAATAGGTCTAGGGTGCCCGCAAGTGACCCTATCCCTCTCCAAGTGCCCCAGTCTAAGAAAAACGCTAGCTCACATAATTATCAAAGGCTTTGTGTGACACTTCTCCCTCTTTGTTCACCTAGTCACACTTCAAAGACCTGATCTATATTTCATGCGAATCATCTAAGTCATATTACTCCTTTGCACTTATGGATTTTTATTTTCTAGCTTAGCTTGCTTGGGTTAATTTATGTGCTTAGTCATTTATTCATTTCATGTTGCAATAGTAATCAGATTAGGCATATATTTCCATATTTAACTTAATCAAGAGAATGATTGAAAGATGGATTAAGAGATGAATGGTCCAAAATAAAGTTTGGAAAGATGAAAAAGAGGTAATGAGTGACTTCAAATGAAGACAATAAAATGAGCCCAAATAAGGAGTATTTGGGATAGTGAAAAAAGAAGGTGAAAGAAGGATGAAAAATGGATCCAAACAAGAAGTGTTTGGAAAGATTAGAATGATATGAAAGATGAATCCAAACAAGGAGTGTTTGGAAGATGGGAAGAAAATATGAAAGTGAAAGTGTAGGTATGAGTGTGGAACACTACTATAAAAAGAAAGAAAATAAAAGAAAAATTAAAAAAGGAAGTTTTTGTTTTGATGTTTTGTTTTGGCCTCTACCTTAGCTTGGCTTGCACAAGGCATGGATTCCTAGGTTGTTCACTCAATTAGGTGTCAATAGTATACCCGAGCGAGTGCGGTTCTATTGCTAGATATCGGCTTTACTTTACCCCTTTAAAACCTTGAGAAAATATCTTTCTCAGAATGAATTACACTGGGTCACCACTACTAGATATCCGTGACTCTAATCTCATAGGTTTTACTAGTCAGTTGGGATGAAAGGTACCGCTTCATCGCTAGTTCCCTCAATTTTCTGACTACTTTGGGGTTCTCCCGTGGTACTGGCCAAGTGAGTTTTATGGCTTATGCCAAAGCACTTCCCACAATTTTAGTGGTTGGTCAATAGCCTTGTCATCTACATCTACAAATACAATGTGTAAAAATGTTCATTTTATCTTGTTTAAAGAGGTTCCCTGCACACAAAGTATTAGTAGTTTTCTTAGCTCAATCAAAGGCAACCTTGCAGTTAGTAGTTTTGAGTGTTTTATCAACCTTCTTGAGAGCAGGTCCTGCAAGAAAATATTAGAATGTTCTCTTGAGGTAGGTAAAGTGTAAGATGATAAAGCAAGTTCACATTTTTATTTCCGAGATTGGTTTAAAAATGTGAGGAAAGAACATACACACAAAACAAGATTTGATTAAAAAATAAAAGAAAGGTTAATTCCCAAAACAATAATGAAAATAAAGGTCATGTTTCTAATTTCCAAGGTCACTTATAAAGCAAAAAGAAAGAGAATACGTGTGATCTCAAAATGATTAAGAAATGGTAAATTTATAATCCTTTATTAATTCCTAAAAATAGAAATAGATCTGTAAAAACAAAGATAAACAATCCTTAAACACAAAGTTAGAACTGATTAGAGATGCTTTGGAAAAAATTGAAAATTGAAAAACACGAGAGAAGCATGCTAGCACGCTAGTGCATGAACTTGAATGTGCTAGCATTTGAGGTAAGACTAGTCCATGGAATTGTGTGTGCTTGCACTGATACCCTACAAGAAGAACGTGTTAAACAAAATGAAAATGAAATTACATAGACAAGTGGAATATGACGCTAACACAAGGAGTGTGATACTAGTGCGTGGTCTTGGGTGTGTTAGCATTACAGAGACCTGCAAGAAAACATGATAAACAAAATGGGAAAATGATATAACGTAGACGTGTGGAATATGATGCTAGCACAAGGAGTATCACCACTAAAGTGTGAACTTTGAATGAAACACACAAAATCGAGAGAATTGCATGTAGTTTTGACATAAACGCATGCACATGCATGCTTGACACAAGGACTTTGAAATTTTCATAGAGATTGTGCATGCTAGCGTAGAAAATTTTGGAAATGTTTAAATGTGAGAAAAACAAACCGAAGCTATTTTTTTGGTTTTTTTGGCTTCGTGCTTCACCTGAGAACCTAAAAAATTGACAAAAAGGTTAAAAGAATACATGAAACACACAAATGAAATCAAATCAAAAAAAGATAAACTAAAATTGAAGAAAGAACGTAGGTCCTCACACTGGGCGTGCTAGAATGTAAACAAGTAAAAATCACTGACAAAGAAAGTAAACAAATGAAACTCATATTACCTTCACTGTAGACCTCTTACAAACCTCAAGATAAGACCGTAGAAGAACTTGGACTTGTTGGTCTTATTAAAGATTTGGATTGTGGATGCTCTTTAATATTACTCTCCAAATGGGGATGCAAATTCTACAAGTAGTTTTCACAAGGATATGGGAAATTTTTGGAAATAATTATATGCAATTTGCTCAAAGCTCTAGGGATCGGGCTGAAGGAATGACCTAGATTTTATAGCAGAAGGTAAGGACATGGAGGGGTTGAAAGTGTTTAATGAGATCATGAATGCATATTCTTAAAATAACATTGGAGGAAGTTACAACAGTTTGAATGAATTGAATAATCCATTGAGGGGAAGTAAATTATTCAGTTGCAGAAGTTATATCCGGAAAGGTGGTTGTAGACGTGAAATTGAATTTCCCCACCCTTCTAGGATTCTAGAAGTGTAGTTTATTGGATAAGGGAGATGGAGACAAAATGGAAATTAAGTGGAGTCCAAGTTGAGATTAAGTGGATAAAATGATTAATTAAATAACTAAATTAATTAGTATTTAAGTGTGAGGGAATAATTAACCATTTATTTAATTATATTAGCTAGGAGGGTGTAGGAATTAATTTAATTAATTCCGAAGGGGTATGTTAGGGTAATATAGAATTAATTTAATTAATTCTAAATGGATAAAAGTATGTATGTATTTTTAGGGTGTCTATAGGTTTAATACCATACATAAAGTATTGGATCATACATTCATTCCTCAAGCAAAGATGTACAATTTCATACTTAGGAATTTTCCAAAGAAAGTCTTTGGAATAAATCATCTTTAGGTAGGTTCAACACTCTTAGTTTGGCGGTTTATGTACCCAGATCTATCTCGAACCATTTATCCAAAATAACCCCATGCTATTTTGATAACTTGTAAATTCATTTTTGGACTTAGCAATGTTGTTGTGGATCGGGAAATTTAAATTTTACAAAAGTGGGCAAAAATCACGTTTTTGGGAAAGTTACTGGTGAAATAGGAAAAACCTTCATCTTCTAAAGACTTTGTCCTCCTTCTCAGGTAGGCCTTACTATCCAAAAGTTAGTCAAAGTTTTGCAAAATTTAGGCAAAATTAGGTCAAGTTACTGAAAAAAATCATGTTTTAAAGGAACTTGAGGAATGTTCCTTTATTCCTCTTGTTCCTCACTTCCTCCTAATCCTGAAGGTCCACAAATGGAGTGGACTCAAATGAATTGGGTATATGACACCAATGGAATTGTTCCAAAGTTCATCACGTTCATCGATTTCCCACAATTATCGACATGTGAGATAAGGGCAATGTCATCAGGTAAATCATACATCATTAACATGAATAAAGCAGTTCGGTTGTTCCCAAGGTTCCCCAAACCTATGCAATAATTGATCTTAAGGTGCATGATAGTGCATATCGGAAAATTCAGGCTTGACAGTACCTACTCGAACTATTCTAGCATTCCAATGATTGCAACCGTAACACCGATATGGTGATAAGGGTGAAATAGGTAAGGCATATGCGGAAAGTTAGACATATCGAGCAATCGTGAGAGAACAATGGGAAATTTTCCCATGTTTTATTTATTCTTGACTCACCCTCTTCTTCACCCAACACAACACAATCGGAAATATCAACCCCACTTGGCACAAAGGGAATGTTCTACACTTCCTTCACTTCTCTGATGACCTGATTTCTCCGACCCAAGGAAAAATCATTAAAGAAATTTTTTTAGGCCTAAATAGAATGTTCCACCATTCCACGAGTCATCTAGAAATCCACCTGACTGATTGAGAGTTGGTTTTTGTACCATAAATTTTGATTAAGATCTCTAAATTACAAAAAAATAGTTTCGCTGGAACCATCTCGTCGAGGGATTCATTTTGGCATCAAGAACTTTAAAAAATGATGTTGTTTTGAGGATGAAAAAGGAAAACATGGGTTTAGAGGTGAGAAATGTAATTTTAACGGTTCAACTACCTAGATTTAATGGTGAATGACACCCATACCTTCTCTTGTAGGTTAAATGACGTGGATGATTAGGATTTCGAGGCTCATGTGCATTTTGCAAGCATTTATGGAACTTTGTTAGTTGTTGGATGGAAAAGGGTGCATTTCCCTCTCTTTTCCCCTTCTCTTTCTCTCCCCATATTCTATATATTTGTAAAATATCTCATTTGTAAAGGGTTGGACATCTCAAAATGTAAGGGCACCATGCCAAAATGTTGTCCCAACTTCCATGGAGTTGCAGACCTCAAATTTGGACTCTTGCATGCATTTTGTGCCTTCTACTTCAAATTTAATGGACTGTGCATACTTTTATTACAATAAAATATGGTTTTGTGGTTATTTCTCTACCCTAACTTGTTTTTCATTACATTCTTTCCTCTCCATTATTGTTGTGGTGTGTTGTGCATGTGTTTCTCTTATAGGTTTCTCCATTTTTGTTGTGTTTTGTGTGAGAAATGGAGGGTTAAATGTAGTTTTGGGTCTATGGCACATGTGTTTGCCCTCCCCTTCTCCATTTCCTTCTCATTTTTCCCTCATAGAGAGTGTCTATCCCCCTTTTCTTGGTTCCATTGCCTATATTTTAGATTAATTTTCCTCATGTTTTCCCATCTCTCTCCCTGGTTACTTGGATGTGTTAGAATAGGCTTAGCTTAGAGGTAGTTTTAGTGTTAGCATTAGAATAGGTAGAGGAACCAACCTTCTCTAGAGGTTTGTCTCAATATTGCAAGGTCCCACACTTAGAGACAATCCCATGTTAGCTAAAATTATTGATCTTCAATGATCAAATCAGGGTGCTAATTTTGTGTGATAACAATTTTGGCATGGTGGGACACTTTGTTTAGATTTTGGTCTTATTTTTCAAGTATTCCATGATAACAATTATAGCCACATTGGTGCCTTCACCGATAATAGTTCGCACACTCGGAGGGACAATTTATTTAGATTTTGGTATTATTTTTCAGGTGTTCCATTGCAAACATTCGAGCCACCTTGGTTCCTTCACTTATAACATTATGGCAAGCTCGATGGGACAGTTTGTATAGATTTTGGTCTTAATTTTCGGTGTTCCATTACAAATATTCTAGTCACCTTGGTGCCTTCATTAATAACATCTATGGCACACACGATGGGACCAATTTTAATGAGATTTACAACATCATTTCACCAAGTTTGATGTGTGTTTGGTGATATCCAACCTTTGGAGGCTTTAAATCAACAAATTCGATGACTCCATCGGTCCAAAAACCTATTTTCTTTATCAGTAGACCACTTTCCACCATTCTAGTTCTCTTTTCCATGAAGTTGTGTAATCATGATTTCATTGTTAGAACATAATATGAAGTGTGTTATAAACCTTATTTTATAATTAAATAATTTAGAATATTTATATTCTTATTTTAATTAAACTATAATTTAAAATTGATAATATGATAATAGTTTTTGAAGGGACTATACCCTTAAATACAAAAAAAATTATTTAATATAAACTATATTGTTTATAATTAATTGATTTTGTTGAATCAATATTTTTTTTTTTTTTAATAATGGCAAATAGTTTTTTGAAAGGGACTATACCCTTGAATACAAAAAAAGGCCTTTAAGCCGGAATAAGAGTGAGAAACATAGCAGGACTAACCAAGTCCAAGAGGAACAATGAAAATCAACGTAGCCCAGAAACAACTACACAAGCGAGGCTTAACAAAAAAACAACGAAAAAAAAGCGAACTGACAAACAAGAAAGCATAAGAATAACAAAAGAGAGCAGTAGAAGCATGCAGGACTACTTTTTGGCTGCTTGATCAACACTGATCTTGACTTTTTTCCAAGCATGAAACATACCCAAAGCGGTCATGTGGGCGGCATCCGTCTTATCGAGCTCCTCGATGGTTCTTTTGCTCTCTTTTTCATTGCCCCAAAGTGCAGCCGGGATACCGCTGAGGTTGGAAACACTTTTGGCATGCCCCACGATGAACTCCTCAATGGCCCTAAAGGCGGCAATGTTGTAATCATGCCTAGTCTTAGCCTTCCCAAGGCGGGAGTCCAAGGAGGTCAGCTTTTTGTATATGTCTTCAACCTGACTATTGTCAATGCTCCCTTCCCCCTCCATGCTTTTCTTACCTTTTTGCTTAGCTAGATTTTTGACCTCATCCTTCAGCATTTTTATCTCAGCCTCTAAGGCCTCCAGTCTCTTAGAAGGGTTATCCATCTGTGCTTCCCGGGGACTGGCACTACTTATGTTCAGCAGGTCACGTGCAATGTCAAGATCAAGAGGCTCTTTCCCTGCTGCAAGAGTCTCAAGGTTGAGTCTCCTAGAAGCCCTGGTGAGAGGTCGTTTAGAGGAAGAGGCGAGGTGAGTGTCAGGAGGAGCAGAAGGAGGAATAGAAGGAGAAACATGTGCAGCTGGCATGGGGGTAGCAGCACCGGTGGCAGGGGCAGCAGCAGGGGCAGCAAGGGCAGCAGGGGAAGCAGGACTGGCAGCAGCAGAGCCCATCGGAGCCGGGCTAGGAGAGGAGGGAAGACCGGGGTACTTGAGAAGGCAGTGTTTGTGGATAAGCAAAATAAGCCCTTGATGCAAGGGAACCGCCCGGGTATGCTTCTGGAACTCCAAAATGGAGCGCTCAAGAGAGTTTAAAAGATAATGAGGGAAGCAAACCAATCTATTCCTACGGAAGTGATTTAAAAAGATGAGATGCTTAGCTGGGACAGTAACAAACCTACCTTCCAAGGATATGAAACGAATCATCATGCGAGTGACTTCATCAAATGGTGATGGAATTGAGCTTACAAGCAGACCCGCTGTGCTGAAAATAAGCTTCTCATCTTCCTCCACAAATCTTCTTTCTTCAGTTTCTTTGATAACCCTTTTGTTGAAGAAGCGGTACCCATCCAGGCTGAGACCGGTCGCTTCAGCAATGAGCTCTTCATTGACAAGAATTTTCTGTCCCCCATAGTCGACAGTCCTCTCTTTCCACTCCTTAGCAAAGCGTACTGAAATACTTTGATCATGCCCTTGCACTCTTTCAACAAAGCTGGTGAAGCCGCCTATGCTGAGGATGTTCCAAAGCTCGGTGTTTTCCTTCCAATCAGGGTCCGCGCACGGCTCAATTTGACAGGGAGGTCCTCCCATCTTCTCAGTGGTGTGCAGGTTACAACAAATTCCAGAATGCCGTTGGGCGTGAAGAACAGTTCGTTTCTTACTGTTGAAGAACGCACAAGAGTGGGTACTGTAGCCGTTGGTCTTCTCACGAACGGCTGCGTAATTGCTGAACTGAGCCTGCGGGAAGTCGCGTGTGAAAATCCTTTCCCTGTCAACAATCACTTTGTAATTATCATCGGTTTTCGTGGAGTTTGGCATCCGGATATCAACAGCCGTTGTACCCCCCGCGTGCGTGATTTTCAAATCTGGATGACTCCACTTGAAATTTCTTAAATAGATCTTACTATTATTTGAAAAAGATATTATTTGCCTCGCCATATAGAAAAAAGCAGCACGTGTGAAAGAATAAATGATTTTGATTTTCCGCCAAAGATTAAGGCTTATCTCTGGAGATTGCTTGCTTGTGAAGATCCGCATGGATGCTGTTGTGAAGCTGATTAGGGATACTATCATTATCCCAGACAGTAAAATTAATATTAATGCCATAATTGGCCAGTGCATCCGCCAGATTGTTACCTTCCCTGTAAGTATGTATGATTCTGATACTATTGAAGGTGTGGCAAATGCTTATGGATTCAGAGATAAAATCTTTAATACTCCAACTGGGAGATGAGGACTGATTGAGGAGCTTAATGATATTAAGGGAGTCCCCTTCAACAATAAGGTTCTGAATGTTTTGAGCCCGTGCAACTCTCAAGCCCCAGAGAGCAGATAATGCTTCGGCAAAATGATTGGTTTGAATTCCCATTTTACCAGCATAAGCAGCAATCAAATTACCTTTGTGGTCCCGTATAGCTCCTCCTCCAGCTGCTGTCCCAGGGTTTCCCTTAGAGGCGCCATCAAAGTTCAGCTTGTACCAATTAGAGTCAGGAGGATGCCATTTAATCAACGATCTATCTACACTATTCCCAGGGTTGCTCCAATTTCCAATGTGCCAATTAGATAAAATGTGCTCTTCATTCTCAGGATAACACTTGTTCTTGGGAGGTTTAAATCTGGCCATGTTCTCTTTGATACCTTGAGAAATTTTGCGAATACTGATTTTAAAACTCTGCTTCTTATTTCTGAAAATTATATTATTTCTGTCCTTCCAAATCCTCCAGATTAAGTGCGGGATTGCTAATTTCCAGATTCTTTTGATAGCACAATGTCTGAATGGTGGGTTCCATTGATTCCATAGCTGATTAAGGTTCTTCGGCAACACCCAAAGAGCATCAAATTTAGAAAGAACAAAGCTCCAAATTCTATTGGCATAAGCACAATGTATGAACAGATGACTAATGTCTTCATAGTCATTCCTACAAAGGTGGCACCAATTAGGAATTATAAATCCTCTTCTCATCAAATTGTCAGTGGTGAGAATTCTACCTCTGATGGCCAGCCAAAGAAAAAAATTTATTTTGGGGGTTAACTCAGGCATCCAGATCTTGTTCCAGTTAAAGTCAGATTGGTTACTCTGAGAAAGAATGGTATAACCAGATTTGACTGAGTATTTCCCATCTTGTGAATTGCTCCAAACCAGCTCATCCTTGGAATTCAGCTGACTTAAAGGGAAGAGGTCTAAAAGATCCTGGAGGGAGGAAGTAGATTGTTTCAGCTCAATTCGTTCCATAGAAAGTCTTTTCCAAGCCTTGTTGGTGCCATTTCCTTCGATATAGTCCTTGACTTTAGTTCCATACTTGCTTATAAGGCTGTCCTTAGCTGTCCCAAATCTCTCCAAGAGGTTGTCACTGAACCAGTTATCCTCCCAGAAGTTTATTTCACTTCCATCCCCCACTTTCCATTTGCTACCCTGTTTGATGAAGTTTCTACTCTTAACCAGATTATTCCAAAAAATGGAACCATTGGGTAGTTGATCTTCATGCAGATAGGAGTAGACAGCTTGTTGATTCAAGTATTTTGCTTTAATAACATCAATCCAGGGCTGTTTCTCAGATAGCAATCGCCAGCCCATCTTAGCGATGAGTGCCTCATTCATTTTCTCAATATTTTTTATGCCCAGCCCTCCCATAGATTTTGGGGTGCAGACCTTGTCCCAGGCCACTAGGTGAAATTTGAACTTCTCTTCCATACCTTGCCATAAATTTTTTTTCTGAATCCTTTCAATTTTCTCTCTGAAGGAAGAAGGAATTTTGAAAAGTGACATGATATAGATGGGCAGACTTTGGAGTGTACTTTTAATGAGAAGGCACTTACCAGCACTAGAGAGAGTGGCCCCTTTCCAACCTGCCATCTTTTTCTGAAATCTCATCAACAAATCATCCCACACCATGTGAGAGACTTTCTTAGTGCCAAGAGGGAGGCCTAAGTATGTTGCTGGAAGAGCACCAATTCTACAGCCCAGAATTTTAGCAATCTTGAACTGTCTTTCCTCAGGGGTGTTAAAGAAAAAAATGGTACTTTTGTCATAATTAATCTCTTGCCCAGAAGCAGATTCATATAATTGTAATAAAGCCTTAATAGCTTTAGCTTCCACAACTGAGGCCAGAAGAAGAAGGATTGTGTCATCCGCAAACTGTTGATGAGAGACAGCTTGGCTGAATGAAGCGGGTTTAGATCCATTTAAAAGGCCGTTCTCAACCGCTCTGCCAATTGTTCTACTAAGGCTGTCAGCTAAGAGAATGAAGAGTAAGGGGGAGATGGGGTCTCCTTGTCTTAAACCTCTGCTGCTGGTGAAAAAACCCACAGGCTCCCCATTAACAACCACAGAGAACCTGGCTGTAGATATACAAGACCTAACAATTTTTCTAAATTTTTCCGTGAACCCAAATTTAGATAAAATCCTGTCAAGGAAGACCCAAGAAACCTTGTCAAAAGCTTTATTCATATCAAGCTTGAGGATCATATTGGCCTTTTTATTATTTTCCATGGAATGTATAGTTTCGTGCACCATAATCACTCCGTCTTGTATTATCCTGCCTTTAATAAAGCCACTCTGCTGCCTTGAGATGAGGTCATTCATTATGAGCTGCAGTCTAGTAGTGATGATTTTGGTGAAGATTCTATAGATAGCATTAGCAAGACTGATAGGTCTGAAGTCCTTGAAGTCTTTTGCATCCATTTTTTTAGGTGCCAGCACAATGTGCGTGTTGTTAAGCTCTTTTAGAAGATTTCCTGTTCTATAGAATTCATTTACCGCTTTGAGAAGATCCTCCGAGCATATTTCCCAGAACTTCTGAAAAAAATTAATAGAGAACCCATCCGGTCCAGGAGCCTTGTCCCCCTCAAGAGAAAAGACAGCCTTTTGCAGTTCTTCAAGCGTGACAGCTTTAGTGATGTCTCTGAATTTCTGGTCCTCAATGTTATTCTGAGGGATGGCCTCCAGCATGAAGGAGATAGCTTCAGGGTTGCTGACGTTGTTCTCTTTAAGAAGATTCTTGTAAAATTCAAGTGCTTGTTTCTTGATGCTGTTTGGATCTTTAGTGCTGTTCCCATTGTTTTTAGAAACCTCAAGGATTCTGTTACTGGCTCTATGTTTTAGAGTAGTCATGTGAAAGAACTTTGTGTTCCTGTCTCCCTCTTTAAGCCAGATAGCTCTAGATTTAAGGTGCCAAAAAGACTCTTCCCTACTGCAGATCGTATGCAACTCAGAAAGAATATTCTTTTCATTTACTTCATCTTCAATTGATCTTCCCAAAGTATCCATTTTTAACTCCAGATCCTGAAGCTTCTGTTTTAACTCTTTCTTTTTTTCGAAAATATTTCCAAAAACCCTTTTGTTCCAAATTTTGACTTGCTTTTTGACATTTTTGAGTTTTTGAACTAATCAACCGAGCAAAGGTGCCTTCCCATTCCATTCCCACCATTCTTTTATCCTATCATAGATATCATCATGCTCCATCCACATTTTTTCAAATTTGAATGAGCTTTTTCTTTGTTTAGTCCAATTGAGAAAGCTTAAAGTAATCGGATTATGATCCGATCCAATTCTTGGAAGGGAAGATAGGTAAAAGTCTTGGCTTAGAATCCAGTTTGCTGAGATTAATGCCCTATCCAATCTCACCTGAATGAACTCCTTTCCCAGCCTTCTATTATTCCAAGTATACTTATTACCATGCAGATCCACATCAATGAGGTTTTGCTCAGCAATAAAGTCAGCAAAGTCCTCCATACCATTAGAGAAGGTGGGGGTTCCTCCAAACTTCTCACCTGGGTTTAGAGGGGAGTTGAAATCTCCCATAATGAGCCAGTTGGCAGAGCTATATTGGTTTCTAAAGATTTTAAGATCAGCCCATAGTTTTCTTCTACCACTAGCAGAATTAGGTGCATAAATATTAGACAAGATCCATTCACACTTTTTCTCAATAGTGACGAATTTAATTGCAAGATGATTAATATTAGCACTAAGAATCATACCAGTACAGTGTCTTCTATCCCAAAGGGTAGCCAATCCTCCGGAAGCTCCCTGAGAATCAACAGCCGCCATTTCAGAACTATCCCAATTTTTTTTTTTAATATTAGCCATAGTCATTGCTTTCATTTTAGTTTCTTGAAGAATCAAAATACTGGGGTTACTGGAATCTCGTAACTCCTTGATGGTTGAATCAATATTATTAAATCAATGTGCTTTGTAAAAATCACATCCTGTCACTTAATATTTATGACTCGTGGGGTCAATGTTAAATGTCATGTGGCATGATCAATGACATTAATTCACTCGTTCAATTTTTGAGAGAAGTGAGGAGAGAGATTTTGGGTCGTAAATGTTTCTCGGTTAATGGATATATCTCTTTTCCGTGGTTTTTACCCCTCGGGGGTTTCCATGTTAAATATTACTTATGTTTTATTTACTTTATTGTATTTATTTCATGTTTAAATGCTAGTTATAATGTTTGGTTAATAAATATTTAGTATGTTAGTTTATATTCTTAGGACCCTAACATGGTACTAAAGCATATAATATTAATCCTAATTTAATTAGCCAATCAAAATTTCGGTTGGATTGGTTAGTTGGTTGGTGGTTAGATTTTTTAAAATACCCCCTCCTCTCGGGACATTTACACATTACACATAAATATTTTAAGATTCTTTCTAACTTTTACCCGCACAATAAAAACTTCTTCTCATGGTGAAAGTTTGCCCAAGACCCTGCAAATAAAGGTAAAGGTAAATTTTATTTGAAATATTTCATTAATTTTGTATAGTTTCTAAAGTGTGTGTGCGAGATGGAAGTAAATATATGGCATTAAAAACAAGTAAAAACAAAGACACATCTCTCCTACAGGAGACAACATTCCATGAATGTAGGAAAAATAATTTTTCTTATTGGATCTAGTGAAGACCCATGGAATGGGGCCAAATAAAATTCACTCCAAGTTTAATTATTTTCCCTATTTGGTTGTGTGACCCACAGTACATTTTTTATTAGTTTTAATCTATATTATTCAAAAATAATATTATGTTATGTCTAGTTTGAGGGACCCCTTCAATAATATAAGGGTTGACATATATTAAAAACTATAATATAAATTAATTTAAATAAATTATAGTTTACAATATTTTACTATAATTTAATAAACATATTTATAACTCTAGCCTAATATCTATGTTTATGTGACAAAATATTAAAATCCTAACTACAAGCTAAACCATATGTGGCCACATTTGTCGAGACCTTTTGCATATTTCATACTATGCTTAAAACTATATTTAAGGTTATGTTTTTCCCACCACTCACTCACGTACCCCCTTGTGCCATGTGGAGCCTTGTATTCTCCCTAGCTAACAGCCCCCACATTGCCAAACCATCCCACGACCCACCTCCATCCACTTGTCTACGAGCCAATTACATATTTATTATTTTTGTGTTGGGACTTAGTCCCACATTGTCCATGTTATGGGAGGTGACAAGGTTTATATTTCCATGAGTATGCTAGGTTAAAACATTACTTGGGCCACACATTGGTTTTTTTTTGTCCGCATATGGCTTGGCTAAATTGAGTGCGTGGATCGCCACATAATGTGGCATGCGAGTTGGTTGCCAAATGGATGTCGGTGGCTATCTTGGAATCATCAATATAGTTTCCTTGGAATCATCGGTGTGGTTGCACTAGCGTGGTTGTATGAACGTTGAAACCTAGCTCGGGACCCAACTTGGCCCCTAGCTCAATCAACCAAAACATTATTATTTAGCAATGCTCCCACTTTTTTCTCATATATATTAACAATTTTTCACATTTTTAAAGACATTTTAAAAATATTTTTGTAGCTAACATTAAAATGGACTTTGTATTTTTTTATGAACAAATAAATTTTCTATGCATCTTTTATGAAATAATAGATTATACTCATTTTTATGACGTCAAGTGAGTCATTTTATTGCAAAACTAAAAACATTTTCACTTATAGTTCAATGAATTTATCTTATAGTCAAAATAATATGTTTTTCTTCTAGATTATTCACTTGACATGTCTAATTTTGATGCGAACAAGGAAATCCATTGAAATAAAACTAACATAGTTTGAACAACTACAGAGAGAATTTCTAAACCGCTATTACTAAAAACCTTATTGTTCTCATTTGTTGAAATAGTTTAAGCAAAAATGGGATGTAATCATTCTACAATTAATAAATCACGCATGTTGAATGGAAATAATTACAACATCTAGAAGATAAGAATGAAGGAATAACTCATGGCATGCAAGCTTTGAATGGTCATGAATAGTACAAATAAAGCTCTGACTGGTAGACAAGAGACAACAAACAATGTAACTGCATATCAAAAAAAGCTACATGAAGTAATGCCCATTATATTGTAGAGCATACATGATGACTTCTTTATTCACATTAGGAATCATGAAAGTCCAAGTGAGGCTTGAAAGAAACTAAAATCAATGCATGAAGGTAGTGATTATCAAAAATTATAAAGTTGATTCTAGAACTGATGATGACCCTCATGAAGGGAGATGAAAAAGTAGTTAAATTTCAAGAAAAATTAAATACATTAAATCTCACTTAGATGGATGTAAAAATAACTTAATTTATGATAAAATATTGTATTTCATTAGTCAAATGAACATCCATGAAAGCTTTAGGAATTTCATTTCAATTATGAATTCTAAATACCAAATTGAGAAAGACATTCCTGATATGTCTACTCTGAGTGCTATCCTAATCCAAGAAGACAAAGTTATGATTAATTTTGATTCGAAAGAGAATGCCACTTAGGAACTTCTAGCTCAAAAATCTAAAAATCCTTCTAAACTTCATGAAAATAAAAACCAAACTTTAAACCACCTAGTAAAGAAAAGAAACATGGAAATTTGAGAGTTAGTTTTGATGGAAAATGTTATAACTGTGGTAAATTTGGTCACAAGAAAGAAGACTGTAGAGTAAAAAACAAAACAAATTTCAAAAATAAAAATGGAATAAACCAAATCAAAATCAAAATGAGAATGAAGAGAATAATCATAAATCTAATGTAGTTACTCTATAAACTACATCTGTCACTACTAATGAAAAGAAAATGTTTTCTTTTTTGTGTTTGGTATTGAATTGAAAAAGAATTTTCTTTCATTCACAGTTAACTCATAATAACTATAGTGTAATATTGTTGAAAGATAAATGGTTTATTAAGAATGAACTTAATATCACTATATCTAAAAGCATACAAAGAATGGCTTATGTGTGTTTAAAGGTTTTTCTTCTTCTTGGTCGTCTTCTCAAAAATAGAAGTGTTGTTCAATTGTGGCATGAAAGACTAGATCATATTTTTAGGAGCATGTATGACATGTCTCGATTAATCTAGCTTCTAATCTGCCACCTATCTTTCATGAAATGTGTGAAGGGTGCTTACATGGTAAGATATCACCAAAAACCCTTCCTCGGTCATTTTTGAAGAAAACTCCACATAATCCATGGAATTTTTCCACAGTATTGTTAGAGGATCTTTAAAATTCCTAGATGGTTCAATGTATGTTGTGATTATTCTTGCATGATTTGGTCATTTTTTTAGATATGTTATCTATTAGTCTTATCACAATTTTAAAAGGATTAGAATAGATAATGAAGATATATATGTTGTTGATAAAACATTTCTAAATTCTAAATTAGTATGTGATTACTAAAAATATTATTATATGCATATCGAATGACACTTGGGGATGCCTTTGTGTTTGTATTAGAGACATCCAATACTGATTGCATCTAATATATATTTTACAAGATTAATATGTTGAAATTGTTCAACATATTAGTAATATAACATGGTTAGTTGTTAAACATATTGTTATTTAAGTTGTTATACAACTTTGTGTTTAACCTATCAATGTAAGTTTTATATATGGTTAAAAGTGAAATCAATAATGATTTATATTATGCTTATTATGATGTTTATATGGATATTATGACTCTAACCATGTTGATGTTGTGTTAGATATAAAATATACAACTGGATATGTGTTCAAGTTTTTGGTACATGTGCCATTACTTGGAGCAATAAAAGTAACCAACAATCTCCATTTCTTCTACTGAGGTAGAGTATAGAAGTGCAATGGAAGAAGTAAAATAATCCATGTGGCTAAAACAATGGAAGTTAAAGGAAGTACTCCTATTTTATGTGATATCCCAAGTTATATTGCTCTTGCTAATAATCTAGTTCAACATCGAGAAACGAAGCATATAAAGGTTCATTTATATTTTATTTGAGATAAGTTTTTCTTTGTGATATAGATATCCAAGATCTTGTCAATCTGAAGATCAAGTTGCAAATATGTTTAGAAAGCCATTATGTGGTGTAAAATTCTATAAGTTTTGTGTAATGCTTGGCCTTTCACGAGTTTCCATTGAGGGGAGTGTGCATGGAAATGTCACCTCTTCTTGGTCGACCATGTGATATATCCTTCTCCCTATAATTCTTCTCTATTGTAAAGCATTGTAAAAGAACTTTGTAAACTTATCAATCTAAGTTTACAGTGTACAATCCAGTGTGTTACATCTATTGTAAAGGAGGTCCTTGTGTTATAAAAGGATCTTAGAGATGTTGGTTGAGATATTTTCCATGAGAAATTGTGAGATGTAGTCTCACAAATCATGCTTATCCTAAATCATTCACTACTTGATTTATGGATTCCAAATCCTTTTGTACCAAAAGGTAAGATGAACATGATGAAGGTGTATAAATCCTTCAAATGTGATATGCTAGCCTAAACCTTCACTATGGTTTATGGATTTGTAAATCTGTTGTATAAATAGGTAATGTTGGCATATGTTCCCCACTTAATATTAAGGGGGAGTGTTAGAACATACTATTTATAATTAAATAATTAAGAATATTTATATTCTTAATTATTTAATATAAACTATGTTGTTTATGGTTAATTAATTTTATTAAATCGGGGTGCTTTGTAAAAGTCACATCCCATCACATAATATTTATATGAACTGTGGGGTCAAATAATAAATATCACGTGGCATGATCATGAGCATTAATTCACTCGGTGAATTTGTGGAGAGAAGTGAGGAGGGAGATTTTGGATTGTAAATGTTTCTCAATTAATGGATATATCTCTTTTATGTGGTTTTTACCCCTTGGGGTTTTCCACGTTAAATATTACCTATGAGTTATTTACTTTATTGTAATTATTTCATGTTTAAATGCTAGTTATAATGTTTGGTTAATAAATATTTAAAATGTTAGTTTATATTCTTGGTCCTAACATTCACTTCCTCACTGGAATCCTCAGTTTCAATAGTAATACCGTGTAAATATATCTTGATCTATCACAAAACACCTCCAAATCAATTTTATGTGAATAATCATAATGAATGTGAATATTTTTATGAGCCAAATGCAGCTATGACCAATATGGTTATTCATCTAACCAAAGTCTTGCTCAAGAGTAAGAATATGCATATTTTTGGGGTAGTTTCATGGCTAGAGATGATATTAAAGTCAAAGTATATCATATGGAGAAATCATAGTACAGATTAGGGCTACATGTTAGATGAAGGTAGCTCAAATTACTTGTAGGCAACCTTATCCATGGACTAGTCCTATACCAAACTTGTTCAACCCTTGGAGAATTTGGATTTTCTAACTAAGTTGTCTCCTCAAATATCAATGTGGGTTGAGTTAATGGAGGCCCATCAATCTAGTAGTATGGAACCACGAAAATGGGTAAATCCCTCACTACCATCATAAAGCCTCCCTATTTCTTATTTCTAACCTACAAAACCTTAGCCTAACTTCCATGTCCCTGGTTTCCTATAAAATTCACTAGCTTATCACCCACTTCTACAAGAAAATATTACACCTCCTCCATCATTTAAACCTTTTCAAACTCATCCAATAACTCAATCCCTTCTTCCTTCACAAGACTAGATTTATATATGCATGAGCCTCACAAAGAACCAATTTTAAACCACGAAGCATTAAAGCTTGACTAGTAAACCGAGTGCATGACTACTTGGTTTCCTAATTTCCCATTCCTTCATAAACAAGATGTTGAACATTTCATGGCAAAAAGGGTTATTATTTATCCTTCTTGACATGAATATGCACATGCATGACTAGAGGGTTAGGTTGGAACAAAACCAAACGAGTAAAAAAAAAAATTAGAATTTTAAAAGCTGAGTCGAGAGTTTGAAGCTAAGGAGGTTCATCATCGAGAAGCTATCTATCATTCCCTTGAAAATGCATAAAAATTAGTTAAGTTGAGTTCCATTATTATTAATTGTGATATATTTTTGAAGACTATATTGATTACGATAAGATAATTTAAGAACTACCCCAAATATTTGAAGAGCCTTTTGTTATTTCCATTGAACAACCTATAATGGAGGGGTACATTAGATGAGCACAAGATGGAGGTCACATTAGAATTTGAGGATTTGAATGTAGACGAGATCATTAAGAGCTTATTGATATCTTTTGGTGGTGAAATTTTAGACCTTTCCTTACCTTTATCCTTAATAAAATGAGATGTTGAAGTGTTTTCCAAGGAAGATATTAATGAAGATCAATTTGATCTTCATGTGGAGGAAAGAGGAGATGCAAGGTGAGCAAGATGTTTTGACCAAGTGTAATGATCCTCATTTATTTTCATGTTTAAATATTTTTGCACTTCTAAAAATTGCAATTATATGCCAAGAACATCCTTAGATGCTATAATTGATCGGTAGAGCTTCATGGTGGGGATGAGTTCTTAATTCACCAAGGAGATACCATGTTCAAGTAACTATAATATAGACTACTGACTCACAAAGCATGCCAACAAGATAATCAAGATTTCACAAAAATCTATGAAATAAACCAAGATGTGGAATTTGAATGAAATGTAAATAAAGTATGTAGTAGTGAACCATGAATCGAATGACATATGAATGAATGGAGAAAATGTGGAAGATCACCCATGAAAAATAATTGTTTATTAGGAATTTTGGGATATCTAAATTTTATTTGGAATTTGTGAGATGTTTTATTGTTTTTGGAGGTGTTAATGATGATATTGTAGGATGTGTGGAAAATCAATGTGTTTTGAATCCAAGATGGATGAAGAGAAGTGGAATGTAATGATCATGCGAGAATGCAAGAAGGAAGACAAATGAGAATCCCCTAGTTTTTAGGGATCGTATGAATAAGAGATATGATGTAGAGGAGTAAGAAATAGATGAGGTACATAATGTGATTATATTGTATGATGTGGATGATGAGTGAAGTAATTATGAAAAATAGAAACTATAAGATGGTGGTGAGTGGAGGATGCGGGTGTGGTGATGAAGAAAATAATAAATATGTCAAGTGTGGTGAATGTGTGATAATGTTGGATAAATGAGGACACCATAAAGGATGATGATGATACCATGTATAAAATGAAAGCACATAAATGTGGAGATTGATAAGGGGATGATGTAGATGATGAGACAAAAGGGATCATGATGGTGTGGAGGTAATGGGAAGTGATGAGTTGGGTTGTGAAGTTGATGACATATATGAGGATCTGTACACACCTAATTTTACATGTGCTACATTATCGAATGGATCAAAATCCCAAATGATGATTAGTATATTTTCCAAGGGTGTTCAAATCCAATTTTCCACTTATAGTGTATATTTTTAACCTAGAGTGCTTCCCTTAACCGCTTCCATGATTTTATGGATTTCCTTTATTTCTTTCACAAATTTTCCCTTATCTTTTGGATTTAAGATATGGAACTTCCATGATAGTTATGTAACCTCCCCAACATTTACGCAACCATCAGTTTTCCCTACAAGGTGGTTGTGTAATTACCCCTACAATTGCGCAACCGCCCCTCTGCGTAGATCGATGGTTACATGCATTTTTCTAGAATCTCTTTTGGCATGTTCTAAACGTGTGTCGAACTTCTTCAAACATGCTTTTAGCACATGTTTCTTAGTCAAATTGGTTGTTCTTGGGATCATTTGATACATATCAAATTTTACTTCTATTCCTATTGACTAATTGGAGTTAACTTTATTTTGAGAGAGGTAGCATTTCTTGGGTGCCAAGTGGCTTAGAATATTTCCTTCCATTCTTCTATAAGATAAAATCTTCTACCCGAAGCTTAGGTTGGATATTTTTGTTGTGAATCGCATCGTTATGTTGTCGTAATCTTGCTAGGAAATACACAATCAAGTCAGTTCTCTTGTATTGTTATTCTCTTACTCGCATTGCTTTACTAGATTGGTGTAATCCACTTCTTTACTCCAAAATTCTTCACTGTTTCTTTTGCATTACCTAACACAGTTCCTTGGATTCATCTGAACATTAAAGTTGGAAAAGAAGATGAGGGGACATCATAGTAAACCACCACTAGCTTTGTCACTATTCTACAAATTCTAGGTTGGAGATGTACTAGGTTTTACTTAAAGATTTCTTGATTTCTTGATTTAATTTGTATGCATAATTTGACTAGAGTAGTTAAATCAATTCAATTCAAGTCAATTCAATAGTTAATTCATTACTGTTATTTTTCCTTTCTTGCACAAAAGCTTCGGTGATAAATTGTTTCCCTACCTATCGTTATGGGTTTACATGGAAGTTTGTCTTTAGGAAAGCTCCTGCATTAGTTTAAAGTAATTGTAATTCCATTTCACTCTATAATCTTTCATTAGATCTTCATTCATTTCTACCGGGAAGTTTCAGAGGAAGAAGTGCTTATGAGAAGATTTTATTTCTTCATGTGTCTCTAACGTAGAACAAAAGATTTAAATCCAAAAATATAAATTGGAAAAGCTTTTGATTTATTAGAGTAGTTTAGATCCATTCTGCACAGATAAATAATCACATCAAATTATTTATTTGTTTAGTTTTGTTAATAGTATTGTAGAAGCAATTGCATTTCTTCGTATTTCTTCTGTCAATTTCTTCTGTTGTTTTCTAGAAATCATAAAACCCAAAAACATTAGCTTAATTTAATTAGATTTTTGTTTATTGTTATTTCCTTTATATAATTGAAAAGAACAAAAACATTAGAATAGATTTGTTTTATTTAATTAGTTTTTTTTGTTAATTAGGAACATGTAGATTAATTAATGGAAAGTAATTGAATCATTTTGTTCCCCATTTGTTTAATACAATTTAGTTGGCCTAGGTTTAAACATCAACCTTGCCTATGATATATACTTTGCGAGTTTCTAGATTTTCTAGTTTGATAGTAGTTCATGTATCCCACATGATAATTCAGGGTCCTCAACAACCAAGAGACCAAGTGTATGATCCTCGAGTTCCGCACATGAGCCAACGCACCTCACCTATTTACCTAAATTGACACGGGCCTTAGATTTTAGTTTTTGGTGCACACCACTCCCACCTACCATCATTTCATAGCTTACAACAATGAACACCGAAGCGAGATAAAACTCATGAGTTACGGAAAAATCATCCTAAGTGAGACTAGTTTTTGTAATTCACTGTTTTTCTTCCCAAAATTCCATGACATTGTCTAGAAACTTCTACAAGGCCAATGCAGGAAAATTTCCCCACCTTCCATACAAAATGTTACAATCATTTTCCATGATCCCGACATTGATATCCATTTACACACTACCATCCTCTTAGACCATTCCATTTCACCTACGCAAGTAAGACAAGATTTTGTTGCCTTAGATGAGAATATTCCATTAGTGACTGCACAAGAGATTAGATTTCCTTGATCTTTCCTCATCCACAATTTTCTCATTTTTCCTTATATAATATCCACATAGCCATATATCCTTTCCACATCAGTTGTCTTGGCATGACCTTGGGAGGTCAAGTGCACTTGAATGTCACATGTTGATTTTTAGTCGTACAAAATTGGTGAACCCAACGTGAAGGACTAGTTCCTTTTCGTTTCCATTGTTTCTACCTTCTTTCATCCATCCTTCTCCTCTCCCATTATTCTATGGGTATTTATATACCCCGAATATGTCGGGTCAAGAATATGGCAAGCCCATTTTGGGTCTTGAGGCGTATTATTACCAAATGGGTATGCAATAGTTTCCCTCACTATTTGGTGGGCTGATAGTTACTCTTATAACTTACCTTCTCCTCACACTCCTCCTCAAGGTGCCAACAATGGTTCATCAATTAGGATCGAGGATATTGATCAACCTACATATAACCCACAACTTGAGCTCTCGCTCAAACAATATGACATTCATAGGAGGGCAAGGGTCCAACCCCGGTCTTTTTATACCATGAGATCAGCATGCAATCTGATTCACTCCCATCTTACCTATTTACAAATGGGGAACTCCTAGAATGCTTTACTCAAAGCGATGAGTGTATTAATGCCATAGACTAGTCCTTGGACCGGATGTAATAGTACACTGATGTTCTTCTTTAGAACAACTTTGCTACCCCCTCCTATAGGAAATATATCTAAAGAGGGGTGGCCTCCCAAGGATCAAACCATAGTAGGACATCATGTGACTTTTCTTCCCAACAAGACTCAAAGTGCACCCAAGCCAAATGCAACACCATTTGTGGGTGATGTAATTTCAACATTGGTGGATAAGGTTAGGGAGATAGAACTTTCCCAACCTTATCATGCTACATATTTTGTGGGGCAAAGCAAGATCCCCCACATATGTAGAATTTTGGTTATGTGCCTTCAAACCTTCACCTCCTCTAGTTTACATGGTGTTCCTCACCACAGGAGATATTCTTACCATATTGAGAATTTCGGTATGCCCTCTCACACTTCGTATGGGTACCCTCCACAGGAACCAACCATAAGTGATTTCTCGAATGTTGTTCCAACTGATAATGTGACATTCCTGGTTTCACACCTTCTACCTCATACTAAAATAATGTTCCCTCGTACTTCCACATGTATTCTAAATCACCACAGGGGGACATGTTTTCTTTTCTTGGATCATATGCTCAGCCTCGGGGATGCCTTATGCCTCTACAAATGTTTATGTTGTGCCATATCAACCTCTTATTCTTCCTCCACCTCCTCATCAAGGGTCATCCATGGTAGAGTCTTATGCATTGGAACATATGTTGAATATCTTAAAGAGCCCCTTGAATTTACTATATGAAGCATAATGCTTCCATGACCGCTTCCTGATTTTCCAAAGTTCAAAGGGGAGGGAGATCCAAATGCACATATTAAAGCACACATAATTTTTGTTAGATAGCTACTCCTATGGGATGCAGTTGTGCTAAGATTTTCCCCAATACTCTTGAAAGAATCTCTCTCGAATGGTACTATAAGATATCGAAGCCTCTATCCATTCATTCAAATAACTCATCTCCAAGTTTATAAAGGATTTTGATATGAACAAACTCTTACAAAAAATAATTAGGGAATTCCTTCATATCAAACAAGAGCACAATAAATCCACCACCCATTTCATTTAGAGATGGTTGTAAAGTCCTCTACTCCTCGGCTAGTACTCTAAACATGGACTAAACAAATCTTTGTGACTTATTCTTTTATTCCATTAACCAAGAAACCAAAGAAGAGGTCTAAAATTTTCCTCTTAGCAACGATGAGGAATTCTTAGAGGGAGCTCTTCGCATTGGCCAAGAGGTGATTGATAGTGGCTAGAAAACCATAAGGCTCAAATGGGAGACTGGTCAACCCCTCTCGGGTAATTCAAGTTACCCGAATGGTTCAAACAACAATAACCAAGGACCCAAAGTCCTCAATAAGAACCATGGTGCTACGATGGATGATGTAACTAATCAATCTAAAAAGTTGAACATTGTTAACACCAATAACATGAATAATGGTAACAATAATGTGAATACCAACAATCAAAGGAGTAAAAAATTTACTCCTTCCGTTAATGCGATGAAATTTAGTCATCCTCCTCCCCCACCTCAACAAGTCCAGGCCCAAGTACCGGTTCAATACCCGAGTGGTTATCCGAACCAATATTAGAACCAAGGCCAGAGGCCCCCAACTTTAACTTTAACAACCAACAAGAAAACAATAATAAAAATTATAGGCCGTAACAAAACCAAAATCAAAGACCTTGTGATTACGATCCTAATTTATACTACGGTTTCCATAGGGTTAGAGGACATGACGCTCATACATGCCGTGATTGTAAAAAAATTATACAAAGACTTCTAAGACCAAAGGAACCTCTTTGTTGAGATGTTTTTGGCAAACCCTACATCACCGATGTAAACACTCACATGGGGCCCGTTTCCCCTCAAAATTCTAACCTTGGGGTTTATAGAGACCCTCTTTCGACATGCCCCAAGAATGGAAATCTCAATCCTCATAGGACTAACAAGGATTTCCCATTGGAAACAATGATCATGAAGTATCCACTTAATTAAATCTATTGGTAGCTCCTCCTCTAGATGGTCAAAATTAGACCAAAATGATAGGTTTGGTTGAGTTGGAGACTGAACCTAAGGTTAATGCAACAAATTATATATGAGATTATTCCTCATAACCTCTTCTAATTTACCCCTTAATGTCAGACGATACACCGATGGCTCCCAAACTAGTGAGGGCCTATGATTTGATTATGGATTTAACCAAGACCCTTTATCACATTTCCTTTTTGGATTTGTTGAAGAACTCACCAATGCATCAAATTAATCTATTAGAATCTTTACGCCTTATCCATTTAATTCACATCACCCTCCTCCGGAGGCCTAAGTTAATCACATAGACTTTGATGTCTATCCTCCTAGGAAGCCCTGAAAAGAATGCTAGTTTTATCTTTGACGTTAGTAAGATGCCAATTGACGTTGAGTTGACATGAAGAGATGATCCCACATTATACCTCTAGGTTTATATCTACAACAAATATGTAAAGCGTGTAATGATAGAAAATGTAGATGCTGTCAACATAGTTCCTTTCTCATTTCTTCAGAATCTAGGCTATGGAGAAACTAATTGTTATTTAATGTGAAACATGCTGAGAGGCTATGATAGCCTCAAAGCAATGTCCATTGGGACTATAGTACTTCTGGTTACTCTTGGACCAAATATATTGTTGACTAAGTTTTACATTATCGATCAGAAAATTGATTATAATATGATCCTCGGTTAACCCTATATACATAGAATGAAGGAAATCCATTCTACATTGTTCGAGGAGGTCAAATTCTTACACCTAGGTAAGGTTTTCGTAGCTTAGGGTGACCCAAAGCCATTTGAAATTTATTTGGCCAATCTAAAGAAGAAACTTGAGATTCATATTGAGTTCAAGCTCCTGCCAATTAGTTTAACAAGCCCCAAGACTCAAATCTTGAGTCCCAACTTGTTCTAACAACTGATTTGGAAACCCCTAAGGAAATCAAAGGGATATATTCTAATGAAATTAAAGTTGGTGTAGTAGAAATTATCTTGACAAAAACTACAACAGATATATTAAAGATCTTGGAAAATTATTTTCCTATCATTATCCCATTTGATTCCTTGGGCATGGGACATATTCTTAGAACTATTTCTCTCCCATTTGGTGTCCTCGATGAGATCTGCATGGTTGAGGTCTCAAAAGTCAAGGAGGAAGATTCTACAAATGATCAAACTTCTATCTTCCCTAATGGTTTCTAGACCCTCAACTATGATGATGACAACGGGGCAAGGATGATCCTTACTTCTCTAGAGGGAAGGATCATGCATTTTTCCTTTAGGTTAAAATTTGAATGTAAAAATAACACCACAAAATATGAGGCTCTTCTTCTTGGTCTCATTGTAGCTAAAAGGATGAGCATTAACAAAATTAGAGTTTTAGGTCACTCCCAACTTATCGCTAACCAAGTATTAGAAGGTTACGAGACCGTGAAGAGCACCTACACTCTACAAAACTAGTGTGCTTGAACTTAGCAAATGTTTTGATTTTATTTCTATCAAATCCATACCTAGAGAAAAAACCTCTTAGCTGATTCGATGGCTACTTCTTCCTCTCACTTTTTTCCAAGTGAGGGCTTGTAGAAAATTGAGTTTACTGTTCTTAGTTCAATTTGAACCATTAGTTTGAAAAGTGCCAACCAATGATCATGCCATATGTTGAAGCCGAGAATGAGCCTGCCACTATGGAATTTGCAAAGAATGATGAGGAAATATTAAGATTCCTCAATACAAACACTAAGCTTAATCCCACACACCATAAGAGAGATTTTCTATTAGACCTCACCCTTCCTCCTACTTTGGAGATCACACATTGTATCCTTCCACATCGAAAGGTCTAGAGATATATGAAGTAGAGGAAGAAGAGTTAGAACTACCTCTAGCCCCACCTGAGTTCAAAGAGGATAACACCTCTTTGATTGAAGGGACCATAAATATCCATATAGGGATGGAGGAAGAACTAAATATATTAAAACTAGGTTATTCTCTTACTCCGGATGAGATAGAAACACATACAAAGGCGCTCAAAGAAAATTCAAAGGCCTTTTCCTTCGATTCAAAGTAAATGATGAGAATCGCTCCCAACGTGGTAGTTCACAACCTCATCACGAAGCCCGATGCCAAGCCCGTAAAGTAGAAGTCACGACCCATGAAGCCAAAAGTGGCTTTGATGGTCAAGGAAGAAGTAATGAAGCTTCTTTAGGTAGGTTTTATTAAACTAGTGGACTATTCCATGTGGGTGTCTAACATTGTCCCGGTTCTTAAAAAGAATGGGAAGATACGTATTTGTATCGAATTTAGAGATACCAAAAATCTGTCCTAAGAATGACTTTCCATTTACTTCCATTGATGTGAATGTAGATGTAACATATGTCTATGAGTTATTGTCACTTATGGATGGATTTTCTAGGTATAATTAGATAAGGATCTTTGAGGAAGATCAAACTAAGACTACTTTTACTACTCCTTGGGAACCTTTTTCTTTCAAAGTCATGTATTTTGGCTTGAAAAATGCCGGAGCCACCTACCAATGAGCAATGAAATATATCTTCCATGATCTTATCCATAATATTATGGAATCTTACATCGATGACTTGCTGGATGAGGCTAGGAAATGTTGTGATCACCTTGAGGTGCTTCGTATCATCCTCTCTTGTCTTATTGAATAATGTGTAATGTTGAATATATAAAAGTGCGTATTTGGAGTAACAGGAGGGAAATTACTGGGGTATATATTTTATTCTCGAGGAATTGATGTAGATCAAGAAAATATTTAAGTAGTCCGGAGATGATTCCACCTTCGAGATGAATTTAGCATTAGCTCTTTTCTCGGGTAAACTTGGGGCAATCCATAGACTTATTCTTGATCTAACTTGTGCCACTCATCCCATCAATAACTTGCTAAATAAAGAGTGTAGTAAATATTGGACTTCTGAATGTCATGAAGTGTTTGAGTCATTCAAATGTTTTCTCATGTCACCACCTACACTCATGCCACCCAAATTTGACCATCTATGATCTTATACTCTCAAGTGATAGAGGTCTCATTAGCTTGCATGTTGGAGCAGAAGATGATGATAATCGTGAATGTTCCATTTATTTCATTAGTCACACTTTTCTTGACTACGAGACACGTTATACGTAGGTGGAGAAATAATTCCGGAAATTATCTTTGCAATGAAAAGGTTAAGGCATTATATGCTTGATTAGGAAACACGAGTGATCATCAATTCTAACCAGTTGCGAGCCTTTTTGACTCAAGTTTCCTTATCTAAAAAGGTTGGAAATTTTCTCACAATGATGGGTGAATTTTAACTCACCTTTATCAACTAGAAATCCATCAAAGGAAAAATTATTACTGATTGGTTGACAGATAACCCGATAGATTCTAGGGACCTAGTAGATCGAGAGATTTCCCCAAAAATGTGTATTTTATGTGGAAACAAATCCTCCCATTGCATTATGTCCATGGTACACTAAAATTATTAACCACATTATGGACTGACATATCCCAAGGAGAAACCTCACAAAAAATGTGACGGTTATGTGTCATAGCAGAAAAATATATAATTGTAGAAAAAGTGCTCTATCACAGCCTTGATGACATGATTTTGAGATGTGTCGATGAAAAAGAGTCAAAAATATTCTCTTTGAAGCCCATAGCAGAATCTATGGGGAACACTTCGGAGGGAATGATGCCACTCAAAAAATTCATCGAATGGGATGTTTCTGGCCCACCTTAGAGCATGATGCTGTAGAATATGTATGCATGTGTCATAAATGCCAAGAATTTTTAGATGAGATTCACATCCCCTGCTCGGGCTCTATAACCCGATTGTGACACCCTGGCCCTTTTCTACTTGGGGTTTGGATTTGATAGGGAAGTTTTCTCCCTCATCAGCCGATGGCCATAACTTTATCATATAACCACAAAATATTTCACAAAGTGGGTCAAGGCCATGCCTCTCAATACTATACACCGGTCTCAGATGCTAAATTCATTTTGAATCATATCATCTATAGGTATGAAGTCCCATAGGTCATTATCTATGATAATTAAATTTCCTTTAAAAACAAAGAGGTGTGTGAGTTGTGTTCACAATTCAAAATCTTGCATCACACAACCTCTTTATATTACCCTTAGGCTAATGGATATGATGACACAACAAATAAAACTTTAAAGTCCATAGTCCTCAAAATGATCAAGGAGAATAAACATGATTGGAATTTAAAGCTATTTCCAGCCTTGTGGGATTATAGGACGTCAATATGGATGCCTATGGGGTAACCCCCTATTCTTTAGTCTTCATATGTGAAGTGGTATTACCACTGGAAATAAAGTTACCTAGCCTTCACGAGATCTTTACAAGGAATTTTACATGAAGACATGTACCACTTAACACAATTTGTGCAATTAGAAACCCTCGATGAAATGAAACTTAGAGCTAAGCAAAGGGTGCCACGGTGTTTATCCCCGACGAATGTGTTGTCGGTATAATAAAAGGTCTATAAATGAGAAATACGGTAGGAGACCCGGTTTTGAAACCGGATAGCAGATTGACAAGAAGGCCGATGAAGGACAAAATTTTATGCTCAAGTGGTTAGGCCCATATCAAGTCATGGAGGACTATAATAATGGCGTGTATCATTTGTGTACTTTATAAGGTGAAGAGTTTGGTGAATCAGTCAATTCACTTCACCTCAAACACTTCTATGCATAGTTCATTTGCATTTCCACATGTACATTACTACATCCATTACATATCATTTGCATAATCATATTGTAACATTGTGAAACAAGAAACTTATTTTTCAAACAACTTTCAAAAATTTCGAGAATTGGCAAAACATTTAATCATACTTCTTCAACTATTCATTATATCATCTCTAGACTATTCAATATTTTATCATCTTGTTAGATGAAGTTTTGACATTGATCCTACCAAGACCTACACACTTAGTTCTATTCATGGCTGCTTCTAGCTTATTTTTTTCCCATAGTCTATACTAGAATCTTCTTGGTGTCACATCTTTCCTAAAAATTCTCTCTTTTAGAAAATCAATTTAAGGGATTTTATCCAGATTACTTGTTCACCTACTTCAACCCTTTGTGGTGAGCCCTCGCATCCTACTACTTGCATGGGGTTAAGGCTAGGGGCGTGTATTCCCTCCCAAAAGCACAAGTCAAAGTTTAAAAGTCAATCAAATCAATTCAAAAAAATATATAAAGAAACAATAAATACAAAAACAATTTCATTTTGCAAATAAAACTACACTTCTTTGCCTCACTAGTCTTCAGTGATGAGCCCATGCTTCTTACTAGTTGTATGGGGCAAGACATAGGGGGTCCTTTTAAAGAATTTAATAAGTTGTAAGCAAATCAATAAGTGAAAAGTTCTTTGAGTCCCTTGTAATCATCAGAAAATGAGTTATATTCATAAGTTATAAGAGAGCTAATCCATAAAACCTTATTTTGTCAATCAGGAGGCCATCTACGGGTCTAAGTCTAGTTAAAATTGCAAGCAAACTATATTCTAAATTAGATAGCTAGCCTTTCCTAGAGTTGAGTTATAGTGTCCTAATTGGGTCTTTATCAAAACCTTATCTTCATATCATTACTTTCATTCATCAAAGTCATCTGAACTCATGTCGCTCTTGACTCTTGATGTTGAGCCCTCACATCTTCTTGGTTACGTGGAGTTAAGAATGGAGTGTGTTTATTTTATTATTATACCATTCTCATCAAGTTCGCCAAAAAACAGAAATACCAAATATTTCTTGGAAACCAAAGTTTTAAAGCTTGCAATACATAAAATTAAAAGGGATCATTCATTTATGCATTTGTATTATCATCATCATCCATACATGCATTCATAAAATCATATTAAAAATCATCGGAGAATATACAGAGATCTAAGAGTACACGGATGATGAAAGTCATAAAACAATAAACTCTTATACAAGATATCTAAGCCAAAAATAATCACATATGTATATATTTGTAAATAGTCGAGTTTGTATACAATGTCATCACACTCTAGGTGTGGTCAAAATGCTCGCAATGACCAAAAAATCCAAAAAAATGATATGTGTGTAACAACATGACAAAGCAATAAAGGCCCATGGCATATCCCTCTCTACATGACCCAAATGAAGGAGTGCGGTGGGGACTCTTACTACAGCTCCTACGATGTGAGTGGGAACCTCTATAAATAGAAAAATGAGAGTGACTGTGAGATGGGGCTAGTGACCTATCTCGTAGTAGTCTTGATCGGGAATGACCTCGCCGTTGTCTCCTCTCATCTATCTAGTACGTAGTAAGCTCAATCTGTTAGAGTAGGTATTTACCTTAGCTCATGTTCACGTAGGTACTTTATTTACCTTTATTGTATTTATTGTCACCCACTTATGTGTGCGGATATTTCCTTTAATTTATTTATATATTAGGAGATATTATCTAGTTAGGTATAGTTCTTTCCTTGATCTATGGTATTGACTAGTTCTTTCCTTGATCTATGGTATTGACTAGATCCTTGATGTTTAGTACTCTTCTAAATCTATGGTCTTGACTAGTTCTTTCTACCAATTGAAATCCTTAGCCCCTGGTCATATGGTATGGTCATATGAGGGCTTAAAGCTTGTGATTCCTACTAGTAGGTGCTTAAATCCAGCCCCTTTTATTTTATTTGTGTGGTGAAGGCAAGAGTATTTTATTCTATTTTAGTGGAAACTAAAATAAATAGTAGAGCATAATATTGAAAAACTTGTATCTTTTGATCGGTAACTCGGTTTTGAGTGCCGTTTTTTGCAAAAGTGCATAGTTTTTATGCTCTTTCCATTGGAAATATTTATTTTGAGAATCACACTATAATTATAAAGTGCCATATTGTAACACACACTCATTATAAAGTGCCAAAAATCTGGGGGCTCTTGTTGCATTGTTTGGGGGTCTTGTTACATTGCTTGGTTCTTGCATTTCTTTTGGTGATTTTTTAGGATGACATCTTTATCTACTTCTGCATTAGATCATGTTGAGCCATTAACAACACATAATTACCACACATGGAAACAATAATTAAGTGGAAATGATTATGGGCTTTAACTTCTTTAGAACAACTAGTGTTCACTAGAGAATATGAGAAATTTCAGTACCAGTGCAAATTTGATGAGTGTATGGGTTTGATAGGAACTGATGTAAGTGACAGTATTTAATTTAATTTGGAAAAGTGTGACTCTCCTTTCAAAATATGGGAGAAATTGGAGGATTTATTTGGTAAGGTGGATCATATGAGAGCCATGCAACTTGAAATTGAGATCACCTCTCTTAATCCTGAAGATTTTCCAACAATTATAGACTATCTTACCAAGTTCAAGCGTTTGTTGACATAGTTGAAGGGGAGTTGGAAGAGATAAGAAAGATGAAGAGTGTGTTTACTTGATTCTATCCAAGTTGAGAGGACCATTCCAAATTTTTGATTCTACCTTTTTCTCTAGCATGGATGCTTTAGGTGACACCTTCAAAATGCCTAACTTAGAAACATTTTGTGAAAGACTTACTAGGGAAGAATCCAAATTATCTCACCTTGAGTCTTCCACCTCTCAAAAGGCATTAGTTGCATCTAATCCTAAGGGCAAGGGAAAACCAAATAGTAAAACCAAATCCACACCTTCTCCATCTCAAAATGCTCCTAAACCCAAAGAAAACAACTCAAAACCCAAGGAGTCTTCTAAATCCAAGAATAAGTCTAGCCGTTCATGCTCTTTTTGTGGGGGTAGTAATCATGAAGAAAATAGGTGTTATAAGCAAATGCAAGCCTTAGAGGATGCAGTCAAGAAACAAAAATTTCTATCTCCACTCCACCTCCTTCTAATCAGCATGGAAAAGAACTTAATGTTGTTGGAAGATCTCAGTCACCACTTGTAGACAATTGGGTTATAGATTCTGGTGCTTCTCATCACATGACTTCTTCCAAGGAGTCTTTTGTTTCTCTAGGTTTGAGTTCTACTTCCAAAATTGAGGTTGGAGATTCTTCCTTTCTTTCTGTTGAGGGAAAAGGTGATATACAACTTGATGGTGGCAATATCCAAGATGCACTATATGTTCCTAACATCACTACAAATTTTCTTTATGTATATCAAATTTGTCATTCTGGTCAAGGGAAAACAGTGACTTTTACACCACATGGGGCAGAAGTAAGAAATTTGTTGGAGCCTTTTTCACTTGTTGCTCAGGGTATTGTTGATCATAGTTCAAGACTATATAGCTTTGATGGTTTTGATGACACTTCTTCTATAGGGAAAGGATTGGTTTCTCATTCGATTTAGAGAGTAAGCTTTGGCATGAAAAATTTGGACATCTCAATTACATATATTTGAAGGAGTTGAGCACTCATGGTATGGTAGATGGTATTCCTAGAGTTTCTTGTCTTGAGGAGTTTGTCATTGTTGTGCATTAGGAAACAACACCAAGATCCTTTTCCTAAGAATTTGTCTAAGATAGCTTCTTCACCACTTGAGCTTGTGCATAGTGACTTGATGGTTTTTCCTATCCCATCTTTCAATGGAGCTAAGTATGCACTTACATTTATTGATAATTTCTCGAGGTGTACTTGGGTTTATTTTCTCAAGTACAAAAGTGATGTTTTTCACACTTCAAAGTCTTCAAGGCTTTTGTTTGAGAAACAATCTTCTAGTAGCATAAAGAACCTTCACACTGATAATGGGGGAGTACTTCAGCAATGAGTTTTCTGAATTTTTGGCAACTCAAGGTATTATTCACCAGCATTATGTTCCTCATACTCCACAACAGAATGGATTAGCAGAAAGGAAGAATAGAACTTTGAAGGAAATGGCTAACTGTATGATGCATTCTAGAGATATACCTCTTATCTATTGGGTAGAAGTAGTTAATTGTGCTAACTATATTTAGAATCACACACCACATAGAGCACTTGAGCATTTGACTCCAGAGGAAGCTTGGTCTAACACTAAGCCAAATGTCTCATTTTTTTGGATAAGAAGAGTAAACCCTTGATCTTTATAGGGTATTGTGAGGACATGAGAGCTTATCATCTTTTAGATCCTGATACACATGATGTTCTTTTTCAAACAGATGTTCAGTTTGATGAGGATTTCACTCCTCATGATTCTTCATCTTCTTCCATTCCTTCTTATTCTTCATCTCATCTTGAGGATCCTTTCTTTGAGGAGATTGATGAGGAGGTTATAGATTCCATTAAGGATCCTATTCCCACTGATGTTGTCATTATGCCTAAGTGGGCTCGTACTACAATTTCTGAGGCGCACCTTTCATAGAGGGTCTTCCACCCACCAGGCATCATCATGCACATTCTATTGGTTCTAGACTTTTGTTTCAGGTAGTTTCTAAGGATCCACAAGTCTTTTCAAAGGCTCATGGGATACAAGAGTGGGATGATGTGATGATAGCTGAGTATTCTTCTTTGATGAAGAATCATACTTGGGATTTGGTATCTCTTCCTAAAGGAAGAAAGATGGTTAGGTGTAAGTGGGTATACTGAACCAAATACGCAGCTGATGGGTCCATTGACAAGTATAAGGCTCGTCTTGTTGCAAAGGGTTTTTCACAAGTTAAAGGTATTGATTACTTTGAGACTTTTGCACCCGTTTCCAAGATGGATTATGTATGCCTTGTACTTGCTTTATTGCTGCATCACAGGGGTGGCCCATATACCAGATGGATGTGAAGAGTGCCTTCTTACATGGAGATCTACAAGAGGAAATATACATGGAGCAGCCAACTGGATTTGTTTAGGATTCTTCTCTTGTTTGTAGGCTCCGAAGGTCTCTCTACGGTCTCAAACAAGCCCCTCGGGCTTGGTATGAGAAGATGGATTCTTTTCTTCTATCTACTAGTTTTGTTCATTTCCATTCCGATCATACAGTGTATCTCCAACATGTCGGTGAGGATATTGTGATACTTGTCTTGTATGTTGACGATCTGTTACCTATTGAGCAGCTCTTCTTCCCACATTTATAGTATTCGAGAGGGCTCTTTCTACATAGTTTGACATGACAGATCTTGGGCTATTGCATTATTTCCTTGGTTTGCAAATTTCTCAGATAGATTTAGGGATTCATTTGAGTCAGAAAAAGTACACCCATGATCTTCTTAGGTGCTTTGATATGGCTGATTGCAAGCCAAGTCCATCTTCTTTTCGGTTTGGGCTGCTCATTTGTTTACGAAAGGTTTATGTAAAGTTATTCGGAGAATTTCTTTCATCTTATTGATCATGATGTTTGATTAGCATCTGTGTTCTTGGCTTGGCATGATCTGGTTATTGTTCCTTTTACAATCCTCATTGAGGATAGGATCTCGTGGCTTGCCAGGAGGCCGGTGTAAATACATCGGTATGAGGTCCGAACATTTGTGGCTGCCCCATATCTCGCAAGTATCTCCTCACGTGTCTTCCTCGTGGGAATGCACAGTGTATCAAATAGGATCTGAAAAATAAAATATCACCATCCATCAATAGTGGCTGCAAAACAAAAGTGAAAACAATGGAGAGTTAGAAAACTCTTGAAAACCCAAAAAGAAGATAGTACATAATTCACGAATAGTTATAGTCTAAATAGTAGAGTCAAGAGAAGAGTGTTCACTTACTCGGATCTACTAGATACTAGAACTGATTTACTTGATCGGGGATCATTTTTGATATCAAAAGTTCCCTAAACATCCCTAAATTGTATCGGTGCAAAAAAGATCATTTAGAGAGATTTCCATCGACTATGAGAACAAGACAAATAGAAAACTTAGAAGCTCAAATCAAGAGCTCGAGGAAGACCGAGCAAGTGGAGGAGAGTTTTATTTTGATAAGACCTATTTATTAGGATTATTATAAAGTTTTGAAGACCTATTTATTTAAATAGGCATTATTGTGACTAGGAGTTATTAATACTACCTAGTCAGCCCATAGCGCCACACCAAATTATTATGAAGCCTAGTATATCGACCAAAGTTCCATAGGGCATTACGAAGCATTTGAAAGGTTGATCGAGAATAGGAGGATTCCGAACAGTGGAGCTGGTGCCAAAGAGCTTGCCGAATACGTTAGGAAAGGGGAATTCGGTGTGATATTTCACCCTTGTCATCTGAAGGTCTGGTTATTCTTCTAAGTAGGTTCTAAATAGTTTCCATTAGGTTTTCTTGTGAAATTACTATTGTAACTTACAAGTTTTGACTAGTGGAATAGTTCAAAAGAACCTGGAGACAGTGCAATTTCCGATCTCCGTAATCAATCATTGTGTAATTGTTTTTATTGTCTTGTATTAATTTTAAATTGATTACTTAAAAGGAGAAAATTGTCGGCAAATATTTAAAGCTACAAGTGTCTCGAGATCGGTAGATAAAAAAATTGATTATTTTTGGATCAAGTTCGGTATCAAAGTCTGGTTTTGCAAAAATGGATCTATACATCTTATTCCGAGTTGCTAGTTATGCTTTCCTTATCGGACACCATGTTGTGAGTGATGATCACTCAACATCAAGAACATGATCACCAGATTGTGGAGTTACAAACCCACCTGGCTATTGTTTGACAACATCATCACCAACAACAACAACATGTTACCGAGTTGTGAAGAAGCTTGGATGCTCCACTTGGTAAAGGGGTGAAGCCATTCATCTTTGGAAGTGCCGATTGGAGAGGAAACCTTCACTAGACTCGGTCATGTGTCGTCATTGTGGAAAAGGGCGGATACTAATCGATGCTAGGATTTGTACCCAGAGAAAAGGCCTAAGTGGATGCAAAAGAAGGGAAAGGCTATTTTTGGACCCGACACTTTGGCCGATTAGTGGCACCATTGGCATGGAGAGCACTAGTGGAATGTCCAGATATTATCTTTGTGACATGCGAGTGCATCGAGATAGTGGATTCTAGTGGTTGCACAAGGATAGTTAGTGACCCTTATTCTCAATTGGACTATCGAGTAGGGTACATAATTGTCGATGTGGTGCACCAACTAGGAATTCCCACGACACCACTTCCACATACCAAGATAGTTGGTATAGAAGATGGTACTCTGCATGGAGTGTCTACCAGTTATTGCATCTTGAGCTTCATTATTGGGAGATGAGTTTCCAACAATATCACTCTCGACATCATCCCTTTGGAGATGGACGAAGTGGTATTAGGAAACTTCTACTTGACTTGCTCGTTAGGGTTATTTGAATGATGACAAGAATGCAGTGGAGCTTCGCATTTGGCATAGATGGAGGATCGAGTTCATAACAGTCATGTTGATTGTCTTGTACAAGGTGAAAACAGTGAGCCTTCGGACTCATATGTACCTAGTGCTCATGCAGATCCTAGTGTAGAGTCAAGCTCATATGTCCCCGATAATCATCCGAGATCTTGACACCGAGGTCATGTACATTCCAGAAAACCATGAAGATCCATATGCAGAGAAGTGAGATCCCGGGGATCCACAGAAACCTATTGAGGTATCCTAGATAGACATTGAGTATTCTACATTTGGTAAGAAATCTAAGGTGAAAATAAAGTTGACTAGTTCAACTATTATATTTGGTTTTTTTGAGCATTATTTATTTCTGTTATTGTAATAAAACCATAAATTTTGTGTTAGGTAGAATGTATGAATAAGACCCCTGTATGGTCAATTTTTTTATACATCTAACCAAACAGGACACATTAGTCAAAGTCCCAATTCTGGGTAATGTTTGTACTCTTATATACTTACATTAGTAAGACCCCTTAGAGGGTAATTATTTTGGTAAAATTGTTAATACCAGGAGATGCAATATGTATTGGTCCTTGTTGAGTTATTTTTCCAACAAGGAAGAGACAAAAAAGGTTAAACCATGATTGCGATGCAGTGGAGAAGACCAAGAACATAAGCCACCAAGTAGGAGAGATTTCGTGACAGGTTATCATGTGAAAATTATTTTCCTATAAATTGGTATTTAAGCTTATTATACATGACTCCAAAAATGGAACATTTTTACAACTATTTTTGCATGATGTATTAGGATATAATTTCCTACACTTATGTTTGAAAGTTGTATAAAGACCCTTTTAAGGGCACCCATCTCCTAATCAGTTTGTGAGTACCTGTTATAGCTTGGATACAGGATTTGAATCATATAAAGCTTAGAGATTGATCTACCATTTGTGTAGACAACAGAGTTCACAGATTCAGCTCAGAACTTCATTCTGTGTAGAGGCATTGTGACCATGCAGCAAAATGGTAGCTGAATCACCATTGGCATTGACATCGGGTCAGAGATTTGTTCTATAGAGAATCCATTATGGGAATTTAGCATAATGGTACCTGATATTGTTTTTCAACAAAAGGAGCTCTCAAAATATTATCTCAAAACATCATTCGAATTCAAGGAATTGCGACCACACATTCGAATGGTAGTTGATAATCATAATTAACATCGTGAAGCAAAGGAGTTGAGATCTAAAAGAGACTTAGCACTGCACAAACAGAGGCGTTGAGGTTTGTAAGAGACTTAGCACTACATAATGGAGGCATTGAGGTCTGAAAAGGGACAAGTCATTGTCCATACTCAACATCATATCAATCATTTCTCTAAATAACATGGAGTTCCTTCAAACCAGGTTTGGATTCTATGAAGTCAACTTGGAGACAAGAGCTATGTTATAGAGTAAAAGAATATTATTGTTGTCAAATATCTGGAAGCTTAACACCTCATAATAGGATCGTTGAGGTTTCATTCAGAAACTTAGCACCATACATTGGAGGCGTGGAGGTCTTATTATGATATCGAGTGGTGCAACGAAAGCGTTATGGGCCCATAACCGACATGTCCATGATAAGAGAAAAGTTGTCAAAGTGAGAAGGTTGTAGGAGAAGAGAACAAAGGGTCTACTATAACAACACTTTCGAGGTGGCAGTAGAGTTTCCAAATTCAGAACAAGATCGAAAAATGCTCCAATATAAGCTTTTTGGGACAAAAAGCCTTTCTCATTGGGGAGGTGTGATCAGGGGATCATTTTGATATTAAAAGTTCCCTAAACATCCCTAAGTTTTGTCAATGCAGAAGATCATTTTGAGAGCTTTCCATCGACTATGAGAACGTGACCAAAAATAAATTAGAAGCTCAAAGCAAGAGCTCGAGGAAGACCGAGTAAGTGGACGAGAGTTTTATTTTGATAAGACCTATTTATTAGGCTTATTATAAAGTTGGAAAGACCTATTTATTTAAATAGGAATTATTGTGACTAGGATTTATTAATACTACCTAGTCGGCCCATAACACCACACCAAATTATTGTGAAGCTTGGAATATTGACCGGAGTGCTATAGGGCGTTATGAGGCATCTGGAAGGCCGATTGAGAACCGGAGGATTCCGAACAGTGGAGCTGGTGCCATAGAGGTTTCCAAATACACCGGAAAGGGGAAGTCGGTGAGATATTTCACCCTTGTCATTTGAAGGTCTGGTTATTCTTCTAAGTAGGTTCTAAATAGTTTCCATTAGGTTTTCTTGTGAAATTACTATTGTAACTTACAAGTTTTGACTAGTGGAACGGTTCAAAAGAACCCAGAGACATAGGCAATTTCGAACTCGGTAATCAATCATTGTGCAATTATCTTTATTGTCTTCAATTAATTTTAAATTGATTACTTAAAAGGAGAAAATTTTCGGTAAATATTTAAAGCCTACAAGGGTCCGAGATCAGGTAGATAAAAACTTGATTATTTTCAGATCACTACTAGTGCTTTGGTGGTGGTGGTGGAGCCGTTGTGGGTACCTACTCACCCATGATCTCCTCAAAAGCCACCCATTTTCCTATAACAGACTAATTGTCACCTCCTCTCTTATGTGAAAGAGCATCCTCTTGATGAAGAGTCTCATCCTTGACCTCATCCTCGAACCTACACCACATAGAAGCCTCTCTACTAACTCTCAACTATGTATCAGTCTCCTGATCCCCCTCCTCCTCGTGTGCCTACTTTCCACCACCCTCCTCCTCATCTCCATTTTTTCCTCAGCCTCCTCCTCCTCCCCACTATGTATGGGGTAACCTCAATATGTAGAATCACCCCGGTCTAGCTTGATCAGGATAATATGTGGTATGCCAATCGGGACCCTAGGTATAATGACACCCACTAGAGCTTTCCCTTCTAGAAGCTCTAGCCACTCTAATGCCCCTGTATACCATCAGAACTATTGGGAGGGCATCAATATAAGGTAACCTAAAAGTTTGGGGAATCCTCTAAGTTGGATGGACCTCCACTCGGCTGGTCCTGTCCACTAACTATGTGATAGTGTTGTATGCCCCTCAATAACGACATCCTCACCCCATAGGCCGACCATGTACTAGTATGGTCGTGCAATCATATCATGTATAATGAGTGTAGTGGAAAGCTGATGATGCACCTTCAGTGGGCCCATAAATTTCCATTTAATTTCTCTAATAGCCTCGGGATTTGCTATCCCGACACCCCTATGGTAGGGGATCATGTGCTCAAAGACCCAACTAGTCACTAATGTAGGATGAATAAGGGCCTTTCCCTTTAGTCGAACAACCTTGTATAGATCATGATATGTGGATCGCAATATATCAATTCCCCATTTGTAGATGTGGCCATGCTCCTCTATGCTCTGAATAATTGGGGCCCAATAATAAAGTAACTTGTCCCGCCCTTGTCCAACCAAGCACGAAGACAAAATACCAATTATGGTCTTGCACAAGGTAGGGATAAGGGCACAACTAAATGAAAATAATCTCATGCCATGCTTAGCACTAGTATCGGGTGCCAATGTATCTCCCATATAAGATGCCCTACTACGAGACTGCACCACTGATGTAGCACTCTCCAAAACCAACCTCCCGCCTATGACAAGAACACTCGAATCCTATATACATCCTCTAGAATGATGGTCCACTCTCCTCTAACTCTAGATAATCTGGAAAGTATTCCACTCTACATTCCGACAACTCATTAGATTGACTAACAAGTAGCTAGGTGGTGTAATGCAGACAATGTCCTGGGATATCCTCCATATCTCAAATCTATGTAAGATACCCATCTCCTCATGAGTAAGTGAATCCAAAATCTCGGAATCCAATCACACTCTCAAGCCCTTCTCTATCGAAATATGGAGCCTAAATTCACCAAAACACCAAAAAGAGCAAGTTAGAAACATCTCATACATAATAAGCTCATCAAAAACATCATAAAACAACACAAAAACCAAAAAAATTCTTCACACTTGGTCAATTTTAGCCTCTACCCTAAAAATTATGCAACCGCCCCTCTATGTAGAGTGGCGGTTGTGTAATCTTCACAATGGTTATACAACCACCTCTCTCCACATAGCGGTGATTACGTAAATGTTGGCTACGTAGAGTGACAGGATTACATGCAAAATAGTCCGCCATACCCTATGACCCAAAAATCTCAAAAAAGAAAAAAAAAAAGACCATTTTTGACGAAATAAAAGATAGACACCTAGGCACCCCCATAATAAACATTTTGACTATAAAATTACTAAGAATATCTCCCCCAAAGTTATGCTTTTCACATTTTTCACATTATAGGTTAAAAATAAATAAATGTAGATAACTTACCCATCTTTGAGCCACTTCTCCTACCATTGGTGGTGCCACCATCATGTTTCTATGTTATTAAATTAGACTATAATCACTCATGAAAGCTGTCACACGTGATCAAGAGCTTAAAAATCACTAAGTGGGTGAGTGAAAATGATTTCTAGAAATAGTGATTTTGGTTATATATAACATGTTTTAAATTGTGTGTGTTTTGTAGAGGGCTGGAGTTCTAGCATAGGTATATTTCTATCCCCTCGGATGGGATATGTCCTCTTATCATATTATTTTAGTGTATTTTTTCAATTTTATGTTATATTTGCACTTGATTACCATTTTATGTTGCATAGGTGGCGAACCTTGGATTAGGCGTCACTTGACACATATACATGTTAGGTATAATTTCTAACTCTTCCATTTTGGGAATGCCATATTGAGACTCTACGTTTTATGCCTCTTCATGGTTAAAACACTTCTCTGAGGGGGCAATATGTACACACCTAATTTTTCATGTGCTACATTTTCGAATGGTTCAAAATACCCAATGATGATTAATATCTTTTCCAATGGTGTTTCAATCCAATTTTCAACTTACTGATGTATGTTTGTAGCCTAGAGTGCTTCCCTTAGCTACTTCCACACTTTTCTAGATTTCCTTTATCTCTATCACAAATTTTCCCTCAACTTTTGGCTTTAAGTTATGAAATTGTTGTGGTAGTTATGCAACCACATGTCTTCCCTAAGTGGCGGTTGTGTAACCACCCCGATGGTTGCATAACCACCCTTCTGCGTATACTAGTGGTTGGGTGTGGTTTTTCCGAACATCTTTTGGCATGTTTTGAACGCATGTCAACTTCTTAAAAAATACTTTTAGCACACATTTCTTGGTCAACTTGGTTGTTCTTGGGCTCATTTGATACGTATCAACTTTGCCTTCTCTTCCTACTGACTAATTGGAGTTAACTTGCGCCCTTTTTTGAGAGAGGTGGCATTTCTTGGCTACCAAGTAGCTTAGACTATTTCCCTTCCATTCTTCTATAAGAGCCAAGCTTTTACCCGGAGCTTAGGTTGGAGATTTTTGTTGTGAATTACATCATTATGTTGCCATAATATTTCTAGGAAATACACAATCAAGCTAGTTCTCTTGCATTTTTATTCTCCTACCCGCATTGCTACCAGATTTCCTATAACCCACTGCTTCTCCAACACTTCTTGACCGTTCCTTTTGCGTTACCTATCACAGTTCCCTGGATTCATCAGAACACTAAAGTTGGAAAAGAAGCTGAGGGGACATCACAGTAAACCACCACTAGCTTTGTCACTATTATACAAATTCTAGGTTGGGGATGTACTTGGTTTTCCTTAAATATTTCTTGATTTCTTGATTTCATTTATATGCACAATTTGACTATTAAAATCAATTCAATAGCTAATTCATTATTGTATCTTTTCCTTACTTACACAAAGCTTCTGGTGATAGATTTCTTCCCGATATCCATGTGGGTTTGCAAGGGAATTTTTTCTGGAGGAAATATCTTGCATTAGTTTAAAGCAATTGTAATTCCATTTCAATCCTAATCTTCATTAGATCTTTGTTTATTTCTACCGGGGAAGTTTTAGAGGAAGAAGTGCTTCTGAGAAGCTTTTATTTCTTCATGTGTCTCTGAGGTAGAACAAAAGATTTAAATCCAAAAATACAAATTGGAAAAGATTTTGATTTATTAGAGTAGTCTAGATCCATTCAACACAGATAAATAGTCACATCAGATTAATTTTTGTTTAGTTATGTTAATAATATTGTAGAAGCAATTACATTTCTTCATGTTTCTTCATCAATTTCTTCTATTGTTTTCCGAAAGCGTAAAACCCAAAAGCATTAGCTTAATTTAATTAGATTGTTGTTTATTATTATTTCCTTTATATAATTGAAAATACAAAACATTAGAATAACTTTGTTTTATTTATTAGTTCATTCTTTTTTAATTAGCAACATAGATTAATTAGACGGAAAGTAATACAATTACCCACGTGTTTTTAGTTGGCCTAGGTTTAAACATCAACCTTTTCTATGACAGATACTTTGCGATTTTATAGATTTTCTAGTTCGATAGTAGTTCACGTATCCCACATGACTATTGAAGGTCCTTAACAACCAAGAGACCAAGTGTACGATCCTCGAAATCTGTAGCCCAACACACCTTACCTATTTACTGACATTGACACAAGCCTTAAGATTTTGGTTTTTCGGTCCACACAACTCCCACCTGCCATCATTTCATAGCTTAAAAACCTAAAAATTGAAGTAGATAAAGCTCATGAGTTTTGGAAAAATCAGCTTGGGTGAGACTAGTTTTCGCAATTCATCTGTTTTTCCTCCCATAATTCCATGACCTTGTCTATAAACTTCTACAAGGCCAACACAGATAGTTTCCTACCTTCCATAATCCATTGCAAGAATTTTCCACAAGTAATACATTGATATCCAATTGCATCCTACCATCCTCTTAGACCATTCCATTTCACCTATGCAGGTAAGACAAACTTTCACTACCTTAGATGAGCATATTCCATTAGTGCTTGTACAAGACATTAGATTGCCTTGATCTTTCCTTATCCACATTTATCTTATTTTTCCTTATATAATAGCCACATATCCATCTATCCATTCCACATCGGCTATCCCGGCATGACCCTAGGAGGTTGAGTTGGCATTCACGTGTTGATTTTCAATCGTACAAAGACACTAGGTGCACATGATGATTTTGAGGTAGTACAAAATGATGAGTCGGATGATGTAGTGGATGAAAAATATGAGGAGACAATAGGTACACATAATTGTTGAGAGTTAGTGGGAAATGATGAGTCGGATGATGTAGACATGACATATGGAGAAGAAATGGGTATAATACTAGTGGGGTAAGTGATCGATTGATGTTAGTAGGTGAAATCATAGGATATATAGGCTTGATGGAAATGCCACCCTTATTGATAATATCTTGAATGATTTTAGGAAGTTAGGGACATGATACGGTGGAATAATGATGGGCACATGTTTCATGGGAGGAATTTCTTAATGGAGGGGGTGATATGGAATGTAGAGTGATGAGATGGAGATCAAGAAACTTGTGGAGAATAGATGAAAGTGGCTCAACCAACGGGGTGAATTTACAAATGAGTTGGAGAAATTGATAAGTCATAGTAGAATGTGATGAATACAAAGATGTGGGTGTAGAAGGAAATGAGATGCAAAGAGGATCCAATTTGATGACATTTTTAATGTGGATGTGTGATGGTGGAATAGGTGGAGGAGAAACTAAAATGTGGCGTAAGGTAGTAAGATTGCCAAGATGGACATCCTTGAGGTGCTATGACATGTGCATGACCTTCTCAAATGTGTGTAGTGGATGAATTTGTAAGTGGTATGAGATGTGAGGGACTCAAATTTTTGAAAATAGGTTAATGGGATCATATTTTTGGAGTAGAAATGGGACGTGGTGAATGAGTGCACATTAATACACAACAAATCCAACAATATAATCATTATAAGATTGCCGAAGCATGTGAAGGTCAAATAGTGTTTTTTTAGGTTAAATATGGATGAAGAAAAGGGATAAGAATGTGTCATAAGGTTATGTGAATGTTTAAATTCTATGTTATGGGAGACAAGAATACCGTTCAAGTGTTTAAAAAAGTAAAATTGAGAAGGTATGAAGGAGTGCATTGTCACATTTAATGAGGTGGAATACATAGAGGAAGATATGCAAGTGGTGTAAGGGGTCTTTGGTGCTATTGAATTTTTCAAATTTGGGAAGTTTGAAATGTGACAGATAGGGATGATGTGGTACCATGGGGTGGATAGGATCACTAAAAATTGTGTGATAAGTAAGAGTGGGTGGGAGTACCCCCAAGTGTTGGGACTCAAGCTTGAAAATGAATTCAATAAGATGTCGGTGTAGAAAGTTAGAGTGTGAGGGAATGGAAGCCATAGCCATGAGGAGGAAAATGAAATGAGCTTGGTGAAACTTGGAAGGTGAGTTAGGAGAGTTAAGTGAGCTAGTGAGTTGGTTGGGTGGGTTGGGAAAGCTAATTGAGTTGGGTGAGATATGTAAGGTGGGTGAGTTGGGTGAGATGGGAAAGTTGGTGGATGAGCTTTAAAATATCAAAAATTTAGGAGATTTGGGTGGGCAAGTGAGGAGAGATCACAAGGTGAGCTCACCAAGCTGGGAGAGCTAGCTAAGTGAGCTCAATGTGCTAGGTTAGTTGGGACGAAATCACACATGTGACTCACTAGGCAACCTAGGCTGGATGAGCTCAAGAGCTAGGTGAGTTGGGCGAGGCAAGATAGGCGAATGGGAGGGAGTTGTGCATATGAATCATTGGACAAGCTGGTTGGGTGAGTTGGGAAAGTTGAGCGAGATAGCTAGGTGAGCTTGACAATATGGGTGAGTTGGGTAGACGATATGGATAGGTGAGCTTGGTGAGTTGGGTGAGTTGGGATGGAGTCATGTATATGACTCACACGGGTAAGTTGGGATGAATTTATGCATGTGACTTATTAGGTGAACTGGGTGAGTTGGGAAGGTGAGTTAGGTGAGTTGGGAGGGATTCATGCATGCAAATTATTGGGTGATAGGTGAGTTTAATGAGTTGGGCAAGTTGGGTGAGGTGGGTGAGATGGGAAGGAAAATAAGGTGAGCTAGCTAGGGTGGCAAGTTGACTAGGTGAGGTGGTTGTGTGAGATCAATGAGGTGGGTGAGTTGAGAGGAGTCATGCATGTAACTTGATGGGTGAGTTGGGAGAGCTAGGTGAGTTAGGCTGGGTGAGATTGGTGAGTTGGGTGCGATCAACAAGATGGGAATGTGACTAGGTGAGATGGATGTGTGAGTTAGGCAAGTTAGGATAGAGTCATATATGTGACTCGCTTGGTAAGATAGGAAAGATGGGCACTCTAAGTGATTTGGCTAGGTGATCTCGGTGAGTTCGGTGAATTGGGTGGGCAAGTTGGGTGAGTTAGGAGGAGTCACACATGTGAATTATTGTGTGAGTTCGGAGAGAAATGGTCGGTGTGCTTGTCGAGCTATGTGAGTTGGTTGAGTTAGATGGGAAAGATTTTTGGGTGAGCTAGCTAGGTGAGCTTGATGAGTTGGGTGATCTCAACGAGCTGGTTGAGTTAAGAGGAATTCACACATGCGACATCTTTGGTGAAGTTGGGTGATATGGTTAGGTGATCTTGATGAGTTAGGTGAGTTGGGTGAGCTTGACAAGATGGGTGAGATCAACAAGCTAGGGGGAGCTATGTGAGCTGGTTGAGATCGATGATGTTTGGTGAGATTAAAGAGATCAATGAGATAAGTGAGATAGGTAAGCTTGGTGAGATGTGTAAGTTGATGAGCTCGGTGAGGTGGGTGAGCTACATGAGTGAGCTCGATAAGTTGGGAGAAAGAATGAGATAAAGTGGTGAGGGTATAAGAGCATGTAAGTAGTCACAACACACACGACGTGGACTAAATTTTAAATGGAGCATAAAAGCTAGAAAATGGTGTAGGAAATATGTGGTACATTCACACTTGTTACTAGTACCATGAAAAATATAAATGTAAAAAGTGTATTGAATGATTGAAATTGAAGAAGTGGGAAAATGTATAGATAAGAAAATAACAGGGCACTCACACCCACGATTGGATCTAAAATAAATTCGGGCTGAAAACTCAAAGGGAACTCGTGCATAAGATTGAAATGGAGAAAAATATGGACTCAAAAAAGATGTTAGAGAATGATACATGGATATGGTAGAATGTTGTAGAGAATAGAAACAATCGTATATGTGACCCACATATCTTGAAAAATGTTTGGGATGAGGTGTTTTGAACAATATGGTGTTTTTATAGAAAATATATATTTTTTTTTTTGTTTAAAATGCAATATGTTGTGATATAGATGCAATCAACACTTATCACTCCAATAAAGTGTGTCTTTTGATATATCATAAATGGTACATGAAAGAGACTTGTTATCTCTATGGCAGTTCATTTAAATGGGGTCCCTTGTACATAAGTTGATGGTGTCCCAAACCTTCGGGGTTTATGCCTAACGACCAATGACAATGAGAAATGGGGAAAAATGTGTATTTTGTGTCTTTATCAATCCCGATGATTTATAATGTCGATGCCATAGATGTTTTTGTTGTTTTCTTTTACGGAAGATGTAGTAGGTCAATCACAATGGTTTCACCCATAAGCATGACCTTGAGGTACCAGTAAATACCAAACACTTTGGTATGAGTACTAGCCTCGAGTGTTATACACAAAAAAGTAAAAAGATCAAAGTTATTTATGATTCCCAAGATCACCCGAGTGCGTAAGGGAAGAACATATGTAGAAAAAGATCTTAACATAAATGAATTTCTTTCCCATTTGTGTCCCTTAAAAAAGAAACAAATGTTTTCATATGTATTTCTTTTGGAGATAAAATTACAAAATAGTCACGTCTGCGACAACTCTCGTAACTAGATTATTAATTTTTTTTTCGAAAAATCGTAACATAGTAATAACTACGAATGATCTGTGAAGAAATTATTTTTAGTAGATCTGCAAAACCAAGTGTTAGATTTGTAACCAAAATTTTAGGGAAAAATAAAACCAAACTAAAAGGACTATAAAACCCTAAAGAAAACACTATTAGATTCAAAAATTAAATGATTTACCCACAACCAAAATGGTCCCACCATGGTCACCAAAATGTACACCTAGATTTGGATCACCTGCAAGATGTGTTAGTCAATATAAAAATATCCAAATCAATGCTACTAAATAAATGGGCTTATGTTTCCATTGAAAAGAGAAGGAAAATCATGGGTTCTTTCAATGAATAAAGTGGGTAAACTTCCTGATCTGAATCTATAACCTACACACAAACACACTTAGAAAAAAATTAGTTATTTTTTGTGGTTATGGGATTAATGAGATAAAAGAAATTTTATTGGAGAAAAATGAAAAAACCATGCATAGAAATGAATGATATATCTGAATCACTTGCAAACCACTTACATGTGTGATTTATTTAAAATTACATAGAGGGCGTGGGAAATCATAGGTGTGACTAGAACTGTGTTGAAATATCACCAAAATAGTGATGTCATGATTTAAACTAATCCTTTGTGATCAAATTTAACTTATCCAAAACCTATAATACCCAAATATGTGAGCAAAGAAGTAAAAACTCAAGTATGGGCTCAAGTGCACAAAGAGTCGTTGGAATGATGGGGTGAGGGTGTTTTATATTTTAAAAGTGAATAGAATATTGTGACAGAGGTTCAATGTGAAAATATGGGTGAGATGATAAGGGTCCATAGTGTAATGGGCATGCAAATGGGTAGGTGGGATGGAAAAAAATAAATTTGGTTGGGTGAGGGTTAGTAAATAGTGGATGAGGTGTCTTTTATCACCATTTTGTGGGGTTTTTAATATTTTTAGTTGTTTTTGTGGGATTATTTCATTTTTTGGGATTAATATGTTTTAAATTGTTTGTGTATTGTTGAATATGAGACCTTATGCTAAAGGTGTGTTTTCTAGTGTCTAAGAAAATGTATCATTAAAGGAGTATTCCAAAAAGGGACATAAATCATACAAATGTGCTCTTTGGGATCACCCCTACCATCGTAGATAGGTAGTTTAGGAGTAATGAAACTGATATGTAAAGGGTATGAAGCTACTTTTGGTGTAAGTGGGTTATGAAGTAATTGATTATATCTCTAATATGTGAAGAAGTGGATGTACCTTATTGTAGTTGTAAGATTTGAGATTGTAAAGTATCAATAATAGATTTGATATCCTTTGTATTAGAAGAAGAAGTGTGTGAAGCACTATGAGTATATAGAGGTGATGTGGGGATAATATTGATCATATGGATACTCATGATGAAACTACAAAGTGGAGGATTACATGTCCCTTCTTAAATAGGTATTATACATGTAGTGACGGTTAATGTATGTATAGTATATGACAAAGGAGGATTAGGAGGTCCAAAAATGGACCACTCATTATAATATTGATCATGAGGAATTTTAGAAATAAGAATAATGTGAATGAGAAGCTCAATGTGATAAGGGTTTTCACGAGCTACAAGAAATAATTAAATACCATATTAATTTGTTCTAGTATACATCATCATCATCATTAAGATCATTATAAAAAGAGTGTGTGCTAGTGATTTATATTTCCTAAGAGGATCATTAGGGATAATGTGATATGAAATGTGAGCAATCCTAGACACGGGGGTGGAGAAGAGACCATAATGGCACGATTTTTACGAGTAGGAGGAGAAAGCTCACCATGGGTGAATAGGTTTCCAATTAAGCCATTTGTTACATCGAAACGGCATAAAAATAAAGCATAAACAAACAAAAATAGTGATACCCCAAAGCTACTAGGGTTTGGGTAGCAAATTTGATTCAAGAATTGAGCTCACCAACTATTTACACCCTAATTAATTTCCATGTGTTGTTAATGTACAACAATAAGAAGGATATATGGGTTCGTAACAGGTAAATTATTATGATCTACTTTATTTCCAACATCAATTGTAGATGACCAAAATAATGCATTCAAACTTGAAATGAAATATATATGACAAAGAAACTAGTTTAAATAAGCAATATACAATATAAAATTATCTATTCAGAATGATTTGGATGTGCGAACAAAGGAACAAGAAGATATAGGACCATGAATTTTGCACTCAAGGTTTTATAATAAGAAGTTGAGTAGGTTCAAGATTGTACAAATTCTATATAGTCTAGGAAAGAGATGTACAATCCATAATAGTTGTATGTTTTTGTAACTCGAGACAACTCGGATCTATAACTTCTTTTATGCTTTTCTTTCCTTGAAATGGTGCTCACCCTATGTAGTTATTTCTCACACAACTTTGAGATGATACACAATGAATTACAACAAAGTAGAAACCATATAAACATGCAAAACCCTTCATATGAGCATTAGAAAAATAAAAGAGAAAACATATTTATGTGTTTGAGATTGGACCACCCATGGTAGTTAGAATACTAACTACTAAACCAATCTAAATCATGCATTACATATCCTCATGGCATAAATCAAGATTCATGTAATTCTTGTAGGTTCTTGTGAAAGTGTTTATTGATAACCAACCCCTTCGGGAAGTACTCATGTCTCTTGACACTAAGATCGCAGTTAACTACTTAATATAAAATGTACCTATTTTCTAATAGAATTCCCCGAGTTATTTTGGTAACCCACATCCTCATTTCGGGACTTAGGCAAATTTGCAAGTTGTTTTGGGACTGAGAAGTTAAATTTCTAAGATTGTCAAAATTTTGGGCTCTTCGCACATCTCCACATGTTCCATGATCTTCACTCTTTGCCCTCGAAAAATCATTTTGAGAAATATTGAAAAATGGCCCAAGTGTAGTAAAATTTCCCTTTTATTTCAGATTTTGGGTTTAGGAAACAATTTGTAATTTACATGCAAATTTTTCCTCAAGCTCTAAAACCCGAAATACAAAGGATTTAGTGTATTTCAGATTATGGGTTTCAAACTACAATTTACATGTAAATTACAAAATGGAACCCGATCCTCCGAAACTTGATCTTCCAAGTGTGTTTCGGTTTTGGGTTTTGATTTACAATTTACATGTAAATTGCAAATTGAAACCTGATTACCAAAATACAAAGGAAATCAATGTATTTCAATTTTTGGGTTCTCATTTAAAATTTACATGTTAATTGTAATTTGATCCACTGAAACACGAAACCCGACCGGGTTGTAAAAGGGTGGTCGATTTTGACATAAGCATTTCGGGTTTCTCAACGTGCATTGCAAGGGTCAATTTACGCCAAAGACCATTTCGGAAGTTAGAGGTTATAAAACATGTGTCAACTTCCACCAAGAGTAAGTCGAGAGGTTTGAAGGTGAAAGTCAAGGTCGGACATCCGATGCGGTCTCCTTCATTTCGGGTTTTGGGTTTCTCTTGCATCGAACATGACGACCAAACACATGTTACTTACTACATATCTTTCACTTCTAAAACCTAATGGTCCTTTGTGGTGGGTTTTAGAGGTTATTTTTCAAGGTCATGAACCTAACAAAGGCTTGATTTAACAGATTAATCTCTCGCATTTATTGAAGTATGGCACCCTAAACTTAAGAAGGCCATAAATTTCACCATGTAACTCCAAATTTCACAAAATTGGAATTTTTGGAAAGGTCTCATCATTACTACACCATAGAAACTATAAATTAGAAACTTGATGAGGTTAGGTGGGTGAAAAGAGGAAATACAGTCCCAACATTAGAAGAACAGTTCTAGGTAGCTCAACTACTAAATTTGATGAGGTATGGTACCCATTCCTTCTCCTACATGAAAATTACCATGGAGGAAGGGCCTTAGAAGGAGATCCATTCCTATTTTCATACATTCAATGAATGGTTTTGGTGGTTAAAGGTAGAAATATGATTTTCCCTATCTTTTCCCTCCTCTCTCTTTCCCATCTTCTATTTATTGTAAAATGATGCTCATTTGTAAAGGTTGGATACTCTTGGAATGCTAGAGCATCATTTCAAAGTGTTGCACATGTTTTCTTGAGTTACATGCCTCAGATTTGGATTTTACAATGTGTTTATGCATTCTCCCTTCATTGTAATGATCTGTGTATCTTCCTAAGCAATATAATTCATGTTTTGTGGCTATTATCTACCCTAGCTTGTGTTCTATTGCATTTTATTTCCTTTCATTCCTTTACGGTATGTTGTGTATACATTTTCAATTTACGGGGTTTATTTCTTTATGATCCTTGGAAATGAGAGTTTAAATTATATTTTAGACTGTGGCACTCGTGTCTTCCCTCTTCCAATTTTCTCCCATTTTCACACATATGAGAGTGTATTTCCCCCTCCTCTTGGTGTTATCACCTCCATTAGCTTAGGATTTCCCTCTTTCATGCATCTCTCTCTTTCCTAGAGCATCTTTCCCTCTCCTCTTGGTGTTATCACCTTTGTTATCGTATGATTTCCCATTTTCATGCATATCTCTCTCTTTCCCTAATCCCTTGGATTATTATAATAGGATTAGATAGTTGCATTTCCAACTTGTAGGAGTAATTTAGCATTATGATTAGGTAGAGGAACCAACCTTCTATAGAGGGTTTTCTCAAGTAGAAAGTGTTAGAAATTTCTCATTGTCATATGTGTTGTCATTGATGTCAAACTGCATTGATGGAAAGAAAGGGTGAACTGGTAAAGTGAGCAAGTGTTGAAGATGAAGGTTGATTGGTAGTGTCAACTCACAGAGCCTTCAAGACGATCAAGGATAAGTTCTAAAGGACTTAAATAAAATTTTGTGATAGCCTTATACATAAGGAGCTGGCCACCAAAATCTTGAGGTAGCCGCCAAAGTTTGCGGTAGTTACAAAAATTTAGAAGAAGATGTAGAAACCTAGAAAGGCCGTGGGTAAAGTAATGAAGCCGCAAAGCAAAAAGAAGCCAAAGGACGAGTCATAGATGAGAAATGTGAAGGAAGTGTCACACAAGCAAGGATGAACTAGAGGAAAAGCTACAAAAGTAAGGGAAATTTAGAGGAAGCCACGAGTAAAGAGAAAAAGCCACGGAAAACTATAGAAGTTGCACATAAAATAAAATATCCGTAGACATAGGATAAAGGTACTTGGAAGGAAGCATATAAGGAAGAAAGCTACATAACATTGTAAAATCCATGAGAAGTAAAGAAAATTTGTGGATGACTAAAATCCACCAAGAAAGAAGAAATGTCACGATCAAAGGATAGAGCAGCGATACAAAGGAAAATGTCAAAGAAGCTTATAAAAGTCTGTAGATTGAACAAGATGGACTAGACAGGGCTCAAGGACAATCAAATTGAGTTAAACATGGACAAGTGAGATTTTGTTCTCCAAAATTGATGGTGATTCGATTGTCTGGTGATTGTGGCTGAGCATACGACTTGAGCTCCATGAAGAATGAATAAATCTATTCCCATTGTCCACATTTAATGATAATTGACTTTGTGGAAATACAACTACAGTTCTCAATGTGATTCTTAATTTCAAGGAAAAATTAAATATCAAAGAAGAAAATGGCTCGCTCATCTTGATCACATTGGAAATCCTAGAAAGATGAGAAATCTATTTTTAGGTATCGGCTAATAAATATTTTCTGTGAATGCATAGAAAAGGTGAAATCAAGTGAATATAGTAAGAGTGAAATATGGAGTTAGTTGTATTCATTTAATGAACTATATTTTTAGGTGACAAAGCATGAAGAGTTCATGGCACATAAAATGAAGCATTGGAATGGGTCGATTAACAATATAGAGGAAATTTGATACCAATATGAAAGTTTCTCAAGTAAGAAGACGATGCATTCAAGATAAAGGAGCTACAGAAAGAAAAGAGAGAGAAAGGAGCAAAGTAGATAGATGAAGTAAAGAAGATATATCGATGATAAGAGCATCCGTATGGAAGATTGATTGAGTAAGAGGAGTCGATTTAAATGAGAAGAAGAGAGTGATAGAGAGAACACATAAAGATATAGAAGAGTGATCATAATCTATTTTGTAAGCAATTTTTGTAACTAGATGATCAAAAATTGTATGTAAAAATAATAAGTCTAAGTTGTAGCTTAGCATATTTAGGGGTTGCAACCTCCTTGTGGGTAAGTTCCTACAAAATATCAGTTGTAGCTGATTAAATTAGGGGCCGGTGCTCCTCGCAAATTAGCGCTTGCTAAAATTTGTTGAGTGGGTGATCAGAAAATCTTCGAGTGGGTGCTTGAAGTTGTGAAGTGGGTGCTTCACAAGTTGAGTTGGTGCTGAATAGAAACCATTGTAAGCTTTGGAATTGGTGTTCCTAATAAATCTTTGGTTTCAAGTGGGTTTTTCTTCCGAAGGGTTTCCCACTATAAATTTTGTGTTCATCATTTTTCTATCTGATATATGTTTGACAAAATGCACATGATATAGTAACTACTCAAATTTAAGAAATTGTGGATTAAGTATAACTCTAGAAATTAATTTTAATCCACATTGATTCACCCCCTCTCAATGCTTGTGATACTAACAATTGGTATCATAACAGGTCCTTCTATCAGAAGCTTAACATCTTCAAGGAGATCCTCTTTTCACAAGCATGTAAGAAAATCAGGCTCAAGGTGGTTTATCACTATCAAGATCACCTCTCTTCACTAGAACAAATTATGCATTCTGGAGAATAAGGATGAAAACATATCTGATGTCACTTGGTTTTGATATTTGGGAATGCATTGAGAAAGGATACAATCCTCCGCCATGCCAATTACATCTTCAACATACAAAGGATAATATGAATGTAACTTAAGAGCAATGAACGCCATTCTATGCGGCATGAATAAAACAAAGTTTGTAAAAGTTATGCACTACACAACAATAAAGGAGATATTGACCAAAATTCAAAGTATTTATGAAGGAGATGAAAATTCAAGGTGGAAAAGTTACTGACCTATAGAGCTCGGTTAGATAATTTGAATATGAAGGATGATGAGATTATATCAGCCTACATGCAAAGAATAGATGAAGTTATAAATATGATCGAGGCCTTAGAGAGAAACGAGAAGAGTTTTCTATAGTCCAAAAGATTATGAAATCTCTCGACTAGAAAGTATGATGTGTTGGTACCCAAATTGATCCCTCCTTGTAAGCCAAGCAACATCAATGAGCTAAGTAGGATGCTTAGAGAAAGACAAACCAAGATTTGAGTTGTTTTGTAGCTGGGGATGGATCTGGCAATCTCTTTTTCACTTAGACTTGGGGAATATTGGATAACACCTCACTAAGGGTATGACCTACCCTGCTACTTTAGGTTCTTCCTACAACCAGGGTGAGAGGACCCATTTTGTAACCTGTATTTATGAAAGAAATAGATAAAACAACACTATTTGGACTCTCTTTCTCAGGGAAGTGAAAAGGAAGCCTCAAGAAGACATGGTCAATGCAGACATCATCTAACTCTCATGAGTTGTCACACTAGAAAATGCAAATGTCCTCTAAAGAAGGCTCAAGTTACTAAATATAGTTACAATTCTAGCTTGCTTCTGCATATTTTGGATAAAGGATGGAAAAAATTAACAAATCTCCTTAGCATTTGTGCATAAACAGTGCAAGCATGGGTAGTTCAAGTGGATCTGATGGATATTGGTTGTGATTTTGATGTATTGTTGGGAAGTTAAGCAAGATAAAGTTGATTATACAAAATACTTAAATGAACCTTGAAAAATGTTGTATATAATTATTCTTGATGCAAAATACAAATCACACGATCCAAAGAACTCCTTCAACTAGAAGGTTTGTATTCATGGAATCCCAAGAACACAAGATTTCACACAAAATTCAAGAATTTAAACATGAAAGCTCATGATAAATTCTTAATGAAATATTGATAATTTCTTATCAAATATGTCCTAGATACCCTCAGGAAATGACAAAGATCCTAAATCAAATAGATACAACTTGAATTTAAAACCGTTTACCACAACATGAAGGAAAGATCCATCAATAATGCAGTTGCAATTTCCAAATTGTTTCTATTTAAACTAAAACTTTGTGTAATTCAAAGAAATTAATCAGCATAAGTTTGCAATGGGAATGCAGAGAATTGATTCAAAGTAATACATCTTGAAACAAATTAACATTGCTCATGAGAATACACACAAATTAATTCATGAAACACCAACACTTCGACAAGGGGACACAAAACCTATGACCTCAATGTCTACCAATGACTGTACAGTGAAATCATCTTGGTGAGAAGGTTTGGGAATGGATGAATAAAATCTCAGGTATCTCATATTAGTTCAGCTTAAGAAAGTAAAAATTGGTTTTCTCCCTTCTTTCTCTAAAGCTTAGAAAAATTTAACCCCCCTTATGCAAGAGTATTCTCATCACATTTATACATTTTCAATCACTCATTCACCCTTCATTTCCCCCAAAAACATGAATATCCAAAGAATATTCTTCTTCACAACATACGAGTTTAATATGTTATCTTATGTTGCCAGGTGGAGGAATTATGAGTTACTCCCATTTTTCAAATATTTTACATATGACTGGGATGCTATGTCATTCCTTTTTGCATTTGTTTAATCGTTTCTCCCTTTTGGTGGGAAAAGAAACCATTTTGATAGTTTTTAGGCACCTCCATATGGCTTGATGTGATACGCAAATCCCTTTCACCTTTTAAGGATCAATCTCAAAAAACACACTCATGTTCATGTCTTTCTAGGCTGAATAATTTTCCATAAATTGTGTCACATCAGTCCAAATATCTTTTGTTGCACAATGCTAATCTCTCTCAAATTTATTTCCTTCATGTGAGCTGAGTGAAAAATCCTTCTTCATTTGATGACAATGATTTCATCCATTTCAGCTCAATCTGTACCATTTTCATTATAAATTCAGCTTCATTTCTTCATTGGTATGCATCCTCCTTCCATTTTTAGACTTGAAAAGCTATTGTGAGGATTTTTGTTGGTGTAATGGCAAGAGTAGCTATGGCAACTAGTTTGAAAGAAATATCCTTAGAAGATTTAAATCAAATATTCGATCTAACTGGCCTAGATGAAGCATTTTTCAGGATTTGTTTGAAATTATAGACCTAGGGGATAACAAAGGGCCCTTGACATATCGGGAGGTTTGGATTTCCCTCCTCTTGAGATTGATTAAGATCAATCCTATTTTCTCATCTTTCCAATCGATGTACTATCATCTCTTCCATTGGGAGCACCAAAATATCTAGAAGAGTTGAAGAAATTATGGATTGAGAGGAGGCCTACTATGACAAGGATGGATAAATATAAATTTCCCTTTTATGCAATGAAGGATTTGTGCTAAAAGAGGTTCCTTGGGAGTCTTACGTGCTTTATGAAAAGAATTTGATTGATACTATGCCTGCCATTTCTCACAAAGTGGAAGAATTGGAGTGATGAATCATTTCTCTGGAAAAAGGTCCAACAAGACTTATACCACCTCAAAATCTGCAATACCAGTACCATCAATGAGAGGGAAAAAGGGGAAATCAAGCTCTCAGCCCCCAATTGTCATTTTGGATGAGGAAGAAGTAGATCCTTCATCTCCTCAACGTTCCAAGGAATCACTTTCTACTACCAAGGAGGGTAAGGGAAATTATTCTCTCCAACCTTCCATTCACTTAATGCAACACACTCCTTTGATGGAGCAAAAATTATCAAGACCTTTTCTTGTTCCTCTCCCAAGAGAGCATCCACCTTTCACAAGGAGATGCAAGGGTGAGTCTAGTTCGAAATCCCTTGTTCCACCAGTCCCCAGGATATAATACTTTCTCTTCCAGCCACTCCAAATTCTCCTTCTCAACCTATTCCTGATCAGCCCGGTTCTTACAAAGCAAAAGGAAAACAACATTTCCTACAGGTGGTTTAGATCTTCTAGACTAGGTATCATCTTACCAGAAGAAGATAGAGCTGAGGAATATCATGGATGGCCCTAGGATGATTGTTGAATCATTGATGGATATGGGGATGTATCGAAATTTGGCTAGGCAGTTATACTTTCTTCTCAAACCGTAGACACCAAAATTGGGTCACACTCTCTTTGACCCCTCGTTAAATAATCAACTTGAACACACTCACCTAACCATGGCCCCTTGCACCCCACACTAATATTAATTTAATTAAATTAATCCATGTCCTCACAATATTTATTATTTAATTATCCTAATTAAGATAATTCCCACCCCACCACCTCACCTAGACACCTCACCTATACACCTCACCTAGCCACCTCACCCTAAGTCTATTCTTAGTATGTTGCCATAACTAACTAAGACCTAACTAAACCCTAAAATTCAAAGCCTACATCCCCTCTAATAACATTCCCTTAAAGTAAAGGTAACTCCCACTCTTGCCCAGATGAATAGAGAGATCTGGCAGAAATCATTGCCGTGATCTCCCATTTTTAGTAAATCTAAGGAATCATACCATAACTGACGCCGGTCACCCCTGAACCGATGCCGGTTAACCCAGAACCGTCATCAGTTACCTTTTATTCCCTTTGGTAACCTTATTTCGAGGTTGGCACATTTCTGAGAGCAGGAAGGAGACAAGAGCTGCATACAAGCAAAACAAGCATCCTTTTATGCATCCAAACATTCAGAGCCATCACCAAGATCAATCAGAGAGCCATTGCATTCACGAGAGAACTTTGGGAAAGCACCACTACAGACCATGCATGTATTCTTCGATCAACCACCTCCACCACTCAGCCATCAAAAACCTTAACACAAGTAAGTATGGCCCTAACCAGGATATAGGTTATTCCAGCTTAGTAATCTTTATTAGTCCTATCATTAATCTATTCTTTGCATGATTATTGCTTCATCACCCACTCGCTTACAAACCCAAATGTCCCTTCACCCATATCACCAAATCACACATTCTCACTTGCTTTATACTTGAGCATACCTAAGATCTCTACAGACCTCCCCATTCACTCACCCAAACTTTATTTGACCTTAGATCACCCCTTCCATTTAACCTATTTTGAGTTTCTTTTACCCCGACCATACCGACGCGCCAGATTCTACCTAAATTGGCATCGGTCATATTTAAATGACATTGGTCTCTATGCTTTACACCTTGACCAAGAACAAACCCAAAAATCACCATACCAGTTGACCCAAATAACCTAAAATCTGACCTTGACCAGTCTTAGTACCTTGACAGATACCTCACCTCTCATATCCAACTATAGCCTAGCCTGTTGTGATTGGATTTTCTTATTGTATTTGAATGAGATACCTAAATCATATCAACTACAATAGAATTTGTTTTTTTATCACATTAACTTGTTTTAAACAGTGGATTGACATCCGTCTAGGAAGTATCACACTTCCCAGAACTAGCATACGCTAGGCAGTCCATTGTCATATATCATTTAACTATATTTTTGTGGTCTTGTTTTCTATTATAGGTAGTTCCTCCTAGCCAAAAGGAAGCTCTCACATTCAACTATGGATCAAGAATTTAGAACGCACGCAACAACCATCAACTGACCAACATTTAACATGTATTCCTCCTTAGCCCTTACCCTTATCTGTTTCGTCATTTCGAAAAGGTAAAGAAAACGGTGAAACATTTTGGCACGCCCTGGGGACCCTTTAGGGTTTTTGTTGCATTTTTTCATTCCTAGGTGAAAGTTATGTGTTTGTTTCCCTACGAAAAGTTTACACATTAATTTTTCTTCTTTGGAATCATTCTCCTTCTTTCTATTGTCTAAAAACAATCATGTTTTTGGTGCTTTAAAAAGAACACATCTTCCTTCCTTTTGCATTGCGCTAGTGAAAGAGCATCCCTCTTCCTGTTCATCTCTTGCTACATCGAATATCACACTTCGATTTGGGTTTAAAAACACTTGTATTGCATTCTGATTTGTTGCATTATTAGCTCACATTAAAAATGAGGGCAACCTATATGCTAGAATTCATGCCCAACTGATGGTTGACACAAAGAATCGTAGAAAGCACATTTTCTCTCTCTCGTGTCTTACCAAACTTGCACAAAATCAAATATATACACATCTTTCTTAAACAACATCTTACCTGGAACATCTGTTAGTGATCACACAATCCGGTTGGCAAGTACTCCCCAACTCATTGCCTCTGTCGAGTCATCATCTTAGAGGACAGCCCGCCCCCGCCATAACATACTTGAAACCTCTCCTTTTAGATATCCTTCTTCGTAGGATGCCTTCCCAACCAAAACATTCTGTTCTAAATACACACAGTCAGTCCTAAATAGCATAAGCTAAACAAACATAAGAAAATCACTGTTAGGATCGTGTTTTTCTTAGCATTCTTCTTGGCTTGTGTTTTGAGGTGTGAGACTATGAATCCCCATTTTTATTCTTCCTTGCACACTCCACCATCATAGTTGGAGTATTCTGACTTTTTTTGAGTGTGTCAGAGCCTCATCTCCTCATTCTCAGGTTTCTGAGTTTGATTCTTCACTTAATTTAATTCACAAAACCAATTTTCTTCATTTCTTTCTAATTTCACAGTCACCAACATCACTCTAGCGAACGTCGTTGGTTCTCATCTCGACCATCATCGGTTAAACCCTAACCGAGTGTCGCCACTGGATTTCTAGTTACTTTACCTAGAACAACTTTCATCACTACTTTTGTTCTGTTTCCAACCCTCAGGACATCATCATATTTCTCCCTTGTTGATATTTACTGTCATACATAGTTTCACCAATACAAATCCAACATTTGCCTTGTATTTTTTTGAGACTGGTTTCTTCCACAGTGACCGGTATCGGTTTCAGAAACCATCATCGGTGTTGTCCCAACCATCATTGGTCATCTTGATTATCATCGGTTTCCCATAACCATCAACTTTGTCAACTTGAGCTTGACCATTATCATCGGTTACTGTGTTTAATTTTTTCAAAATCTAGACATTGACCAAATTTACGTCCCGCCCTATTATTCTCTATTTTTACTATTTTTCTGTGTCATCTATAGAATACAGTCTTACAAGGTTAGCACTTGTTCACATGGTGCTAACTCGCAGCTAGACTAACGCCCTCATATTTCACTCTAGTCATCAACCACTCCCACCTAGTCCCTCATCGCCTTTCATCCTATCACCCATGGATCCAACCTTACCTACCACCATTGCTTTATTAGAGACGAAGAGTTTACATGACTCCTTGATCAGAATCCTGCAGCCTTACAGTTCTACCTTTCCCACTTTTCCACCTGAAACTCCTCCAGTCAGTTGATATATGGCATACCTGTATCAATCTCTCCTACCCTTATTCCTACTACTGCATCAGCCCCTAATAATGTGGCATTACCCTCACTTGCTTCACCCCTAGTAGTTTTGCAGCTAGGACCCATACCCGCCATGACCCCTACATCAACAATTTCCTCGCGCCTATCATATCATTGTCCCCTCACCCACCACCTAGACCATAGCACAATCCACCCCCATTGTCTCACAAATACCCATTGCAACACAACCACGCGTGGTGTCAATGACCCCTACTCCATTCCAAAATATCGTCCTCTCCATCGCACAAATGTTTCCCCAATCACTACCAAAGACATGACAACCATCCCACCTACATACACCTACTATTAAAAACCCCCTATCTCGTCTATCACCTATTTTGGATATGTGCCTTCCATGTTGGTTCCTTATTCCAAACCTCCCTATTAGGTTCAATATCTGCCTCCTTATGCCACATGAGGTGTCCCCCCATCACAACCTACCAATGACCTCATCAAGTTGATGATGGAAAAGATGCAAACACTAGAAGCATCGGTTTCCGGCTCATGCAATTCCCTCACCTATGATGAAATTTGTAATGAGCCTATTCACCCATCCATTCCCATTTGACCATACCCCATACATTGGGAGATGCCAAAATTCAACTGCTTCAATAGCAAAGAAGATCCATAACAACATTTACGGTCCTTTAAACATGGGTGTTACCTGATTTCCCACAATGACGCTTTACTTTTGAGGACTTTCCCAATGTCCTGACAGACTTACATTGGAATGGTACAGTGGACTACCAAGACACTCCATTTACTCATTTAATCAAGTAGCCCAAGCCTTCCTAGATCACTTCTCCATCAACATTGTTAAGAAGGTTACCATGACTGATCTTTATTCCACACGACAATATGATGATGAGTCTATCATTGACTTCGTCGCTCGCTGGTGCAACCTCATTAACCAGCTCACATTCCAATTACCTCAAACCGAACTTATAGAACTATTTACTTGGGCATGTGCTAGACACATCTCACCAACCCTACAAGTTTAAACTTTTCACACTTTTGATGAGGCATTCACCATGACATAGAAATTAGAAATTCATGCTATCAAAGAAAAGAAGATTCAACTTCATAACAAGAACATCACGTTCAAATCAAATGATACTTCTTCATCTTCAAAACCTCAAAAAAACTATTCAAAGCCCAAAGGGTCTGCTAATGCCATAGTTCTCAAATCCGGTCCCCCTCATCAATCAAACCCAGCCAAACCCCCTTCTAATCTCTCTCCTATCCAAGCTTTCCAGTTTAGACGAGAACAATGAAAGTACACTTCCCTAGGAGAATCTTATTCTTCCGTTTTGGAAAATCTTGTTAAGGATGGTGCCATTACCCTTCCACCTATAAAACCACATACTAGGTTTTGACCCTGAGTGACCCATGCTTGCATGGTATAAGGAACATGACTTTTACAACTATCATTAGGTCAAAGGTCACAATGACAATAATTGCATTACCTTCAAAAATATCATTCAAAAAATGATATACAATGGAGACTTAGTCTTGGATAGCCCAAATGCACCCGCTAAAAAAATCCTACACATCTTCAAGAAGCCATTCCCTAATCATGCCCCATCTTCCAACCAAGTGGGTGATACCTCAAACAATGATAGCATTATCCACAAGGTCCACGCTATTTTCAATGATGCACCAGTTGCTTCCTAATTGCCTCATATTCCTTCCATAGATGAAATCTTAGCCCACACTCCCCTACCTGCACCAGAACCTATTTCATCTACTCCTCTACCCACAGAGGAATCCCCTTCATCTTCTCCTTCACTCATTAAAGAGCCTATAATCATCACACCACCTTCAACCCCTCAAAATTTTGAGCGGGTTGTCGGTGGCACCTCTCTTACTCATAGAAGATGCAGGTTCACTTTGCCTACACCAATGTAAGTGGATCCCACTTTGGCTGGCCCGTCCTCTCCTCTACCTATGGAGGATACTATAGAAGTACCACCACATGTAGATGACCATTCACCATCAGACCTTCAAGATCCCATTGATCTTATTTCAGCTCTCTTATGCATAGAGTCCGAGGCTAGCCATTTCCCTGTATCTCAAACACATTTTACGGGGATTGCCACTTGGTTCACGTTGGCTCTACTTACAACAGTACCATTCTCATGCTTGGCCGATCGCTTGGACTATGTCGTGAACCTTACTTTGGGGTGTGTTATACTTCTGTTTCAACACAAATGCAACTTTCACTCGCTAACACCTCCACTATCTATCCAAAAGTGTTTCGACCAACCAAACCAAACACAACCACAACTATCACAAAATCTCCCACGACACCACTCATGGCTCAACTCACACCTCCCCATAACCCAACATGTATCTACACCCAAACCCACACCTATATCATCTCCCTTGCCTAAACCTATCACTACCTTAGGGGTCATACCAACAGCTAGCCTTACTCACCCACCCATCAAATTATATTTAGCTACGTCTTCCAAAATTAACACCAAACATAACCCACCCTAAATAGAAGATTTAATCTCTTAGATCTCATACCCCAACCTCACCAACCACACCCTTATCACCTTCACCCTTTCCTTCCATCCTAGAACCTTACCCCTCAACTCGCCCAAGAAACCCCCATCCATCGGTAAATCAAGAATGTAGTAAACCATTTCCCCATCACGGACCTCTAATATACCCAAGCACCCCACACAACCTCCACCCTCACCCGTAACCTTTTTACCACCTATAACTCCAATACCATCAATAAATTCTTCACCACCCATGACACTTCCTTCTCTTTCACTCATGCCTCCTACCCAACCCATGCCACCTACCTCCACAACACCTCGATTACCCCAGGGTAACCCGCCGTCTTCCTCCATCCACTTTTCCCTCCACATCTCATGCGTATGTATCACCTTTACCCAAAAACATGCAACCTAAAGCTAAAAATCCACTACCCTCCAATAAGGTAGTTAAACCAACCATGAATTCTTTTTCCAGTTCATCTACCATGCCCCACCCAAGTAGATACGACCAACACCTAAGACCACACCACACACAAAACTAGTAGCCTAACCCACTCCCCCTCTTGCAAAGAATCTTCCTACACACTCAGCCACACATGCAACCAAACCCACATTCACCTCGCACCGTGATCCATTAGCGGGGTCCTATGCCAAAATCCTAACCAACCTCCTTGAAACTTATGTCATCATGTTACCACCTCTTAGACCTTATGACCCACTCAAACCCAAACCAAAAGGGTTTGATGAAACAATTTTTTTGCCTACCATCATGTGTCGGGACATAATGTAGAGAACTATAAGGCTTTGAAAGCCACTCTTGTCCAATTGTGTCCTCTGGAAGAAAAATTTTATGATGATGATCTTCTTGACGAGGACCCCATTTTAGCTTCACCAATTTCCATAGATCTCCCTCATTGCCTACCCAGTGACCAAAATATCCACCCCCACAACTCTTAGATCCATCCCTGAGATTTGAAATTAACATGGTTCGTATAAGAGAGTTGGCCAAACCACCACTCAAATGCCAGTGCGCCCTACTCATCTCGTAAGGGTCGTATCCATCACTAGGTTTTGACCCTCTTGCCATATACCTTCCATGATGTACCCTCTTCATCCACCTCACCTTAGATTAACATGATCAACATTGCCACCGTGCTCAGAAAGACAAGGGCAAGGAGAAAGCAACTAGCCCATCAACCAACCTTATACCCAATATACCATCCACACCCACACCCAAAGTCATCATTCACGGTCCTATATACCCCATTTCTAATGAATTCACACATCACACAATGCTAAAACAACTACACCAATCATCCCTCAAAATGTCTTTATATGACCTCATCCAGGACCTTAGAGTGACATCGTCAAGCCCTCATGGAGGTCCTTGATCTATCGAAGTCTTATGAAATGACCCCATTCTCGTAGCCTCCATCATTACCCCCACCACGTAGCCTCTCTCACTAGGTCTTCACCTTCCTCTACACCTTCACCCACTCACCAAATGGATGCCTTCAATTTTTAAGAGACGAAGAGATCACTCCCTTCTAGTCTGATGACCCCAACCCCACTCTTTTCATCTCCATCTTTATCAATAATATATGCATATGACACGTTATGATCAATGGTGGTGCTAGCATTAACATCATCTCCTCCCATGCGTATGCCCAAATGCAAATACTTGCCAATTGCATGCATAGTAACCCCGTTATGTTGTGTTCCTTCAATGACACCATAACCTCTACACTAGGTACCATTGTTCTCCATGTCCGCGTAGGTCCCCGCACCATCCCAAAACTTTTCTATGTCCTAGAAGGGGAGTTCCAGTATAACTTGCTACTTGGCCAACCTTGGATTCGTGTTATGGGTTGTGTCCCTTCGACGTTACATCGATACCTCAAATTTGAACATGAGGGACATAATTACACCATCCCTGCCGACCCCTCACCTTTCAAGACCTATAACATGCTATATCGACCCAATGATGTGCTTGTACTGGTCAAGGAATCGACACCAAAACCACTTCACCTCCACCCACGAGCCCATCCACCAAAATTGCTACTACTTTTGCTACATCTAACCTTGCTATCCCTACTGCAGCTATAGCCTCTACCGCTAGTGCCCCTACTTCCCCTTCATCTAGTGAGCCATCTATACCCACTACCCACATACCAACTACTGATCCCTTAGAAGGTGTTTTTCAATGCCTCACTTTGGGGGAATATCGCCTATACAATATCGATACCTTCCTCACCCCACAAGAGTATGGGAATCTACGTCAACACCCCGTTATGACATTCACATTGGTGACGTTTTCCCTTATGGCCCTCCCCATCTTCGCACCAATCTAACGTATGGGGACTTGATATGGCCACCTATAAACCTGAACCACCATCCCAAATCCAACCATTTCCCACCGACCTGCACTCCCTCACTAATTTCTTTTCATTCAAACTTTCCTCCACAGGTGCACATGGAAAGGATTTGGCTTCGTTTTTATGAACAAGGCTGCCACACTGTCATCTCCTATACCTCTTGTAAACACAATGACTGTAGTGGCATTGGTTTTGATGCTCCATCCTCTAAGAAGGTTTGCATCGACCTTATTCAGGACGAGAAATCTTCCTCCTCTCATTCACCCACATTACCATCCTCACCCATGGAGTCCATAGATCCTGAATCTATACCTCCTAACTTTTTTTTTTCGTAAACACCATTTCCATGGGACAACTAACCTATCAATGCAATGGCGAGGCTGCCTCTTCTCTCCCATTCCTGTATCCTGACATGATTGATGACGATACTCCTTCATTAACGTAGTTCAATGTTATGATGATGAGTCCATCCTCACCTACCTTAGTGTAGAAGAATATTATATTCACCGGTCATTATCCTCTAAGACACAATGTTGAATGAATCGACCATTAAAAACAAAATTAATACTCAAGACGACCTACACATTCTAAAGATCGGCCAATCTTTAGATCTTTCTTGAATAAGAAGCCTTCACCTATTTCCTTAGGGACCATAAAGACTGCATTTCCTTGGTCCTATGCCAATATGCCTGACATCGATCCTAAAATCATGGTTTAGAATATCATGACTATTCCTGATGCCAAACCTATCAAACAAAAGCTACGGAAAATACATCCTCGCATTACTCTTTTGGTTAAAAAAGAGCTTCAGCCTCTTCTCTCGGTTTCCTTAATTCTACCCATTGATTATCCCCAATGGATTTCTAACATCGTTCTTATCATGAAAGCAACAGGGGACTCTGCATTTGCACAAATTTCTATGACCTCAACCTTTCCTGTCCCAAAGATGATTTCCCACTACTAGGTATTGACCAACTAGTTGATCTCACTACTAGCCATGAAATTTTATCACTCATGGTCAGTTTCTTAGGCTACAATCAAGTATTACTAGTTCTGAGGATCAACACAAGACTACCTTCATCACCCCTTGGGGGAATTTTTGCTATCGATTCATGCCCTTTGGTCTCAAAAACGCTGGTGCTACATATCAGCGGGCCATGACTTACATCTTCCATGACATCATGCATCACATATTGGAGGATTATGTAGATGATTTTCTTGCCAAATCCAAACATCAAACTGAACACCTACCCATTCTTAAAGTCATATTTGACCGCCTCATCAAATATTGTGTTTGTCTTCAACCAAAAATGTGTCTTTGTAGTACTTTCAAGGAAACTCCTAGGTTTCATCATTTCTTTGCATGGCATAGAAGTCAATCCTGCTAAAGTCAAGGCTATCCTTGAAATTCCGCCACCCACTAATCTCCATCAACTTCGCAGCCTACAAGGAAAATTGCAATCAATTCGTCGTTTTATCTCCTAGCTTTTCGACCACTGTCAACCATTCCATCATCTTCTCAAGAAAGAAGTTTCATTCAAATGGGATGAGGACTGCCATAAGGCCTTCAAAGTCTTGAAATAATACCTACTTCAAACACCAATGCTCATTCCTCCTAAGGATAACCAGCCCTTCTACCTATATATTTCTGCCACTAACCATTCTCTAGGTGCCATGCTTACTCATCACAATGACCAACACTGAGAGCAAGCGGTTTATTACATAAGCCATACCCTTCTTGATTACAAAACTAGATATACCCACACTGAATTTTTTTGCCTAGCCTTAGTTTTCGTCACCACCAAACTCCGCCATTACCTACTCAACCACAAAACCTTCATCATTACTAATACTGACCCATTACACTACATGTATGCCAAACCTTATCAAAATCAATGTGTCACACGCTGGCTTATGCTTCTAGCTGACCTCGACCTCAAATTCATCCATCAAAATTCCATCAAGGATAAGCTATTCTGACCAATTGGTTGACGCACCTATTTCCAGGACCAACCCTCTAACTTTGACTTTCTAAATGAGTCTATTGCTACACTTTCCCTGGACGAAACCACTTACCAAATGACACTCTTCTTTGATGGCTCCAAGTGTTAACATGGGGGTGGGGTTGGTGTTATCCTCATTCCTCTTGATGGTGAAGCTATGCCTTTTTATTTCAAACTCAATTTTGATTGTATAAACAATATTTTTGAATACGAAGCACTCGTATTGGGTTTCTATGATGTTTATTCCTTAGATGTTAAGTCAATCAACATCTTTGATGATTCTTAGTTGGTCATAAACCAAGTCAATGGTATATACCAGTGTCATAATGAGATACTTCAAAAGTATAAGCATCATGTGGACATACTTTTGACTACCTTCGACCATTATGCCCTTCAAACCACCTCGCATTCTACCAAAAAATTTACAGATACCAAGTCCTGCTTGGCTTCTCAGATACCTGCTTCACCCGCAGACTCTAAAATCTTTGTCACCATATAAAGACTACAATCACCCTCTTATTTGCCTCATGAAGTTTACTCTATCGAAACCGTTGCTCCTAACCCGAGTGACCTTTGGTATAAGCAATACACAGAATATCTTTCCCTCTCCATTTTACCTACTGATCTCACTCATAATGGACAATGTGCCTTCCTTAAAAGTGTCTCGCGTTATGTCATCATGGGTGGTCTTCTGTACAAATGTAGTTTCAACAACATTCTCTTGCGATGCCTTACTAGTTTTGAAATTCCTTACACCATTAAGGAAGTCCACGATGGGATTTGTGGAGGCCACTTTAGTGGTCTCATTGTCGCAAAATGCATTCTTCGCCTAGGCTATTATTAGCCAACCCTGAACCATGACTGTTGCAATTATGTCAAATGTTGTGTAAAATGCTAGCAACATGTTAATCTCCATCACATCCCTAGTTATGCCTTACAGGTCACGCAAGACCTTTGGCCTTTCTCTCAATGGGGTTTGGATCTCGTCGGTGAGATCAACCCCCATTCTTCACACCACCACCAATGGATCATAATCACTCTTCAATATTACACTAAATGGGTAGAAGCCATTCCCCTCATTTCCACCAAAGCCGAGAAAATATGTGAATTCATCAATCATCACATCATCTTTCGTTTTGGTGTTCCTCACCGCATTATCACGATAACGGAAATAAATTCAAAAACAAAACCCTACGCAAACTACGTGATGCTTTTAGCATACAACTCAGTTTCTCATCACCTTATTACCCACAAACCAATGGTTAAGCCGAATAAACTAATAAAACCTTGAACAAAATTCTTATGAAGGTGGTCAATGATACTAGGAAGGATTGGCATACACACATTCCTTTCACCTTGTGGGCTTACTGTACTAGTATTCGCACTTCGACTACCACCACCCCCTTTTCTATGGTCTACGATCTTGACGCTATCTTACCTCTCAAATTCTAGATTCCATCCCTCCACATCTCACTACAAGACATGCTCAACGATGATGACTTTCACCATGACCGTTTGGCGCAACTTGAATTATTAGATGAATGTCATCTCAACACCTTAGACCATCTCCAAATCTACCAAAAATGTATCAAACGTTCTATGAAAAATGTGTTCACAAATGAACCTTTCAAGTCTGTGACCTCGTCTTGAAGGAAAATCAACATCTAACAAAAGATGAGAAAAGTAAACGGGGAAAAATTTGCTCCTAATTGGCTTGGACCCTATATCATCACCCATGCCTATGGATCGGTGCTTATAATTTGTCTTCACTCGAAGGTAAACCCAAACTCAGAGCCCCTTAATGCCTTACATCTTCGACCATTTTATTGTTGATATCAAGTCCTATATCACTTTACATCAATTGGTCGCTTGTCCCTTGAGCGTTGTTCGCCTTCCTTCTTACCCATTTTGAGGATCCACGATTAAACAAATAATCATGTGATTACTCATCACCTTTTAACCTTGTCTTCAATGTGAGTAACATGGCTTTGCTCATAACATGATTCTCATGGATACTTTTCATCTTCTTCAAGATGGAAACCCATGGTTGTTCATCACTCAGAACCACCTATTTCATAGTTAATATTTGTGTACTACAATCTTGTCTTCTAAAACCAGAACCTAATCATCCTCTATAATATTGTCCATGACATAAACGTCTAAAAAAGGGGGGGATACAACTCCTTGAGTCAAACTTCCAGCAAAAATATGACTCCCTCAAAAGGGACATCTCTTCTTCATATTCTACCACTATCAATAGAATGCTCCCTCGAAGGACAGCTATGTACGGTCATTACAAAAATGTAATAAATATTCAGAAGCTTCCCGCATCGATCAACTTCACGAATACCTCAAGGAGATAATATATTCATCCCATATAGACTTCCCGCATCGATCAATCTATTAAAAACAAAAAAATCAAGAAAAATATGAAATTTTTGTCATGGACTTGCCTATTTTGGATTCTGGGTTTCTTGTTCCAAAATACACGTTGTCATACACTAAGTTATGCTAAACCTCTCATTCTCACCTCCTTGTCTTTTTCACCTAAATTCCTCGTTACTCAAGGGACTTGCCACAAATATGACATTTTGTGATCTTGTGACTTTTCTTCACCCTTAAAACAATCCATTATGTAAGGCCTATAGGGTCTTACATTCATAAGCCCATCTAAGGTATGATAGACTCATCAGGGTTCTTATCAATTAAGCAGCTCTTTTACCACTTCTTACCATTCGCCTTCCTCATTACCTATTGATTATCCTATACAGGACCAGATCCTCGGCACATGTATTTAAAAATCAATCAACCATACCTACAACCTAAACTCAATCATGCCTATGACCTACATCACCCATGCCTAATACCTATCGACCATTCCGCTATTTCACCCTAATCTTCCCTAGCTTATGGGAGAACTACATCGGCCTGAGGTCCCTTTTCATTGGGACTATGTAGGAAACACTCTGAGGGCGTATGGCCCTCAGAGGTTAGCCCGACCACTCTCTATCCTAACCAATTCCCTCTCCCCCTTTCCTAGTCACATTCTACCCTAGTTAGTTTCCTTTTTATATCAATAATTAGAAACTAAACCAAACAAACAACAATGGCTTAACATCTTTACCATCATCACTCATACATTCATTATGTTTACCATTTCTTTACCATTATCATTCCTTTACTACAAAACATCTTAACATGACCTACATCATCATAATTGCACAAATTAATGAATTAAAAACTCAACCAACCTAAACTCCATCATGCCTAAACTGACCTGACTCCACCATGCCTACACGACCTTGACTCTAGCATGCCTAATCCACCTGATTTCCACCTATATATATATATAACAATGAAAATTAAAACATGTACACCATTCATACTATAAACACCATCATCTATAAATCAGAAAGTCTGTATAAAAATACATGTGAACATATATCCCAATAATAATCATCAAAATCTCAAATCGCTCATGTACACCTCACCGGCTTGACGCAGGGCGTATATCATCAAAATATATATCATCAAAATATACAAAACTATCATATACACCCTCACCATCTTTGGCACGCAGGCTGGTATATCATCAAAATATACAAAACTCTCATATATATCCTCACTCTCTTCGACACATAGGCTGGTGTATATCAAAAATAAAATCACTACATCAAAATGGAGGTCCACATGGCTATCAGGCATCATCCTGCCCCGGATATCCTCCATCTCTTACCCACCCTAATCATAACCTACCTCTAAGCCTACATTACCTATACCTATCTTTAATTACATTTAGGGACTTGTTATTTTACCCATACCTCAGCCCTACCCATGCCATGACCTAGCTACTTGGACCCGAACATTGTTAGTGACCTATGAACTCATGTGCTCGCTATACCTTGTAACATTGTTACCCGTGTTGTTTGACCTAATGACCTTACCTTTCCTCTTACCGTGACCGTTTATCCTGACCCAACCTTTGGTGTACCAGAACATACCTAAACGTTCCTACACCTGACCTACGAAGTGCTTCCACACCATATCCTATACCTTGGATACCGAGAATCACCTCAACCTTGTTTGGATAAACCTATCGACCTTAGACAATGTAGAGTTTGCATACTCTTCAACCTGGTACCATGCTTTGTAGTTTATACGTGTGTGTGTGTTTGACTGTTACTACCTTTGACCCTAGCCCATTACTTGGATCACTTGATTGGACCTTTACCCCCTTACCCCCGTTATCCACCTTCCTCTTCATCACATTCACATTTTATCAAACCACTCACCGATTTTGGCTTCTGCCACATTAGTTCCTAGTTTGAGGGGGATCACCTTCACCCACACATGGGGCAACCACATCTTATTTTTGTCAGTGTCACTTACCAATACAAGATACGCAACAAAAAGGGAAAAATGTAGACACCAAAATTGGGTCACACACTCCTTGACCCCTCGTTAAATAATCAAATTGAACACACTCACCTAACCATGGCCCCTTACACCCCACACTAATATTAATTTAATTAAATTAATCCATGTCCTCACAATATTTATTATTTAATTATCCTAATTAAGATAATTCCCACCCCACCACCTCACCTATACACCTCACCTAGCCACCTCACCCTAAGTCTATTCTTAGTATGTTGCCATAACTAACTAAGACCTAACTAAACCCTAAAAATCAAAGCCTACATCCCCTCTAACCACATTCCCTCATAAAAAGGTAATTTCCGCTCTTGCCTGGATGAATAGAGAGATCTGCGGAAATCATTGCCATGATCTCCCATTTTTATTAAACCTAGGAATCCCACCTAACTAATACGGTCACCCCGAATTGACACCGATCAACCCGAACAACCATCAGGTCACCTTTTATTCCCTTTAGTAACCTTAATTCGAGGTTGGCACATTTTACGAGAGCAAGGAAGGAGACCGAGTGTTACATATAAGTGAAACAAGCATCCTTTTATGCATCTAGACATTGAGCTATCACGGGATCAATCGAGAGCCATTGCATTCACGAGAGAACTCGGAAAAGCACCACTACAGGACCATACATGTATTCTCCGATCAACCACCTCCACAACTCAGCCATCAAAAACATTAACACAGTAAGTATGGCCCTAACCAGTATAGTTTATTCTAGTTAGTAATCTTTATTAGTCCTATTATTAATCTATTCTTTGCATGCTTATTAATTCATAACCCACTTGCTTGTAAACCCAAAGGTCCCTTCACCCATATCACCAAATCACCCATTCTCACCTATTGCATACTTCTAAGCATACCTAAGATCTCTACAGACCTCCCCATTCACTCACCCAAACTTTATTTGACCTCAAATCACCCCTACCATTTAACCTATTTTGAGTTTCTTTTACCTCGACCATACCGACACGGTTATCCACAACCTTCGTCGGTTCTGCCTAAACCGACATCGGTCATATTTAGCTGACATCGGTCTCTGTGCTTTACACCTTGACCAAGAACAAACCCAAAAATCACCTTACTAGTTGACCTAAATAACCCAGAATCTAACCCCGATTGTGAGATACCTTGCCTCTCGATCCAACTATAGCCTAGCCTGTTGTGATTGGATTTGCTTATTGTATTTGAATGAGATACCTAAATCATATCAAATACAATAGGAATTTGTTTATTTCTTGTATTAACTTGTTTTAAACGGTGAATTGACAACCATCTAGGAAGTATCACACTTCCCGGAACTAGCATACGCTAGGCATTCCACTGTCATATATCATTTAACTATCTTTTTGTGGTCTTGTTTTCTATTACAGTAGTTCCTCCTAGCCAAAAGGAAGCTCTCACATTCAGCTGTGGATCAAGAATTCAGAACATGCACAACAACCATCAACTAACCAACATTTAATAGGTATTCCTCCTTGGCCCTTACCCTTATCTATTTTGTCATTTCAAAAAGATAAAGAAAACAATGAAACACAAACAACTCAAGGATCAAAGGATTTTATACCAAGGAAGAACATGTTGTTAAATAGAATTCCCCCATTTACAAAATATTTCAAGGTAGAAGTAGAGGATGATTGAATGCTTTTATTTTCTTAGTTTCTTTTTTATATAATTTTCAAAAATGTATGTAACTTTTCTTCATGGGCTAGGCCCCTATAGAACCCCAATTTTGATTTTTGAAAATATAACTTCAAAGTGATATTCAGTCTTCATGAAATAAGAGTAATGATTAAAATAAGATGAAAGAATAGTTCAAAGAAAACAAGCCTAAGATTGCTTATCATTCTTCATATCTGCATCTTCATCTTCCATCATCTGGGCCTATATGGTGTTGAAAAATCAAGGTTTTCCTGTTCAAAGCATCCCCACATTGGTCCATCCTTTGTTTGTATTCCTATGGCTTTGATTGTAACTCTGTAATTCCTCTAATCTCATATCAATGGTGTCCATGATTTTTCAACCCACCTCTTTTCTGTCTTCATCTTCTCCCTAACTTCATTCAAAATATCAACCCTGATTTTATTCGGGTCTTCAATTACATGCTTTGGGACCTGAGATAGCATTCAATCCATAAAACATCGAGTCATATGTTTCTTTGTTTGGTCCTTTCGATGATGGTAGTCATTTTTACTACATGTGGAGACCATGCATAACTTTGGGGCTTCTCCTTCTCTCTCTCTTTTTGAATATGTGCTTGGGTGATAAGTGGAGGCATGCAAGCTCTTCTTCCTTATCTTAAATTTTTAACCCATTTGGGCTACCTTTCCACACTTTAGCCACGTGGTCGATTCTCGCTTCTTGAAGGCCTCGATTCTTTGTGCCTTCTCCAAAATGTGCCAAAGGGACATGTGGATACCTTCTACATCCAGTTCCATACTTAGGCAAAATTGAGTCTCACAAAATATAAAAGAACACCAAAAGGAAAAAGGGACGTGGTAAAAAAGCGAGGGCATCGAGATATTTTTACACTTTGCACTTCATTAACTTATCGTCAAAATTACAACATTGGCCCAATTCATGGTCAATTTTTCACATGGATTTTCAAGGAAACATGACTATTACATTCCTCGACCGAAAAGAGGATTCACATCTTAAACACAATATTTTTATTTGCATCCAACACGATCTTATCTTTGAGCATATGTTTTGAAACATGGGAAAACCAGTCAGAGAGAATTTTTTTGAAGGCATACATTGGATAAAAGGGTGAGATCAAATCAAGCACCAACATGATGCAAATGTTTCCTCTATAGAAGAATCCAAAGACATGAAGACAATGGATGAATTACAGAGAACTCTTTCAACATATGAGATGAGGACTATTAGATCTAAGACTACCAAGAAAGAAGTAGCATTCAAGGTCAAGAAATAAACCCAGTCCAAGCAAGAAGAAGAAGAAGAATCAATTTTAGAGGATGAGTTAGATGATGAAAATATTGAAGCAATGTTTGTAAGAAGATTGAAAAGAGGTTCAGGTAAGTATAAAGGAAAAATCCCTTTCAAATTCTTCACATGTGGACAAGTAGGTCATTTTACTATTAAATTTCCAAACAAAATTAAAGAAGCTTAGTCTGAACATGAAGAGGATAATCATAAACACAACAAGAGAGAAACTAGATATAAAAAGAAAAATAACAAGAAGAAGTTACGCAGAAGAACAAAAGGAACTTCTATTAAAAATAAGAATTAAGTCAATCTAATTAAAGTAAATCAAGTAGTTCTAAAAATGAAAATGATGAAGATCGGTTTGAATTTTTGATCATGGACATGGATACATCTAAAGAATGTAGCTCAAAAGGAAAGAATACAGTTGAATTTGAAGAATCTGATGAATAACAAGATGAAATAAATCTTGAAGCTGAATTAGTATGTGCTCTTGAAGAATTAAAAATGTGTAGAAGAAAGAAACAAAATATGAGATGCGCATTAAAATATTATGAAGAAAAAATCCACAACTTTGAGGAAAGAAAATATATAAAATAAGAAGAAGAGGCTAATGAGCTCAAAGAGCTTGAAAACAATGGAAAAGATCTCAAACTCTTACAAATCAAAGGAGGATGAATGCACAAAACTAAACTCAAAACTAGAGCAACTAAAAATTGATATGGAATAAATGAGAAGCAAGATAATTGTGTATGAAAAGCTAGAGAAGTGTTTAAATGTTTTGACTGCTATATTGAGTGGTCAATGTGATCAAATGATAAGTCTGGGATAGGTTTCAAGGAATAAAGTAAGGAAAAGGAACCTGTAAAGAATGAAGGAAACAATACTAAATCAACTCCAAGCACATCTTCTGTTGTAAATAAAGAGTTGAAAAAATCCAAAAAAAGGACTACTTCTCCCGAGAATCACCTTGGATACTCGGGAGCGAGTGCAACTTATAGGTGTTATAATAAAAGGTTACAAAAGATTGTAGAAATAACAAACGTGAAGGTGGATGAAACTCCCATAGCATTGTAGCAATAAAGAAAAAAATAGGAAGATGATGAGGAAATGGACAGTCCACGTGAATAAGTAGATGAAGAGAAAGAAAGACTAGACACTAGGACACACTTAAGGCAAGTTGAGAGGGATCATCCTTATAATAATGTAATTGGAAACAGAGAAGGTGATATTATCACAAGAAGAAGACTAAGAGAGCAACAAAACCAAGAAGATATAACACTCCCCCAATGATAGAAGAACAAGAATGTTGTAGAAGCAAACAAAGATCAACATTGGGTGGATACGGTGAATGAAGAATTGGATCAAATAGAAAAAAATTAAACACGGAGCTTGTGTGAAGACCAATGAATAAAAATGTAATTGGAACAAAGTGGGTCTTTAGAAATAAACTAAATGAAAAATGAGAAGTAACAAGAAAAAAGGAATACCGGTGTGCAATGATTATGCAAAAATTGAATGAATTGATTTTAATGAAACATTTTCACTAGTGACAAGGATGAAGTTAATAATATTGTTCCTGGCTTACACGGATTACAAGAAGATAAGAGTATTCTAGATGGATGTGAAATCAACTTTCCTCAATGGTTTTCTGAATGAAGAGGTATATATTGAAAAACTTGAAGGATTTTCACTATGTGAAGATAAATACTATGTGTGCAAGTTAAAAAAGGCTTTATATGGAATTAAACAAGCTCCTAAATCTTGGTACAATAGATTGGATTCATACCTCATAGAGCAAGGTTTCATAAAAGGTGTTGTTGATAGTAATCTATACATCAAGGAAGAATAAGATCATCTATTTATTGTCATTGTGTATGTGGATGATATCATTTTGGAGGAGATTATGAAAAAATGACATATGAATTTGCTGATATAATGAAAGAATAATTTGAAATGTCCATGATAGGAGATCTTTCTTTCTTTCTGGGATTACAAATCAATCAATCAGATCAAGGTATCTTCATATCCCAAACCAAGTATATTAAAGAAATGCTAAAAAGGTTTAGGATGGAAGATTGCAGACCTATAGGAACACCAATGGAAGTTGGATGCAAGCTGAGAAGAGAAGAAAACTCACCAAAAGTAGACAAAACTCTATATAGATCGATAATAGGAAGTCTACTTTACTCCACGACATCAAAACTTGACATTATGTAGGAAATGGGTCTAATCTGGAAGATTTCAAGAAGATCCAAGGGAAACACATTTCAAGGTAGTAAAAATAATAATGAGATACCTCATGAGAACACTTGAATATGGACTTTGGTACCCCTAAGGTAACAAATTCAGCATAAAATCATACACAAATGCAAATTGGGCAGGGACGTGTTAATGGAAGGAAGAGTACAAGTGACAGAGCATTATTTATTTGAAATTGTTTAGTCTCTTGGTTGAGAAATAATCAATCATTAGTGGCACTCTCAACATGTGAAGCATAATATATAGTTGCTACAATGTGTTGCACTCGTGTTCATGGATGAAGCAGACATTAGAGGAATACAAGGTAAAATATGAAAGTCCATTCCCTTGTTTTTGATAGCACAAGTACAATAAGTGTCTCTAAGAACCCCTTGTTCCACTCAAAGACCAAGCATATTCCTATTAGATATCCTTTCTTTAGGGAAAAAGTGAATGAAAATAAAATCAGTTTAGAATATGTGAGCACAAAGGAAGAAATTGTAGACATTATGACTAAGACACTGCCAAAAGCTACTTTTGAGCACTTAAGGAATGAATTGGGGTCATTCCCGATCGCACCAAAAAACTAGAAGGTGTGCAGACAAGGTGAGGGAGAATTCTTAGGTAATATTTTCTCCTAATCAATGTTAAAAATATTTATACAAGGGGGAGCTAGTTTATTAGCTCAAGAATTATCAAAGTATGCATCATCTCGGGAGAGCATTACCACAAGCATCTCGAGTCATACGGATTAGACACATGTGCCAAGGGGGAGTGTCATGAGGTAAGAATATGTAGTATTAAACTTACCTTCATTTTCATCATTATGTGGCATAAATGGCCCTTTGTCATTGTTTTCAAAGGGGGAGAGAAGCTGAAATTCAGAAACCATCTAGTCATATCGAAAGAGGGAGAGACGTTAAATCAATCCAAGTAATATCAAAAGGGGAAAGAAGCCACAAAGAGCTACAAATGTTTTTCAAGTAATCGGGTATGCAAGTATTATGTTTCCATTAAAAAAGGGTATAAGTTTATGTAGTATTGAAGTATTGAGGTGTTTCCATCAATGAAAAAGGGAAGATTGTTATACCTTTTTCATTGTCATGTGTGTTGTCATTGATGTCAAAGCGCATTGATGGCAAAACGGGTGAACTGGTAAAGTGAGAAAGTGTTGAAGATGAAGGTTGATTGGTAGTGTCATCTCACAGAGGATTCAGGATGATCAAGGATAAGTTCTAAAGGAATTAATCAACTTTTTTGCAACACGCAGACATAAGGAGTTAGCCACCAAAGTCTTGAAGTAGCTGCCAGAAGTTTTGAAGCAGCCGCAAAACTCTAGAAGAAGTCGTGGAAACCTAGTGAAGGCCGTAGGTATAGGAATGAATCCACAAAGAAAAATAAGCCAAAGGACGAGCCACATATGAGAAAGGTGAAGTTATGAATGTGAAGGAAGAGACATGCAACCAAGGATGAACTAATGCAAAGACAGAAGGGAAATTTAGAGGAAGCCGCAAGTAAAGATAAAAATCCAAAAAGACTATATAAGCCACACATAAAATAAAATAATTGCACACATAGGATAAAGGTGCAGAAGGAAGAAAAAAAAAAGGAGGAAAGCCACATAACATTGTAAAAGCTACGAGAAGCAAAGAAAATCCACGATGACTAAAAATACGCCAAGAAAGAAGAAATGCCACGGATCAAAGTATAAAGCCATGATATAAAGGAAAATGTCAAAGAAGCTTATAAAAGCCGTAGGTTGAACAAGATGGACTGGACATTGCTCAAGGAAAATCAAATGGAGTTAACCATGGATAAGTGAAAATCAAATGGAGTTAAACAAAATCACCATTGATTTTGTTACCTAAAATCAATGGTGATTCGATTGTCTGGTGATTGCGGTGGAGCATATGACTTGAGCTCTATGAAGAATGAAGAAATCTACTATTCCAGGTTGTCGGATTTAATGCTCATTGAATTTTTGGAAATATAGTTGCAGTTCTCAATGTGATTCCTGATTTTAAGGCAAAATTAAATATCAAAGAAGAAAATGGCTCGTTCATCTTGATCATCTTGGAAATCCTAGAAAGATGAGAAATATATTTTTAGGTATCGACCAATATAAAAATTTTGGTGAATGCATAGAAAAATGTGAAATCAAGCCAAAAATAGCAAGAGAAAATCTGGAGTTAGTTGTATTCATTTAATGAACCATATTTTTAGGAGACAATGCAGAAAATTACATAACATGCAAAAATGAAGTGTTGGAATGGGTCAATTAACAATATAGAGGAAATTTGATACCAATACGGAAGTTGTTCAAGTAAGAAGATGATGCATTCAAGATAAAGGAGCTACAAAAAGAAAAGAGAGAGAAAGGAGTAGAGAAGATAGATGAAGTAAAGAATATATATTAGATGAGAAGAAAATCAGTGCGATAGATTGATTGAGAAAGAGGGGCGATTTAAATGAGAAGAAGAGAGTAACAGAGAGAACACAAACATATACAAAAGAGTGATCATAATCTATTGTGTAAGCAATTTTTGTAACTAGATGATAAAAATTTGTATGTAAAAATAATAAGTCTAAGTTGTAGCTTAGCATATTTAGGGGTTGCAGCCTCCTTGTGGGTGGGTGCCTATAAAATATTAGTTATAGTTGATTAAATTAGGGGTTGGTGCTCCTTGCAAGTTGGTGCTTGCTAAAATTTGTTGAGTGGGTGCTTAGAAAATCTTTAAGTGGGTGCTTGAAGTTGTGAAGTGGGTGCTTCACAGGTTGAGTGGGTGCTCAACCAAAACCATTGTAAGCTTTGGAATTGGTGTTCCTAATAAAGCCTTGGTTTCAAGTGGGTTTTATTTGTAAAGGGTTTCCCACTATAAATTATGTGTTCATCATTTTTCTGTCTAATATATGTTTGACAAAATGCACATGATATAGTAACTACTTAAATTTAAGAAATTGTGGATTAAGTATAACTCCAGAAATTAATTTTAATCCAAACCGATTCACCACCCCTCAAGATTGTGATCTCTAACAAGTCCCACAACTTTGATACAATCCCATGTTACACAAAAACATTGATTGCCCATTCATGAAAAATCAAAGGGTGTTGTTTTTCAGTAATAACAATACTCAGTGTGGTAATAGTCAGATGTTGTATGCTTCAATTATGTGATATGCTTATTTTTTGATTAAAACCCTTGTGAAATTATTGGATTGACTTTGCTTTTACTAAATCATGGCTATATGATATTTTCATGCTTTTAGATGGAGGAATATATATATTTTTACTTGTTTTAACGATTCAAAATTGTAGTAGGGACTACTCTAGATGTTTTTAGATGATTTATGAAAATTTAGAAACCCTTTGAGTGCTTTTGCAATGATATTTCTAATATTATCTTGTGAGAATGTCAGGTAAGTTATAAATTGATAATGATTTGCTTATATGGTATTCTATAGGTGAGGTAGTTTAATAAGTGGTCATAGAAGATAAAATGACCCAAATAATGATTTGAAATTGAAAGTAGAGTTGGTGATTGTGAAGGGGTGGGACCATACATGTCACCTAAGACTCGACTCCATATCTCAAACCTTCCACACATTTTTGGAACAAATAAAAAACATTAAAACGATTTTTTTCTCCTCAATATCAAATGTTTTATGTTACTTTGATGAAATAATATTCCTAGAATTGAAGAAAGAGCATAGTGTAAAGATAATAAAGTTGTAGAATGGATAGATAAATGAAGAGCTTAGATTTTTAATGTGATAATTTCTTGTACTGAGGATGCGAGGACAAATTGATAAATTTTAGTGTTGAAAATATCACCTTCCTTGTCATTATATGTACTTCTTTTCACATCTTGTTTATATTGTTTTTATTTTTATAAATATGGTTTATATTTTTGAATTGGTCCATCCTATTACCGGTTTTACATCTCAAAGTGCTAAATTTGGATATTAAATTTTATGGGTAGTTTGGATATTGATTTTTATGGATGCATGAGGTTGATTAAAAAGGTGACCATTGAGATGTCTATTTTTAAGCTAAGTTCAATTTTACACCAATATGACCCATAAGGAATCAAAATTTAGATCAAACATCAACTCATGTGAGAAAGGTAAATAGAACAACAATCTTCCTCCTATATGTATAATGGGTTTAGTGGGATCCTCACATAGCATATATTTGTAGAGAAATAAAAAACACAACAAACAATATAAATTACATATTATGAGACCAAAATACACAATAATAATTAACCGTTATATTATCATATATCTCAATAGGTTAGAAAATAAGATGATTGTTGTTATCTCTCTACACCATGCATTGACATACCTCAAACATTTATATATGAGGTATATATTTACCTCACGTATTATGTTAATTAAGAGGTTACATGGAATCCCCCACCTTACTACCTAATTACAAGTTAAGGCCAAAATTCACTTCTTGTTCCTTTATATGGACGTGGAAAAAAATGGAACAATATAATATTTGATTAGATAGTGTAATATACAATGTGATAACTCAAAACCTACGACATATACAAAAATATGTGGGTCGATACATTTTCATGATTAATATAAGCTTCATCTTGAATCTTACATCAAATCATGTGAATAATTATGCCAATGAGGACTAACATAAAGAATTTACTAACTCCATAGTTGTGGCCTCCAAATGTTCTTACTCATTGTGTACATGAGTTGGTAAGGGTTGTATCTTAATTGAAAAATATATGGATTGTGCATCAAGTTATTATCATAGGTGTCCATCGAATCCTAGAGATTAGTTTTCTTTTTTTTTTATGGAAGTCGGTGTTGGAGGATTTCTCAACTATATAAGAGATCCGATTAGTCAAATTGTGAGTCATAGAGAGATGCAAATGTACCGAGTTACAAGAGGTTGCACCATCGAGCTATAGGATCTTGTGCATAGTTATATTCCCACAATAATTACTGAAAGTTACAATTCAAATAAGTCACCAAAAAATACTTCATTTGGCTATTCTCTCATCTAAAAATATTTGATCATAGTTGTTGGTGAAATAACTTATCCCAATGTAAATTATTAGTTTTCACCAATGGCCATAGGGCTAAGTCCCTCCTTATCATGTATGGGGATGATCCCATTATTGAATGTAAACTAACTAAAGTTGTGGGGTGATCATTAGACCAAGGATCACATAAGAATACTCCACTAAACTATGGAAAAGTGCTTGTTCATTATAAAATGAAGCAATTTTCTATTGAGGGAGTGAAGGGGAGTTAGAGAAATAAGAAGAGAGGGTTTATGTTGTGAATAGACTTACAAAATTCAGATATATTAACCATAGTAGGTCCACATTTAATTAAAAGAACACAACATTGTAAGTAATGAAGTAATGAGGAAGACTAACAAACTAGCTACACACAGCTTTATAGATTTATTAATTAAGGACACAAAATTCCTTTTGGTTAAACAATATCACCATGCTTTTGAAGTTGGAGAGTAGAGAGGGTAGAGGAACATAGACAAAGAAATAAAGGAAATTTGGCTTTTATTGCTTGATGTAGTAGTGATAAATCTCAACAACATACAATAATAAAAAATTCTCAACCCCTTGGAATGGAGAAGTCATTCAAATTTATAACATACAAAAATGTCTCTTCCTCTTCCCTCCATGTGACTTTTCATCTCACCACCATGTGTGACTTTTCACATTCTCTTAGGAATGAAATTAAGTAATTTTATTATTTTTGAAAAGGGATTTATTCATATACGCAACACTAAGTCACTTAAGTGAATAAGACAAAAGAGTGAAAAATCTAAATTCCTAATGAAGAAATATAACATTGGAAAGAGAGGAAGATGGATAGAGAAGAAGAGAGTGGAAATCCGAGAGACGAAAGCTCTTGCTTATGAAGAATATGCTTCTCATAGACTTTACAAAAATGCTTCATGAATGAGAGTCTTGACCTCTGACCACTTGTTAAACTGAAATGAGGTGATTGCATATGATTCATATTTTGAAGTTTGAATACATTGCAAGGTGTTGGATGAGTGTTTAAAAACACTCTTAAGTGAATTACAACATATGGAATTGAGATGGTTTACCATTCTTACAAACATGGTACTTCACATGGAAATCACCCATTTACCCTTGCAGGCTAAAAAAATCATCCTTGATGGAATTAAATTTAGGATGCTCATACACCTACTTGCTCATATGATTCTTGTGGGAATAGATGACTTATTAATCCTTAAAACATGATGATCTTGTCTACCTTGGTAGCTTGACTAGTTGATCCCAACGTATTCCTTGAAGAGATTTGAACATAATGGCAGAGTCAGGTTATGATGATCATCACCTCACCTATTAAGTTTCACATTTCACCTCTCTCGACAAAGATGTAACCTGATTGGAAACATTTTTAAGACACCTAAGCACCATTTGTCTCAATTTCTCCTCATGGAAATAGGTTTCCTTCTCTAGATAGAAGGATTGGCTTATGAACGAATCTTAAAGGAATGTATAAGAATGGGTTCCATGTTCTTGACATCCAAACTACATTGAAACACTACAAATTCCACCTCCTTAACTTGCAATATGTGAGCACATTACAAATAATTGGTTAAGTGTTTAAAAACACTTTCATGAGATATGTATTGTTTGTGAGCTTGATATGACTACCAACATCACTCATGGTGATATTTTCTTATCATGCTCTTGATGACCATTTCCTTGATGAATTGAATTTCAATGAATCTCTTGATGTTTCAAATCCTTCATGGACCTTATGATATTCTTGATTTCACCCGTCACCCAAGTGATTGTCTTTCACACACATTGATTCACTCTGATATGTTCTTTATCACAATGTGATTCATATGATGTCCCTTATCCTTGGAGAGAGAGCTAGTGACAAAGATGTATCCTTCATGATGGAAACATACTTAAATTTATTGGATATTATTTTTTTATATACTCTTTACAGGTCTTCTCCTAATAGATAAAAGGATTTCTCTCTAAATGAAAATTTGTGCCTCTAACCTCCTTTTAGGATGAAGTAATGTGGTTACATTCTCTTTCTTTTGTGAGCTACGGGTGAACTACTAAGCATTTCAATGAGTGTTAAGGAACAATGTTGTGAGATATTACACTTCACGGACCTGTGATAACTTCCTTCTCCTAAAAACATGATGATAATCATTTGATGCACATTGGGAGAAGTGCATATGATTCAAGGAAAATTATATTATTCACCTTAGAGGATTAATTCTTGTTTGCGAGTTTGAGAGACTCCATCGAACTCGGTTCAAAGCTTCCTATATTTTATTGGTGATGAAAACATATCCTTCTTGAATGAATTCAACCATGATGACTCCCTTCTTCCATAATTGGGATGAGTTGAACCATCCATCTTCTTGCATCAAACTATACCATGCGTAATTCACCTATGAATTGATGTTTTAGGAACATGCGATGGTTTTTCTTTCTTGTTTGAACCACGAGACAACTTACTAGCCTTATGATGATGGTAAAAAGAAATGAGATAGGTATAATGGGAGTTTCCATAACTTTCTGAGCTCAATTACAAGACTTACTATTTTTAGCAAATCCTACTTATGATGTTACTTTTAGTAAGTTTTCACAATTTTCACCTCCTGATGTTTCTTTCTCATTTGAAATGTTGTGAAAGAAGATAACTCAATTTTTTTGAAAATTTAATATTTTTAGACGTCCACAGACCTCAAACTCTTGATATTTTATAAAGGGCACTTCTAGGTGTCATGTTGCATAAAAAAATTTGCGAAGTTTCTTCTTTGCTTCAGGACTCTCTCGCTCCAATTTTCGGGGTTTTTCAATTGTTAGATCTTCGTAGAATCAAAAGGAAAATTTATGTAATTTTATTCTATAATATGTATATAAATTAATGAAGGTTGGGATAACGAACACAAGATTGGAGCTGAAACATCAAGATTCTATGAATCCTCCTCTTACATAAATCCTCAAAAGTTAAAAGGTCACAAGCAAGTCACAAGCAAGTCAAAAGTTATAAGATTTGGATTATTTTATTCTTAGTCTTCATGATAGGATAACGAACACAAGATTGGAGCTGAAACATCAAGATCATCATTTTCCAAATCTTGACCATCACAAGCTTGGAAGTTCATGTCCATGATGAATTCATCCTTTTTTGAGAAGAGTCAACTTAAAGATGCCAAAGAATCTTATCGTTCATGCATTACTTCTTGAAAGAGTAATCCTCTCACAATGGGAAGGACCAAGCTTTTGTATTCACAATCATACTAATTGAATATGTCTTCATGCTGAACATTGAGAACATGATTAGAAACATCAGACTCACTTACAAATAAATTTCATCATGTCAATATTTTTATTGATTCTCATACTTGTCATATCGGTATTTCTTTGTTATAAGTCAAGAAATTATGACCTTCATTACTATCAAAAAGATAATATGCATTTATGCTCAATGACAAGAACACATTATCAAATTATGGTTCCATCAAATCATCATCTTGATTTCCAAATGGATCTTTTTCACTTGGATACTCCTACATCAACATGGGAATCTCGGTATCTTACTTTTAAGCTATGAAGAATTTGTAATACCTTGAGTCTAAAAATAGGATATCCACCCCTAGGTCATTTGGTCTTTAAATGATGTATTTAACTTTTTTTTATAGGAAGGATATTTTTCATCTTACCATTCACTAGAATGGTAGCATGTGACCAATCCATCTATATATCTTTGTAAATCCCTATATAAGCTTTGGCTCAATAACATAATATACAAGGCTAGCATTTCTAGTACAAGTATTTCATCGTGATCTTCTTGTCATGATAATACGTAAATGCTACTTGAGCATCCTTGACCTAGCAAACAAGAGGTAATTTTTGGTGTTTATAGAGTAGTAATGGCCATAGGGAGAGTGAGAGGGATACCAAGAGATTTAACAACAATTTCGGGCATGCCATTATCGGAGAGGCAACAAATTCGATAATGTAATTATTCATTTTATTAAAATTGACCAATAAAGTGAGATAGAAAGGTTCTATATTCTTAGAGCTAGAGGATGTGGAAGAAAGAGGGTTCGAGGAGTGGTAAGAGGAACAAGAGGTAGTTCTATAGAAGTGACATTTTCAAAACATGCATTTGAACTAATTCCTTTCATAAACTAGACTATCCTATTAAATTGCCTAAGATGATTTCTCAAGTACTCGAGACGTAGAATTATGAATTTTGGATTTCTTACAATGGTCAATGATGTCAAAAGGTGGAGAAGTGGTAAGAACATTGGGAATAATGGAAGCCTTGACACAGGGAAAATTTTAAGACCCCTTACCAAAATCCAACTTGGATTTTTGGGTGAATTTGTAAAAATGGATTTCATGTTGATGGTGAATACAAGAAATATGTATATATTGAGCGGTGAATAAGTTATTTGGGAAAATGCATACTTTGGGGATGGTTGGAGGGGAGTGGCTGTAAAATGGTACATAAACATCGACCGTACATAATTCTAGTAAGCAGTGTGTTTACAAGTGAAGATAAGTATTCTCTACATAATCACTAGAAGATAGACCCTACACATACAAATGCCTGTCTACATATGCAATCGGTAATCTAGGTATATAGAAACCCATCTCCATATGTAACTAGGTGGTTATGCATGAATACACCCATCTACATATACTACCACGAGAATTCATATACTATTGGGCAAAAATAAACACAAATAAATATGTAATTGAAACTTCTTGAATATGAACATCTAGTCACCATATCAAATGATATAAGACTTCATAGAGAAAATAAACATGAATCTGAACTATGCATGACATATCCAACATTACATTAATTTTAGACTATAATGAAGACAACACAACTGAGATAAGTATTTTCATGGATGAAGAAAGAATGCTAACCATTTTACTTCGGACCCGCATCTCTTCACTTGATTATGCGATTAGGCATCTAGATTTTGTAGCTAGGCGTCCGAATAATATAGCCTTTGACGTATGGAATATGCAATTGGGCATCTAGATTATAAGGCCATGCATATGAAATTATACGATCGATCATCCTGGACTATGTTGTTATGCATCTAGAGTATGTTGTCATGCACTTGTAATTAGGAGTCTGGATTATGTGGTCGATATCATCCGTCGGGTGTCCTGTAATCAAGTGTATGAACTATGTGGTTGATCTTTTCTATCAGGCGTCCTTTATGTAAGATCCTTTGAATTTTGTAAATTCTTATATTTTTTATTAATATATAATAGTGAATGTACCTGATTAGTGTTTCAAGGAAGCAAAAATATACATGTATAAGTATGAAATTTATTTTAAACACTAGGCAAGCTGACCCGTAAAAGTAACTTACATCCAACAAATTTATGTGAAATGTTGTTCCATATGAATTCTCAAAACCATTAAATGCAAATTTCAAAAATGTAAATATTACAGAATTAACAAATATTTGCCACAAAAATTTCCTCACCATGACAAGAGTAGGATTTTCATTCTTATGATCAATAAAAGTTGAAATTGATTTGTCAAGAGGGGAAGAAAGAGACTTATTTGAAGAGGAAAATGGAATCTTGAATGATGTATTTTCATCCTTCTTCTTAGCTGACCCCATCAAAGCAGACAACGATGATGCTCCTTTTATTGTTGTTTTCCATAGATTCGTCATTTCAGGATTCAAATACTTTGATTTGGAAGTAGAAGAACATGTTTCTTTCTTCATTTTTGCGAAAATGAACATTACACGAGTACTTATCTGTGGATTCTTGACAATCTTCCTCTAGTGAGTATTCAAAATACCCAATCCTAGCACATCCATCTTTTTCTTCTTCTCTAATTTCTAATTCAATAATTTCTTTGCCTTCATCTTCATTGGTCCCACATATTGTATTAATCGGTGGAGATTTCAAGGCAAGCCTTCAGGGTGCTCCTAAAATCTGATTTATGTTCTTGTTTTGATGAAATTCTGTTGAGCAATTTCCTTCTTCAATACAATCAAATCATCGACCAAATTTTACAGTAATGGATTATCTCTTTCATCTTTGAAACTTTAGGCCTTATCCTTCATTGAATGATTTTTGATCTTTCCTGACATGATAAGATCATATTCCACATCAATGGAAAGTTCTTGACCATTTTCCAAATTATTCAGTTGCACTCTCCATTGTATGAAACCAACTTTGAGAAATTTAACATTCACAAATAACCTTTTCTAATTACCTATAGTAGGGAAAGAATAAGTAAGAATATTATTGATCAACTTATTAAAATTCACTACAAATTCTCTCTCATGAGCTTTTGCGATTCTTTCTTCCTCTAAACAATTTTAGTAAGGATGGCATGCACATCTTCTATAGTCCTGAATTTTTCTTCAAACTTGGTTTTCATATCATCCTAATTAGTAATTGAATATGATGGAAAGTAGTAAAACTAGTTTGAGTGGCATCTTGTAATAATTCCACAAACATTCGAATAACAACATCTTCATGTCCCACTTTGATAACTCCACATGTTGTGATGAAAGTTGTAATGTGATCATCCTGACATTGCTTTCCATCTCCATAGAATTTGAGTAATTTCTTTCTAGATTGTTTTGGAAATTCATGTAGTGAAGGAGTAAAGACCAACAGAGACTTTTGTTTAATCCCCATGGCATAGGTGCAACCATTTTTTCATCTTCCTCTTCTTTGTGTTATTATTATCTTTCTTATTCTAGAGGAATGAGGTTTAGTGGTTCTACAGATTGGTTCTCTAATATGACCTTCAAGAGGAAATTTAGGATCAAATTCAGGAAAGTACTCTTGACTAGTTTGCCTTGCTATTTGAACAATGGGAAGCTTGAAATCAGCTTGTTTTTGTTCTTAAAATATTGGGTCAATTATGCCACTTTCATGATCAGCTCAAGTGTATCTTATCTCTACTAGTTTTTGTAGAGCATTAGAAAGAAATGAAACTTGGAAAAATGTAGATTTTTCAATAAGATTACAAAAAGGATCTTGAACATTTAAATAATTTTTTTGTAATTTTTAGTTTGTTTTTAGTTTTTTTAATGGATTTTCAAATATCTAATTTTTAAATTGTTGATGAAATAATTTATCGTAGTGTAAATTATTGGTTTTCACCAATGGTCACGAGACTAAGCCCCTAATTATGTATGAGGAGGCTTCCATTATTGAATGTAAACAAACTAAATATGTGGGGTACCCATTAGGCTAGGGATTACATAGGAATACTCAAATAAACCTATGGCAAAGTGCTTTTACATTGTACAAGGGAGGAATTTGTTGTGAAGGGAGGTAAAGGGGAGTCGGATAAATAAGGAGAGAGGGTTAATATTGTGAGTAGACTTACATAATTCACATACATTAACCATAGTAGTTCCACATTCAATTAGAAGAACACAATAATGTAAGAAAACAATAAGACTAACAAATTAGAGACATACAGATTACGTAGATTCATTAATTAAGGACACAAAGTTCCTTATTGGTTATACAAGATCACCATGCTTGCAAAGTTGGAGAGTAGAGAGGGTAGAGAAACATAGACAAATAAATAGAGCTAATGTAGATTTTATTGTTTGATGTAGTAGTGGTAAATCTCAAAACATACAAAAATAAACAATTTCCAACATTTTGGAATGGAAAAGCGTTCCCAATTTATATCATACAAAAATGTATCTTCCTCTTCCCTCGATGAGAATTTCCATCTCACTACCGTGTGTGACTTCTTAAATTCAAGTAGGAATGAAACTAAGTCATTTTATTATTTTTGAAATGGGACGTTTATTGCAACACTAAGTCACTTAAGTGAACTAGACAAAAGAGTGGAAAAAGTACATTCCTAATGAATAAATAGAACATTCGAGAGGGAGGAAGGAGGGACAAATAATAAGAGAGGGATGTGGAAATATGGAGATGGGAAATCTCTTTCTAATGAAAAAACTTCTTCTGATAGAATTTTGAGGAAATGCTTCATGAATGAGAGTCTTGACATCTAACCACTTGTTGAACTGAAATGAGGTGATTGCATATGCTTCCTCTTTTGAGGTGTGAACACACTACAAGGTGTTAGATGAGTGTTTAAGAACACTCCTAAGTGAATTAAAACATATGGAATTGAGATGGTTTCCCATTCTTACAAACATGGTACTTCACATGGAAATCATCCATTTACCCTTGCTAGCTCAAAAATACTCCTTGATGGAATCAACTTTTGGATGCACATACGCCTACTTGCTCATATGCTTATCATGGGAATAGATTACTTCTTGATCCTACAAACATGATGATCTTGGGTACCTTGGTAGCTTGACTAGATCATCCTGACTTGTTCCTTGAAGAGATTTAAACATAATGAAAAAGTAAGGATATTATAATCATCACCTCACCTCTTGAGATTCACATTTCACCTCTCTGATAAAGATGTAACTTGAGTAGAAGCATTCTTAGGATATAAAAGAAGCCTTTTACTTATTTTATCCTCATGGAAACAAGTTTCTTCTTCCACATAAAAGGATTGGCCTTTGAATGAAGCTTGAAGGAATGTATGAGAATAGGTTCCATGTTCTTAACTGCCAAACTACATTGAAAAACTACAAATTACACTGCTTAACTTTCAAGATGTGAGAACATTATAAAACATAGGTTTAGTGTTTTAAAAACTTTCATGAGATATTCATTTCTTGTAAGATTGAGATGAATGAAAAAATCATTCATGGTGATATTTTCTTATCATTCTCTTGATGAATTGAATTTCAATGAAGCTCTCAATGTTTCAAATCCTTCATAGACCTTATGATATTATTTATTTCACTTGTTTCCCGAGTGACTATATTTCACACACATTGATTCACTCAGATATGTTCTTTGTCACAATGTGATTCATATGATGTCCCTTGTACTTGGAGAGAGAGAGCTAGTGACATAGATGTATCCTTTATGATGGAAACATAATTTGATTTCTTGAAATTAATTTTTCCCATCTACTCTTCATAGGTATTCTCCCACTAGATAGAAGGATTTCTCTTTGAATGAAACTTTGTGCCTCTAACATCTTGTTAGGTAGAAATAATGTGGTTGCATTTTATTTCTTATGTGAGCTACAAGTGCACTATTGGGAATTTGAATGAATTTCTGGGAATTTGAATTTGAATGAATGTCCATGTTGTGAGATATTACACTTCATGGACCTATGATAACTTCATGCTCCTATAAACATGATGATATTGGATTGAGGCACATTGGGAACAATGTATATGATGTAGGAACATCACTATTATTCACCTCAGAGGCTCAATTCATGTTTTAAGAGGTTGAGAAACTCCATCGGGATTTTTTTCAAAGCTTCTTTTATTTTCATTGACGAAAATATATCCTTTTTAAATTAATTCAACCATGATGACTCCCTTCTTCCACAATTGGGATGAGTTGAACCATCCAACTTCTTGCATCAAACAATGTTATACATAATTTATGATCTCGAAGGATTTTTCACTATGTAGATCTTCCCTAAACTTTCCTAAACCTAGACCATGTTGAACTTTAGAAATGGAGTTTGTATGCAAATTATATCACCGGTCAAATTCAATGTATTAAATGGGTCAACCCAGGTCAATAGTCCAATCTAGATGTGACACGTGGCAAGAAGAAAAAGGTGAAAAAGGTTGTTCATATGGTTTTGAGACTCCAGTCTTAAACTCACGTTGGTAGAAAAGAACAAGAGGCTCAAATTTTGTAACAGAAGGGAGCCCGGCCACCATGAGAGCTATATTCTAATTTTCTGACATGGTGGGCTCTAAAACCACCACGCGGACATCAATTTTTCATTTTGAGCTCAATATTGTGTTTCAAGTTCAATATTTTGCACTAAGAGTTTATTTTTTCATTATAGGTCTAAAATCAACTTGACGAGCTATTTATTAGCTTGGTGGGGTGATCAACTCCCCACCGAGTTGATCACGGTTACCACATTGCTTGAGATTGGTTAATAATTCCTTATGGTTCAGTTTATTTCCTTATGGTTTGTGAAGATTGGTATTCACTATTACCTTGGAGATCAACAATACTCGGGATGTATTTTATCCCATTTACCTCAGAGTCAACCTAAGAGTTCATCCCATATCACGGAATTTCAAACAATGCATAGTCACTTATCAGCTTGGCACATTATGTGGAAGCCCAAGCTTTGGGTGACAAAAACATCCACAAAGAACAGCTCGCCACTTAGTGGCATTTCAATGGTTGGGCCTAGAATATTGGCTAAGGATGAGAAGGTGCATGGGAATGTGGGACCTAGTTGAAGAAGGGTGTGCAAGTTGAATGCATGCAGGGAAGGATTTTGGTAGTGTTTTACAAAACATACAACACACGCGCACAAGGCAAGATAGGTTTTGGACTTAGCCACATTCGACATCCCAGGAAGTACACTAGAAAAGCATGACCCTTATGGATAAGGTGTTGGCACAGTGACTTTGGGATCAAAAAGGGAATATTCTAGGCATACGATGGAAGGTTCTAGAAGAGGTCATTGCAAAGAGTGGAGATCTCGGATCTAAGAAGGCATGCTTCCATGGAGGACCATTGGCACTTCGACACTTGGCAACTGATCTGTGAATTCAGAAAGGTATGGTGGTGGTTTCTAAGGTTATAAATGCAAGCACCCAATAGAAGAAAGAGAGTTGAAACAAGCGAGAGAGTGGAGAAGAAGAGAAAGGAAGAAAGGTGAAGCACTTCAAAAATACATGAAGGGTTCTAAGGGTTAGGGATTAGGAGAATATAGGAATCATGGCACATTTAGAGGGATGGGTCTTCTTTCATTTTTGTAATATGATGAACATAGTGTAGTTCTGACATACGAATTGGCTCTGCATGGTTATATGAGGATTTTTATGACCTCAAGGGATGTAATGTGGATTACTAGATCTATTAATATGAATATAATGTTGTTATGGCTCATATATGTGTTCAAAAGTATAATACTTATGAATTTCCTTTCTGTATGAACCATTTCCATATGTTGCTTGTTATTTCTCTTTTCTGGATGTAATGAGATGACAACTTGTTCTAGGTTCTTAGAATGTTGCATGGTTCTTTTCTGTCCTTCTACATTTGATTATCTATCATAAGATGGTGCATTCTCACAAAACTCACATAAAGGAGAGACTCGATGCTGCGCAGTGCCACGGGTGAGCACCCAACACTGCTTGGATGATAGGTGATGTGCATGGGATTAGACTATTGGTCTAAGGGTATAAAATATGACTACATCTTGGTTCCATTGCTAGGACCTCTTTTCAAAGTTGTTGTCATAAATGGCATGCATATTTTTCCCTATGATGCATGATGATAAAGCGTCTGACCTTGGAAAAATTTGAAGGATGGTTCAAGAAAACGGAGGATGAGTTTGATCGAGATTCAACACTTTGGACTCGAGTTCGATGTGTGTAGATGGTTAGAAGAGAACCTATACCATGAGTTGTATGAAACATTATTCTACTATTTTCCAGGTAGAATTATATGAATGGTTCTCAGCATATGCATCTAGATCAAGCTAGTACTATAGATTGCACGTATGGACCCAAGATGACTATCGGAGGCTGTAAGATGTAGATCTCACTCGGACACGTGCTATTGATCATTGGTGAAAGAAAGTGATGACCAATTATGCCCTTGAATACACCGTTTCTATGTATTCTTTCCCGAAGTTGCTAAATTTGAGTTTCGAGGGAGCTTAGAGGATCGGTTTTGCGTGTTATTCCTTTGGTTGTGAAAATATTGGTCATTACCTTAAGTTTGGAGGCATTTCCCATGGTTGGCTAAGCTTCTCTGACGAGCCTTTGGGAGAGAAAGCTAGGGTGGAGGAAGATGGCAAAAATTTCACTTGAAAATGAAAGGGAGGAGAGATGACTCAAGTATAATGAAGCTTGTGAAAGGGATATGACTAGACAACGTGAGGTTGCAAGTGTGATGGATTTATGGAGGCGGACATTGTGGGAAGGAGATGAGATTTAAAAAGAGGATGTGGAGCTTGAGTATTCTATGTTACCCAATTGGCAAGAGCGGGAGAGAGTCCCCTTCAGCTTCTGATGAGAGTTCATTACATGGAGAAAGAAGATTCGTCGGCGCGCACATATGAACCCACCTAGTGACTAACCCTTGGCACTTGGTTTTCTAGATCAAGGGAGAAGTATTTTTAACCCAGTTGGTATTGGTGGGAGTAACTAATTTGTGCCTAGGAGATATAATTTCTTGTTTGGAACATCCATGGCTACATGAAGCCATTCCTGTATTTGGAGGAATCTTTAGACAAGGTGTAAGTATGCAAGGATTAGGTATCACATCTGGGAGTGGCACGAGACATACAATTGGAAGTGGGACAATATCACAAACCATTGACATGCAGTTTAGTGGGACATTGGGAACACTAGGCGCAACCACTTCGTCCTTTTCCTCTTTGTAGGAGGTGGATCTCGGTGGGTCAAGACTCAGCAGTCCAGTGGATCTAGTGGAGGAGGAAACACCGGAGGGAACCAAGGCTCTAGATAGGGACCACAAGGACCCTAGCTACCTTCCCAAGAGTGTTTTGAGATGTATTTGCACTTACCATACTATAGAGGTATTGAGGATGCTGCAGAGCATGTGTACAAGTGTGAATTACTATGACGCGTGAAGGGGCTCACTACCCCAGAGTGGAAGGAAAGTAATCTTGCAACAACATTACAAGGGTGTGCACATATTTGGTATAGGAAGTATGACCCCCATCAGACGGTGGTAGACTACACCGCATTGAAGAATGCCTTCCTAGCAGAGTTCCATATCCCTGAGTTTGAGCAGAAGAGCATTAATTCTCTAAAGGAGGTCCAACAGAGAATGTCAGAGAGTGTGCAGGAGTATGATGCGTGTTTCAATAATCTCTTTTCTAAACTATCCTATGACATTCATCCTTTTCAACATTCTCAATAGTTTTCGAGGGTTGATAAAACCATTCAAAAGGGCTTTGTCACACATGACTTTCACAGACCCACATGAGGCATTGGAAGCTACCCTATGCACCGAAGATCTTGGGAGTGTTTATATTAGTGTTAGTCATTTTCTAGAGGCTCAAATTGCTATAATGTTCAAGCATTTGGAGAATTTTTCTACAAACTCGCGCGCATGAGGTTCGTAGTGGGCTTTGGTGTATAGAATGTGAAGTGGAAGGGCATGCAAAGGATAGTTTCCCTTGAAAATCGGTATGCACTATGGTGGTAGATTGTGAGATCTACCATGGGGATCATGATGTAAGTAGGTTCCCTCTACTACAATGTGCAATCCATAAGAATGTTTCTTGCTATTGTAAGATTTGTACCTCTACAACCCATGATACCAAGGATTGCAGACTGATTGATCAAATCCATGATGCTATTGATTTGGGTGTATGCTAGACTAGCCTTGCAAGTAGTTCCAAGGATGATGATTGTCATTATGAAGGGTGCGTAGATGGAGGAGCATGTGGAAGAGGTTTTCATGGAGGATTTCATGGTCATAGTAACCATGGTAGAGGACAAAGTGAGTTCCCGCGAGGAACCTGTTATAACTATGGATCTACAGAGCATTACAAATGTGAGTGTCCTAATCTGTTACAATGCTCATGGTTTGGAAAGAAACATAAGTATGAAGAATTTCCAGAGCTCTATGAGCATATGAACTAGAAGCACCAGAAGGAAAAAGGCACTGGGATGGTGAGCATCAAGAAGGACGATTCACAATGGATTCCAAGAGTGGCGCATAAGTCGGGGCTAGAACTCAGTATTGGTGATGACATGAGCGAGAGGCCACACATGCTAGGGAAATTCCAAGACAAAGGACACTAGTTTCAAGAGAGGAAGTGGTACATGGAAAGTATCTGGACCCTGCTCATTAGAAGGAAGTGTATTAGGAGACTATGGATGTGATTCAGAATTTAAAGGGGAGCTCCAATGTCTAAAGGAGTAATCAAGGTAGTTTGAGTAAAGGAAGAGTCTTTGAGGTTCCAAAGAATGACCTGGATGAGGTCAACTAAGTATTTAAAATGTTAAGGCAAGATAATATTATTCCCTTGCTAGGAGAATGGCTAAGAGAGAAGCTATCACATGCTAGAGCGAGAACACGAAAGACAAGTTTTGCATGCAAACCTTCCTCCTCACAACCTTGAATATTATAATGATATTATTTTAAATGTTGTTATTGATGGTTGTCTTCTCAATAATATCCTCATTGACAAGGGATTAGAGGTCAATGTTCTTACCCTAGATTCCTGGAACCAAATGGGAAGGCCCACCTTATAGCCATCTTCGAATGTGTTGTATATGGAAAACAAGACTAAGGTTTTTCCCATTGAGTCTGAAGGGTGCAGTTATCACATTTCAAGGGGCCAAGTTCACTAGAGACTTTGAATTCTTGCCTCTCACCAAGGAAGACAACTTTCCAGGCATTACTTGGGTACCCGTGGTGTTACAAGAACAATGCCACCCTACGGTTTAACAAAGGGTATATCACATCTGAAAACAAGGAAGAAAGGGTGATCATCTCTTTGACATATGGGAAGTCAAGCACCCTTTACTCGATCCCTTAGGAGAATAATTCCTTGATATAATCTATATACGCTCCATCGAGAGATCTGAGATAACTCACCCCACGAGACGGAGTTATCTAGTTTGAAGATGCTCAATCCTTAAGTGATACCACTAGTGTGTCATATGATAATTAAGCGCATACAACCTATGAGTTGATTGGGTGATAATTGAGGGGTTCGTAACAAGGGTAAAAAGGTGTGCTCAATCAAGTTCCTATGAGGAAAGAAGTTTCCAAGTTACTCTAGAGGAGCATATCCTGAAATTTTCTTGCGAGAAATGGAAGCTCAGTGGAAAAATGAGGATGAGAGGAGGGGAATGCTCAGTTATAACCTACTCAAAAATGTAGCACGCTGGTGGGCTACACATCGGAAAACCTCCTAGAGTGGCATGAGGTGAGGATCACATTTTCTAGTAAGGTTCTCTAAGAGCAACACGCCCACGGTCATACAAGAATACCATGGTAAAGAGACCGCCTCATTTCATATCCAAGCATGTGAGAAGGCCTGGATGGGAAGCACGAAGTGTTACAACCTTCATTATGGGTTTATAAGTTATATTCCACCTTATAAGGCTGTGTGTGCACTTGGTATGTTCATTCAGAGATGTGTCGTCAAATAGATAATTGGCGGGAGTTAGCGGTGAGCTCATTCAAGATTTAGAGTATAGGAGTACTAAGCCATCGAGTAGATAAGGCGATGCAAGCAATCAAATTCCTTATGATGGGAGATAGTGCTATGACAGAGGACATGCTACTTTGGAGTTGTTAGGTGAGCCTTATTTGGACACACTCCTTAATGAAGAAGAATAAGAGGAAGTACAACTTGAGCACGCGTGTATGGAAAAATAAAAAGGAAAGATGGTCTTTGTAGTAGATGGTGAAGAGATGGAAACTTTGGATGTTAACCATTTTTAAGGTATACATGAAGTCATAAATAACACTAATGAACAAGCACACACCTACCATGAGCCCTTAAAGATAAATAATTTTAAGATTGGAACAAAAATATAACCTAAGGAAGCTATCATCGGGGATTATTGGTCAGAAAAAGAAGTTTCAAAGGTCATTAATCTATTGCACAAGTTCCAAGATTTTTTTCCTCATGGGTACCATGAACTTAAAGGAGTTCACCATTCCTTAGGAGAGATTAAGATCAAGTTGAAGGAAGGTGTGTTCCCGATTCAGAAGAGGCCTTATCGGATGAATCCAAATTTACGCGTATGGGTTGAGGAAGAAATAGAAAAGATGATTGCATCTGGTATCATTGAGGCAATGGAAGAATTAGAATGGATAAGACCAATGGCTATCAATATCAAGAAGGATGGAAGGATAATAATCTGTGTTGATTACATGGATTTGAATGGATTATGTGTCATCAATCCTTTTCAGACCCCCTTTATCGAAGAAATTTTTGAGGAGTAGCCAAGCACACGAAGTCTACTCTTTCACGAGATGAGTTCTCAGGGTATCACTAAGTTTGGATTACAAAGGAAGACCAGAGAAAGATAACTTTCACCACTGAATGGGGAAGTTTTTCGTACATGGTTATGCCTTTTGGATTGAAGAATGTGCCTACTGTCTTCTCCGCATCGTGGTACAAGCATTTCAAGACTTCATCCATAAGTTTCTTCAAGTTTACCTGGATGATTGGATTGCGTATGGATTAGTGAAAGACCATTGTGAAAATTTAAGGTTGATGTTTGAGAGATGTCAAAAATTAAGGATAACCCTTAATATTAAGAAATGTGTCTTTGCTACTCCATTTGGAACCTTATTAGGACACATTATATGTAAAGAAGGATTACTAGTGGATCCCGCCAAAGTTGGAGTTATTGTGGGATTACGGGAACCTACTAATCAAACCATAGTGTATATATTCCTTGGGCATACGAGGTACTAAAAAAATCATCAAGGGGTATGTCAAGATCACCAAGACCTTGGAAGAATTATTAAAACACAAGAGTACATTTTATTGGGGAGAGGAATAACGAGAAGGCATTTGACACTTTGAAGGATAGGCTTGTCACGGTGCCCATATTATGTTTTCCTTATTGGGATAAGCCTTTCCATGTGCATGTTGATACCTCAGGGATAACTATGGGAGCAGTACTAGCACAACCTATTAAGGGAATTGTTGACCATACCTTGTGTTTTGCAAGTAGAAAGTTGACACCAGTAGAAATAGAGTTACACCACTACTAAGCGCAAAACATTGTCTATGATTTACGCCCTGCACAAGTTGAAGCAATATCTATTGACAAAAATATTTATATTCTACACGAACCACATGGCATTGAAATACTTAGTCAACAAGCCTATGCTGCAAGGGCACATATGTCATTGGGTCCTACTATTTCAAGAATTTGAGTTCACAGTGGTCATAAAACCAGGAAAGAGTAATTTAGGACCTGACCACTTATCAAGGATTAAATTAAGGGAGGATGCACAAAGCATTGAGGATAACATGGTGGACGCGTAACTCTTTAGGTTGTAGCACCTACCCTTAGACTTGGAATATATCACAGTGTTCTTAAAAATAGGTGTGGCGTCGAAAGGGATGAAGGCTCTAGAGAGGAACCATTTAGCAATACGTGCCACACCTTACATGTTGATTAGTGGAGATCTATGTAAGCTAGGTCATGATGAGGTTTTGTGTCGATGAGTATTAGAGCATGAGCATGTGACAATTATGGAAGAAGCGCATTGTGGGATTGCAATAGGACACTATGCGGAAATGTTACCATGTGAAAGATTTTATTAGTAGGGCTTTGGTGGAAACCATCTACAAGGATTCTATTGAGTTTTTCAAGGCTGTGAGCATTTCCAATGCCTTGGAAAAATTGGAATGGGAGATGAAATTCCCTTATGTCCAATCACCAAGATTGAACCATTTGAAAAATGGGCAATTGACTTTGTAGGGCCAATTACACCAGCCACGAAGGACTGGTTCGTGGTATATCATCACTTGCACTAATTACTTGACACGATGGGAAGAGGAAACACCTACAAAGGATTACACCACAACAACAACTACTATATTTTTATGGGAGAACATAATCAGTAGGTATGGTTGTCCTTTAAGTTTAACAAGTGATAGAGGTACACACTTTCTTAATGAAATGGTCAGGATTCTATTAGTAGAATTTATGGTGGCCCATCACAAGACTACCCCTTATCACCCTCAAGAAAATGGAACTATTGAGGAATTTAACAAGATACTAAATCACATGTTAACTAAGATCTGTGACGTTGGAAGACAGGATTGGGATGACAAAGTATCGCCATTCTATGGGCATACAGGACAACCTACAAGAGGTTAAATAAGGCCACACCATTTCAATTGGTGTTTAGAATGAAGGCTATTTTTCCAGTTGAATTCATGTTACCATCACTGCGTATAACGTGCACAAGAGGGTTAGTTGATGAGAAAGCTTTGGAAGAAAGAATTGATAAGTTGATGCAGTTAGATGAAAGGTGATCACTTTCTAGATAGAGTCAGAAGATAGAAAAATAAATACAAAAGGCATGACATGATCATCATTTCAAGACCAAGAAGTTTGAGGTGGGGTAGATGGTGTTGTTGTATGATTCCAAGTATTTGTGCCATCCTAGAAAGTTGAAGGTCCATTGGTTGGGACCCTACATCATCTCATACTTTCTTGATTTAGGCACTTGCCAGTTCAAGCGCTGGATGGGACAAGGTTACCAAGTCATTTCAATGGGATTAGGATGAATCCATACTATAAATAAGTCTTTTTGGTGTTTGTAATAAGGCAATATTTCCAGTTAGCTTATAATTTCCCTTTATGCTTTTTTTTTGTGTTTCCCTTTCTCATTGTTTGTTCCTTTCTTTTTGTTTTGTGCTTTGTGTGCTGGTAACCACATTATTTTTCCAAGGTTGTGTATGCATAGAGGACCATGCATTTGTTTTAGTGTGGGGTGGAGTGATGTGAAGTATACACCTCAATAAAAGTTTGAGCTGGTAGTAGAAGTTGCGGTGAATGGCCCAAGTAAAAGGAGAAAAAGTACATAAGGTTGAGAAAGTGCGTGAGGAAATGGTGGATGATAAATTATGGTGTCAAGGATGTAATAGATACCACATACAAAGGATGAAGAGCGCAAGAACAACATGAGCTAGGCGAGAGAAAAATCAGGTAAAGGATAGAAGAAGTGGCTTTAGCATTGTTGGCCTTAACACGCGTAAGAGTCTTATGTCCATTTGGATAATTACGTGTAGGATTAGGCACATGGGTAAGGGTGCTTGAAGTTGGCTTAGTGGAAAAATATGCATTTAGTGTTAAGTATGGTGGTAGGTGGTATAACATTTAATGCCGGAGGAAGAAAAACTCTAAATACAAGGCTAGGAAAGTAATTTGTTACCTTGCGATTATGAAGTGAAAGAAGCTCTTACGAACTAGGGCATCCATAGAAAATTTGTGTGAAGAAAGGATAATCCAAGAAATTTGAGTGTGCATCTAGAGTAGATCTACGAGACCAAAAGGAAGGAGGAATACACGGCGTGAGGAAAGGTTGTGTGGAGAGAGTCATCTTGTGGAAGGTTTTATTGGTTAGGGTTTGGTAGCTAGGGTAGAGAGCGAAAGATTCATTCAAGGAGTTGAAGATTTGAGCTTTGGGATTGAGTAGAGTAGCAAAGTAGAACAAGAGGAAGGAGTTTTAAGTTCAGCTGACTATAAAATATGGCACCCAAGAAACCAACTGTTTCACCAAAGAAAACAAAGGGCAAGGGAAAGGGAAAGAAAATTGTTGTCGTCACAACCACAAATGAATAATTGTATGTAGAAATGTAGTACCCATATGGGGTATTGCTAGGAAAAGAGTGGGAGTCACACTTGTGAAAGATGGCCATGAGTGATTATAATCATCGCACAAGCACAACTGAGAAGGAAATGGCACTAGATTTGGTCCGACCAACTAACAAGAGGACGCTAGATGGAATGCCCATTTACAACGACGAGGTGAAGGTCAAATTAGAGAAGGCTGGATTATTGTAATTCTAAGAGTTGTCATTCTTTGGCAAGCCTAAGCACCTTTATCAATGGTTGATGTCATGCGTACATGAGGATCACTTTTATTTTGTGGGGTGCAAGATGCACATAAAAACTAACCTAATATCCAAGTTCATAGGCCTCATATGTGAAGGAGATATCATCATAGATGATGATCGAGTGACAAGGAGGCTAATAAGGAAACTATAGCCACATATGAATACAAAAAGGGGTCACGATACTTTGACAACACCAAAATTCCAGACCTAGTCATGAGGATGGCCATGCACTCGGTGACCAAGCTCAATGATCGGAATTATGGACATAAAGTAAACAAGGCATGGCTAAATGTATGTCGAAAGATATCGAAAGGAACAATTTATAACTTGTCCGCTTTCATCGCGAGATGAAATTATAAGCAACACTCGGGGGCAAGAAAAGATACTCTTCTGTAACATCCTCCTCACCATTGTATTTTTAGAGATTGGAGTCTCTGATGGGCCATAAAAGTTTGTTTGGGAGTATCTAGAAGAGGATCCTTTACCCGCAAAAAGGTTTACGTAGTACACTTGTGAAACTATGATGGCCGCTCACAAGGCGCACCTAGAGAAGTGGTATAAGTGAATGCGTGACACATTTGGGGTAGAATGGAGGATCCCATAGTAGTTACCAACACTTTTGGATGAATAGGCATATTTTGTAGTGTGCCAACACTTCTACATTTAGCGAGTTTACATTGATAGATGGAAATATGAGTCCATGGTGCAAGCTACCCTTCTCTTTCAAAGCATGCAATACTTCCAAGCCGAGTCAATCGGTTCAAACAGGCCAAGAGACAAAGGTTTGACCTTAGTGAGGTAGATATAGATCACCGTGAGCTGTATCGAAAGCTTGTCTACCTAAAGAAGTGTGCGTATGTGGAGAGATATGTCTCCCACGAGATACAAATGATGAAGCCTTTAACGTTGTCGATTGCAAGAAGGACTACAACAAGAGTGTATCTATACATAAACCCAAAATTGGAAAAAGGTGTTTACTTGGAGATTGATGTCTCCATCCATGAAGACCCTATAGGAAGGAAGAATACCGTGCCTAAGAAGAGAGAAAGAGAATAAGTGTAAGAGATGAAGGCACCAAGTGTTCAAACCACACAAACGGTGAAAGCTCCAAAACAAGTGCTAAGCCTAGTACTTATGTGAGGAGAAAGAAGTTTCCTATCAAAGAAAAGACCCCAGAAGAAGAGGCGCGAGCAGCAAAAAGATCCCCTCACCCATGAGGAATATCCAAGGAAGACATTTCTTGTCAAAGAGAAGGAAAAGGAAGAATCTCCTATACTATAATCCCCAGTAAGGAAGAAATAGAAGGTGATTGATGAGGTAGATTCAGAAGAGACAAAGAGTCTAGATGCCTACATCGGTGATAAGGATGATGATGATGAGCCTGAAGGAGGTGAAGACCATCCATTCTATGAGGTGCATGATTTTGAGGATGAAGGAGATGAGTATAACGAAGAGGATGAGGAGAAGAATGACGAAGAAGAAACTAAGGCTCAAGGCAAGGGGATGAGCAAATAAGTAAATACAAAGGATCAAATGACTCCAAGCCTCACAAAGGAAGAAAATAGAAAAGGCCATAGAGATAGAAGTGGTGTGAATTATCAAGAAGCTAGTAGAACAAGAGGTTAAACATAGCGCAAATGAGGTGCTAAAGGAAGTTGAGGAGGAAAGCGTAGGAAAATAATATGGTAGCATGGGAGGAGATCCTAGTTTGGCTGTAAGCTTTCCAAAAGTTACACACATAGGGAGAAAGAGAACAAAAGAAACACAAGTTCAAGGAATGGGCTACATCAATTATCCAAACAAGGTGTTGCGTGTGCACTTTCAGAGCAACGTACCAACTCTTGGCCATGGATTCATTTGATGAGGAAGGTGCATACCCTCGGATGAGGAAAATGTTATCATGGGAATTTTAGTCCCACATTGATGAGCCCAAATTTGAAATAAGCCAAGGAGAATTGATGAAGGTTCCGAAAAAAGGAATAAACCCCTTGGTGAATGCTCAATAATTATCAGATGAGCAAATAAGCAATGCACTCAATAAAGTTTCAATCAAGATTGAAGCCAGACTCTTTGGAAGAAATGATAGGGTGAAGTTCCTAGAGGTAGAGCTGGAGAAAAAGGAGGAGGAGATCCTTAAGAAAAGTAAGGACCTGAAGTAGGAGGAACTAATCAACACTCAGTTAAGGCGTGAGTTAAAAGACAAGGAAAGGAAAGGGTGCATGAGGCATACAAGAAAATAGATATGATCATGAATGCCATTGTCTTGAAGCATCCAGACTTAACACCACTTGTGTAAAAATATCGATCATCCTTATAGTGCCTAGAGGACTTGACCCACATACCCACTATGGAGAATCATCTAATTGCCTTAGAATCCACGAAAAAGGCATTGGCGTGCAAAGAAAAATAAAATAAGATGAAGGTTGTGGAAATTTTTGCTCGTACAACATGATCCTTGCCGATGTAAAATTTTTTGCAAGCAAGTTCTTGAAGTGCCTATGATAACTACATTGATAGGGATAAAGTGAAAAGTATCTTGGTTTCCACCCATGAAGGCGGGCCCAACTCGAGGCGGTTGCAAGAAAAGAAAAAAGGGAATAGGGATGAATGAGAAAAAATCCTAGCTGAAGTGGAAAAGAAATCATAAGCCATTGAGACCTTGCGGGGCTCAATCAAGAACCGAATGAAAGAATTGTACCCACAAATCAGTTGGAGGATGGACATGCTTGAGGGTTTGGGAAAAAAATTGGAGATCATGGAAACAATGAGTGCTAAGGGAGAGGAGATGAGTTTTGAAAAAGTGAGTGCCCTAGTGGGTGACCTCTATCAGTAAGCTTGGAGTGAGGTTGACGTTTGGGAAAAGTTAGAAGTAGAATTAGGGAAGTATTTCCCTCTCCTCCTTCAGAAATAAACAAGTTCCCCATTCTTTCATTATTTTCCCCATTTCTTCATTCCCTTATTCTTTCTTTCCAACCATTTATAAGGATCTTCCATTCTTTATTGAAGAGTGCTTCGAGGATGGAGAAGCTTGACGAGCATAGTGTGGGGTGAGGTTGGGCCCCAGAATATTGGCTAAGGATGAGAAGGTATGTCGGCATGTGAGACCTAGTTGAAGAAGGACGCGCTTGGTTGAAGGTGTGTAGGGAAGGATTAAGAAGTGTTTTGGGAACATACAACATGTGCACGTAAGGCGGGATAGGTTTTGGACATAGCCACATCTGCATCCTAGGAAGCACATGAGAAAAGCATGACCCTTGTGGATAAGGTGCCAACCTAGTGACTATGGGATCAAAAAGGAATATTCCAAGCATGTGATGGAAGGTTCCAGAAGACATCATTGCAAAGAATGGAGATCTTGGATCTGAGAAGGCATGCTTCCATGGAGGACCACTTCGATACTTGGCAACCGATCTGTGACTTCAGAAAGGTATGGCGGTGGTTGCTAAGGCTATAAATGCAAGCACCCGATAGAAGAAAGAGAATCAAAGCATGTAGAGAGAGTGGAGAAAAGAGAGTGAAAGAAAAGTGAAGCCCTGCAGAAATACATGGAGGGTTCTAAGGGTTAGGGATTAGGAGAATATAGGAATCATGGCACATTTAGAGGGATGGGTCTGCATTCATTTTTGTAATATGATGAACATAGTGTAGTTCTGATGCATGACTTGGCTCTGCATGGTTATATGAGGATCTGTTATGACCTCAAGGGATGTAATGTGGATTATTGGATCTGTTAATATGAATATAAGGTTCTTTTATGACTCATATATGTGTTTAGAAGTATAATACTTATGCATTTCCTTTCTGTATGAACCATTTCCATATGTTTCTTGTTATTTCTCTTTTCTAGATGCAATGAGATGACAACTTATTCTAGGTTCTTCCACATTTGATTATCTATCATGAGATTGTGCATTCTCACAAAAATCTCATAAAGGAGAGACTCGGTGCCCACACGTGCCCAACGCCCACTAGGTGATAGGCCGACGTGCATGGGATTAGACTATTGGTCTAAGGGTATAAAATATGACTACATCAACCAACAGCTCGGAAAAGTGTTAGAACATAGGAAAAATTTCATTCATGGCCAAATCCATGAATATTACGGAGGAGGCTTCGACTTTGTTGGTTGGATATTTTGTCAAACCAAAATATGAGGTTCAACCACAGTACATGGGATTAAATCCCTCCTCAAAGACAGGTGAGGCTGCCTGTTTATTGCTAATCTAAAACACGGTAAACAATATATACAGTATTCACACTAATCTAACCATTGGGGGTTGGAATGAAATCCCGAAATCCACATTCACAGATTCAAGGGTATTTCTTTCTTAAATGAACTGGATTAGAAACTGTTACAATGAAAGAAGCACAATAGAAAAGAAATGGGAGAAACGTATTTTCTTTCGAGTAAACGCAGAGCACGAAATAATCATACGAGTTTTAGATCACAAATATAATGTCCGAAATAATCAGAAACACTAAGATGCTATGCAAAGAATAGCTTAAGATCATGAACATAAGAACACTGTCTTAAGTAAGATATATTCCACAACACAAAGTCTGTAAAACGATATCAATTCCTATTCTTCAAAATGATTGAATGAAAACACAAAGTTTTTCTTCTTTCCAATAGCCCCTAAATATTCCAAAAAATCTCGACCCTTTTGAATGCACAGGCATCCCTTATTTATAACAAAAGGAACTAGAGATAAAATAGGGCAGATCCTAAAAAGTAGCATGTTAACTAGAGTTCAGTTTTGCATGATTCTCACGCAGGAGATCAAGTCAAAGTATGAATCAAAAATATGACAAAACGGAAATAAAAAAGACATGTCAATCTAAAAATAGAAATGACATGGGACGTTGGGACTTAATCCGAATCATCATCTTTTGCTCCTTCCTCTTTTTCTTCCTCCTGCTGAGACTGTTTGCTCTGAAATTCCTGGAACTTTCGAATTATGCCTTGCATTTCGTTCTCATCAGGTGCAGTGGAATGATCATTCCAAATTTCGCAAGTTTCATGAACATCGCTGGCAGTGCCGGGAAGCTTTTTCAATCCTTTGCTGAGTTTTCTTAAGGCCTCCAAAGAATGCTCAATCTTTACCAACCGGTCCATCTTTTCAAGATCAAATCCGAGCATTGATTCATGCTGAACAGACTCTTGGAATTGTTTGAAGAGATCATCCGCTGATAGTACACCTGAATTTCCTACTGACACCTTTGAACAAATCTTCAGCAACTCTTCTTCTAAATCACTTTTCCCATCAATCAGTTTATCCCTTGATTCTCTCAACTTAGCGCAGGCTTCGTTGAGAATCTTCACCCTAAATCTGATGGCCTTGGTCAGCTGGAAATGCTTATCCGTATGAGGGAGAATACCTTCTTCGACCAAGAGATGTGTTGGTATTTGCTTTAACACTTGGAGAGCTTCATAAGTCAAATCAAGCTGTCCAATTTCTTGAGAAATCTCCTCATCCATCTTTTCTCCATCTTTCTGAATGTCTCCCACAGATTGATGAACTTTCACAACGCTTTGTATTACTTCCTTCCCCTGTTGGAGCAACCTTTGGACCCATTCATCAACCACCCTTCCTTGTTTAGCAATCTTCTCAATTGCAGGCACTGATGAGAAATCGAATCCGACAGGAACAGAAGAAGGTGGTATGGATTCAAGGGGTTTTGAGAATTTAAGCAAAACCTCTGTCAACTGCTCCACTTTTCTCTTAAGTTCATCTCTGCTGTCCTTTGTTTCTTTCAACTTTTGGCACAGGACGTCTATGGAATCCTTTGCATCTTGTTGCGCCCCTTCTGCTGTTACTTTCCCTAGAGCCACCCTGGTTACCTGATAATCAGCAGCTGTTATATCCTCTCTAGTTTTGTCAGCTGAGGGAGTGGCAATCTCTGCGAACTTATCTCCTGAAGCATCTACCAAAACCCTTGAAACTGTTTTGGGTTTCTTGGCTGATTTCGCAGTAGAAGCCTTGAGTGAGCTGAAATCAAAGGCTGGTAGGGGTACAATCACTTTCCTCTTCCTCGGAGTTTGCTCGAGTAGCCATTGTGGCGTATCAGAGGAAATTGCCAATGTTGTAATGCTTGGTATTCTACTCTCAAGGGAGAAGATTCTACTATTGGAGGGGAACAGAGCCAACGTGGTAGTAGATGCAACAAAGAGAGGTACGGGTTGGGGCGTCTTGGTGATCACTTGGGTTCCAGCAGAGAGGGGTGAGAGTCCAGAGAAAATACCGGCCATACCTGAAGAAGTGGATGGGGAATGAGGAGGTTGGAGTGGTTGTTGAGGGGGAGGCACAGATTCAGTTTCCAAAGCCTGGGATGCAAGAGACAAAGTTTCTTCAGTTTGATAATCAACAAATGATGAAGTCAAGAGCTGGCTTCCTCCTTCTTCCAAATTAATTTCTCCTATTTCTGGTGGTGTTGGTGATTCTGGCACATTCACCGTTTCTACAGGAGAGACAATTGAAGAGATTTCTCTTTCTTTCCTCTTTTTGACAATCTTGACCTTTATAGGTGCCTTAGAAGACTTTCTGTCCTTTTCCTTTTTGGAGGGCCCCGCCTCCGAAGCAGCCAACTTTGGAAACTTGTCATCTTTAAAATTCATTCCCCAAGAGGAGAGCCATTTTTTGGTGCGAGCAAGAATGAGAGCCGACCTATCTGTAATAGAGGCTTTCTCGCTGGATGACCAATCAATAGGTGGGAAAACGTATTGATCCTCATTAAGCCCATCATAGGACATATCCAACACACTTTCATTGTCAGTCGTGCCATCTGGCAAATCAGAAAGCTCCAGCGTCTGAATCTCATCAATAGTCAACCTACTATTATCTTTTACGTGAACATGACTTCGTTATGCGAGATCAACCCATATATCCTCAATGTCAGGCCTGTGCAGATGTTGGGCTCCATAGGCTCTAAGCACTCCTCGGATGTCAAAACCATCCCGAGACTTCATATGCTTTTTCAATTTTTCCTGAAGTTCGCATTCAACATTTTTGGCCTTTGCTACTGTCGAGCAAGTATATCTTCCGATAGAAATTGGGAAGGATACAGCTGCCTTATGCTTGCTTTGTTGGAATTTGTGAAAATCCAACAGCTGTCTGACCAATTCTATCAATATCAATCTATCCCCTGGATAGCGAGGCAGACGGAAAGGCTCTCCCGAGTACATGACTGTTCGAAGATATGTAAACTTCTTGAATTGCAAGAAGATACACCCCCATTTGGATACTTCAGTCCAAGCCTCGTCTGAGACTCTTGTCTTTCTTAACCCTGGGTTCAGCTGGTAGATATTCTCGTAGAAGAAGGCATCATTTACCCTTCTAAAATGTTCTTTGGACCCCTTCTTTGTTATTTGAGGGAAATATTTATAAACTGGGTTTGTCGTTCTGCTTCCCTTAGTATCCAGCCCGGGATAGTTCCTCATCCCGGCTGCTGCGTAAGCCACATATGAAAACATATAAAACTTTCCGGTCGATAAGACCGTCGTCATCTGAGAATCAATTTCATTGCTGATAAGGGTCCCCCAGTCAATCCCTTGCTGATTCTTCTTGATGGTGACCATAAACTGATACATCCATCCATGAAATACATTTGATTCAGGCAAGCCAAAAACCCGGCTCAGCAGGGTGATAATATCATTGATTTCTTGTATGAAATCACATCTGGGGATAGTCCTTGGAAATCTAGATACTGCTGGTTTAGCCTTGACCAGGAACTTCTTGTTGACATCCTTAATGCAGTCTTCCTGATTACTATCCCAGGCCTTCTGAGCCGACTTGATGTTCAGGTCCCCATACTCTTCGAAATTAGGTAGTTTTAGAAGATCATCAAAATATGCTCCATCTAGCCTGATCACTACCTCACCAGCCTGGCTCTTCACGGAACGAGAAGCCGAGTCATAACTAGATGCACAAGCCAAAACAAATTCTGGACATTGGGCGGACACGGGAAAGCCTGCTGCAAGGGGCAAGCCACTGTTAGCTAAAGTTGTCATCCATGGGGTTTGAGAGGAACTCTTCACCCTATTCCAGAAGTCATCCATATCTATATTGCCAAGTTCAGTGTCCCTGATATCATAATTGCAATCAATATATGATGGAGATTAAAACTTGAATTTGTACTTCATCCTGCTAGATTTCTCGGCCTTCTCCTGAGATGGACCAGGGTCCGACATGAAGAATGTTGGAGGGAGAAAGGCTTGAAACTCAGGAGATGTTATCCACACTGAAAATCCCGATCGACTGAATATGCCGGAAGAATAGAAGAGTCCGACACGCTGAGGAGGATGTCGGAAAACCCTGAGAACCCGACAAGTTTGATATGTCGGAACTTTGGCAAAGCCCGACACTTGCGTTGATGACGGGAACTCGGAGATACCCGGCACTTGCTTTTGATGTCGGAACTTTGAGAAACCCCGACACTTCAAACTTCCAATATACTTCGGAACTTTGAGAAAGCCCGGCGCGCCAATCCGTCAATACACTTCGGGTCTCCGGCTCTGCAAAACAATCTTCAAAACCCAAGAAGAAAAACAGGGTTTTTCGTTGAATTCCAAAACATGTAATCTCCTTCTTTTTTATTATTCATGTTCCATGCATATAATAGAACTTGGAAGAAACAAGCCAAGGGATAGTCTCAAAAGAGATAAACCCTAGAACCTAAAACCCTTCCCAAAACAACGCAGAAAGACGAAGAATAAAAATCATTCGCAACCCAGCAAGAAATTAGGAAGACACCACGCGCAATCGATCCATAAAAACCAAGAACAAAGAAGGAAAAGAGAAATACCTTCAATTCGAGAAATGTAAGATCGAAAACAGACGATCCAATCGAGCAAGGTGAGTTTTCGGTTTTGAAAACGGAAGAGCATGCACAAAAATTCCACGAATTAAAAATACGAATGGTAAGAATGACGTGGAAATCCGCATATTTATAAGAAAATTGGTAATTAATACACTTCAGCTCGGCACGTGCCAACTCACCGACCACTCGGCATGAATGCCATGTCAGCATGTTTGGGAGGTCCGAAAACCCGACACGAGGGGACTTAGTGCAATTCGGGTTTCGGGTTTCGGAAAACATGATGCATAAAGCATGAGGTGCTTAGATGCTACATAGCCCCGAAAACCCGATACAAAGGATTAAGCGGACTTCGGGAATCGGAAAACATGGGGCATAAAACATGTTTTGGATTATGGATGTTCCGATGCGCCGGGGGTCCGAAAACCCGATTTTCTCAATATGAGGCGGGTTTCGGGTTTCGGAAGACAGTCGACATAAAGCATGTTAAAACTCATGTCGAGCTGTTGGTAAAACCCGAAAACCCGATTTTCTTAAAAAGAGGCCATAATGCAAAATCAACTTCGAAAATTTCGTAGGGGTTATCCGATCATTTTGTCGTGAACTCAAAACGGGGATAACAGAGACTTTTAAATAGCAAGCCCAACGACCCCCGCTCAATGTGGGATATCTCCCCACATTGCAAACAAAACAATGCTTTGAAAGAGTTACACTTGATGGGATTATAACCATGCACCTCAGGATCCTAAGTCAATCCACCCAATTAACTTGGCACTCAGCTCAGACGAGCTAGAAAAGAGCTCGCCAGTATAAATAGAGCACTTTGTGCTCTGTGTAGTGGAGGAGACCAAACAGGGCAATAGGCATTCATCTGAGGTTTTGAGGCACTTAGAGGCACTTTCAGAACTTGATGTAAAAAGAAAATTTGCTTGAAATTTTGAGACAAAGACAATGGTGGTATTATTTTCTCATGAGGTTCTATATATTTTCTTATGTAGGTGATTTTCCATCGTAGTTGCATAGGAAAAGCATGAGGAACCAACAGAGATATGATTTTTTCGAGCACCTAAGGGCCGAACTAGGTCTTGGTGTAAAAAGGGAAGTTTCTCAGAATTTCCTCTAGTTTCCAAAAATGTAAACCTTTTTCATGTAGGTGTTGTAAATTTAAATTTGTAGGCATTTTTCAGACGCATTTTCATAGGAAACCTATGAGAAGCACTATAGGAGGCATAGATCGTTCTCTAGACAATTTCTGCTATTTTTCAGAGTTCCTTGGGACATTGATCAGCTCATTTACAGGTATAAATATTTTTAGTCATTATTGAAGGGTTATTGTACTTCATTAGATGTTGAATAGATCGATTCACTTTCATGAATCCGGAGACGTAGCCTTCGAGTGAACTTTGTTATCAATTTATGAGTTGTGGTGTTTTTAATTCAATTTTTAGAAGCTTTTGATCGATTAAAATTCATCATTTGATTAATTGATAAAACAAGAATTGTTTTAGAGTAAATGGATTGAAGGAAATTTTAGTATCCATAACCCACATCAGATAACTAAATGCACTTTCAGATTTGTGAATTGGAAATTCAGTTTGAGTGCATATTTGAATTCAACTTGTGAATTATTTAAATGGTTTTGTAATAGAATCAGTAAATTCACTTAAGTTGGAAAAATTAGATTAATTGATCATTTTGGAAGAGTTTAAAAATTGGGCTTTAAGATACCAAAAATTGAATCAAATTAACTCATGATCAATGTTGAGTCTATTAAAATTGTTCATCTAAAAATTTCTAAGTATTTAAAAAATTTAAGTGCCATTTTCAAATCAATTTACCTATGAACTGATGCTTTGGTAGCACAGTAAGGATTTTTATTTCATATTTCAACCATGGGATAACTTCTTAGCCTTCCAATGGTAGAAAAATCAATGAGACATGAAGAATAGGAGTTTCCACAACTTCTTGATCTCAATTACAAGAATTACTATTTTTAGTAGGTCACACGTATGATTGTTATTTTTAGTAAGTTTTCACGATTTTCACCTCTTGATGCTTTTTCTTGTTTGAAATGTTGTGAATGCCAAAAATCAACCTTTTTTGAAAATTTATATTTTTAGACATCCACAGCCTCACACTTTCTATTTTGAAAAGGGAATTTCTAGGTGTAAGGTTGCAATGAAAACACTTTCAGAAGTTTCTCATATGCTCCAAGACTCTCTCCTCTAATTTTCAAAGTTTTTCACCCACCATATATTTTTAGAATCAAAAGAGAAACTTTCTATGAATTACTACTATAACATGTATAGACATTAATGAAGTTTGGGATGATATCAAAAACACTTTCAATGAAAAAATGGCTAAGTTTTGTGAGAGGAAGATTAAGACCATTTTTAATACAAATTCATACTTGCTTGTGACCATGACATCTTGTCCAAAGTGAAGAAGGTTGAAGGTGAGGAAGGGGGTTCAAACTTTGGTGTCCCCCTTGTCCCTGGGGATAGATAAGACACAAGGGTGTCAAAGTGCAACCTTGGTGAGATCGAGGCTTAAATGTGGTTTTCGGGGGCTAGAAGGGTGTTTCCAGGTGAATAAAGGTTGAAAGAGTCAAGTGGGGTCATATGTTCTTGTCCCCTTGTCCTTTGGGGGAAAGAGGGGATAGAAGGGTGTCAAAATTGTTACTAGGAGAGAGAGGTAGGTCATACTTTGGTGTTCCCCTTGTCCTCCTTACACCATGGGGACAGAAGGGACATAGGGGACAAGCCGTAGAAACCGTGAAACTTGGGGGAGAGAGGGAGGTCACACTTTAGTATCCCCATTTCTCCCTAGGGGACACATGGGAAACAAGAGTGCCATAAGTGGGGATTTTCCTATTAGGAAAGCATATTTTTCCTTGTATGTCTAAATTGAGACACACAGGCTGATGTTTTCAACTAGGGAAGAATAAGAATGTGTTTTGGGGTTAAACCATATATGATTTGGACTCTAAAATACCTAATGATATCAATGAAACCATTATTGATACCCAATTATGTATGAAATTCCAAATTTAGGGCATATTACATATTTAACCGAGAGGGGTAGATGTAGCATTCAATTACCTCGGAAATACTTAATTGTTGGAATAAATTTCATGTTTCCATATTAAATAGGATTCCAATATATTTATGAATGATATTTTTCCCTCATAACTCCTTACGAATCTCGAAAATCATCTAGAGAATTCAACTTTCACCATTTTAGCTTTCATTCCTTATACCCTAATTACCCGATGTTGAACAAATTATTCCTGAATCAAATTTTCTTCCCTAAAATTTACTAAAATTCCTTGAAACCTTAATTTTTCTCATATGAAACCCTCATATGCTTTATATTTTCCTTTTATTCTTTTGGAGGGTGTTTACTTAGCATGTATAATGGTCAAAATGACATTTTAGGCCCTCGGAGGAAGTTGTCTTTCATCGAATCTCAATGAGTTCATAAATCATATTAAAAACTTCCATGCACAATGAAGCACACCAAATAATCATTTTATTAATTTCATCTAAGCCTAGGTGAGTGTATAACCGAGGGTAGGATGGCCAAAGGAAAGATGCACAGAGTGATAGAGAAACATATTTTTTAATTATGGGCTTAGTTGATATGTTGAAAAGTTTCAATTTTTCATGTTGGAATTTTTTCATGAAAAAAATAGTAAGGGTAATATGGATAGTACATGGGAAATAATGATGTGTAAGGAACATACCTATATGATAGTATCTAAATGGAAATAAAACTTGGAAACTCCTTAACAAAATTCGGGATGAATAATAGAATAGATGACTAGAGGGTGCACATTTTTATTTATAGGGCCTACTCTTTAGCCACAAAACTATTCTACTCTAATAACTATTATTTATTTTCTGAATGTAATGCCTATAATCATACATTTTTAGGCTTACCAACACATCAATTCCATAGTTTTTTTAAATCATTCAATCCCATGCAAAATACACATAAATATCCATATGAAATACACATTACAAATAAAATCTAGAATCTAAGTCTCATATGGAATTATATTTTAATTAGAATCCCAATAATTAATTATTAATGATTTTAATAAATGTATTGATGTGTTTATATGTGTTCATGCTAAACTACTTATAATTATTTCCCTAATTCATCATACCCATTGCATCGATATCGATTGATACAATCGCATTCAAGGGTCTAAATGAAGAGATACATTATACCACATAACCCTTAAATTTAAATAGAAAAAATGAAATGACGTGAATCTTGGAAGAAATTAAGATTTATTTCCCACACTTTATTGAACATCAACAACAAACAATATAAGTTTGTGTTGAGCCAACAAAGTATGACACTAAGGAGAGGGCACACAAAAGATTCATGCATGGAAACAAGGTGCATTTGAAGGCACGAGAAGGATAGGAAATTAAATGTGTGCCAGACAAGATGATTTAGGGATGTAGTCATTTTCATGGTTATAGGATATATTTGGAGATATCATGCAAAGCACATAATGAGATTGAGACTTGTATGACATGTAAATGCTATTTTGAGGACGAGCATCTACAAATCGTCATGCATGAATTCAAGATAATAATAGAATTAGTACTACCGATTACTTGTGGGAGATCTATTATTAATGCACTTGCATGTGTGCATATTATTGTAAAGGAACATGGTTGTTTTCAACATGTGACCTATTTTGGGAAGTGTGTAGGTGGTGAAGGAAACTCCACACCCCTATAAGTATGTATTAGTCTATAAAGACACAAAGAGACACTTGTTTATGATTTATTGTAGAGTTATCTTTGCCGAGATCGATGCACGCATAAACTTATGGTAACGTTATATGATGTAATAAGCTTATTTGTTTACTGTGTTTTAATATAATGGAGTATATTGAGTAGATAAACTATTAACATGAGTGGATCAGGTGGGAAGGTTATGCACCGACCCTAGAATATTTATATGGAGATGTCCCTCCATCTTTCGAGTATAGAGGCATAGAAGATGCTTTGCTAAACAAATGCACATGTGTGAGATATTGTGGCATGAAAAAGGGATCACAACTTTTGAGTGCAAGACAAGTCAATTTACAACTACATTATAGGGATGCACACACAATTGGTATATGATTTTTGACCTTGATCAAACTTGCATAGATTATGCAAAATTAAAATATGCTTTCTTTAAATAGTTATATATCCCTGAATTTGAATAGAAGAGTATAAGTGCACTCAAGGATATTCAACAGGGCACTAGTGAGAGTGTTTGAGAGAATTATGTCTGTTTGAAAACACTTTTGTTTAAGCTTTCTTATTACATTCATGTAAGCCAACATGTCAATGGTTCATTGGAGGAATGATCACACATTTTAGAAGGGTGTTGTCACATAAGACAAACATTGATCTGTGTGAAGAACTTGAAGCGATTTATGCATTGAGGTAGTTAGAAGTATAGACACTAGATTTAGCCCATTCCTGGAAGCACAAATTACAGCTATGACAAAGTAGTTGGAGAAACTATTGGTAAATTTAGCACATGAAATGTGCACTGGGATTTGGTTTACGGTACATGCGGTGGAAGGTCACACCAAGGATAGTTGTCCCCGCAGGTCAGTGCGTTCGTTATTGCTAGACTATGAGATATGTCATCTGAACCATGATGCTAGCTGCTGCCCATTATTACAACGTGTGATAAGGAATAATGTATCTTGCTATTGTAAAATTTTCTGGTCCACAACTCACAATACAAAAGACCGTAGGTTGATTGGTCAGATCTATGATGTTATAGGTATTAGTGTGTGATAGACATGAGTATCAGATAACTCTAAGGGTAAAGGTGCACACCAGGGTCGAGGTCAAAATCAAGTGCACTATGATCGGAATGAGAGGTGATATGAAGGAGGACATGCCATAGGTCGAGGATACTATGGTGGATTCGGGGCTCGAGGTTGTGGTGGTAGACAAGGTGAGTTTCCTCGCGAGAATGTGCTTTACATTCGGATCTCTTGACCACTACACCGTGAATGTCCTCCGAATATTTCTTATTCTTTTTGTGGAAGATTCATAGCTATGAAGGAATACCACGACTGTATGAAAATCTTAGAAAGAAACATAAATTGGAAGACAATGGTGCGAGGATGCTTCAAATACAACATGTTGTGGAAAAATAGTGGATGCCAAAGTTGGCATCGGAACCTAAGGTATTACATATGAATATTACTACACACGATGAAGTTATGCACACTAGAGAAGTGTTACAACAGAAGCCTACTATCACTAAGGAGGATATTATATATGCAAGGTATCTGGATCCTTCGCACTAGAAGGAGGTTTATCAGGAGACCATGGAGGTACTCAAAAATATTCGGGGTAAAATACAATGTTTAAAGGAGTAATCACGAAAGATGGAACATAAGAAGGCAACAAAGATGGTCCAGTTGGATATTGATGACTTAAAGGAGTTATGAAAAATGTTGTGTTGGGAAAATATCATTCCATTATTAGGGAGTTAGCTAAAGGGAAACACTCCACATGAGTATTGAGAATGGGCATTGGATCCTGCATGTAAATATTCCCCTTCATACCTTGGGTTACAGACAAGGAGATCACTCTGAATGTTGTTGTGGATGGATGGATCTTGAGTAATATATTGATTGACATAGGTGCGAGGTAAATGTGCTTACTTTAGATGCATGGGTATAGATGGGGAGACCTCCATTGCATCCATCTTCTAATGTATTGTTCATGGCTAATCGAACTAAGGCCACTCTAATTGGAGTTTTAAAAGATGCATCCATTACTATACAAGGGCCAAGTTCATTGGGGACTTTGAGGTTTTAGCACTTGTAGAAGAAGATAGTTTCCCAGCTCTTCTTGGGCACCCTTGGTGCTACGCAAATAATGTTGATCTACAGTTCAACAAGGGATATATAAGTTTTGAGAACAAGGAGGAAAGAGTTATTATCCCTTTAACGAATGGAAAATATGCACCTTATGTTGAGCCTTTGAGTGAGGAAGATCTGAACAAGATTTATGTACCTATCATTCAAAACCCGGAAGGACTTAAGCCATCAAAGGAAGGAATCCTCTAGTGGGAAGATGCACAGTCTATTAGTGATACCATAATTATTTCTTGTGATAATTGGGCTCATGACACTTATGAGATGTTTGGGCGTGAAGTAAGGAGTGCATTTGTGTAGAGAATCGAGACCTCGTTGTATTAGGAGGATAGGTAAAAAATTGTACACGAATACACTTTGGAGATGGAGACCCTATGATATTCTTGTGTGCCATGGAGGAATAGTGGACAAAACAAGTTGGAAGAAGAAATATGTTAGCATATACCATGCACGGGACAACAACATGCTTTGGTGGATGGTTCATAGGGATAATATTATGGAATGGAATGAATTCGAGTTTCTCTAACCACTTGGTTCTTCAAGAGTAATGTGCCTACTACAATTTTCATGTATCATGGTAATCAACCTGTTCAACACCATGTTTAGCAGTGTGAGAGACTCTAGAAAGAAGGATAGGAAGCTTTACCACCTTTGCTATGGGTGCACAAATTTTATTCCACTTTACAAGGTTGCACATGTGCTTGGTATGTATATGCGGAGCTACATAGAGAGACTAGAAATTGGCAAGATTTGATTACAGGAATGGTCCAGACTTTTGACTACTTCTCTACTAAACCTCCAGTGGAAGAGGCATTAAGGGTTATAAAGTGATTAACTATGGGAGACAATGCAAAGGTGAAAGAACTCATTCAAGATTTATTTGGTGAGACAAACTCAAGAGTGCACTTTGATAAAGAAGAAGAGACAAATGTTGCGCTACTTAAGCGCACTTTCTTTGAGAAAGAAAAAGGAAATATGGTCTACATAGTGGATGATGAGGAAGTAGAAGATCTAGATATAGATCATTCATTGGTTACGTGCGAGGTGTTAGAAATTGCAGATAAGAATTAAATGCGACTATCATAAACCCATGAAGATAAAAAAGTTAATATTTATACAGATGTCGAACCTAAGGAGGCAATAATTGGGGATTATTGGTATGACTCTGAAGTGGCAAAAATAATTGAGTTACTACGTGATTTTTAGGACTTATTTCCTAGGGGCTACCATGAATTAAAAGGAGTGCATGAATCATTAGGAGAGATGAAGATTAATCTTAAGGAAGGTGTGCACCCGGTCAGGAAAAGACCCTACAGAATGAACCCTAACATGCGCATAAAATTTAAGGAAGAAATTGACAAGATGTTGAAATCTGGCATCATCAAGCCCCTAGAAGAATCAGAGTGGGTTAACCCCATGGTCATCAATATAAAGAAAGATGTTGATTAGGATTTGTGTGGATTACGAGGCCGAATGCTACATGTGTGATTGATCCCTTTCCTACACCTTTCATAGAGAAGATATTAGAAGGTGTTACAGGGCACGAAATCTATTCTTTTAATGATGGATTCTATGGGTATCATCAGGTTCAAATTACATAGGAGGATCAAGAAAAACAACTTTCACCATTGAATGGGGAATTTTTGCATATACTATGATGCCCTTTGGTTTGAAAAACATGCCTGTTGTATTTTCACGCATAGTTGTTCAAGCATTCTAGGATTTTATTCACAACTTCTTACATGTTTACTTGGATGATTAGATGGTGTATGGACTTATTAAGGATCATTGTGACAATTTGTGCTTGATGTTTGAAAGATGTAGACAATTAAACATCTCTTTAAACATCAAGAAGTGTGTGTTTGCTACACCTTTTGGCACTTTGTTAGGGAACATCATCTGTAAGGAAGGTTTGTTAGTGGATCCAACTAAGGTTGTAGTTATTGTAGGCTTGGAAGAGCCTACCAGTCAGAGTGAGGTGCGTGGATTCTTGGGTCACACTGGGTATTATAGAAAATTTATCAAAGGATATACAAAGATTTCCACACCCTTAGAAGATTTACGAAAGGGAAAAGGGACATTCTATTAGCAAGAACCGCAGCAATGCACATTTGAGGCATTGTAGGGGAGAATTACTACAACGCTTATTCTACATTTTCCCTCATGGAACCAACTGTTTCATTTACATGTGGAAACCTCTAGCATGACCATTATCATTGTATTATCTCAGCCTAAAGAAGGTATTATAGATCATCCTATCTGTTTTTCTAGCAGAAAGTTGACTCATACAAATAAGAATTATACAACTACTAAGCGTGAATCCTTGCCAATGATTTACGCCTTTGCATAAACTCGAGATAATACCGCTAGAAACATCATTTGTATTTTATACCGATCACATGGCATTGAAATACTTGGTAAATAATCTTGTTTTACAGGGGCACATATGTCGATGGGTTCTCTTATTCCAAGAATTTTATTTCACAGTTGTGGTAAAACCAAGTAAAATTAACTCTAGCCTAGACCATTTATCAAGAATTGATCAATTGAAGATACAATGCCAGATGCATAATTATACATGTTACAATGTGTGCCTTCAAAATTGGAGGATATTGTTATCTTTTTACGTACAGGTATGGCACCAGAAGGAATGAAAGCCTTAGATAAGAAACAAATTGCAATTCACATGACACCTTTTATGTTGATCAATGGTGACCTATACAAGTTAGGTGAGATGAAGTATTACATCGATGTGTACTAGAGCATGAGTACATGGGTATCATAGAAGAGGCTCATGGTGGTGTTGCGGTGGGAACTATGCATGTGACACCACTACATGCAAGATTCTACTTGCTGGATTATGGTGAGAGACCCTCTACAAATATTGTAAAGCATATTGTAAGGTGTGTGATCATTGTCAACACCTTGGTAAACCAGGGCAAAGAGATGAAATTCCTTTAAGACCTATTCCTAGTGTAGAGCTATTTGAGAAACGAGATATAGACTTTTTGGGTCCTATTTTGCTAGCCATGCGTAGAATTGGATCATGCTACATCATCACTTACACAAATTATCTTACAAGGTGGGAAGAAAAAACACCTACCAAGGATTGTACAACAGCTACAACAACCAGGTTTTATGGGAAAATGTTCTTACAAGGTATGGATGCCCACTAATATTGACAAGTGATAGGAGTACACATTTTTGAATGACACAATCTGGATATTATTGGATGAATTTATGATTTCACACCATAAGACTACACCCTATCATCCCTAGGCAAATGGGACTATTGAGGCCTTCAACAAGATTTTGAGCTAGACATTGACAAAAATTTGTGATGTTGGAAGGAAAGATTGGGATGATAAAAAAATTTCCATGCTTTGGGTGTATAGAACAACATACAAGAGGTTGAACAAGGCCACACCCTTTCAGTTGGTGTTTGGCACAGAAGTAGTTCTTCCTATGGAATTCATGTTACCTTCTTTGCGTATTGCATGTCTTTGGAGGTCTAGCCAATGAGAAAGCATTAGAAGAAAGAATTGATAAATTGATACATTTGGATGAGAGGTGCGTCATAGCATGTTGGAGTCAGAAGTAGGAAAAGACTAGGCAGAAGGCATGGCATGACAGGCACATCAAGGACAAAAATCTTGAGATGGGACAGATGGTGCTTCTTTATGATTCTAAGTTTCTGTGCCATCCAAGCAATCTTAAAGTGCATTGGTTAGGACCATATATTATCATGGCTGAATCCCTACTATAAATAAGTCTTCTTGGTGTTTATAATAAGGCAATGCTTCCATTTAGAATGGGTTTTTGTTTCTGTATTTCCTTCTTTGTCACTATGCTTTGTCAATTTATTTTGGTGTTTTGTGTAATAAGCACATTTGCGTGTTGGAAGCTAATTACCATCTGAAGTATTTTTATGTGCAAAGGACTTGCACATACCATTGGTGTGGGGTGGTTATTCACAACTAGGTACACATGAGAACAAAATTGTTACAGGTGCTAGTTAAGTGTGGAAAGGAGCTGTTAGAAAGGAGATTGCTCTAAAATATGACCATAGATGAAGATAAATGAGGGAACAATATAACACGAGGTAAGTAGTGGCCGTGGAAACTACCAAGGGAAGGCACAATGGTGCATGGAAGCACACTGAAGAGAAGTATGTAGCCAAAATTTAGGAAGGTGTGCTAGAAATTTATAGCAAGGGCATTAAGATGTACCGCATGGAGATTGTGAAAATGGTCAATTAATGAGAGGATTGTTGGTAGGTGAAGGAGCAATAAATGCACTAAATTTTTGAAAATCTATATAAGGATGTGATGTAGGTTTATTTTTACCTTTGTGATCACAAGTATTTGAGTGAGCTAAGTGTGAACCAACCGAGTGAATTGTGTTGAGATGCGAAGTGTTGTGAAACCAGACGTGAATAATAAAGTATTGTGTGGAAGAGGCTTGCGTCCCCATTGGTGAAGGGTTTGAGTGAAGTAGAAGCATTGAGAAGGAGCAAGGGCATGTAATTTCAAGATAGGACATATAGATTTGTCCTAGGGTTTGAGTTTACTTGTCATAGAAAATGAAAGGTGGGATTTTTACGATTGCACTAAAGAAAGCACCTACAGTAAACATCAAAGGAAAGAAGAAGGTATAAGTTGAAGTTGAAATTACTCCCGAGAGAATTTTTTTAGAGATGCAGTACTTGAAAGGAGTAATAGTTAGACAAGAGTGTTATTTTCACATCCATAGATGTAAAATAAGTGACTATAACCACCGTATCACTGACAACAAGGAAGATTTGAACGCTTTTAAATCGAGAAAAACCAACAAGCACACGGTGGAGGATATGTCATTGTATGATGATGCTAGGGAGAAATTATTGAAGTTTGTAGGATTTTATCAGTTGTATGAGCTCCCATATTTTGGAAAATATGAACCCTTATACCAATGTCTTATGAGCTAAGTCCATGAGGACTTATTTTATTTCACTAGATGAAGGGTTAGGATCATAGTGGCCCTAGTTTTGACACTAACAGGATTGAAGGGCACAGGGGTAGACCTTGTTAGTGATATGACTGATAAAGTAGTGGTCATAGAAATAAGAAAGGAGTTGGGGTATACCAAGGGTCCATGTAGAATGGACATTGATAAACTGAAGAAGTTTCTTGTGGTGCAGGAAGTTGTGCATCTACTAACCAAGTTGAATGACCAAGAGAGATGGTCGCAGGTAAAAACCATGTGGCTTCATATTACAAAGAAAATATCTCAGGAGGTAGTATAATACTTAGCAGGCTATATTGCAGATACCATTGTTGATGAAGTATACACAGGAGAAAAGATAAGTTTTGGCACTATCCTACTTTCTCTTGTGTTTTTACAAATTGGAGTGCTCGATGGGCCAAAGAACAAAATCCAGGAATATCCCTTGAAAAAGAAGTCCCTCACGGAGAGGTTTGAAAAATATTTATGTGAAGGATTAATAAGCTGTGCCATTTAAGCAAAGGGCAAAAATGTGGTATGACTTACTTTACATGGAGTTTGAGGAGGAGTGGCACATTCTGAGGAGATACCTTCGGTCATAGGCAGAGTAGTAGTACAATTTGCGGCAGTGTACCAACACTTATGCATCGTGTGGTTTGTTATGAGGGATGGGACATGGATCCCATAATGAAAAATACCCTATTCCTTCACATTGTGCTACTTCCAAACCTCGGTTCACATATTTACTAATGTGCAACATTTGAACTTCAATGCAAATAACGTAGATTGTGATTACCACACCTTGAAGAAGACATATGTGATTCTAGGATGGTCTACCTACATCGAGAGGCTCATTTCAAATGTCATAAGTATGAAGCCAGTAAGATTTGATATTGAGGATAGTGAAGCCATGCTTGTATACTTTCAGCCCAAAGCTAGAGAATAACAAGTATGTGGAAAATGAGTTCATGCTCCTAGGGTCACCTAAGGGCAAACATACAGTGGAGAACATGCGATTCAAAGCATGTAGTGAGTATAGAGGTAGATGAGGAGGAAGAAGAACACAAAGATAGTGGGGGATTGGATCATAGCAGCCGGAGGTAGCCCACAGACATATTAAATATTGAGCATGCGAATACTCCACCTCATGCATAAGTAGGAGACGTGGACTTAGATGTGGAAGCAGTCCATGAAGAGCGCCACTTTAAGAGAGTATTTATAAGAGCAAGGACCCAAAGCACAAGAACTCTACAACCTATAAGAAGGTCATGATGAATCTCCCCTCAAAAAGAGGCAACTGAGAAGAAGAGGAGAAAGCTAAAGCTGAATGAGGAGGTGGAGGAATTTACAGAGAGTGTGCCTAGGACCCCAGTATAGCTAGAAGATATGGAGGAGCCCAAAGATGAGGACATGAAGGATGAAGAGGAAGGTGTAAAGGAGGTAGAAGAATCAAAGCATGAGTAACCTCACGCACATGATACTACTCAGGATGTCAAAGGGCCAACTCCAAACCTTGGCGCTCAGGTTCCTAAGGGGCCAAGAATAAAGAGAACAAGTGGAGAATACATTGTGCCAAGTATGGGCTATGCTGAGGACACAAGCAAAATCATTTGCTTTGTTTTTAGAACAATTGACTTGAAGGAATTATATGGGTAGGAGCTGATGGACCCAGATATGGACACCATGTGCACAAGGAAAACATTTTCTTGGTCCATGCAGACTCACATGGATGAGCCATATTTTGATGTATACGAGGAGTCTTGTGTGTTAAGAAGAGTGAAGAAGGCACCTCAGAGCAGGCACATGACTATAAAGCCCACTCTCATGTCGATGAGCAGGTGAACAATGCCTTGGTTAAGGTATCTATAGAGGTGGCACAAAGGAATATCGATAAGGCTGCCACTATTAGAGTGCTACTTGAAGATAACAAGGAAAAAACTATAGAAATAGTACATCTGAAAGGAGAGAAGGATCTAGAGTAGAAAAAGAATGAGGCCTTCATCAACATGGTAGAATAAATTGGTGACTATGTCCTAAAAGCAAGACCACATCTGGAGTCTAAGGTACCTGAGAAGTTTCCTTGGCTATGCATTATGTGCGCACATTAGTTGATTTGGTACTTGAAGATGGAAAGATTCAAATACCAATGCCAAAGGATCCTAAGTAAAAAGCGGTGAGAGCAAGGGCCTCTGTGGTTAGAAATATTTCATCCTACAGGCATTGCTCCAAACTTTACAAGATGAGTGAAGAAACTAGATCAAGCTCTCGAACATATGTGCAAAACTAGAAGCATGATCGGGATCGGGACTATAACGAGAAGATAGTGAAGTTCTGAAGGCAATGAAGGATGAGACTTTATGGAGTGCAAAAGATTGGCATTAGTAAAACAAAATTGTGAAGCCCTTGCAGAGCACAAAAACCACATAAGGAGAGGCTGGATGAGATTGGAAAGCTCATAGCACAACATATGGATCTTATGGAGGGAGGATGTCTATTATGGCCAATGTTGTCCTAGTACTGTATAATGAAAAGGAAGAGATAACCCAAGATGAGTCGGAATCCATTACCATAAACATTCTAAATAAGACAAGAACTATTGCTAGATGATTGGAAAAAATTGGAGGCTGAAATTAAAACAACATATCCAGATTTTATCCTCCTAGTTGAAGTGGAGGGTGTTGCAGAATAGAAGTCTATTCTTTGTACAATAATTCTTTACATTCTTTCCATTCTTATTATTTATTGTTTGGGACAATCAAAAGAAACCCCATTACCAAGATGACAATGTACATTAGTGTGGGGTAATGTTGAGAAGACAAAGTATGACACTAAGAAGAGGGCACACGGAAGATTCCCATGTGGGAACAAGGCTCATTTAAATGCGTGGAAGGACATAAAAGTAAACGTGCACCAGGACAAGCTGATTTAGGGACTTAGCCATTTTCATGGCTACGAGCTATTTTTGGAGATAGCGTGCGAAGCACACAATGGGATGGAGACTTGTGTGACACATAAATTTTATTTTGAGGATGAGTGTCTACTAAACACCATGCATGAATTTGGGAAAAAAATAGGATTACTACTTCCGATTAAGCGTGGTAGATCTATTATTAGCACACTTGCATGTGTTCATATTATTGAAAAGATGCATGGCTATTTTCAGCATGCGACCTATTTAGGGAAGTGCGTAGGTGGTGAAGGGAAATTCCCCACCCCTATAAGTATGTATTAGTCTATAGAGAGACACGAGAGAGACACTATTTTTCAGCTATTGTAGTGTTATGTTGTCGAGATCGATGCACGCATAAAATTATGGTAATGTTATATGATGTAAGAAACTTATGTGTTTACTATGTTTTAATATAATGGAGTATATTGGGTGGATAAATTATTAACATGACTATAATTGGTTCTTGTATGATCAATCTTGTCATAGTTATTGTTCAATTCATGATTCTTTAAGATCTAGATCTGGTTATGCACTATTGAATGATTATGCTATGTGGAATGTTTGTACTTATTATGGTTTTGAATATGCTCTATCTTCAACACATTAACATCCTGCACAAACAACTCTAAAGAGGGGCCTAGTACCTTTGAACACTTTCGGTGAGCACTCATATCGGGATGAGTGATGTGTCAGCCAGCACCTAGGTTGTTCGTGGTGGATTCTAGGTTGCATCATTTTGGCTACCAATGATATAATTTGAGGAGATACAAAAAAACTATGATTGGGAAAATTTAGCCATGATAGATTTTAAATTAATTCAATTCGATATGAAATTATAAGTTTATAAAAATAAGGAATGACCCAATAAAAGATCCTATTTATTTCTCTATAAGGGGTATTCTAGACTGGGATAAAGGGGGCCATTTTTAATATGCACAACTTAGATTTTGAATTTATGGGGAAAAAAATCTAAGAAGGTTAGGAAGGTGTTACACCATACTTTATAGGAGATATAGGGTTATAAATCCTAGACATAGAATAGGTTGGTGACATAGAATTAACTATAGATAGTAAAGTATTGATGGTAATGTTATAAAATTTATTGTAATAAAGGTATTAACTTTCTAATAGATCTAACATGTTACAAACTAAGTTTCAAAATGATTAAACTAAGTGTACAACAGGTTTTAGAGTAAGATTAACAAGGATCGAGGGTTATATGAGGTATAAGATAAATAATGCAAAATATAACGATATGTTAGATATCTTACTCTATGAATGATGACATCAAAAAATAAATAAATCAACACTAAAATAAATGAAAAGAGAGGTAATATATACTTATCTACATGAAGACACCATTGATGCATTAAATTCCCCTAGGGTTGGAATAATGTTATGAAAGAGTTTATGTGGGGGACCACAAATGAATATAAAAATACCTAGAAATACATCTACTTAAAGAATACAATGAATTTTAAGGTTGGGTAGAGCATGGAAAGTGAAACTCCTATGCTCAGGATCTAATACATAATGCACCAAGTGTGAATTCTAAGGAAGAAAAATAAGACAAAATTCAAGAATTTTTATCTTTAAAAAATATTAAAGAGTGTTATCAAACCAAATGAATGATGAACGGTGATTAAAATGAGTTCTCATCTACTAAGTAAATACAACCTAAAGATAAAATTTATAGTTTATGTTAGTTAGTGATATTTTCTACGGTCAACTCCATCAATTATGACAAACTGCGAATCCAACGGCATCAACTATTTGTGAAAACTAATGGTTAGGAAAATATTCTCTCTAAATGGCATCAAACATGGTTGTTGAAATCAAAGAGAAATATAGGCATATGGAGGTTAAAGAAGAAATATAATATGGAAAGAAGAAATCTAAGATGAATGGAGGGAACTTAGGGGTTTTGAAAGGGGAAAATGAAAAAGGTATGATTTTTCTATAATTAGGTATGAGGATGATCACAAAATTATGACAATGTGATGTTGTAAGGAGGATATAAAACAATACCATAGTGAGTGCAAAATATTCTTGTAAGGAGGATATAAAACAATACCATAGTGAGTGTAAAATATGCTTGTAAGGGGTTTGCAAATATGTGAAAGTGTGATATACTTAGAATATGCATAAAATATCTATATTAAGTACCACTATTGAATATCCAAATGATACCCAAAGGATTCAAACAACCATTTATGATTAATTATGAATCCTAATAACATACATGATTTCACTTCTCCAAGGAAGATAATGCACAAATAATTCATGTGAAGAAAAAAATAAGTTAACAAAGTGAAAAACTAGGTGTATACATATACCCCAACAAAAGATCATCATGTGCCACAAAATGTGTACATGAAATGGTATTTTGGAAATGAATATACAAAACTTAAATCAAAATAATAAACAAGGTGTAGAATGGAAGTAAAAGAAATCATGAACTCAAATAAAACATACCTACTTGCATGCTTACCTTCTCACAATTGTGTTTGCATATTGAGTCACTAGAGTATAGAAATAGATTATATGCAAACCAAATAAATGTATAGATAAAAATAAAAACTAAGCTAGGGGAGCTCATGTGGGGATAATAGAGTGAGAAATTCATAGTGGTGAGAGAATATGTAAGGTGTATGAAAAAATCAAATAGATAAGGATTATGGGAAAGAAAAAGAGGCAAATTTTGATGATTTTAAGAAAAATACATATAAAATGTTGTTGGATTTAATTCAAGACTACAATCATGATGCTTCTTTTGGAATGAAAACAAGTGTTATAATAGGAAATGTATCACAATTTGAATAAATTGAGATATCCTGAGAGCAGGGTTTAAAATTTTCAATTGAAATCTATAAATAGAAAGTTAATTTACTCATTTGGAATTTTTGTTTGCTATCTTTTTAATTTTATAGATTTCGGTTATCTAATTTTAAAAATAAGAGATGAAGGCTATAATGTGAGGCAAATTCTTGGAAGGTGAGGAAAAAACTAAGGAGGGTGAGATGTGATAGATCCTTGAGTAGGTGTTGTATCTAAATTGGGAAAGGGTAGCTAGTAGAAAAGTGTAAAAATAGATATTGGGGAAATTTTGACTAGATTTTTTTCCCAAAATATAATGAAAATATAAATGAGGTTGAAATGTATGCAAATCAAATGGAATAGTGACATTATTCACATTGGTATTTATAGATAGTATCCTAAGATTGATTTTTAGTTTACTTAGTGTACAACCATTTTGGTACAACTAGCCCATTTGGTGTATAAGCTAATTGGGACTCCATTATAAATTTAATGGGATGCCTTAAGGATGGTATAGTGGAAAACATGAGAGATGGTGAGAGTTAGAGTTGGGTTTCGGTTTTAAACATAATACACTTAGATCATATTATATGGACCTCATATGTGTGATAAATTAAGAGATATCCCTCATGGAACTCAAAAAAATCACCATAGGAAATTTTAAAGACTACATGTCACTATCAATAGTGAGTAAAGACATATCTTATTGATAGAGTTCCGGTAATTTGGGAGGATACATCCTATTTTATCATTATAAGTCCTACCGTAATTGATGTGGAATATTAGGGATAAAATATGTTGATAAAGTGAGGTACTAGAGGATTTCATTTTGTTAATGAGGCCATGAAAACATAGGTGAGTATTAAGAAGTTGAAAACATGGAAATAGTAGAGGGACATGTAGGGTAGGTGAAAATTATAGAATTAGGGGACAACCTTGAAAAAATGCCCCATCTTAGAAGGAGTGGGAGATATAGAGGCCCTATGTTTGGGACTAGAAGCGGATTTTAACTGCTAGGAGGAAGATATTTTTTCCTTAAAATGTATAAATTAATGATACTATTTTCAAGTATCTAATGAGAACATCCTAACAATAAAGGTGGATGTTGTCACTTGAGATTGCATTATTTACTTGAGGCTGATATTAGCACCTCGGTGAAACATATGAATTTCAAATTGTGGTAAAATGGCACCTTTTAAATTCAATCTCTAGAGAAGGTTAGCTCCTTCTGTTCTCGCTTATTACAACTAATCTAACCGACACTATAATCTAGTACTAACTAGTTATAACCTAAGCTTTAAAAGGAACTAGAGTTTATAAGGATGAAATGTTGAATATAAAATAATGTGATACACCAAAATAAAATAGGGTACTAATATATCTTACATAAACACAAATATAACTCGATATATGAAGCCTCATTGAATGCATATAAGAAATTGGAATAGATAATGAAAACAACAATGCAAACAAGCAAGAGGACAAAGAAATTCACATCAAACACCTACGCACTCAAAGGAAAGAGATCAAACTTTTAGGATTCACAAGACTTAAATATTTATAATCCCACAGGTAAAGGAAACCTAAAACTTCATATAATTGATTTATAGAGGTCCGTGAGTATTTAGTTTGAGCACTTAAAAGGACAAAGTTGTTGCAAAACTAGAATAAAATACTCTTAACTTGTGGTCATATAATAGTTTTTATAGGAGATAGTTAAAGAAATATAGAATAAATCAAATTTTTCCAAGCAATGAAGAAAAACAACCACTTTTCAAACCACCAAGGGCCAATCGACATTCAATTTTAAAGACCAAATATGTGCACTAGAAGTTACTTGAATCACACTCTATCAAATTGTTTGGGGATGTGGGATGAATAGTACAAGTTTTAATGTTGGTTTTGGGAGTGGTCTAAACATTTAAAAGGAGTTAAGCATGGATTTTCCTTTGTTATGTGGATTTTTGATGATCTGTGGTCTTTTTTTGCCATATTCTCCCGATCTACAATTTCCTTCTTAGTCTCGTGACTTCATTTTTCTTTTTGTGGCCTTTCTTATTTCTTCGTATTGTGGCTCATTCTATATTATGTAATCCTTTATTTTTTGTGACTTTAACTTCATACCATGGATATCCTTTACTTAAAAATTATCTATTTTCTTCATTTTGTGGCCCATTCAATCTTGTGTGGGTTTAAATAACCCCATACCTTTGTTTGTCTTGTGGCTTTTTATTCATCCCATAGATTTTTAACTGTCTCATAAATTTTTATTTGTCCCACAAATTTTACATTTTCTTCTCCCAAGCTCTAATATTATCATTCACTCTGCGACCTTCACTTTTTACACTCTACAATTTTGAGTGGTTTTAACCTAATTTTTCCACCAACCCTCCACAACTTTTCCTTTGTTATGTGGACTTTTTGTATTATTTAACAACTTTTTCAAATTTATTTTGCATAGCTTTATTATTTCTTGTAGATTTTAACCCATGGCCAAAATAAGGTATAAAATGGCTAATTCCATTGATTTTTGGAGGCATTAGAGGGAGACCTAGGTGAAGCAAGTTTGGAAGAACCTAAAGCAGCCTTTAGTATAGAATTTGGAGTTAGTTGTTCAGATGAGCATGAGTTCTTATTTAACAATATTATAAATCTATTATGTTGGTATGGAGAGAGATGGAAATAGTTAGTTATTTTTATAGTGGGGAGAGAGATGACATAAGATACTATTGTGGTATAGAGGAGATGAAGTGAGTGCCAAAGTTTGGTTTCCATATTTATACATAAAATGTTAGGATTAAATTATATTGACACCATATGTGGGATCAATTGATAGATGGAACTCATTTCTCACAACATAAGTATAACATGACATTATAGACATTACAGGTCACTATCATTGGTGGATAGAGACCCATCTTCTTGATAGAGTGTTATGAAAATTTGGGAGCTCACATACTACTGTACCATTTCTAGTTCCATAATATCAAACATGAAATTTTAGGGAGCCAATAGGTTGAGAAGTTGAGGGACCAAAGGACTTCATTCTAACATGGAGGCCACACAAACATAGCCAAGTCCTGATCATATAATAGTGTAAGATTGTAGAGGGACATGAAGGGTATGTGTAGATTATAGAGAAAGGGATAAACCCAAGAGAGATGCCCCATATTAGGAGGGGTAGATACATTGGATTTATGGTTGGGACTGGGGTGGAGATTGAGTATGTTAGGAGGAGGATACATTTCTCCTCTATGTGCATAGATTGACACTATTCTTTCCAAGGATATGACAAGAACAACTTAGGAATAGAGGCGGCACCTATGATGCTCATACATTAAGATAAATGGAAGAAATTGTTTATTGATTACAATGAAATTTCATCATATAATATCACGTATTTTGTGCTTGTGATTGGTTTTTTTCTTGTAATAATAACCTTTTTCTATTTCCTTTTATTGATTTTTTGTGATAATAGGGATCTTAGCTTTTCTTTTTCCTTTAAATTTTAATTTTCATCCTCTCTAAATATTTGGAAGGATGATATAGTAGGTACAAACTATGGCTAAGATAAGAGATATTACACATAATCACTACAAAGGATAACCTATGAACCACAATCCTTCGATTTTTGACATACCCTAAGGAAAGAGTGCAATTAAATCTCCAACATAAGTGTGCCTCAAGCGAGAAAAGAAGAATGATAAGTGAAAGCTTCTTGGATGTAATAATTATATAAGTATGGATAGAAATTATATTGAATCATAAATAAGAGGGATAAAAGGGCTTCACATCGGGGATGAAGGTTAAAAATGATATGAACTAGGTAGTATAAGAACCGTAGATAACTAGAGATATCAAGAGAGAGAAGCACAAACCTATGATATGTCTATTACAAACATAAAAATATAATTTTCAAGATAATATAATGTAATAAATGGGAAAAAGCATAAAAAATATTAAGTAAGAAAAATGGTATAAATAAATCCAAAAGATGAATATAAAAAATCATAAATGGATAAACCCCGCTAAATGATCAAGTAAGAAATAACTAATAAAAATAAATTCAAAGGATGTCATGGAGAGTATATAAATCATAAATAATATGTAAAGCGGTATTCAACACATGTGAATAAAAGGAATAATAAATATATCGTACCAAGCCACAAAGAACTCGATGCTAATTAAACACCAAACTAAATAAGATGAAAGCAATTCACTAGAATAAATTTACAAAAACCTTTGCAAAACAAATGTGTAGCAATATCATATATTATTATGGAACTCTAATAAGTACAATGAGAAAGGGCCATTACTTATATAGGTAAGGAAGATCAATCTAAGAACCAGTCAAGGTTGTAGATTAAGCCATTAATCAAGGAAAGAACTAGTCAAGACCATATATTTAGGGAATAACTAGTCATCAAAGAACTAGTCAATACCACGAGATCAAGGAAATAAATATACCTAAAAACTAGATAATAACTTCCTAATATTTAAATAAGATAAAATAAATATCCACACACATAATTGGGTGAGTATAAATTAAAGACAAGGTAAATAAAATACCTAGGTGAAGATGAGCTGAAGTAAATACTTACTCTAACACCCCATTCAAGTGAAGATAGGGGCCCAAAATAAAAGCGGCATATCCACAATATGAGTTTCGAAAACTAGGCCTGATCAGGTACTCGTGTACAATATATCCATGAAGACATCTCAAACCAAAAGTAGGAAATAATCCTGCTAGAAGGACAGAGAAAGAAGAAGAAGGAAGATGTTCTCACAAACATCCCCCAATAATAACTTCTGAAAACACAAGCATGCCACATAACTCAAGGTAGCAAGGTGGTGTAAAAGTCTTCATAAATATTTGGTAACCTATTGCGCAAGTTTGAATGTACTCAAAGAAAAGAAATCCATCCCGAATGTGCTTTGAAAAATGAAGTGTATGTGAATCTCAATATGTTTGGTCTTCTCGGTGCTTAATAAGGTTGCAAAGAAATGTGAATTGCAATTTGGTTGTCACACCAAATTATAGTCAATGTATCATGTGGAATCCAAACTCTATCAATAATTGTCGAAGCCAAAGAATCTCCTGAATCACTCTTGTCTACAAACCAGATTTAACTACAAAAACAAGATGGTGCTTGCATAATTTTATTAATATGAATTCAAGAATTACAAAACAAATGAGAGAGCTACAATATTTATATATATTAGACAAATTATATCTCATCCTCAATATATGGGAACAAATCATCTAATATGAGAAAATATGTAGAAATAGCATATTGCCCCTATTGCCCCTCATGGAAATCATCCGGAACAAAATATGCAAGATAGAACATGATCCCACAAATATTGAGATGAGAACACAATCACTTACTTAACTAACAACTAAGGATAACTAATATCTATTGACATAAGTTTAAAGAATTTAAATTAAATACTTTAACTTGTTACAATTTATTCAAATATCAATTAATGATGAATTAAGCTAAGTTTATTAATAAAATTCCCCCTTAATTCAAAGCATGGTCTTAATTGAACATGAGTGAAATTATCTAAAACATGTAAATTTACCTCAAACAAGTGACTTTGTGAAGACATATACACGTTGCATATCCGTTGGGCAATATTGAGCTGGATGTTTTGTTCGAACATGTTCATGAATGAAATGTACCGCACCTCAATGTGTTTGGTGCGCTCATGAAAAATGGATTCTGAATAAGTTTTACTACTCCTTCGTTATCAACATGTAGGATAGTTGGATCTTTATGTGGTATTCCCAATCCTTCAAGTATACGTCGGAGCCATATTGCTTCACAGAAAGCTCCACCTGCTACACGATATTCTGATTCTGTGGAGGATATTGAAACACAAGTTTGCTTCTTACTCCCCCATGATATCGGTCCAGATCCTAAAAAGAATACAAATCCTGAAGTGGATTTCCTATCATCTATGTTTCCTGCATGATCTGAATATGAATATCCTATCAAGAAGAAGTTATTATTCTTCTTATATTCTAGGCCATAGTCCATAGTTCGTCTGATGTACCTCAATATCCACTTTGTAGCTTTCAATGAGAAACCCGTTGGTTCTTGCATGAACCGTGAAATATAGTTGACTGCATAATTGATATCCGACCTAGTGTAAGTCAAGTAGATGAGACTCCCAATCAACTGTCGATAGAGAGTTGCATTTGCTTGTGGTGATGGATCTATTCAAGATAGTAGAATTCTTGTATCTATAGGTGTGGGAAATGAATTACAATCCATCATATTGAATTTCTCAAGTGTTGTCTTTGTGTATTTCAATTGTGACACAAAGATATGATTTTCTCTTTTCAAAACTTCAAGTCCAAGAAAATAATGCAGAAGCCCAAGATCGGTCATGTCGAATGATCATGTTAGATCTTTCTTTGTTGACTCAATCATCCTCATTGATCCTCCAGTGATGACTAGATCATCGACATATACTACAACGATCAATATCTCCCCCTTGATTTTTGAGATAGAGATTAGGATCGTATGGACTCCTATTGAATCCATGTTGAATGAGATGCTCGTTGATTTTTATGTACCATTCCTTGGGAGACTGCTTTAGACCATATAGTGATTTTATGAGTTTACATACCTTTTCCTCTTTACCTGGTATGACAAAACCTTCTGGTTGAGTCATGTAAACTTCTTCCTATAAATCACCATTAAGAAAGGCACTTTTCACATCCATTTGGTGTATTTTCCAACCAAATTGTGCAACTAGAGCAAATATTAACCTAAAAGTTTTTATCTTATACGTGGGAGAAAAATTCTCCTCATAATCAATGCCTTCTTTTTGAGAATATCCCTTAGTAACTAGTCTAGCCTTATGTTTATCAATTTTTTCATCTACTTTGTACTTCATTTTGAAGATCCATTTGCATCCAATCGGTCTTTTCCTAGTGGAAGATCTGTAAGTTGTCATGTATTATTTTTCATAAGTGACTTATATTTTGCATCCATAACATCTTTCCAAGGTTTATACTGTAGGGCTTCTGAAACTGAGGAAGGCTCAATAGTTTCAACAACTTTACCCATTAAGGCCAAATTGACCTCATTTCAAGCCATACTGTGAGTCCTCATTCTAGTGGTAGATGTGTCGGGACACTATCCAATTTTGCATCTCTAATCATACTTGTATACCATTTAGGCATACTTTTTTGGTTCTTGTGGGAGGTTGAATTTCATTATCTTCCCCATCATCAAAGTGATTACCATCCACCGTTTTCACTTTGTAGGGGATGATTTTTTCATCATGTGAGTGTATGGAAGGAGCATCTGCTTCTTTCTTCTTAAAAAACTCAACATCCCAACTAGCGTATACCCTTCTGGTTCTTGGATTCATAAATCTATAGCCAAGTGCTTCATCACTATATCCCAAGAAGATAAGTTTTTCTAATTTCATATCAAACTTAGTTCTTTGTTTTTTAGGAAGGTGTATACTTTCTTTACATCCAGAAACTCTAAGGTGTGAAATAGATGGCTTATGCCCAACCGTGCTTCCTGGTGTTACTCCATCAAGAGCTACAAAGGGGGAACTTTGTTTAGTAAATAAACTGTCATTTTAGCCGATTGAACCCAAAATGTTTTTGATAAACCTAAATCATCAATCATACATTGCACCACATCCATGATATTATGATTTCACCTTTTAAAAACACCATTTTTTTGTGGTATGTGAGGAGGATCCATTTGACAACAAATGACATGTGTTCTCAAAAATCATTGAACTCATTGTTGGTGTACTCTCCCCCAATCTGAGTAGAGTGTTTTTATTTTCCTACCAGACTCTGTTTCAACAAGGGCTTTGAACTTCTTGAAATTTTCAAAAGCTTGGTATTTTTAGAAAGACAATATATCCACATTTTTCTTGAAAAATCATCAACAAAGAACATGAAATATTGAAACCCAGAGTGGCTAGGTCTCATTGGTCTACACAAATCGGTATGCACCAAGTCAAGTTTTTGTTAGGAAATAAGAGATAAAATATGCGGAATAATCCTTACAAAATCGCAATGAAGAGAAATTTATATGCGAAAATATTATAGATCTCAAATAAAAGTGCGAATAAATAACACAACACGAGAGAGATAAGAATTAACATGGTTCACCCAATTTGGGCTACGTCCACCAAGAATCACTTGCTCGCATTTTATTACAAGCCTCCACTCTCTCAATACAATACCCAGATCCCTTTGGAGCTATGCTCAACAAAATCTCTGAATTCACACCTGAATTCAAAACACATCTATGCAATACATTTACTTGTACATCTATCATATGTATAAGACCATATAAATAGATAATCGCTAAGCGGTTTTACAAAATCGTGGGTATCAAAACAATGGGGAAAAACAAAAGCTGTCCCATAAACCTATGGGTAACGAAAGAGGTGGTTTTACAAAACAATGGGTACTGAAAAATCATGGGTCCAAAAACAGCCCATAACGGTTACCCATTACACATAGAAGGTGTACTACACTCTAACATGAAAATAGGCTCCACAAACATAACAATCTCCCACTTGGAGACTAATTTCCACTGAGCAAGCTTCTCAACCCTTCACTGTCATCTGCGAAGGCCAACCAAAGTTGAACATAGCTTTAGTTTATCCCTTGTGACCACCTTGGTCATCATGTCTGTAGGATTCTGACTGGTATGAATCTTCTCTAACTTCAACTTATCTTCCTCCAAAGTTGTCCTGATGAAGTGATATCTCAACTGTATATGCTTCGTCCTAGAGTGGAAAGTAGAGTTCTTAGCTAGGTGTATAGCACTTTGACTATCACTATGCAGCTTACATTCCTCCTACTTATGCCCCAACTCCTCAAGCAATTGTTATAACCAAATCATCTCTTTGCTTGCCTCTGTGGCAGCAACATACTCAGCCTCCATGGTTGACAAAGCCACCAACTTCTGTAGTCATGAAATCCAGCTCACTACTGTCCCACCTACAGTGTAAATATAACCTATCATGCTCCTCCTACTGTCTACATCTCCAGCCATGTCTGAATCTACATAACCACGTAAAGTGGTGTCTGATCCACTGTAGCACAAAACTGTCCCCATGGTCCCTCTCAAATACCGAAGGATCCACTTTATTGCTTGCCAATGCTCTTTACCTGGATCACTCATAAATCTACTCACAGCTCCCACTGCATGGGAAATATCAGGCCTAGTGCACACCATAACATACATAAAACTGCTAACTGCTGATGAGTAAGGTACCTTGGACATCTGGTTTCTTTCTGCTCTCTGTCATGGGACACTTTGCTCCTTTGATAACTTGAAATGGCCTCGCCAAAGGATTCCCAACCGGTTTAGCATCCTACATGTTAAACCTATCCAATACCTTCTTAATGTACTCTTCCGAGATAAAGTCGACTTTCGTTCCTTCCTATCCCGAGTTATCCTCATACCAAGGATTCGTCTCTGCTGCCCCAAATCCTTCATATCAAAGGATTCACTTAGTCGCTTTCTTGAGTACTTTTATTTCTTGCATGTTTTTACTCGCAACGAACATGTCATCAACATACAAACACGGGATAATATAACTTCCATCCTCAAATTTCTTTATATACACGCAATGGTCAGAATGACATATAATATAACCTTGCTCCATCATGAAGCTATCAAACTTCTTATACCATTGACGTGGAGCTTGTTTCAAGCCATACAAGCTCTTCTTTAGTTTACACACCATATCCTCTTTACCTTTGACTTCATATCCTTCTGGCTGCTGCATATATAGCTCCTCCTCCAAATCACCATGGAGAAATGTAGTCTTTACATCTAACTATTATAAGTGCAAGTCTTCTGCTGCCACTATTCCAAGAATAGTTCTGATAGAAGTCATTTTTACTATAGGAGAAAAAATGTCATCAAAATCTGTATACCTTGTTTCTGTGCAAACCCCTTGACCACCAACCGGCCTTATATCTTTTCTTTCCTCCTTCTTCATCTTTAACTTTGTACACCCACTTGTTCTGTAATGCTCTTTTTCCTTCCGGTAGCTTCACCAAATCCCAAGTCTGGTTCTCCATGAGAGACTTATGCTCCTCATCCATGGCTTTCTCTCACTTCTTACTGGCATATACCTACATTGCTTCATCAAAGCTCTCTGGATCTCCACTATCGGTGAGTAATAAATAATAAAGATAAGGAGAAAAACATTCAGGTTCTTTTCTTACCCTAGAATACCTCCTCACCGTAGGAGTTTGGGGTTCCTGTTGAGTAGGTTCCTGAACTGATTCATGGGTCACTTTCCCATCCGGAAAATCCTCTACCACTGCATATTCTTTCTTGGATTCTTCCTGTTTTCCCGCATTCACTGTTGCTTATACATGACTTTCTCATTAAAGACCACATCCCTAGACCGAATGATTTTCTTGTCCTTAATACTCCAACATTTAAATCCAAAGTCATCACCACCATATCCAATGAAATTACATTTTTCTAATTTATCCTCTAGCTTGGTCCTATCATCCTTGTCTATATGAACAAACACTTCACATCCAAAGACTCTAAGAAATGAATAATCAACTTTCTTACCATACCATGCCTCCTCAGGTATGCCTCCATCCAAGGCACTTGAGGGTCCTCTGTTTATCAAGTACACAACTGTGCTCATCGCTTCTACCCAAAAAGAAAGAGGCAGTCCTGCATGTAACCTCATACTCCTAGCACATTCCATTATTGTTTTGTTCATCCTTTCTGATACCCCATTCTGCTGCGGAGTTCCTGGAACCGTCTTTTGCCTGTGGATTCCATTCTTAGAACAATAATCATTAAATTCATTGCTGCAATACTCCCCTCCATTATCGACCTTGAGACATTTTAGCTTAAGACCTGTTTCATTCTCTACCAAGGCTTTCCATTTAACAAAAGTGTCAAATACATCAGATTTTTTTCTAATACAATAAACCCAAACTTTCCTTGTTGCATCATCAATAAAAGTAACATAATAACTTAAACCCCCAAGAGATGATACCCGTGGCCCCACACATCGAATGTACCACTCTAACTTACTCTCTTTCTTCATAGGTCCAACCTTGAGAAACCTTACTCGCTTTTGTTTCCCATATATGCAGTTCTCACATAAATCCAAACCTATTTCTGTATATCCAGGAAAATTCTTCTTTATGATGTTCATGCCCTTATGGCTCATATGACCGAGCCTATAGTGCCATAATGTTGTATCTGCATCTGAAGCCACAAGATTACAATCATTAGTACTATCAGTGGTTAAATAAAAGGTTCCAACCTTCTTACCTCTTGCCACCACAAGAGCACCCTTGGTAACCTTCCAAGAGTTAGCTGTAAATATCACAAGATCTGACCATCACTTCCCAATTGCCCCACCGATATCAAGTTTCTCCTTAATGTAGGCACATGTCTGACATCCTTTAATAGCCATGTATTCTCATTCTGCATCTTAACCTGAATAGAACCTTTTCCAACTATACTGCAAGGCTCATCATCACCAAGAAAAACATGCCCAAAATCCCTTGAACATAATCAACAAAATAATGCCTATGTGGAGTAGCATGAAAAGAAGCCCCTGAATCTAAAACCTAAGATTCAATAATATTATGCAAAGAAAGAATCAAAGCATCCTGACATACATTACCCGATGCCACATTTGCCTCCTTGTTTTCTTCCTGTTGTTTCTTCTTATCCCGAAGCTCCCAACAATCCTTCTTTCCATGCCTGGCTTTCCACAATTCCAACATACAATCTTGTTCTTGGTTTTGACCTTGCCCGATCTTTTGATTTTCCACGGTTTCCTCTATTTCTTGTCTCTCTAGTTTCCACTGTCAAAGAATTCCCTGAAGTAGAAGATTCCCTAGAGCTTTTTCTTCACATTTCCTCACTTAGAATCACCCCTACAACATCCTCAAACTTCAACTTTGAGTTAGCTGGAACCGAGTTACTTACCGCCATTACCAGGCTATTCCAACTCTCAAGTAAAGAGCACATAATTAATAAAGCCCTAACTTCTTCATCAAATTCTATTGTAACTGAAGCTAGCATATTTACAACCGTATTGAAATCATTTAAATGATCTGCTACTGAACTATTCTCAGACATCTTCATATTAAACAAATTTTTCATAAAAATATCTTGTTAGAGGTAGAAGGTTTTTCATACAACTTCCCTAATGCATCCATTAGATCTTTTGTAGTATTTTCCTTTGAAACATTAAATAATACCAAAGATGCAAGATACAGCCGAGATTGTCCCAAGTGCCTTCCTATCTAGCAAATCCCATTCTACATCTGTCATACTCGAGGGTTTGTTCACCTTCTCAGACAATGGAGTATAAAGATCCTTTTGATAAAGGTAATCTTCCATTTGCATCTTCCAAAGACTGAAATTCTGCCCGTTGAATTTATCAACCCTAGATCTTCCATCATCTGTCATAGCTCCCACTCAAGCTAAAAACTTTCCCTACGATTCAACACTTCAGCAAACCAAACCAGGCTCTGATACCAATTGTTAGGAAATAAGAGATAAAATATGCGGAATAATCCCTTACGTAATCGTAATAAATGAGAAATTAATATGCGAAAAATATTACGAGATCTCAAATAAAAGTGCGAGAATAAATAACACAACACAAAGAGACAAGATTTAATGTGGTTCACCCAATTTGGGCTACGTCCACTAAGAATCACTTGCTCATATTTTATTACAAGCCTCCACTCTCTCAATACAATACCCAGATCCGTTTGGATCTATGCTCAACAAACTCTACAGAATTCACACCCGAATTCAAAACACATCTGCAATACATTTACTTGTACATCTATCATATGCATAAGACCATATAAATAGATAGGCGCTTGAGCAGCTTTACAAAACCATGGGTATCAAAATAATGGGGAAAACGCAAACTATCCCATAAACCTATGGGTAAATCAAGAGGCGGTTTTACAAAATAATGGGTGCCAAAAATCATGGGCCCAAAAACAGCCCATAACGGTTACCCATTACCCATGGGTTAATAAACCACCCATGAAAATTTACTTCGGGGCTTCGCCCCTGAACCCCCCTGACCCGCTCACCGGCGAGCGGGACCGCCGTAAAAATACCCGAGTGTAACACATAGAAGGTGTACCACACTCTAACATGAAAATAGGCTCCACAAACATAACAGTTTTTCCTTAGCCCGAAATGTACTATGTTTGAATGGTGCTCTATTTTGTTTTCCTACCAAACAATGCTGACATTTATCTATACCCTTTTTTAGAGGTGGTAAACCCCTAACCATGTTGTATCTATGAAGTTTGTCATTATAGCCAAAACTCACATGTCCAAGTCTTCGATGCCATAGTTGAGCTGATTATGTATCCTTGGCTATAAGTGCTTGATCATTTTGTTGAACAAAATCCAACTGAAACATTCTTCCCACATTTTAATCTTTTACAACAATTTTGGAGCTTCATGACTTATCTTGAATTAGGCACATCTTTTTACCACCTTTATAATCAAAGTCAATTTTGAGATTGTGATCTAATAATTGACTTACGGATAACATTATTTTTGTTAAACCAAGGACATAAAGAACATCTGTAATTTTACAATTATTATGCCCAAGTGGTAGTGAAATGGAACCAATGCATTCCTTCAACATTGTATTATGTATCATCACCCAAAGAGACATGATTTTTGTGGGTATTTTACTCATTATGAAGAACCAATATTTCTTTCTTGTCATGTGTTGAGTTGCACCCGATTCGACATACCAAATTTTATTTGTAGAATTGGATTATTCATTTCTTGTGTAGAATATAGGAAGTCATCTTCATCAAATTGATCTTCTTGTTTGGCTACATTTCCTTGTTGAGTTGGTTTCTTCTTCCACTTTTTATTATTTTTCCATATTTGCTTTGTTGTTAACTATATTTTGTTTTTTGGTAATTAATATTTTTAACACTTGGTGATCCTTGTTGGAATGTGTTGTACCAATAATTTTTTAAATCATGTCCTTTTCTATGACAAATAAGACATTTTTGTTGGTCCTTTTGGCCTTGTTGAGTATCACCTTGCTTCTGAGACTGTTTACTATACTTAGCCTGTTTTTCTCTTTTTGATTAGAAGCAAGTGCATGCTCTTCAGTTTTAGTAGTTAAGTGAATAGCTTCCTCTTGATGTAGTATATTCACTAACTCTTCAAAATTGGTTGTTTGACCAATTATGTTTAACGTGGTCAAAAAAATCCTATATGAAGGAGGAAGAGCTCTTAATACTATTGGCACGAGTGATGTGTATGTTACTTCTTCTTCCAAAGCTTGAAGTGATGCATGTAAAGTTGCTACTCTTCTCAAAAACATTTCAACTTTATCAGATGGTTGCATTTTCAGGTCTGAATAGTTGACTATAGAGATGAAGTATTGTGTTCTTATTTTTTGACTCATCTATTGTTTTCAACTTGTCCCAATATTATTTTGTTTTTGTGTCCTCATGAATATGAGGTTATACCTCATCTGAAACACTAAACAAGAATATTAACTTTTCTTTTTTATTTGCACGATCAAATGTAGCTTGTTGTGTAACATCTGTTGCAGATCTTGTTAATGTACTAGAAAAAATAATACCTATATTTTCAAAATCAAGTTGTGCACAAATTTTTGTTTTCCATGCTGGGTAATTATCAGAACGTAAAAGTTGAGAATCTGGCAAAAAGAATTTTGGTGCCGTAATTGCGGCCATTGTAAAAATAGATAAAAAGTGGAAGAAAAAATGAACACTTATCCCCCTTAAAGCATGCACACCCCCAAAAAATATTATTTTATTTATTTTTGGGCTCCTTTTTTGCCATGTACAATAAATTTTTGGCACTATTGGCCTTGTTACAAATTTGGCTCTATGGCCGATTTTCAAAAATGGATCTCTTGGTCGATTGAAAAAATATATTAATTTTTTTTTGGGCTCTTTGGAAAATCACTAATTTGTGTAATTTTTACAAAATAAATCTTATTAAAATTTGGACAAGACATAGATCTTGCAAAACACGCACTTTCAAAAAAATGACACCTCAATACGAGTTACCCGTTGAAAGTTATGACCTTTTTAACTTTTGATTTCAATATCTTTCCGGGCCAATGATGGTTTTGGTTGCAGATTGAAGAAGACGCATAGGAAAATTAGTATCCAAATTTTTTTTTTTTTTGCAGTGTGAAGTCATCAGAAGTAAATCCGCAGTCTGCATGGTGAATCCACAGATATATGCAAATACCACAGCTACATGTAGGTTACAATTCAGTGGTGGATGTTTCTTTTGTTTATTAAAATGAAACCTACACACCAAACCTGAATAGTGGTGCCTCTAAAATTGGGGTTTCACTAAATTAAATCACACTAAATGGGATCTCTGAATTAGAGAAAAAGAAAAAAATCCTTGAAACAATTGTATATAGTTTTGTTTAAATACTTCATATGCAATGAACAGTATTAAAAACAAATTGATACAATCACTTTGTTACCAATATTGGAGGTGCATCCAGGTATGTTGGCCTATGATTGCAGTTCCAAAAAAAATTCCTATGTAATTTTTGTACTGTTTCTTTTGTTGCTTCTGGTGTGTGGAGTAGGGTAGGGGCTCTATGAAGAGGCTGGGGGAAACTCTGGCTCCTCCTAGCTCAAGCTTCTTATTCCTCCTCCCTCAAAACTTCCTACACTTTTCCCTAGATCGAATGTTGCTCTGATACCAAATCTTGTCTACAAACCAAATTTAATTATAGAAAACAAGACGAGTGCTTGCATAATTTTATTAATATGAAATCAAGAATTACAAAACAAAAGAGAGATCTATAATATTTATAGATATTGGAAAACTTCTATCTCATCCTCAATATATGGAAAAAAATCATCTAATCTAAGAAAATATGTAGAAATAGCATATTGCCCCTAATCGCCCTATTGCCCCTCATGGAAATCATCCAGGAACAAAATATGCAAGATAGAACATGATCCCACAAACATTGGGATGAGAACACTATCACTTAGTTAACTAACAACTAAGGATAACTAATATCTATTGACATAAGTTTAAATTATTTAAATTAAATACTTTAACTTATTACATTTATTCAAATATCAACTAATGATGAATTAAGCTAAGTTTATTCATAACACTAGCTATAATTGTTTTCCTATATTCTTCCTTTGAAGATGAAAGTGTAATAGCCTGTTGATTTTTACATGCCCAAACAATTGGAGAAGAACCAATACAAAAAGGTATTCATAAGTGGAACGCATGTCATCAATAGAACCTACCCAATCTGAATTTGTATATCCAACCAAGTATAACCCCCTAGTGTAGTGTATTCGAAGTGGGAAGTGCCATGCAAATAACGCAACATCCTTTTAATAGCACATCAATGACTCAGCTATGAGGAGAATGTGCAAACCAAGATACAAGCCCTACTATAAATAAAATATCGGGAGAGTATGAGTCAAGTACATAAGAATTACAACTAACTACCTATACAATTTAGGATCACAAAGTGGAGGGTATATGCGGAAGTAAGAGTAACCACAGATTGAAAAGGAGATGGACTTGGCTTGAAATTATCCATATCAAAACGTTGAATAAGATCATGGGTGTACTTTTGATGACTCAAATGAATCCTTGAATATTTCTACGAAATCTGCAAACCAAGGAAATCATGCAATAACCAAAGATTTTCATGTCGAATCATGTGTGGAAATATCCCTCTAAATAGTCGAATGTGGGAAGAAGAGATTTCAGTAAGTAACAAATCATAAACATACAAGATAAATATCAAAATATCCTCGCAAAAATGTTGGAGATATACTTTGTATGATTGAAGTGGCAATGAACAAAACTAGTAGATAGAAGAAAATAATCCATCTGTTTATACCAAGACCGAGGTGTTTGTTTGAGACCGTAGAGAGACCTTTGGAGTCTACATACAAGGTAAGAGTTGTGAACAAATCCGAAAGATTTCTCCATATATATTTCCTCTTGTAAAGATCCATGTAAGAAGGAACTCTTCACGTCCATATGGTATACGGGCCACCCCTATGATGCATAAATAACAAGTACAAGCCATACCAAATCCATTTTGGCTACAAGTGAAAAAGTATTAGAGTAATCAATACCTTCAACTTGTGAAAAACCCTTTGCAACAAGACAAGCCTTATACTTGTCAATGGACCCATCAGCAATATATTTGGTTCAAGTATACCCGCTTACACCTAACTATATTTATTCCTTTAGGAAGAAATACCAAATCCCAAGTATTAGTATTCATCAAATAAGAATACTCAACTACAATTGCATCATACCACTTCTCTATCCCATGAGCTCCGTGAAAAAAATTGTGGATCCTCATAAATTACGACACAAATTTCCGAACCTATGGAATGTTCATGATGATGCCTAGTGGGTGGAAGATCCTATATGAAAGGTGATGACTCAAAATTATAGTACAAACCCACTTATGCATAGTGAAAACATTAATGGGAATAGGATCCTCATTGGCATCAATAATCTCCTCGAAACCTCCTCAAACAAGGGATCCTCAATATGACATAAAAAAGAAGTCATGGATGAAGACAAATAATCATGAGTGAGGCACTCATCAAATTGAACATGTTTTCGAAAAACAACCTCATGAGTATCAAGTATCTAAAATTATATAAGTTCTCATGTCCTCACAATACCCTATTAATATCAAGGGTTTTCTCCTTTTATCCAAGGCTTTCCTTTTCTTCTTTGGAACAAAGTTCCAAGCATGGTTCCCAAAGACTTGAAAAAATGAGACATCGGCTTAGTTTTGGACCAAGATTCCTATGGAGTCAAATGATCAAGTGTTTTGTGTGGTGTGTGATTTTGAATGTAGCTAGCATAATTAACTTCTTCTACCCAAGATATAATAAGTAAATCTCTAGAATGGATCATGCGATTAGCCATTTCCTTCAAAGTATGGTTCTTCCATTCTGCTAAGACATTTTGTTATGGAGTATGAGGAACATTATGTTGGTGAATAATTTCATGAGTTTCCAAAAATCAGAAAAATCTATGTTGAAATACTCCCCCAATGTTATTAGTGTGAAGGTTCTTTATGCAACTAGAAGATTATTTCTTGACCAAAGCCTTAAAGACTTGGATGTGTGAAAAAATATCACTTTTTTACTTGAGAAAATAAACCCAAGTACACCTTGAGAAATTATCAATAAAGGTAAGTGCATACTTATCTCCATTAAAAGAGAGGGTAGGAAAAACCATCAAGTCACTATGCACAAGTTCAAATGGTGAAGAAGCTCTCTTAGACAATTTTTTAGGGAATGGATCTTGGTGTTGTTTCCTAAAAAGTAACCAAGAAAAATGATTTCAAAGCATGAAACTATAGGAATACCATCAACCATACCATGGGTGCTCAACTCCTTCAAATATCTATAATTGAGATGTACAAATCTCTCGTGCTAAATATTACTCTCTAACTATGCATGAGAAACCAATCCTATCCCTATAGAGGAAGTGCCATAAAAACCATTAAATTGATATATTCTATAACTATTATCAACAATACCTTAAGAAACAAGCGAATGAGACTCCACCAAAGTTCGTACTTCTGCCCCATGTGGTGTAAAAGTCACTAATTTTCCTTAACCGGAATGACAAATTTGATATATAGAAAGAAAAGCGTAGTGATGTCGGGAACATACGGTGCATCTTGATACTACCACCATCAAGGTATATGTCACATTTTCCCTTAATATAAAGGAAGGAAGAATATCTAACCTCAAATTTGGAATTATAACTCAAACCTAAAGATACAAAATAATCCTTGGAAGAATTTATGTGATGAGAAGCACCAAAATCTATAACCCAACTATCTGTAAGTGGTGACCGAGATCTCCCAAAAATATTAAGTGCCTTTCCATGTTGATTAGAAAGAGGTGGAGTGGAAATATATATATATATATATATATATGCATCCTCTAAGGCTTGCATTCACTTGTAACACCCATGTTCTTCATAACCAATACCTCCACAAAAATAGCATGAAAAGCTAGACTTATTCTTGGATTTAGAAGAATCCTTGGGTTTAGATTTTTTCTTTGGGTTTAGGAGAATTTTGAGATGGATAAGGTTTGAATTTGGATTTATATTTTGGTTTTCCCTTTCCCTTAGGATTAGATGCTACAAATTCCCATTGAGAGGTGGAAGACTCAAGGTTAGACAATTTGGATTCTTACCTAGTAAGTATTTCTCAAAAAATTTCTAAGTTAGGCTATTGGAATGTGTCACCTAAGGCATCCATACTAGAGAAAAAGGTAGAAGAAAATATTTGGAATGGACTTCTCAACTTTGATAAAATTAATTAAAAACACACTTCATCTTTCTTATCTCTTCCACTCCCCTTAAATCGTGTCAAAAAATGATTAAACTTAGTAAGATAATCTATAATTGATGGAAAATCTTCATGATCAAGAGAGGTGATCTCAATTTCAAGTTACATGACTCTCATGTGATCTAATTTACCAAACAAACCCTCCAATTTCTCCCATATTTTGAAAGGAGAGTCATTTTTTCCAAATTAAACAAAAATACTATCACTTAGATAATTTTATATCAAACCCATACACTCATGAAATTTGCATTGATACTGAAATTTCTCATATTATCTAGTGAACACTAGTTGTTCTAAAGAAGTTAAAGCCCATAACCCTTTACGCTTAATGATTGTTTCCATTCTTGGTTTTGTTTGAGCTAATTATGTGTATTTAATTGCTCAAATTGATCTAGTGCAGAAGTAGATAAAGATGTCATTCTTGAAAAATCACAAAAATGCAAGAATCAAACAATGCAACAAGACCCCCTAGATTTGGCACTTTATAATTGAGTGCATGTTACAATATGCCACTTTATAGTTTTAGTGCTTTTTCTCAAAATAAACCATTCCAATGGAACAAACACGGAAAAATAAGAACTTTTACAAAAAATGTCACTCAAATCTAAGTTACTGATCAAAATATACAAGCTTTTTAAGTTTATGCTCTACTATTTATTTCATTTTACACTATGAAAAAAAATAAAATTCTCTTGCCTTCACCACACAAATTAAATCAAAGGGGTTGGAATTAATTACCCACTAGTAGGAATCACAAGCTTAAGCCCTCGTATGACCATACCATATGACCAAGGGCTAAGGATTTTGATGTTTTTTTCACCTTCTGAATCTAATGGAAGACTTTATTTTGTATAAAAGGCATGCAAAAAAAATTCTAAATATATGAATATAAAAAAAAACTTGTATGCAAATGAAATTTAGACACAAATGTCAACAACAATATCCTACTCTAATACCATAAAAGGAACAATAAACATATCGTACCAATCCACAAAGAAATCATAAGCTAATTAAACACCACACTCAATAAGATGAAAGCAATTCACTAAAATAACTTTACAAAAACCTATATATTTAGGGAAGAATTAGTCATCAAAGAACTATTCAATACCATAGATCAAGGAAATGACTATACCTAACAACTAGATAATATCTTCCTAATATATAAATAAAATAAAATAAATATCCACACACATATGTGGGTGAGGATAAATAAAAGACAAGGTAAATAAAATACCTAGGTGAATGTGAGCTAAGGTAAATACCTACTCTAATAGTAAACTAGTCTACATGTAAAATAAGTAGATAATATAAGATTATAAGGGGTAGCTAAGGTTATAATACTAACCATCTTATCTCAACTAGGAACGCTAATGCATAGATGTAGTATCAAACTAAAAAAATGAAAAATGTAGGAAAGTAAAAGGGTAATATAAGGAATTGTGAAATAGGTCAAAAGCCGTGTGGAGGATAGTTGCAAGCATATGCACGATAACCTTGTGGACATGTCGATAAAGGTCATGACATGTCTAAACCATGGTGTCCTTAATGTATTTAAGGACACATGAGAAAATTTGAATTATCTCATTAAATACGAATATCATAAATTCATCCACTTACATAGAAATTTGAGGTTGGATATATGATTACATGTACATCATGGTAGATGGAAGTGTAGGGATGAAAGGAGGAGGTATATCCGCATTTGGAGAAAAAATGTGAGAATGTGATACCTCAATTGGTATATAAGTTGTATGTGTAGATTAATGGTTCATCAAACAGATGATTGAAGTGGTAAATGAAAGATCGGGGAAATCAAAGTCTCAACCCGAGGTAGAGGATAGGGTAAATGTTGAGACTATATTGATTCTTCTATTGTTTCCAGTTACCTAAAAAATTAGAAAAATAATTAGAACCTAGATAACAATAAGAGATGAAATGATATGAGTAGGGAGTAAGATGATATATTTTTGATGATATTCCTCATAAAATTTAATTTTTTTCTTCTTCATGTGTCATTTATAATCCAAATAATCCTTTACATCATTCCCTAGAGCCTCATGTAATGTGAATTACAACTAAAGCTTATTGGGAGAGTCCGGAGACATATTAATAAGAGTTTTTGGTATGATTTTATAAGGTTATGATGGAGGATTGAGATTAGTAGAGATATTCATAGAAGCTATGGTGTGTTGTGGATTAGGCTCTAGATTGTGAGGAGGATTAGTCATATATGTTATTAAAGGTAATGGACTATTCAATTCATCCACCATTTGATCATCCTCCTTAGGATAAAAGTATTCAAGTTTTGAGTATAATCCCAAGACATGAATTCCATTAATTCTATGATTTAAGGATGATTGTAAATATTTTGGTGAATATTTAAAATCACTAATATCAAGATAAGCACATAACGATTGTTTATATCAAAGAATTTTTGTATTTTTGTCTTGGAAATAACTAAACAATAATGGATCATCAAGTGATTAGCTTTCATCATACATAGGTGTGGTCTTATCAATATGAAGATATTTTATGACATGTTTCACTAGGTGGTGAAGTGGAAATCTCCTTATGAGGAGGAAAATAATAAGAATAAGTGATTGGGATTGCGTAAATCACCTTATTGAGAGAATGAGGTGTTAGAGTAGGTATTTACCTTAGCTCATGTTCACCTAGGTACTTTATTTACCTTTATTGTACTTATCATCACCCACTTATGTCTCTGTGGATATTTATTTTATTTATTTATATATTAGGGGATATTATCTAGTTGTTAGGTATAGTTCTTTCCTTGATCTATGGTGTTGACTAGATCCGTGATGTCTAGTTCTCTCCTAAATCTATGGACTTAACTAGTTCTTTGAAGACTATTTTTTTCCTTGATTTATGGCTTGATCTATGACCTTATCTGGTTCTTAGATGTTATTCCTTTCCTATATAAGAAAGGCTCATTTCCATTGTATTTCATTGAGTTCTCGTTATAATATATGATATTGTTGCTCATTTGTTTGCAAAGTTTTATGTAAAGTTATTTTGGCGAATTACTTTCAAATTATAGATCGTGGTGTTTTATCAAAGCATCTGTGTTCTTGGCTTGGTCCGATCTGGTTATCATTCCTTTTACGAGGTTGCAAATAAGGGGAAACCAAGTAATGATAGAATTAGGATTCGGTCCTAATTTTTTAATTTAAGATTAATTTCATTAGGATCATCATCATCTAATTCAAGGAGGTCATGTGGTATATTTATAACTATCTTAGGGTATGAACTCTATCCTTAAGAGATATGATGGGATAGTTAATAATTTATAATATTGAAATAGGATGCAAGGATGTTACTTATGAGTAGGAATTTTATAAACATAATTTTTGAAATTGTGCAAAGTTCCACAAATTGTTTTCACCTTAAATATTGAACATGGATATGAAATAGGGGAGCTTGAAACATTTATAAGAAGATGTAATTACACATATCTCATGTCCCTTGGCGACCAAGAATAATGTTTTATGAATGAGGAAAATTGAAGACAATTAAATTCACTCTAACAATTTGAGGACACATAATAATAGGTAAACAAATGAATTTTGTGGGAGTAATTTTAATTTTTTCATAAAAATGAAACATGATATGGGTAGGATTGATATTTTAAATAAAACATCCAAGAGACTTGATGAAATATACGGAGAATTTATTTATGTGCCTAATCCTTTTCGATGAGATCCTTATTTGATTGAAAAATTACTGATATTGAATGAAATGAAAAGATGAGGATAATTTTATTATAATATTAGCTCATCCAAGATCATAGAGTTAATAAGAAATTGAAGATATATAAATTTATTGATGGTTTGATATTTTCATTAGATCCATGCAAGAGGAATCTTTCCCAAACACTAGTAGTGAGGGTATATTTATTTTCAAGAGGTATTTCATAAGGCAATTGTGATGTTTATTAGAATGTCTTATTAGTTTTAAAAATGGAATATGTCTCTTCTCAACACTAATGAAAACCAACTGGTTTTAAACAACACTCATGAAATATTTAAAGAAAAGGTCTCTTCTCAGCTTGTCGAGGTCTCAGAGCTGCTCAAGCCTGGTAAGGAGGACTTTAACCTATCTATTTTTTATTCTTCTTCTACTCCTCTCAAAGGGGAAAACTATGAAGGGACCCCAAAAAATATTGATCTGGGAGACCCTCCAAACAAGTGGCGAGAAAGAAACAGATTCAAAAGGAAATAGATGATGGTACCCAATCAAAACTAGATCTAAGGAGTTTTAGAAGAACTAAGAATCAAGTGACTAAATGAATATAATATCTTGGAATATCAGGGGTTTGAACAACCCAGTCAAGTGGAGATTGATAAAAGATCTGGAGAAGAATCACAATTTTGATATCCTGGCCCTGCAGAAACTAAGATGATGGAGGGCCCTTTTCTTGAGACTTGTGGTAGGTCTTACAAAAATTTTAGGGGTTTTGTTGTTAGTTTGATAGGCATAGCCGGGGGAATGGTTGTTATTTGGAACGAAGAAAAACTCAAAGGTACAAAGCTCCTTAATAGAAAAACCATATGGCAGTGCTTTTTCAGGATAAAATATCTAAAGAGTTCTGGATCTTATCTAATATCTATGCTCCTAATAGTAAAAGTGAAAGGAAAAAACGTGGGCCGATCTCTCCAAATTTTAGAATGTAATCAAAGGCACGAAATGGGTGATTTTGGGGGATTTCAACACTCCTCTATGTCTGGGGAAAAAAGGGGGACATATAGATCTCACTAAAAGTATGGAAGACTTTCAAGATTTTATTTCCCTCAATAATCTTATGGATGTTGAGCTTAGAGGAAGTAGATTTACTTGGACTAATAGAAGGAAGGGTGACCAGCTGATTCAGGTTAAACTTGACAGAGCATTGATCTCTTGGGGTTGGTTGAACAAAGAAGTCTGGGTTGTTTTCCCTTCCTCACATAGGATCTGATCACAATCCTATCCTATTCCAGATCAAGGCTAAGGATAGGAGGAGAGTCCCTTTCAGATTTGAAAAGATGTGGTTGCTTGATGAGGATATTACTGAGTTGGTGAAGGGGTGGTGGAATATAAAAATCAAAGGTACGGATTTATTCAGAATTGTTAAAAAGCTTGCTCATGTTAAAAAAACTGAAAGAATGGAATAAAAAAGTTTTGGCAACATTTTCAAAAGAAGCAATCCTTGGCTAAGGAGATTTCTTCACTCCAGAAATATTTGGAGTCACCAGAGGTTTGCAATTCTATATTTACCCAAAATAATGAGAAGGATTTACTAGTGAGTATCATAACATCCTCCGGAAGGAGGAAATTTTTTGGAAATAGAAATCTAGAGCCCTTTGGCTTAAAGAGGGTGACAAGAACACAAAGTTATTTCATATCTCTACTCTCAAAAGGAGGAGCTCTAATAGAATTCTAAGCATAAAAAATGGAGAGGGAGTTATGCTCAATGACTCTGAGAAAATTCAACAAGAGGCGTGTTCTTTCTTCAGCAGGATTTTGACCTCTTCTCGGGTTCCTAACAACACTAAGGAAGAGCAGTTTCTTGACGTGATTCCCCATCTGATAAATGATGAAGACAATCTCATGCTCACTAAAATCCCTTTGATGGAAGAAATTGAATTCATGGTCAAATATCTAAACCCTGATAAAGCCCTAGGACCTGATGGTTTCTTGGATTTCTTCTTTCAAACTTTTTGGGATATTGTGAGAGATGATATTTGTAGTGCTATCCAGGAATTTTTCAAGAACAAAAAGATGCTACAGGAGCTAAATAGCACTTTTCTAACTTTGGTTCCTAAGAATCATGATCCTACAGAGTTTAAAAATTTCAGGCCCATAAGTCTTTGCAACTATGTTTATAAAATGTGCTCAAAAATTTTGGCCTTAAGAATCCAGGTTGTGCTACCTTCAATTATCTCTGATCAGCAGGGAGGTTTTGTTATGGGTAGACAGATTCAAGATGGCATTATCACCATATAGGAGACCCTCCACTCTGTGAAATAGAACAAGAAAGAAGCTATGTTCATTAAGCTAGATATGGAAAAATCCTATGACAGAGTCTCTTGGTCTTTCCTTCTAAAGATTCTCTCAAGATTTGGCTTTGGTGAGGATTTTAAGGAGATGATTCTATCTTGTATTTCCACTTTGCCAAGTTCTTGGTCCTGGTTAATGGGACTCCTTGTGGTTATTTTAACAACATGCATGGTTTAAGACAAGGTGATCCTATATCACCCTTTCTCTTCATTATTTTGGCTGAAACCCTAAGTAGAACTCTTAATAAGGCTACCATGGAGGGCAGAATCAGAGGTATCTCCCCTACTGTAAACTGTCAGAAGGTTTCTCATCAACATTTTTGGATGATACCATGTTAATTAGAGTTGCTTTTGTCCCTGAGGCTAGAGAATTCAAGCAATTAATGATGGATTATGAGGAAGCTTTAGATCAATTGATAAACTATGGGAAAATCTCTATCTTCTTTATCAATACCCCTGAAAGAAGAAGCATCAAAATTGTTGGTATTCTTGGTTTCCCATCAAAAACCCTCCCAACCAGATACCTTGGTATGCTTGTTGGGACAGAAAAACTAAAGAATGTTGAATGGAATTTATTAATTGATAGATTTCTAAAGAAACTTGAAGGGTGGAAAGGTTCGCTTCTATCTCAAGCGGGAAAATCTATCCTTCTTAAATGCTCTATACAAAATTTACCGGTTTATATGATGTCTATCTATAGATTACCCTCTGATATTTCATGCAAGCTGGAGAGCATACAAAAAATATTTCTATGGAGTGGAACTAAATCAAAAGACAAAATTCCTCTAATTTCCTGGGATAAGGTTTGTTTCCCCAAAAAATTTGGTGGCATGGGTATCAGAGATTGGACTAAAATGAATAAATTTATGCTAGCCAAAATGAGTTGGAGACTATTAAAGGAAGATAGTGTCTAGACTAGTATCATAAGATGTAAATACTGGCCTAACCTGACTACTAATGAATGGTGCTTTTGTACCCAGAACTCTAATGCTTCTTCATGCTTCTGGAAGTCCTTAAATTGGGCTAAACATGTGTTATCTGAAGGATGCAAATGGCTTGTTGGAAATGGTCACACCATTAACTTCTGGGAGGACAACTGGCTAGAGAATTTTCCTCTCAAGACTATCTTCCCTACTATCTACAGAGACTCTGTGTCCAAATATGGGACTAAGGTGAGAGATTATTTCAATTTGGACGATCCTTTGGGTCAGTGGAAAACCATATCTTTGGATCATTCTAACAGCTTAGAGATCTCTTCTATTAACAAAAAATTAAGAGGAGTTATTATTAATAGAGAGAATCCTGTTGAAGATAGCTTATACTTGGTCTAAGGAAGAAAATGGTATTTTCTCGGTCAAAAGTGCCTACTGCTCCTTCTTTCATGAGGAGGAGATAGGTGATAATTTTAATTGGGGAAGCATATGGATCAAAGAATTAATCCCCAAGATTAATATGTTTTGGTGGTTGGTAATCCATGATAATATTCTAATTGTTGGCAATCTGAACAAGAGAAATTTCCACATGGTTAATAGTGCTTTGTTTGAATCAGATTGTGAAGATGCCTCACACATGTTCCTTAATTTTCCTTTCCTTATTTCAGTTAGGGAAACCATCCTTAACATATTTGATGTCAACTGGGTCTTCCTGGACTCCATAAAATTGTTGTGGATCCAATGGACTAGTCCTTTTAAGAGCCAAGGTCTGAAGTTCTTATGGATTTTCTCTATAATTCATTTGGCTTGGGAAATATGGAAGGAAAGAAATAGAAGAATCTTTAAAGGGAAAAAGAGTCCCATGTTAAAATTGGAGCCTGTTGTGTGAGATCCATCCTGGCTAAATTTTCTATCTTGAACTCCCAAAAGAAGTCTTTCTCTCAGTAGGAATCTTGTTTCTCCTTGAAGTGGGGTCTGGGACCTTCTACCCTTAGGCCCCCGGGTCTAAACCCTAGACTAAATGGATGGGTCAAACCTAGCAAGGACTGTTTAAAATTAAACTTTGATGGAGCCTCCAAAGGTAATCCTAGGCGTGCTGGCTGTGGTGGGGTCTTTCGTGATTCTGAAGGAAGTTTTATTCTTGGATACTTCTATAATTTGGGAACTCAAAAAAATAATGTTGTTGAAGCTGTTGGGGTATTTTGGGGTCTATCTATAGCTCTTCAACACAACTTTGTTAATTTGGAAGTGGAAGGTGACTCCCTGAACATAATTAAAAACATAAATAAGGAAGGTCCCATCTCTATTGCCAATTTTAACTCTATTAAGAGTATTAAGCAAATGGCCCATTCTTTTAATTTTATCTCCTTCAAACATGTGTATAGGGAAGAAAATGCCATGGCATATTTCTTTGCTAATATGGGGGTTAATGGGCATGATTTGACACTTTTGAGGGAGGTGGAAATTCTCGATCCCAAGGTGTGGGCACACTTATTAAAAGACACTAATGCCCACGTATAAGGTCTCTTCATGGGGGTCTATCCTGTCATGATTTTTGTTGTATGATGAATTTGCATTTATTTCTTAATTATGAGAAGATCGGGTTGTGATTTACATGTATTTTTGGAGAAATTTATCTGAAACTACTACTATAGAATCATTTTGTGGTGTGCGAGTAAGCTCTCGGCTCTCTGGTTTCTGAGTCATTTTGTGAAGAGGCCTTTGTTGTTTAGCAGTATGGGTGGGGATCTCATCAGGACTGAACCTGCTAACCTCACTGGGGTCACTCCCGATGTTATGTCCCTATTTGATAGCAAGGGTTTTACCCTTTTCTAAAAATATTTAAAGGGCACTACGAGAATCTCAGAAAATAATTTGCTAGCGCATGGAAAGTGACCAAAAAAGGTGTTGTTGTTGAGATGAAAGGGATCAGTCTGGAGATCACTTGTGGATTTAGTGGCTAAAGTTATGGGCATTCTGGCGGTGGGGAGGGAGGTCTACAAACCGAAGAAGGAAGCCTCTGAAGAACTGAATCTATTTCTTAAAGGTAATGAGAATCTCACCTCCCATTTTGCTAGCTACCTTAGAATGTCTTTACCTAAACCATTTGATGAGGTGGCTCTCACCTTAATTCAATTCTTAACCCTAGAAGGCCACCACAAATGTATCTATGCTTACCACCTCCCAATGCTAAACCATTTTAGATGGGGGTAGGCTTTTAGTTTCCCCTATTTCTTGTATCATTCTTTGTGTGCCTTTGTTTCATAGTTTAAATCACGTAGGATCTCTATCCCTCTCCACCAGGGCTTTATCCTTTCCCTTGTCAAAAGGGCGGCCCTAGACATTGATAAAATTGGTGCTCTCAAGCTGGCTTTGGAAGCTTATGCAGATGGTTCAGAGTCTGATTTGGAGGAGGAGGATTTGAGCGATGATGAAGATTCTCTAGATGGAAACACAAAAGAGGATGAGGTGGAGGTGGTCGCAGCCCAAAACCTTCAGGACCTGAAATCTAAGCAAACCCTGAGCACTGAGCTGAACACTAAGGGTGATTCTAGCAAACAGGGTGCCCCTGAATCCTATAAACGCTCAATTGGAACAACACTATGAGGCTATGGGTCAGGTCGACTCGATCAAAGGGGACAATCACTTGGCCAGGATGGTTGCTGATATCGATGAGCTCAAGGGGGACATGCAGCTCACTAAGAGCTCAATCTAGTTTCTTTTTAATGATTGGCACAAGATGAGGGAGTAGGTGCAGGAAGCTGTTAGCAATGGGAAGGGTGGTGAGATCAAGATCCTAAAGGCCAACTTGGGGGCCATAACCAAGGATATGGATCAGGTTAAATCTATCCTCCATAGCTATATGGAATGGAGCATCATGACTGTTAAGTCGACCTGCTACACCTTCAAACTATGGGGTAGCTTGCCAATTCTTATTGTGCTGTGGATAGTCAAGGAAGGAAATAGAAGGTGACCCTAGATGGTTTAGACTGGGCTCTTTGCCTATTAATATTGATGCTCTTGCAAAATAATGGGCTAAGGTGTTGGAGGGGCTTGAAAAAGCCTACAAATGACTTTGGTGTGGGGTGTTCTATTTTTTCACTATCTCTATCTTTGGTTGTTAGTTCCTTCGATGTTGTTAGTTTCACTATGGTTTTTTGTTGCTGTTAGTTTCACTATATGGGATCCTAAGTGCCCTTATAATTTAGCTTAATCTGCTCTCATGGATCTTTCTTGATGTATGAGGTAGGGTCCCCTTAACCCTCTTTTTACCACTAATAAAAAAAAGGGAATATGTCTTGCGATGTTTTCTAGTTTCATGATGTGATCCTAATATCCTAAATTACCTCGATGAAATATTAGTCTACACTTGAGAAATTTTAATTAGAAAATGATTGAAATGCACTAAAGTCTTAGTTTGGATAAAGTTTTTATTTTTTACCCCAACTATATGGTGTTAGATGTGATAGGTGCATAATATGGAAATCCTTTTGGGGCATTAGAATAGAAATCATACAACATAATCCATAGTAATTTAGGTTGACCAATGAATTCAAGAATGATATGAGAAGAAGAACATGAAATTTTCCTTGGTTCAAGATGGACAATGAAACTAAGAATGACATGGGAATTAAAATATGGTATTATTCACATTGATTTAGTATGGATGATGGAATTAGATCTAATAGGAATAGGAGAAGACAATATCAACCCTTTTGGTTCGGAAGGTCATTGGTATTGATTTACATTGGATTTTGAGAAGTTAGATTGTAATGAGATGGATTTCAAAATGTATTACCTATAGGATAAGATTGAAAAATCTAATACACTTGAAAAGGAAGTACATAGGATGAGGTGTCAAAAGTGGAAACCAATTATTGCATTCTATTCATGTTAACATCTTAGGAGGTCATTAGTGCAAAATCATAGCACCCCGAAATGAGTTATGGATCTTCTTTTCTAGGGCGAGGATCATTTAGTGTGATTACATAACATGGGACCATCTCTCAAGCTATGGGACTTGCAGACTTGAGATGGCCCTTCGGAGAAAGCCGACTTCTTATTCCTGATCCTAATGCTAAACTAATCCTAATGCAGAAATGACGTCTAACTACACCTATCCTAACAATGCCAAGGAGACAGGGAGAGAGAGAAAGTGCATAAAGAGGGAAATCATACACTAACGAGGTGATAGCACCAAGAAAAGGGGAGTGCTGGTCACAATCTCAGCTACCTAAAGTGGAGAGAGGTGAGAAGAGGAGAGGGTGGACAAGATGCACCACAAACCAGAGATAGATTTCACACAAAACACCACTTTATAACCCACTAAACATAGCTCTTAGGACCTACAAAAAACATCGAATATGCACAATATACCATGCAACGACGAGAGAGGTGAGGAGAGATGATAAAATAAGCAAAGGATGGACAGATGCATCACAAAAAAAAATTTATTTGTCCAAAAGTTCACACAGTACATTGTTAGTGGGAAAGATGTAAGAGAATGCCATTACAAAAAGGCTGCGAAAGGAGGTTCAAACTCCATTTTCGACCCTAGGGAAGAAAAGAAGAGGGGAGGCAGAGAAGAAGAATGAACAACCCTTTACAATGAGCTAAGCTCTCACTTTTATAGATCAAGTGAAGAGAGAAGAGGAAAAAGAGATGGGAAATCTGATTGGAAACTCCACCACCAGCCATCAATGCTCCTACAAATCCACCTACAATATGTCCATTCTGGTTCCCCATGTTTGTTTGTCATGTTAGAGAAGGAAAGATGGCAGACCAAAATCAAAAATTCTAGTAGTTGGAGCAATTGGATAACGTAATAATGGGGTGGAAGATGTTTTCCTAATTTTCCCCACAAAATTCTACTAAAAATTGTATTTTATGCTTCCATGGTGTAGTGGAGGTTGAGATCTTTCCAAAAATTCCAAATTTGTAATATTTCAAGCCACGAGTCAAAAGATATGCCCCTTGAAAGTTCGTAAAAAGTTTGAAAAATGGGTCCCCCTTTACATATGGGACACACGGTATTGATTAGGGAAAAAATAGGTTCGTGGGTCCGTAATTTCCCCTTTTCCTAAAAAAACATAAAATTCAAAAAACCCCGCGGCCCCTCTTGACTTTGACTCGAGCTCAAATGCTAACTTTTTCCCTTTTCCTCACTCTGGAATGCAAGCCCGTATGTCTAAATCATCTCCTTCATAATTTCCTTATGTGTAGGACTTGTCTTTAACCAAATTTTCCCAAGGGAAAAATTTGGGATAAAAATTTGGTGACTCATGGGGACATCTACCTGCTAGATGAAGAGACCAGCAGCCTTGAAGCATCCATTGGCATGGAGTCACAATTAATGGCTTGGTACTGACCCTTCCTTCAAAATGGACTCCCTAACTACCTACATTTTCTATTTTCTACATGTCCATTTGAGTCTACACTCTTAATTTTCATAGGAAAATCTTGGAAATGGAATTTCTGAGAGTAGAAAAATTATTTAATTTTGGGGCTTTACTTTGTCCCTAAACTGGATTGTTTTGAAATGAATTTAGTTGCTCTGCATTTGTTTTCTTTTGGAAATTACAAGCATTCTGAGACAACTATGATTCTTACGCCATAAATACTAAAGAGCCTAACTTTGTGCACCTTTGGAGTAATGTGAAAAAACTTATATACATAGACCAAATCATGCATGCCTCAAATGAGACATGCGAGTTTACATAAGCACTTCTTACATTGGAAACAAAGTCTACTCCTACTCCTACACTAACTAGAGAGAAAGAATGCTAAACAAAACCTGCCACAGCAAGGAGAAGTAGCTTCCCTTTCTCAAGAGGGGCAACCATGCAAATTATTTGACATTGAATATGGTTGCCAACATGAATGAAAAAATGAGTTTAAGCCTGTCTTCCACCCAAATCATCAAGGTATCAACATTATTGGAAAATACCTCTTCAAGTTGGCTTGCAATTGACTCTTAGAGGTATTGATGATGAACCTTGGCACTTTGATGCTCATCGTCATGCCCTAAAGTAGGAATGACTGGTGATGGTTTCTCCTTTGGCTCCAATGAAACCAAGTACCTGATTGGGCCCGATGAGAGGGATAGTGACATATTTTTTCCATTTCCTTTCCTCCTCTGTGAAGAGCATGAAAGGTTTAAGTCTCCCAAACTTGATTCCGTAGAGGGCTGCTATAAAATGTAGGATGCTGAAATTGAATGCTCTCCTCCATGACAGAAGGTTCATATGCTTGGAAGGTGGATGAAGTAGGAGAAAACAATATAAACTCATCTCGGTTCTTCTCCATCAAAACAGTCCTCTAAATCGATACAAATAAATTGCCTCATTGTTGTTTCTTTGCAAAAATGTTCAACCTCTTCCATGGTGTCCTCTTGGTCTCAGAACTTGATCACCATGGCTCCCTTCACTCTCAAACATGAAGTTTGAAAGATCAAACTCTTCTTCAACATCAGAGCTTGAAGGGGATGAAGTGGGAGGAAGAACTGAATGTTCTTCTATAGCCTGCTCCACACTTGGGGCCTCTGAAACTGTATGGTCCTCCTCCATTAAAGGTTCATCAATCAAATCAGTTCCTTGAAATGAAAGAAAATAATCTTCAATGATGCCTTCTTTAATGAGTCACTTCAACATTGATTTGATTTCTCCCAACTTCTCCTTTTCAATGGGACTTGGAGCTGATTGTTCCTCCTCCTTTTCTAGTTATGCAGCTTGGATCATATCAATCCTCTTTAAGCAAAGAGCTATAAACAGACTACTGATTTTATTCTTGTTGTTCTTAAACTTATTCTGATTCTTCAATCTTGACCTCCTCTATTGGCTTGACCATCAAGGGAATCTTTGTAAACCAAAATTTAAAGCAGCCCAACTCATCGATTGTTTGTTATTTATTTTCTGCTCGGATCCTCTTCTTGCTTTCCTTGACTGGATTTTTGAGTATCTTCCCAAAATGGACTTGGGAAATTAAGAGGAGTGGCAGGTTGGGGTTCAACAAGCTTTACAATTATTTGTGGTGGGGAGGGAGGTGCAATTTATTGTTTGTTTGGAGGGGATGAATGCTTGGAAGGGAAAAGGATAGAAGAACTGAGATGAGGTGGAAGACTAGGAGATGGAGAAATGAAATCAACACTTGGGGCAGCAAGTGAGGGGCTTGACTCTTGCCTCTGCTGAAATGATAAAGATTGAGGAAGAGAAAATGAAAGACAGGAGCTAGTGATTGAATTACCCATTGACAAGGTTATCTTGACTCCAACTCATAAGCCCCGATCTCCTCAATCCACTGTGTAAGTTGAGGCAACATTTCAACCATGAAGTCTAGCTTCTCCTGAGGGCTTTAATGTCTTGGAAAAGGGCCTTCCCATGGACAAGGTGCACTATAACTAATCTTGAATGCCTTCATTCGTGATATGCCCCTTGACTGAACCATGCCATCCTCCATTTTTTGAATCTTCTCCATTAGACTAGCATCCTCTGCATAACTATCACCATTGTATGTGCTCCCTTGTACTTGATAAGCTCCATGGCAAAACTAACTTTACCTCTACTCATATGGGTAAGCATAATGGTCATGGATCTGATTATAATGCTGATTTGGAGGAGTTGGGAAATACATTGGAGTTGGACTGCATTGCTGTAAGTGTGAGTCCCATGAAGGGAATGAAGTCATGATTTCACAACCTCATGGAATGGGAGAAAATGAAAGAGATGGAAGAAGAAAATGGATGAAAATGAGTGGAAATGGATGGAAAAGGTCTGCAACTCAGAGAATGGGTTTTGACCAGATGGAGTCACCAGATGTGCTTTGAATGTGCCTCTAAAGGCTGAATCTCACCAAGAACACATCAACTTGATGAAATGAAATTAAGACCTCTTGGTCCCACCGGGCATGCCAAAACTGTTAGTGCGAAATCACAACACCCCCAAATGAGTTATGGATCTACTTTTCTAAGGCAGACTCATTTGGTGTGATTGCATAACATGGGACCATCTCTCAAGCTATGGGACTTGCAGACTTGAGATGGCCCTCTAGAGAAATTTAGCTTATTCTTCCTGATCTTAATGCTAAACTACTCCTAATACAGAAATGACATCTAACTACACCTATCCTAACAATGCCAAGGAGACATGGAGATATAAATTACATAAAGAGGGAAATCCTACACTAATGAGGTGATAGCACCAAGAAAAGGGGAGTGTTGGTCACAATCTAATGTGCCTGAAGTGGAGAGAGGTGAGTAGAGGAGAGGGTGGACAAGATGCACCACAGACCAGAGATATATTTCACACAAAACACCACTTCAAAACCCATTAAACACAGCTCCCATGACCTGTAACAAACATCAAAATATGCATAGTATACCCTACAACAATGAGAGGCGAAGAAAGATGATAAAATAAGCAAAGGATGGATAGATGCATCACAAAATGGATTTTATTGCTCCAAAAGTTCACACATTACATCATTAGTGGGTAAGAGGTAAGAGAATTCCATTACAAAGCTGTTAAAGGAGGTTCAAAATTCATTTTCGAACCCGGGAAAAAAAAGAAGAGGGAGGCGGAGAAGAAGAATGAACAACAAATTCACAATGGGTTAAGCTCTTAATTTTATAGATCAAGTGAAGAGAGAATAGGAAAAAGAGATGAGAAATCTGATTGGAAACTCCACTAATAGCCATCAATTCTCCTGCGAATCCACCTACAATCTGTCCATTCTGGTTCCCCATGTTTGTTTTTTTGTGTGTTACGAAGGAAAGATGTAAGACCAAAATCAAAAATTACGGCGCATTGGAGCAATCAGATCCCGTAATAATTGGGTGAAAGACATTTTCCTAATTTTCACCCACCAAATCCTGCTGAAAACAATATTTTATGCTTCCATGGTGTAGTGGAGGTCGAGATCTTTCCAAAATGTCCAAATTTGCAATATTTTGAGCCCTGAGTTGAAAGATATGCCCCTTTGAAGTTTGTAAACAGTTTGAAAAATGGGTCCCCCTTTACATATGGGACACGGTGTAGTCATATTAGGGCAAAATTAGGTTCACGGGTCCGTAATTTACCCTTTTCGCAAAACGCAAAACTCGTAAAAACTCCTGCGGCCTCACTTTGGCTTTGACTCGGCTCAAACGCTAATTTTTCCCTTTTCCTCACTCTGGAATGTGAGCTCGTAGGTTCAAATCGTCTCCTTCGTAATTTCCTTATGTGCGGGAATTGTCTTTGACCAAATTTTCCCAGGGGATGAATTTGGGATAACGAGAGGCTTGATTTTAGGATTACGATTAGTTTCTCTAGTCTTAGTGGAATAAGAATCCTTTTTCTTATCATTATTAGTACGAGGAACTACCTCAACCTTAGAATTATTGAGCAAGGGATCAATGTAGAATTTAAGATTCTCATTAGATTGATTTAGAACATTTTTATGGTCACCCATTTTGGTATGATAATGATAGTCCATGAATTTCTTGAGCATATTGTGGGCCATACCTTCATGATCAAATTTACCACCAAGAAAAAATATATAAGAGAGTGAAAATATAGTTGTAATTTTTGTATGAATGACCCCGATTTGCATTCCGTAAAAAAAATCATTGAATAATGGAGGAGCATGGTGGTATGTATTGATAGGTGACGAATATAACCTATGAATATGTTTTCGCAACTCTTCCATGGAAAAATGTTGATGGTTTCTTACATGGGATTAAGATGAACAACTACCTTTATTTGATCTAGATGGGTTGACTCAAAATTGTGAATGTTCTATTAGAAGGTATTTATAAGACTAGGAATGCATGAGACTCATTCATCTATAACATTACAATTATAGGGTTTAATTGAGACTTGAAGATTTTATTATACTCAATATTGAGGTTAATTTTAAGATTTATTAGGTTGAGGATTATCAAAAATGCATAATATAGTCTAACCTCTTATCCTTGTCAAGGGAATCATCTAGAGTGTTAGGAAAAATGGACCTAAATTTTTATTTAAGGTAATGTTATAAAGTAATCTTGAGGAAGATACTATAGAGAGTTTCATTAGTGCAGGAATGTTTTGTTCTAGTGCAAATATTTTTCCATCATTTTATGAAGGATTAGACTTTTTCATTATCATCTTACTTATAATTGATTAATATGTTCAAATTGTTTTAAGGTGTTCCTTGATAATGTAATTATTTGAGTAGTATATTGACTAACACTTCAATTTTTATGATTTATTTAGGATGGAGGAATGGTACCATATAAATCATCACTCATGATGATATTAGCTAAGATATCGAAAGTTACACAAGATTTATCTTGGATCCAATCCCCTTGTATACATTACTACAGGATTTAATGTGATGTTTAAGATTAGTGAACCTATCATAAGTAAGTGAAGGGGTGATACCTCAAAATACATAGTGTATATATAAGGAGCCAATGGTTCCATATGAATAGATTAGGTCACACTATTGGTTATGAAGGGTTGCACGATTGGAATTCCATTTTGGTTTACTAGAGGAGGTGGGGGAGGAGGCTAATTAGGAATACCTTATCGACTTTATTGATGTATGCTATGCATACACAAAAATTCAAAACCATTAGAAGAAATTAATTTTTGGCAACATGCTTAATATTCATTTTGTTAATGATTTGTAATATAAGATCGAGTGGTTTCATTGAGAGTATTTTTGGCTAGGATTTTGATGTAGATTTGTGTGGGAACAAATTAAATGGATAGAATTATTATTGAAATAATTTCACTAAGTGACATTGTATTATTGTATATTATCCATGTTCACTTTAGGAGGTTGGCCAAAAACTTGGGATAAGCTAAGATAAAAATTTTCATGAAAGGAGTATAAACATATTTTGTTTCTTTATCTTCTTACTAGTCAAGATATTTTTTTGGGATTCAATTGTTGGTATTATATCAAGTAATAATTTTATTTTAAATATATATTTCTTATCTCTTTAGTGTTGGTGCTAGTTATATTGCAATCATAATAAAAGGGAGTAGAATTAAAGTAAGACTCCTAATTTTCTTAATTGTTATCTTATTGAGAATTTGATAACTATAGAGATGATCCGTGTTGGGAAAATTGTAGGAAAGATTGAGAAATATTTAGGAATGGTTTTGAAATCAATAAAAGATATAAGGAAACATGAAGATGAATCAATCTGAGGAAAGTGTAAGATTCAAGTTGTGTTCACTAGAGTGTGTAAATAAAAATTAGCCCAATAAAATATCCTTTTTGTATTATATAAGTGGGTACTTTGGACTAGGATAATGTGGGATATGATAAATGTTCACACATCATATTGTAAATTTATGGGGATTAAAAACTAGAAATACATTACTCCAAAATCTATATGAGGTATAGGGTTCCAAAACATAGACTTAGAATATGGTAGGGGCATCTAACTAGCTTCCAATAGTAAAGTGATGATAGTAAGGTTATGAATAAGATTATAATAAAGGTAGTAACAAGGTAATATATCTAAGATTTTATATAGAAAGATTCACAATGATTAAAGTAAAGGTTAAAAGGTTGCAAAATAATATTTTCAAGGACTCGAGGGTCAGTATAATGCAATAATGTAAAAATGATAAATAAATAATGTTATAGATGTATGCTACCCTATCCTAATCTATACATAATTACATAAAAACCATCCATAACTGAAATGAAATAAATGATAATAAATGTTAGAGATACTTAAATTCTTAAAGATCCCATTGACAAATTAACTTCCCATGTTAGCACCAAAAATTGTTTCACTTTATCTTGGGGCCTTACGGTTAAAATATTAAAGCTTGGAGGCTGTTAATAGTGGAATAAACCCACTTTTAAGCATCATTAAAAATTATTTCCATACTTTTCTCTACATATACATATGCCAAGAATAGGAAAAATTTGAATAATTTGAAGGATTTCAGCCTTGATATGTTCAAACAATGTCTAGATCCATAAACATCTTTATTATCATGTCAAACAAGCTTAATGGAAAAACTAATGCCACATTTCACTTAATAACATCTCTAAAATATTAAACTTGGTCATTTTCAAATATTTTTAGTGCCCCGATGGATCCTTGCTATGTGTCAAGCATCGACATTCCCGCATCCCACAAGGTTCCCAACATAGCCACTTTTACTTATTTTTCATACTCTAGGATCTCAAAATTACACCCTGCCCTAAGTCATAAACAACCCAAGATTTTGAGGCAATATGGGATTATCTCTTAGTTGTGGGACTTTCTCAAAGACATACCTCTAGATAAGGTTGGTTCCTCTACCTATTCCTAATGCTAAATTACTCCTAATAAGGGAAATGTAGCTATCTAATCCTAATCTAACAATCTAAGGAACCAGGGGAAGAGAAATGTGCATGAAATGGAAATCCTAAGCTAAAGAGAGGTGATAACACCAAGAAAAGGGGTGGAGATACTTTAATAAGGGAAAATTGAAGAAAACTGAGTAAGGAGAGGACAAACATGAGTGCCACATTCTAAAACAACATTCAAACTATCATTTCCATGGAGAACAACAAATTCAAACCTTGCAAAGAGAATAATACATGAATAATATACTTGCAAATGCAATGAAAGGAAATAAAATGAAATAAAACATGAGCTAGGGCAGATAATAACCACAAAACAAGTATTTATTTCTTCAGATATATGCACAATCCATTACAATAATGAGAAAGGCTAGGATCACCATGTAGATGTCCAAATATGAGGCCTGCAACTCAAAGATGCCCTAGAACAATTTTGACAGAGTTATTTCACATTTTAGAACATCCCCCTCACGAATGAGATATTTTTTACAACATATAGAAGGTGAGAGAGAGAGGGGAAAAGAGAGTGAAACTCAAATTCCTCCTACCACCCACTAACAATATGCATTAATTCTCTAAAAATAGGTATGTGCACCCTTACAAATATAATCCCCAATGATATTTTGCTTATGGAAGAAGAATTGGGAACCATACTTCATTAAATTTGGTTATTGAGCTACCTGGGACCGTGTTCTTCAATGTTAGAGATATTTTCCTCTTTTTCACCCAACTACACTCACCTAACTCAAGATTTTTAGTTTCCTTAATGTAGAGGTTTCATTTTTCCCTTGTTTCACAGGTGGATTGGGTTTTGGAGCACTCATGGAACTTTGGAACTAGGTCACTTGTTCCCCTCATGCCTGTATTGTCTACAAATATCGGTGTTTGTGTGTCGGTCGGATAATCGACTCTCGGTGAAACTTTGGAATTTTTCCACCTAGACTCTTTGTTCCCATGACCACAAGTTCCTCTACATCTCAATTTCCCTTCAACACAAACTTATTCACCTCTCCACTCAACTATGTTCACTTTGTTTGTCGGGTGACAAGACCATGTAGGGAATTATTTGTTCCACGGAACCATTCCAATTTCCCCCCAGTTCTTGCAATACTCCTCTTTCCCAAAACACACTACATCCCTTCGCCCTATGGTCTGAAATCCAATGCGGAGAACCTATGATCACATGGAAGTTGTTTCACTATTTTGTCTACCATCCACATCTCCGCAATACACAACTCACTTCGCCAAACCCTTAGTGTGCCAATCGACAAATTGGGGACAAGAGGAACTTGAGAACTATTCCCTCGGTTCCTCCCAGGATCTGCAAAACCTACAATATACTAGAAATGACCCAAATTTCTCATATCTCTCAAAATTTTCTAAGTGTTTGGATTTCTAAGGCCTGAAGAGTAGGAGAGGAATGACCCAAAATAAATACAAGTGCCCCCAAAACATGAAAATATCCTATTTTTCCAGCTTTCTTCTTTAATACCCCATTAGACTCGTGTATCCATGTATTAGTTAACTAACTTAAGAGAATTGAAACTAACACCTACTAGTTCCAAAACAAAGCTAACTAAACCTAGATCATCATGTTAAGAGCTTAAAGAGACTAAATATCAACAATATGCATTATAACTTTGAAGGAAATCAAACTAACATGTTAAACATTTATCCTCTACTCTTTGAAAGCTAAACTAGAAATGGACCTATGTAGATCCTTAGCAATCAAAATGTGATTGTTTGTTTGATCCCAAGGGTTTGAGAATGGAGTCTCAATCAAGACATGGCTACAAGACCTTCTTGATTATCCCCATATGACTCAAAATCTTGGATGGATGAATGCAAGATGAAGATACCTAGCTCAACACTAATGGAAGATGCTCAAAGATGAAAATGCCTATAGTTTATGCTATATGCATGCAAAGGTGTAAGAAGAAAGGTAGGAGGAGGGTTCCTTATATAACCCATTGGTTTGAAGAATTTTTGCATCTTATTACATATGGAATAATAGCAAAGCTATGTTAGTTAGTGATAAACATACTTTAAATTTTCTTTAGAAGAGATTAATATATCATTAGTGATACATGGGAGTTGAGGGGGTGATTAACTAATAGGTAGGTGTAGCTTATAGAAGCATTTTAGAGGAAAGTTAGCATGATCTGAGTTATGAGGGGATTTTAATCCAATAAATGACGACTTATTGATTAAACAGAAGGGGAATTTAATTAATTAGTATCTAGATAGAAAGGGATAATAATTAATAGAAGGTCATTAATCGATGTTTTGAGCAATATAAGGGTTAATTAGTTAGCTTAATGTAACTTTTTAATGGTGATAGAAGAGAAAAGGTGTGTTATTGACGATATGTCATCAATTTTTTGGAAAAGGTATAATTAGCACGATTTAAGTATTTAAATTTCTTGATCCAAATTACAAGTGTTTATAGACGCTTGAATTGAAATATGTCAATTTGGCCAATTTTGCAAGGGGTGGAAAATTGGATAACAATTTGGTGACACCATCCATTAGGCATGGAGTTATCTTGATAATCTGAAACTTGAATCTCTCACCCCGAATCAACCTCAAATACTTGTATGAATCTAGAGTTGGTCTATCATGCTTGAACCGATCCTTCTCATTATTTATGAATTAAGTTTTTATGAGAGTGGAAAGTTTTCTTGAATTTTAAATTTATCTCCATGTTCCCCTACAAGTGATCGAGTTAGGGTTAAATGAACTCAAAAAACTACCCCAAATCTAACTTTTCCAAGTTTGAAGAAGTTGAATAACTTGGTCCTTAATAAGAGAGAAAATTTGTTTAAAGTTGGGCCCAAACACTATTTTTAATCACATGTTGATTAATGCATGCACTCAAAATTGCCCCAAACACCTTCTTTCACCTTGAAATGTTCTACATGAACACTTCCTCTTGAAATGGATATGCAACAACAATAAGGCCACAAAAACTATATAAAAATATTGAAAAATCATACATGTTCCAGGTAGAAACATCCAGAGTGTGCACAAGCACTTTTTACTAAAAACAAACCTACTCTAACAGAGGAAAAGGAATATCAAAAATCCTACAACAGGCGGAGCGAAGTAGTTGCCTTTCCTCACAAACTGAGACCATGCAGCTGATTTGACACTAAACATGGTATTTAATGAGGATGGAAAATTGTCTTGAAGATGGATTTATACCTCATTCCATAAAGTATCAATTTGAGAAAAAAATAATACCTCATTTAGTTACTCTACATTTAGATTTTAGAGGCACTTTGTAGCTAATCTTTGGTGCATTATAACTCTTCCTCATACTCTCAAGTGAATGTCACTGGTTAAACTCCTTTTTGGCTCTAAGATAGCCATATGTATGATTTGGCAAGGATTTATCCTTGTGATTTTACCATTTCCTTGAAGATCAACTCCATGAATGGGGGCATCCTACATAATTTCCTAAAGGTGGTTGATGTTTGCAAGTTGATATGTACCTTGTTCTTCTTCAAAAAAAAATCTATCTCCCCATAATGATTTCTCATTTTGCAATTGATTCACCATGGATTTCCTCATCCTCTAATAAAAATTTTGAGAGATCAATTTAATCTACAAAATTAGATTCATGTAAGGGTAAAGGGGATAAGGATATAAAACTCATTCTTTGATCTCATCTTCACTCAAAACCTCTGAATCTGATTTTTCCTCCTCCATGGCATGAAAATACTTATGAGTGGTTGAAAAATCTGAAGATATTCTTGATATATCACTATAATCCTCTAAAAATGTAGCAAGTTCTAAACATGCAAGACAATGGGGTTCACTACATTAAAATAAAACATCTTGCTCACTTGGAAGCTTCTCTTCCTTTGCTTTATGTCCTTTAATTTCAACCTCCTTGAGATCATATTTTTCAATAAAAGTACAATGGATTTATTTAATGGGATGGCCCATTTATTCATCCATTATTCTCTCAGAGTTACTCCATTCTTTAACAAGTATTTCATCATTTTCAATCGGACTCACCTCAACTGATTTTGATGAACTTGGAGAAGGATGATTGTTAGGTTCTTAGTGATGAACCCCTTTGGTCTCAAACTCATGGCTCCAATCCTTGAAGCTTTGAATATAAACTACTTTGTTTAGATCCTTCCCAATCTACTCCTCTAATATTGCATGTGCATCCTGTTGTTGAGAAGAATGAAGCTTAACCTTTATTGTCATGAAATATTCAAGATATTGTTTAATGAGAAATGGATCCTTAGGAAACCAAGTAAGTAGGCATTTATTTTTTTGGTTAATATTGAATAATTCATGATCTACAACAGATGTTTCATGAATTTTGGGCACATGATAATTTGATTTTGTAAAGCGGGGAAAGGATTTAGTCCTTAGATGAATTTGAAAAGGTTTAAATGGTGGAGGAAGTGAAACATTTTCTCATAGAGGGGATTGAGATTTGGGAGGGATGATAGAAGAAAAATGGAGGTGAGATGAGAGGGAAGAAGATGGAGAAGGGGAATCCTCAAAGGGGTGACTAAAAATATAGGAACATGAAAATCAAGTTGGGATGGTTAATGTTTGGAAGAGTAAAAGGGAGGGATGTGAGATGGTAGTATAGGATCGCCCCATTGACATAGTTTCTTAATACTAGCTTAATGAACCTCCATTAACTCAACCCATTATGTAATTTTGGGCATCATCTAAACCATAAAATCTAGCTTCGCCAAGGGCTGAACCAGATTTGACATAGGGCCAACCCATGGACAAGGGACCCTGAAACCAATTTTACATGCCTTTATTTGACATGTAGCTCTAACTGCACCATGCTTTCCTCCATTCCTTGAATCTACCTCTAAAAATCAACATCTTCCATGGAATTACCACCATCACCTACATAACCTTATTCTTGACAAACATTTTGGTTAGAAAAATAACCATATGGGTCAATGGGGGTGGGTTATATGCATATTATTCATGATAGGTCTCATAAAATTGATTTGTGGAAGGATTTTGAAAACAAGGAGGTGGAGGGTAATGATATTGCTCTTGGAAATGTGGGTTCCAATGAGGGAATGAATTCGTGATTGTATAATTTCATGAATAAGAGGAAAATGAAATGAAATTAGATGAAAGAGTGAAGGGAAAGGTTTATAACTCAAAGAATGGGTTATTTGGATTAGTGGAGTCGCTAGATGTTCTTGAAAATGCCTCCAAAGGCTTAAATTTCACCAAGTACACATCAAACTTGGTGAAATGAAGATGTAAAGATCTTAAAATTGGTCCCACCAGTGTGCTGTAAGCTGTTGGAGCTTAAAATTGCACCCCCTGCTCCAAGTCATAAACAACCTAGGATTTTGAGGCACTATGGGATTATCTCCAAGTTCTAATACTTGCAAAGAGAAAGACATCCAGAGAAGGTTGGTTCCTCTACCTATTCCTAATGATAAACTACTCCTAAGACGGAAATGCAATTATTCAATCCTCTTCTAACAATCCAAGGGAGAAGAGGAAGAGAAAGGTGCATGAAATGGAAATCCTAAGCTAAAGAGAGGCGATAACACCAAGAAAAGGGGTGGATATACACTAATAAAGGAAAATAGAAGAAAAATGAGTAAGGAGAGCAAAAAATGAGTGCCACAATCCAAAACAATATTCAAACTACCATTTCTATGGATCACAACAAATTCAAACCATGCAAGGAGAATAAGAAATACACTATATACCTGTAAATGTAATGAAAGGCAAGAAAATACAATAAAACATGAGCTCATGTAGATAATAACCACAAAACAAGTATTTTCTTGCTTCAAATATATGCACAATCCATTACAATAAGGGTAAAGGAAAGGATCACCATATAGATGTCTAAATATGAGGCCTATAACTCAAATATGCTCTAGAACAATTTTGACAGAGTTCCTTCACATTTTAGAACATCCCCCTTACAAATGAGATATTTTTACAATATATAGAAGGTGAGAGAGAGAGGAAAAAAAAAGAGGGAAACTTGAATTCCTACTTCCACCCACCATTAATATGCATTAATTCTCTGAAAATAGTTATGGGCACCCTTAAAAATATAATCCCCAATGATATTTTTCTTGTGGAAGAATAATTAGGCACCATACATCATTAAATTTGGTTGTTGAGCTACAACCGTGGCTGTGTTCTTCAATGCTGGAGATGTTTTCCTCTTTTTCACCCACCTACCCTTACTTAACTCAATATTTTCAGTTATAATGATGTAGAGGATAAGGAGACCTTTCCAACGGTACCAATTTTCTCAAACTAGAGCACCGGGAAAAATTTATTCCCATGCAGATCCATGGGGTCGCAAGGAATATGAGTTCCAAATGCATAGCTATAGTTCACATTTAATCATTTTACCCTTTTTTTATAGATGGATCAGGTTTTTAAAGTAGTTATGGAACTTTGAAAATTGGTCACTCGTTCTCCTTGGGCACGCATTGTCCACAAGGGTTGTTGTTTATGTGTCGGTCGGACAATTGACTCCCATGTGGAACTTAGGAATTGCTCCACCCAAGCTCTTTGTTCCTGTGGCCCCCAATTCCTTTGCATCTCAATTTCCATGCAACACAAACTTCTTCGCCACTCCACTCTTGCTTTGTTCACTTTGTTCGTTGGCTGAAATTCCCGTGCGGGGAAATGTTTTTTCCGTGGAACCGTTCCAATTTTCCCTTGCTTCTTGTAATACTCCTCTTGCCCACAACATACTACATCACTTCACCCCGTAGTCCAAAATACATTACGGGGAAAGAACCTATGATCCCATGGAAGTTATTCCACTATTTCATCCACCATCCGCATCTCTATAATACACTACTCACTTCTCCAAACCCTTAGTGTTATGGCCCAATCATAAAATCGGGAACATGAGAAACTCGAGAACGGTTCCCTTTGTTCCTCCCACACCCGCAAAACCCACAATACCCATGTAAATGACCCAAATTTTTGAAATATCTCAAAATTTTCTAAGTTCTTAGATTTCTAAGGCTTGGATAAAAGGAGAGGAATGTTCTAAATTAATTTCAAGTTGCCTAAAACATGAAAATACCTTATTTCTCTAATTTCTTCTTCAAGACCCCATTATTGCCTAAATCCAAAATTTCAAGTTGGCCAATGTTGCAAGGGGTGGAAAATTGGATAATAGTTTGGTGACTCATGGGGTAATCTTCATTTTTAGATTGAAGAGATCAGTAGCCTTGAAGCATCCATTGGGCATGGAGTTAGCCTGATAATTTGAAAAGTGATCTAAAACTTGAATCTCTTACCCCTAAATCAACTTTGAAGTACTATTTGAACTCGGAGATGGTCTTTCAAACTTGAACTAATCATTCTCATTATAAGGATTTTTGAATAAAGTTTTTATGAGAGTGAAAAAATGTCTCAATTTGAAATTTATCACCATGTTTCCCATGAGTTATATGTTGGGGTTTAATGAATGAACTACGAAAACTACCCCAAATCTTATTTTTCCAAGTTTGAATAAATTGAATAACTTTGGTCCTTAATAAGAGTGGAAATTTGTTTAAAGCTAGGCCCAAACACTAATTTTTTTATAAAGATATAACATGAATAAATCAATCATATTTTTATTGATGCATGCACTTAGAATCCCCCAAACACTGTTTTCACCTTGAAATCTTCTCCACGAACACTTCCTTCTGAAATTGATGTGCATCATAAAAAAGGCCACAAAACCTATATACAAACATTGAAAAATCATACATGTTCTAAGTGGAAACATGCAGACTGTGTACAAGCACTTTTTACTAAAAACCTACACTAACCTACTATAACCAGAGGCAAAGGAAGCTCAAACAAATCTTGCAACATGAAGGGAGAAGTAGCTTCCTTTCCTCACAAATTGAGACCATGTAACTGATTTGGAACTGAAAATGGTATTTAATGAGGATGAAAAACTCTCTTGAAGATGGATTTCTACCTCATTCCACAAAGTATCAACTGGAGAAAAAAATAATACCTCCTTTAGTTACGTTGCATTAGGATTTTGGAAGCATTGCATACTGATCTTTGGTGTAGTGTATCTCTTCCTTGTGCTCTAAAGTGAATATGAATTATTGCAACTCCTTTTTGGTTCTAATCTAGCCATATATATGATTGATTAAGGTTTGATCCTTGTGATTTTCCCATTTCCTTGAAGCTCAACCCCATGAATGTGGGAATCCTGCAAAATTTCCTGAAGGTGGTGGATGTTTGCAAGTTGATCTGAACCTTATTCTTCTTCCACAAATAACTTTGTCTCCCCCATGATGATTTCTGATTTTGCAATTGATTCACCATGGATCTCCTCATCCTCAAACACAAAGTTTGAGAGATCAAATTCATCCATAAAATTAGAAGAAGGATCTCAAACTCATTCTTTTATATGATCTTAACTCACAACCTCTTAATCTAATTTTTCCTCCTCCATGGCATGAGGCTCCTTGTTAGTGGTTGCATCATCTAAAGACATTCTTAGTATATCACTACAATCCTCTAAAAATTTAGCAAGTTCTAAACATGCAAGAAAAAGGGGGTCATTTCATTAACATAAAACACCTTGATCACTTGGAAGTTTCTCTTCCTTTGTTTTATGTCCTTTAATTTCAACCTCCTTTAGTTCATATTTTTCAATCAAAGTATGAGGGATTTCTATAATAAGCTAGGCCATTTATTCATTCATTATGCTCTTAGAGTCATTCCATTCTTTAACAAGTATTTCATAATTTTCAAGAATGGGACTCACCTCAGTTGATTTTGACAAACTTGGAGACTTGGATGATTTTTATTTTCTTAGTGATGAACCCATTTGGCTTCAAACTCATGGATCCAATCCTTGAAGCTCCGAATCTGAAATACTTTTTTAGATCCTTCCCAATCTACTTCTCTAAGATTGCATGTGCATCTTGTTGTCGAGAAGAGTGAAGCTTAACCTTTATTGTCATGAAATATTCAAGATATTGCTTAGTGAGAAATGGATCCTTAGGAAACCAAGTAATCGAGCACTTAATTTTTTGGTTAATCTCCAATAATTCATTATCTACAACAAATTTTCATGAATTTCGTGTACATGCGAATTTGATTGTTTAAATTCGGGAAGGATTTAGTCCTTAGATGAATTTGAAAAGGTTTAAATGGTGGAAGAAGTGAAAACATTTCTTGTGGAGGAGATGGAGATTTAGGAGCGATGATGGCGGAAAAATGAAGGTGATATGGGAGGGAAGAAGATGGCGAAGGGAATCCTCAATGGGGTAGTTAAAAATATAGGAATATGAAAATTAGGTTAGGATGGTTCAGGTTTGGAAGAGTAAAAGGGGGGGATGTGAGATGGTAGTATAGGATCACTCCATTCATAAGGTTTCCTAATACTATCTTGATGAACCTCCATTAACTCATAGCATTTTACAATCTGAGGCATCATCTTAACCATAAAATCTAGCATTTATTGAGGGCTAAACTAGTTTGGCATAGGGCCAACCCATGGACAAGGGATGCTAAAACCAATTTTACATGCATTTATCTCGACATGTAGCTCTAACCTACACCATGCTTGCATCCATTACTTAAACCTTCCTCTGAAAATCAACATCATCCATGGAATTTCCACCATCACATGTAGAAACATGTTCTTGACAATCACTTTGGTTAGAAAAATGTCCATATGGGTCAATGGGGTGTGGGCTATTTACATATTCTTCATAAAGGACTCACAAAACTAATTTTTGGAAGACTTTTGAAAATAAGGATGAGGAGGGTAATGATACTGCTCTTGGAAATGAGGGTTCCAATGAGGGAATGAAGTCATGACTATATAACTTCATGAATAATAGGAAAATGAAATGAAAATGGATGAAAGAGTGAAGAGAAAGGTCCGTAACTCGGATAATGGGTTATTTGGATCATTGAGTCCCCATATGTGCTTGAAATGGATATAAATGATGAAACCTCACCAAGAACATATCAAATTTTGTGAAATGAAGATGTAAAGATCTTAAAACTAGTCCCATTGGGTGTGTTAAAACTGTTGGAGCTCAAAATTTCACCCTACCCTGAGTCATAGACAACCCATGATTTTGAGGAAACATGGAACTATCTCCAATTTATGGGACTTGCATAGATATAGACCTCTAGAGAAGGATGGTTCCTCTATCTATTCCTAATTCTAAACTACTAATAAGAAGGAAATTAAGTTATTTAATCGTAATTTAGCAATCCAAGGGACCAGGAAGAGAAAGGTGAATGAAATGGAAATCCTAAGCTAAAGAGAGGTGATAACACCAAGAAAAGGGGTGAAGATACTTGAATAAGGGAAAATGGAAGAAAAATGAGTAAGGAGAAGACAAAATTAAGTGCCACAGTCCAAAATAACATTAAAACTAGCATTTCCATGGAACACAACAATGATTCAAACCCTATAAGTAGAATAATACATGCACACTATACTTGCAAATGCAATGAAATGCAAGCAAATGCAATAGAACACAAGCTATGTCAAATAATAACCACAAAACAAGTATTTTATTGCTTTAAATATATGCACAATCCATTATAATAAGGAGAAAGGAAAGGATCACCATATAAATGTCCAAATCTGAGACCTACAACTCAAAACTACTCGGAACAATTTTGACAGAGTTCCTTCACATTTTAGAACATACCCCCACAAATGAGATTTTTACAATATATAGAAGGTGAGAGATAGATCAAAAAAGAGAGGGAAACTCGAATTCCTGCTTCCACCCACCAACAACATGCATTAATTCTCTAAAAATCAGTATGGGAACCCTTACAAATCCATTCCCCAATGATATTTTACTTATGGAAGAAGAATTTGGCACTATACTTCATTAAATTTGGTTATTGAGCTACCTAGGACTATCTTCTATAATGATGGAGATGATTTCATCTTTTTCACCCACCTACCCCCACCTAACTCAATATTTTCAGTTTCCATGATGTAGAGGATGAAGATACCTTTCAAATGAAGTACCAATTTTTCAAATTTAAAGCACCAGGGAAAACATTATGCCCATGTGGATCCAAGGGTTTGAGAGGAACACGGGTTCCAAATGCATTGCTATAATTTGCATTTAATCATTTTCCCCTTGTTTTGCAAGTGGATCAATTTTTCGAGCACTTATGGAACTCTGAAACTAGGTCACTTGTTATCCTTAGGCCCACATTGTTTGCAATGGTCATTGTTTGTGTGTTAGTTGGATAATTGGCTCCTAGGTGCAACTTAGGAGTTGTTCCACTTGGGCTCTTTGCTCCCGCGGCCCCTAATTCCTCCGAATCTAAATTTCCCGTAACAAAAATTTCTTTTCCACTCCACTCCACTTTGTTCACTCTGTTCGTCATTTAACGGGCCCGTGTGGGGAAGTGTTTTTTCAGGAACCATTCTACTTTCCCCTAGTTCTTGCGTATATTCCTCTCACCCACAACACACTATATCCCTTCACTGTGGTCCAAAAGCCAATGCGAGAGAACCTATGAGCCCTAAAAATTATTCCAATATTTCTTCCACCCTCTTTGCATCTCTGTAATACATTGTTATCTTTGCTAAACCCTTAGTGGTGTAGACCAATCGAAAATCGAAACATGAGAAACTTTAGAAGCTGTTTCCTGTGTTCCTCCTGACCCACGAAACCCGCAAGACACTAGAAATGACCTAATTTTCTCAAATCTCTCAAAATTTTCTAATTGTTTAGACTTTTAAGGTCCGAAGAGAAGGAGAGGAATGTCCCAAAATAAATGCAAGTTCCCTAAAACATGAAAATACCTTATTTCTCCGCTTTCTTCTTGAAGACCCCATTATACTTGCCTAAATCCAAAGATGTCAATTTGGCCAATTTTTCAAGGGTGGAAAATTGGATAACATATATCATATATGGATGAGTGAAAAGTGAAAATCAGTGTTTTCCCACTTACGTAAAGAGTTAAATATTTTAACTAAGCCCCAAACACTACTGATGAAATCGATGCATGACAAGTAATAGGAAAACATGGATGCAATAAATGCATGGAATTATATCAATGTTTAACACCTTTCTTTAAACACTATAGAAATATAATGAGATATACATGGTATGGAAAAAGTGAAGGCAATTTGTGTATCAATTTATCCCAAATATTTTAACCCAACACCGTGCATCGATAAAGAACATATGGATGCAATCAATGTCCTATACTCTTACAGACCTTGAAAAATTTTATCCTTTCATCTAGCCATATTTCTACACGATAAAATATGTGTGACATATGTGATACCTCTAGCCATGTTGCAACATTGATTAAATATGTGTGGCATATGTGATAATTGGCATAGATTAGACAACTCGGTAAATACAATAGGGCATGTTTGAAGGGATTAAGTTTGATAGTCTTGTTTAGTGAAAATAAGGAACACAAGTGTAATAGGATTTAGAAATGGTCGTGAATAATGAACTCATTTTTTGGTAGTAAATTTTCATAGGGAAATCCAATAAATGTATGGATAGTACCATTAGAATGATCTTCCGATGGATACACATTCATGAAATTTTGAGGGAAAACAATCAAGATATCTAGGAGTATTGTGTGATATATTTTTGATAATATTTTAATCTTCCACCACCATCTATCATTCCTTTTCTCCAAATTTATCACTTCTACGTGTAATTGGGGCCTCTCGGTTGTTTCTTATGTATTATTTGTTTCTCAATAAATGTAATTTTTCCCTAGGATCATTAACTAACTCATGATTGGTTTCTAGTTGTCATCTCATCTACGACATAGCTAATTGAGAAATATATGTCTATTCATCCCTCTTCTCTCATTATTTCTCAACAAAATATGAAGTTAATCTATTTACAACTCTAGAATGTTCCTAAATGTAAACATAGATTAAGCATTAGATTCATAAAATCATCTTCCATCTTGGCCATTTTGGTCAGATCTTTGATCTCATTAATTGTTTAATTTTTAGGTATTTAGAGAAGGAATAATTGTGATCAACTCAAGGATATTATGATTCAGATTTTGGAGAGTATTCATGTACGTTTTATTGAGTCATAAATGAGAAAATGGGTTTAAAAGGAAGATGTCACTATATTTTTAAGTGTATTCACTTTGGATATTAGAATTTCCATTTAGTTATTTTGTGTTAAATTTTGTTGTGTAATCAACGAGACATCTAGTTATAAAATTCTTATGGGATTCCTATTTGATTTGCACTCTATAAAATTTTCTAATGCTAAATTTTATATTATCAGTTATGATGGTATGATAGTTAGGAAAATATAATTGCATGTAGTTTAATAATGTCTAAATTGTTGAGATCTACATTAATTATGTAAATTAGTGTTGTTGTTATGTTGTGTTGACTTCTTCATCTAAGATTTTTTAGATTTTCCCAATGGAGAAGACAAATTTTGAAGTTGGATGATCAACCCCACCTCTTTTAATTAAAATTTGTTGTACTTCCCCTTCTAAGACATATTTTTCATATTGCTTACCCTCAAAGTCCTCTCTATTGTAAATGTGGCTTCAGTTTTCTTGGATGTGCTTTAAAATTGTGTTATAAAATCAACAGTTCATGTATATCTCTATATTTATGTAATAGAGCAATTCAGTACGTATATTCTCTTTTAAATGTGTGACTATATCACAACTGACACTTAATTGTGTGTTTAGTCATGGAGGTTGAATTTTTCAGTGGAGCTAGTGTGTATTTGAGCTCACTTCAAGACACTTAAGATATAAATAAGAGAAGAAGTATCACACAAGAAAGGCATAGAGCCACAAAAATGGGACACCCACAATATCAAAAGATAAGAAAGGAACTTAGGTCATATATAATGAAAAAGAAAAGTAATAACCATATATAGAAAATGGTGATGCCAAATAGTGATGAGAGAAATATAAGTCATAAGAAATCACATGAAGAAATATATATTGCATTTTACAATACCCATGAGCTAGTATTATTAGTTTAAAATATAACATGTACACAATATATGTAATTAATCATAATGAAGGAGTATAAAAGAACTATAATGAAATAATAACACCTATATAGTGTGGACGGATGCTCCCAAGATAAAAATGTAAGGAGCCAAGAGAAATCTTATTAGCGTGTAACAATATTTGTGTCCTACATCAAGCTCAATATACCTCATGAACACATATTTGTAAAGAGTAGAAAATATATGCTATCAATCAAACCATAGTGACAAATAACATACATAATGTAAAGTGATAATAATAAAATCTATATGTATAGGTATTGGTTTTTTATTTTTGTAAATATGTTAATGTTTTTAATTATTTAATATAACTATGTACAAAGAAAATGGTAGCACAAAAATACCCAATGATATCCTCATGAGGAGACAATATAGATCTATAATAAATGGGAGGTCTGGGCCTCAATTGTGCCAAATAAATATGAGCATGTAAGCAAGTGGTATAAAATTAGTACCATGTGCCATATAAATATTAGGAGAATAAAATAGTGGAATGGATTTTTGAGAAATAGTGTGTGTGATGGAGTAGACCTATGAGGATAATTGGCAAAGAAAGATGCATAAAAATATCATGTGTAATAGAAGATCTATGAGGTAGGATACAAGAGTGATAGCCACTTAGAGATAAGATGTGCTCTAAAATAATTATGATGAATCCTAGGAGGGAAATATCCATAAGATATAAGGTGTTTTCTAGAAGGCATATTAGGAGACATAGGAGGGATATATCTACTCGAATAACATGTGTTCTAGAAGGCCTATAATGATACCTAGAAGGGATAGAGCTAATATAAATAACATGTGTGTTAAAAGGACTATCAAGAGACTAGGAGTAGGATTAATAACTATACAATCCCATTAAAGAAACACATGAAGAGGATCCTCAAGGGGAATATCTCAAATTATGAAAACTATTTGGTGAATAAAATTAACACATTTGTGTAAAATATATGGCACAAACATAAGATTACAATAGCAAGGGATACCTAAATACATGTAACCTAAGCTAAGAGAGGAAACACTAGAAATGGGACATGTATGGTAATCGAGACAGTAATGATGGGAAGAATAATATGTCTAAATTTAGAATTATGATCACATGTGATGTGATTATTAGTTAACCAAGAAAATGAAGTAGCTTAAGAGTACATTGGTTATGCTTATTATGTGGATCAACCAAAACACTATGTATAGTGAATTGGTTGATAGATTCATAAATATGTAGAGTATCGACACAAGAGTATCATCCATATCAAATTCATCAAAAGTAATAAGCAATGTAGAAGGTGGCATAGGGATAAAAGTTCCAATTATTGCATCCAATGGGTGATCATACAAAGGTAAAGTTGGTAGTCTTGCACGATAAGCATTATGCACTTCCAAAGTATATTTTTATTTTGATGATTTGTTGGTCGTCAAAAGGACTTTACTGAAGAGCAACAGTCATGGGACAAGAAGTCCCTCCTCTTTAATGGGAGAGGTTCCTTATTCAAACGAACCTATTTACAAATATACAAAACATGATTTTCTGGTTGAACTTGGATATTACGAAAGTGTTTTCTATAAAGATCATCAATTACAAAAGGACTGAGGAATTAGAAAATGAGAATGAGCAGAAAGGCAACATGCAGAATTATAGATAACAGAGTAATTCTTTATGTATGCGAAGTTACAGTGAATTGAAACAAGATCATTTGTATCATATAAATAAGATGGAATTCGAGAGACAAAGTTCTCAGAAATAACATCTACTAGAACAAAAGTTTCTTAACATACCACAGACAAATGATCTTCACAAAAATTAAATGAAAGCTTGGGGATAACAGAGATCAGATAGACAAAGAATGGAAAGCCCTTCTGTATTGATTTCTTTATGATCTATTTACACTTTCAGAAAATAAACCAAGTTCTTCCTCCTTCAAAATGGCGTGGAGAGGCCATTATATAGCTTACAAATCAGTTACTCTTTGTAACTACTTCTTTTAACTAAAGATTAGTTAAGGATTTCCAATCGCAATACCTCAACTAATTACAATGAATCCGAGAAAAAGAATTAGAAAAGAAGAGAAGAATAAGGAGAAGAAGACAGGTGGTTATGAATGGGAGGGACCCACTGACTTCAAAATTCGCTGCCTGAATCTCTTCAATGCCTCGGCTATGTCTCTGCCACGAGGGACTGACATGTTGGCTGTAGACTGAGACCAAAATCCGAGGCACTTCTCCATTTCCTTATCAAACTCGACATGAGTATGATAGTCTTTATTTGCTTCTTCAATGGCAGATTGAAGAGAGCAGATCTCCTTCATTTTCTCTTTGGAAATGGAGCTTTCCTTGAATAGATTATCTTTGACAAAAGCTCTGAATTGAGCTTTGATTTCTTGCAGGGAAAGAGGCACACCAGAAGTTTCATCCTGAAGATGACAGTGTATATCTTTGAAAGCAGATACAACCAGTGTCTTGAAAGCCTCACCCTTCTGCCAGCTATTCTTCAACTCTCCCAAAGCCTCCTCCAAGACTTTGATTTTCCACTCCACGCTGTAAACCCAGGGCTTTGACAGATTATCCTTTGCATCATCAAAAACCTTATTTGCCAATAAAATTTTTTCATCTATTTGTCCCATGAGACAGAGGTCTACTATGCAACTGCTCCAGAGTTTGAGCTCTTTATCTATGACCCCGATAGTGGAGGAGAGCTTCTGTTGCAAATTTTTCACCTTTCCGTGGAGTTTGAAAGCTTCATCGATGAAGTTCAATCCTGTAACAAGCATATCTTCCACCATGGCCTCCATAGCTCTACCATAGACGGAATACTTGTGCATGTCTTTGATACTCTGTACTTCATCTTGGCTCAAAATTACAGGTGGCGGAAGGGTAGTCAATGGGGTAGGGTCCAAAATTTTGTCCTTAGACAAAAGAGATTTGATAAAACTAGTGAGAATCTGGGCTTGTTCCTCCAACTGTTCAATAGTTTGCTGCCCTTTCTCTACCCTCCCAATGACTCTTGTGACCGTTTCCTGGAGATTATGGATCTCACCTTCAGGAGTAGACTCTCCCATTGGAATCCTTGAGAATTCAAGGTCAGAAACCCTGCAAGTCCTGCTCTGATTTATCTACTGTAGGCTTAGCAATCTCCAGGATGCTTGACCACGAGCATCAGACACTATCCTGGAGGTGATTCTGGATTTCTTGGCACGAGAAGGAGTAGTGCCTAACAAGGCTGCGACAGCATCAAAATTTGGCCCTGAGCTCCGAGAGGAAGATTTCCTCTTTCTACTGTCAACAAAAGGTTGCACCCATGCAAAAGAGGAAGAGGAATCAGCAGGAGGGGCAAGAGGACCAAGAGACATAGAGCTCATGATGCTCAAGGTTTTCACAGCTATGGTCTCAAGTTGAGATGTGAGTGGGGCGCTGGAGACAATTGCTGCAGAGGAATCAATAGCACTTGGAAGTTCAGTGCTCTGGACTTCCTTATCTCTATCCGTTGGAGCTTCAAGGGCACTTGTAGGGGCTGGCACTTCACTTTCTTCACTTTCACTGAGAACAATGATGTTCTCTGGTCCCAAAGGCACTTCTACCTGCTTTCTTTGAGGATCTTTTTCCACAGGCTCCTTCTTAACCTCTTTGAATTTCTTCTGGTATACTTGAGTGGATGAAGAAGGAGTGGAAGCTACAGGTCCTTGCGTTGATGAGGCAGGAGGGGTTTGCACAGGTGTGTCTGATATGGGAGTCGATGCTTCCCTCCTTGGTGTTGAAACATCCTTAGAGGAGGATTCTCCTGAGTGCCTTCTAAGCTCTCGAACTTTCCTATCAAACCAGACCTTAGTCCTGACTAAGACTGGAGCTAGGATCTCGGCCAGATCATCTTTCTCTTTCTTGTTCCAATCCAAGTCCTCCAAGGGAGTGTGCTTAACCACATTGTCATACTCATATGAGTATAGATCAGAGTTGTCATCCTGGAGTCCTTCAGGAACTTGGTACAAGCCGAGTTCTTGAATCAATTACAGAGAGAACCTGCCATAGTGCCTCCTTCTAGCTTCAAAATCATCTGCACAGTCAGCCCAATAGTCTTCTGTATCTGCCCTATGATGATAGATTATCTTGATGTTCTGCTCAATGAACTTCTTCAAGTCAAAGCAAGTTCTTGGCTTGAAGAAATGAACAGTGATGGGAACTAGGGCTCTTTCTATATTCTATGCGTCAGTGGGCTGTTTTACAAGTGTAGTTTCCCAAAGAGATGGGAAAGTGCAAACCAGTGATCTTCTTGTCTCTGCAGGTTCTGTGCAATTTTTCTAACTGCCTGCATACTTCTATCAAAGCCATCTTATCACTACGTAACACAGGAAAGTCTCAAAGGGGTGCTCTCATAGCGATAAGCTTTGATATAGGAGAATTTTATGAATTGGATAAAATAGGCACCGTAGTGTGATATTAGGTTCATGGCTTCATCAAAAAACCTTCTAGTAGTGTCACCCTTAAGTAGCCTAACCACGTACATGGTGAAAGCATCATTTACCCTTCGAAATTGCGATTGCTGGTCTCTAGGGTGAATCATGCGGCGATGGCATATACATGATCATCCTTGTGGGCATCAATGTAAGAAAAACCAAACCATTTCCTTGATGCCGCTAGAGTATACATCAAGTACGAAGTCATGTAGAACTTCTTCGTTTGTTGTACATTGGACAGCTGCTCCACCAAGTTCATGCTGATGATTTCCGCCCAGTTGATATTTTGAGTTCCCTCGCACACCATGCTGATGAGCGGGCACATCTAGAAATGGAATTCATTAGTAGAGGGTAAGCCCATAACCCGAGCCAGTAGGATTATAAAATCTAACAATTCTTCATTGAAATCAGCCTGGAAAAGAGTCTTGGATAGACGAGATGCTCCCTTCTTAGGGTTCTTTAGCCAGGACTTCACCACCCGCGCCTTGTATTTGTCGTTGTCTTGATTGAACAGGGCCTGTGCTTGATTCTGGGAAACAACTATGGCATTATCCGTTTCTGGAATCCTCAGTGCAGTGCTAATGGCGGCAGCGTCCAGTTTGGCGATGAGTTCCCCGTGTACGTTGGTTAATTCACTCGAATCAGGGTCGAAGTGAGCTCCGCATGAAAGCACTGTATCAGCACATTGCACCAAGATTGGGAAACCTCCAGCGAAAGCCAAACCACTGTCGTGAATCATCTGTGCCATTGGTGTAGGGTTTGCATCTGCCATCCTTGCCCAAAAATCACCAAAGTCAAGATGGCGAGCTTCACTGTCCCCGATATTGGGAACGACAGACTCTAGTGGTGAGATTTGTTCCTGTCCCTGAAATTTGATCTTCATATTGATAGTAATTCGGAGGGTAGAGCCACAAACTAGACTCGGGAAGGAATTACAGAGGGAAGGGATACACGCGCAGAAATCTAGATTGCAAGGGTTCGAGCAAAGGATAGCATGGAAGCAGTGTGAAAAATGCATAGGGGGTTCGCTCATTATATAGCCGATTAGGAGAGAGAAAGATAATGAATGCGCATTTAATACATACCTACCAATTTGAATAAGCAAGATATTCGGGTAGAGCGGGAAAAATAAGCACGAATGACACTTGGTTCATTTGGGACATGTGAGACGTGAATGCGCGAAACACGCGGCTCGGCCGATTCGGGTGAAGCGGGGAAAAGACACACAAATGCCTTTTGGGACATGTGGGACAAAAGTGCGCGAAACACGTGACTCGGCCGGATCGGGTGAAAATGTGACAACAGGTCCGGGTGAACTTGGGACATTTGGGACGTGAAAGCGCAAAGTACGCGGTTCGGGCGATTCGGCCGAAAATGGAACAACTTGTCAAATTGAACTTGGGACATTTGGGACGTGAAAGCGCGAAGTACGCGGTTCGGGCGATTCGGCCGAAAATGGAACAACTTGTCAAATTGAACTTGGGACATTTGGGACAAGAAATTCCGACGGGCCCGAAAATGGAACAACTTCGGGGAAACCGGCCGATCGGGGAACAGGGGGACCATTTGATCTTGGGACACGCGGGACAAAAATGTCCGACAGGCCCGAAAAACACACAAAATGACCCAAAAACGCAGATTTTCTCAATTTCTCGACCTTTAAAATTGAGTACAACAGAAGACACTCACACTCAAAATTTTGAAATTTTCACTTTCTTAAGAGCGGGGAATTTTGAGTGGACAACATGATTACAAAGTTAGAATTAGATATAATAGAAGAGATAAAAACATACTTAATATTATTAATATGTAATAACTTGGCCTCACATTGTTTCAAAATATGGTCTAGATAATCAAATGAGGGGAACTTATCGGATATAACCAAGTCTTGCAAAGGAGCAAGAAATATTTGTGTGAATACATCTTAAAATTTTCTATCAACTAGGATATTATTTATTTTATTAAGAATAGTATTATAACTTAAAATATCTTCACTCATGTGCTCAATAGACCATTGGAGTACTTTATACATTTCATCATAAGAAATAAATTTCACCAAAGCTCATATAAAATTTTACAAGAAAATGATTTTCCAAAGTAGTGAAAGATAACATAGAATGTGTTGCGAGATCATAAAACCATTGCGCTTAAAGTACTTGAGAATTTGAGGGATAATATAATTAAGTAAGATATTAAAAATGTATAGAAAAATAAAGTAACATGGAATGATCGAATGTGTTCATGGGGTAACTCTTTCCATTATAAATAGGAATATTAGGAGAAACAAAACTAAGAGGAAAAGGATAAGAATCCACTTTATAGAAAAATGGGTTATGAAGAAATTAAGTAGAATCTATAGTGTGAGAAGTAGAAAATGTACCTCTTCATAATTGTAAGATTTAAGCTTGTAAATAATGAACAAGGGTTTAAGAGCATGTGTGCTAGGATAAGAAATATGTGAACCTCTGATTGTATATAGGAACAATGGTAGATTCATTAATAGGATTTGAGAAAGCATGCATGTGTGTTCCCCCATAGATATATGAATGATATAATTAGTAATAATAGATGTAAACTTTTAGTTCTCTGAACCCCGAACCTAGATTGTATATAGACAATGGTAGATTAAAAATGGGCACGGTTGAAATGGCACCCATGTGGGGCGCTTGAAATAGCAGCAATGCCCAACGGATTCATTTTATTCTCCTTCAGCATGAAAGAGGATTTCACGAGAGCTCTTCTTGGTGGCCCTTGGTTTTCAGACTGTGGCTTCTACCTCAGGAAATGGTCTCTGGGCTTCAACCCACATACTTGAATCCATGACCCAAGCTCCAATATGGGTTCGCCTCCCCTTGGTTTTGGCTCTTCTACCCTCGGAAATGGTCTCTAGGAGTTAAATCGGCATCCAAGCTTCCTTGGTTATTGAAGGTATTGCTCTCACTATAGGTTCTTTAATAGCTATTGATCAAGCCACTAAAGCTAAAACTAGATTCATCCATGCCGTTTTGTGTTAACGCCGATGTCAGTTGTCCTCTCCCAAAAGAGATAGAGCTACTATCTGATCTTGGGAACTGGAAATAGAATATTGACTATGAATATATTCCTCAAGCCTACTCCTTCTATAAAAGCATTGGCCACTGGGCCTCTGGTTGCCCTTCCAAACCTCAGCCTAAACCCAAAGCCCAAATTCCTTCCCCAAAATCTAAGAAAATTTTATTCCAAAATCATCTTCTGCAGAGATTCCAATCATTCCCACCTCAAATTCCTTTTCTCTCCTTGAAGAGGGGGAAATAAACACTACCACTGATTTGAATTCCACTACTGATCCCCCCCTCTTCCCCTCAAGTCCCCCACCCTCTCGGTGAACCCCTCGGCTCTTCCCCCTTCCTCTGAGGAGGTTACCCCCTCCTTGGTTGTTTCCTCCTCCTCCTCCTCTTTTTTCCTCTCCTCTCTCCCTCCTCATTCCTCCCCTTCCCCCATTGGCTCCTTTCCTCGATCCCCCTCCTTGAGCCTCCCCCTGGCCCCCTCTTTCCCCCTCCCTTGGACTCAGCCATCTCCCCTATGGCCCTTTCTTCTGATGATAGTTTTAATCCCCATTGTACAAGAAGCAACAACAAGAAGCCTGATATTGGCACTGAAAAAGTTAGGGGATGGATTCCGAGCAATATCAAACTCCAACAAGAAGCTGCTCTTAATGTCGCTCAAGGAACACAGAGCACAATCCCCATGGTGGTGGGGAGAAAATCCAAATCTAAGAAATGAAGATCATCTCTTGGAATATAAGAGGTCTCAACTCTCTTCAAAAGCAAAGAGTCATCAAAGATATAAAATTCCAGAACTCTCCTGATATCATAATGTTGCAGGAAACTAAACTTAAAAAAGATGATCATCTCCTGAAAATTTGGCAGCTGCATCTTTTGAATCTCAACCTTCGGCAGGGAATTCTGGAGGATTATGCACCTTATGGGATCCCAGAAGCTTCAAAGGGGATTGTCTGCTTCAAGCATCCCAACTTCCTGTGCATGCTCTTCCAAGAAGTTGGCTCAGACTCCACATGGATTTCCATCAATGTCTACACCCCCAATTTGGAGACCCAACGTGGAAAATTGTGGAAAGACATCTCAAACTTTATCAACACTTGTGGCAATATCCCCATATTAATAATGGGAGATTTCAATTGCCCCCTTTTTCCTTCGAAAAAATAGGGAGGAGCTCCTACCACGCCTGTCAGCATGGAAGCTCTGGCTGACTTCATTAGGGAGAATTCACTTCTTGACATGGACCTTCACGGATCCTCCTTTACGTGGTCTAACCGCAGATTGGGTAGGAACCATATTCAAAGTAGACTTGGATAGATCATTGGGCTCTCTGGACTGGATCTCTCTATTTCCTAATTTTTACCTCAATTCCCTCCCCGGGTGCCTCTGACCACAGCCCTCTCCTGCTCAGTGCAAATCACAATCTGAATATCAAGAACCCTCCCTTCAGGTTCGAGCTTTCCTGGCTTGAGAATAACCACCTGAATCCTCTTGTTGCCAAATGGTGGGATATCAATGTTGAGGGCACTGACATGTTTAGGTTTTCCAGCAAGCTCAAAGAAATTAAAAATAGCTCAAAATTTGGAAGACTACGGTTTTCGGCAACATCAAGCTCCACAAGTAGAAGTTGTCACAGGATATTGCCAAAGTCTCTACTCAAATGGAAATCGATGGGAGATTGGATCACCTTCACCAAAAAGAAACCTCCCTCCTCATGAATACCACAATACACTTCAAGAGGAGGAGACCTATTGGAGGCAGCGTTCTAGAGCCCTTTGGCTTGAGCAGGGGATCGCAACACCAAATTCTTTCACATCACTTGCCTCAAAGCACAAAAGCAGAGACAAGATCAGAGAGCTTGGTGTCATCCTCAGGTATCTGTTAACCTCTGATTCTGACATTTCCAATGAGCTTGTCTCCTTCTATTCTAACCTCCTCCAGGTCGACCAACCTCCTTCGAGCAATCAATGTCCTCTATGCTCCAACATATCCCCCAGCTTGTGTCTGCTTTGAGATGAACAATAGTCTGATCAAACCTTTTGCTATGGAGGAAGTCCACAAAGTGGTCTTCGCCATGAAAGGGGACAAAGCTCCGGGACCGGATGGTTTTCCAGCTGCTTTCTTCCAAGTTTTCTGGGAGACCATCAAGCAGGATCTCTTCAAAGTGGTTAATGAGTTCCAGAAAGTAACAACCTTCTAAAAGAATGGAACACCACCTTCTTAGCCCTTTCCCCAAAAGAGCAGGGCTCAAAAGATGTCTCCAACTTCAGGCCAATCAGTTTATGCAACACCGCTTACAAGATCATCACTAAGATGTTGGCTTCTAGGCTTAAACCCCTAATGAATGTTCTCATCTCTCAGAACCAGAATGACTTTATTAATGGGCAGCTCATCCAAGGTGGTATCATTATGGTACATGAGGCTATCCACTCGGCCTATCACTCAAAATCTCCTGGAATGATCCTTAAGCTTGATATGCAAAAAGCTTTTGATAGAGTCAGCTGGCCTTTCTTGATCAGGGTCTGGAAAAATATGGTTTCGATAAAAGATGGTGCAGTTGGGTCTTCTCTATATTGTGACTCCTTGCTTCTCTATTCTTATAAATGGATTTTGGTAGGCTTCTTCAAAAGTAGCAGAGGTATCAGGCAAGGTGACCCCCTGTCACCCTTCCTTTTCGTTCTTATGGCTGACTCCCTCAGCAGAGCCCTTGAGGCTGCTAAAAGTCAGTCTGTCATTTCGGTCTGAAAATCACCTCCAGCTTGCCTTCGGCCACTCATAGCCAATTTTTCTGATGACACTTTGCTATTAAGTGCTACCTCATGATTGAAGCCCGACTCTCATGGATATCCTATCTCTCTATCAAGCTACTTCTCAGCAAATCATTAATTTCAACAAGAGCAACGCATCTCTTTCATAAATACTGCTCCTAGGACCCAGAGGAAGATTGCTGATATTTTTGGCTGCAAAATTGTGGACCTCCCCACCTCCTATCTAGGCATTCCCCTCTTCCAAGGAAAGCAAACAAAAAATCTCTAGAATCCTGTCATCGAAAGATATCAAAAAAATCTTACTGCCTGGAAAGGGGCCTTGCTCAGCCAGGCTGGCAAACTCAATCTGTTAAAGCCACCCTCCAGAGTCTTCCTACTTACTTCATGTCCCTTCTCAAATTTCCCAACTCGGTGAAGGAGGTGGTGGAAAGAATCCAAAAGCACTTCCTGTGGTCTGGGGTGGAAGAAAAAAAGAGGATCCATCTGGTCTCCTGGAAGGAAGTGTGTAAGCCAACCTCTCTTGGAGGGCTCGGGTTAAGAAGGATGGCTGATATGAATGCGGCCCTCCTGGCTAAAATTGGTTGGGAAGTTGCTAAAGGAAACTCTCATTGGGCTCAGCTCCTCAGAGCTAAGTACCTTGCTCATAATGAGGAATTTCTTACCTCAAATCCAATTCGAGGTTTGGCCATTTGGAATTTTGTTATTAGTTCCCTCCCCATTATTCGGGCTGGCACTAAATGGAGGTTTGGAAATGGTAGGCTTATTGACTTCTGGCGGGATCATTGGATTGGGAAGAGCCACTAGATCACAACCCCTCATGGGATCCTGTTAAAAGAAGCCTCATTAATAAGCATGGAAGGTTAGTTTCTGGCTACTGGAAGGTGGTGAACTCCATACCCTCCTGGACTATTCTGGATTGGGATGGAATAAGTGATCAGCAGAGATGCTCCTGACTTCACTTAGAAGCGAGCTCTCCTCCATCTATATCCCCTTTTCCTAGCCTGAGGATGAGCTAATCTGGCCCCTCTCCCCATCTGGATCTTTCTCGGTTAAAGTTGCTTACCTCTCCATGCATTGTACCAGCTCTGGTCCTCCCCTCACCAAAATCTGGCCGAAGGAAACAATCCCCAAAATTGGCTTTTTCTCCTGGCTCTCTTCTAAGAATGCTTTCCTCTCGGGGAAAATTTGAAAAGGAGGGGTTTCTCTCTTCCCACTAGATGTGTGCTCTGTACTAAGGTAGTGGAATCCTCTTCCCATCTTTTGATCCACTGTCCCTTTTCACAAGATATTTGGCATTGGTTCTTATCACGGATGGGAGTGATCTGGACCTTTCCAGAGTCCATACAGGACACCCTCTCTCAATGGTGCTCCCCCTTCTCCCATCCAGCCCTGGTTCTAGCCTGGAAACTTCTCCTCCCGCATGGCATTTGGGGCATCTGAAAGAAAGGAACAAAAGAATCTTTAAAGACCAGAGTCTTGAACCTGATCGTGTGGCTATCCAGATAGCTCTGACTTTCTAGGATAATCTCAACTCTCACTTCTGGTCCAAATATCAACAAAAATTCAAATTTGTAACTCTCAGGAGTGGCAGCGGCTGTTGGCAAATCTTCTGTAAAGTAAAGCCCCTACTTCTGATCATGGTTTAGTGCGATGGCTTCCCCCACCTGGTTGGAGAAAACTTAATACGGATGGTGCCTCGAAAGGAAATCCTGGTAAATCAGGTGGAGGAGCCATCCTTCGTAGCTCCTCCGGTTCCATTGTAGCTGCCTCTACCCATAATCTTAGCTATGGCACCAACCATCGTGCGTGGAAGCCATGGCCATTCTCAAAGGCCTTGAGCTGGCTATCAAATTTGGCGATGATCCTCTCCAAGTTGAAAGTGATTCCCTCAATATCATCAATCTCCTGTAGTCGATGATACTGGTCAATGGTCAATCCAAAATATTATTGCTGATATCAGAATCTTACAAAGGAATTTCCAACAAATTTAGTTTCAGCACATCCTCTGGGAGGGGAACAAAGCGGCGGACCACTTGGCTAACATCGGAGTTCTCCTTGAGAGTCAACAAAGCTGGAAGGACAACTTCTGGCTGATCTCCTCCAAATTATCCAGAATGACCTCTCTTCCTAATGTTGGCTGGTGGAAGGGTGAGCTGACTTGGGTATCAGCAATGCCTTTATGGACTCCCCAAAAGGCGGTGGTAATAATTCTTCATTTATTATGAAAAGACCTTTGGCGCTGAAACATTTGAAGGGTGAGATGTGTTATGATGTGGAGGATTTCCTCACGCATGGTGTAATTCCTCCCCTTAATCATATGATGTACTGGCGGGAGGGTAATGATGTTGAAGCGATGGCTCCCATGCCTTGGTGGGATTTTTAAGGCCCTCCAGCGTCCCCTCTTTCGCACTCTTTCCAAACCTCTCAACAATATGGGTGGCCAACTAAAGCAAATTGAGCCTGCTTCCTGTGACACGGTTAAGGATGATGAGGAGGTCTGGAACATCTTATTGGAAAATGGTATCACCACTTTCCTTGAGAGAATGGCGGGCTACTCGGCCCTGGTCTCATATGTTGTTATGGCTTCCTGGTCGAGGGGGCATGTCCAGATTGGTAATACATATTTTACTATCTCCACCAATGCAATCGCTGATGCCACGGGTCTCCCGGCCATCGGTGATATTTATTTCAAGCACTCGCTACATGTAAAATGCAGGATTTCATCACTCCAGGGAAAAGCCTAGTCAAATATCTCTCAGGGTACACTCGCGATTCTCTGCCTCCCCCATGGAACAGAGTTGTTGAAGTCATCATGTGATATTTCACCATTGACGGCCATGCTATCATCTGGTCTACGGCCCCACTTTTTATCCTCTCGCATCTGCGTTGGGGAAAAAATATTAATCTGGTGGCATTCTCTATCAATCCTTAGAGCATTCTATTCAACTAGCTCGAGATGGGGAAGGAGCAATCCTTCATCAGGGCTTACTGTACTTGTTATTTTCCGATGCTACCTCACATGTTGATTTAGTCCGCTTTCCCCCCAAAACAGGTCACCATCGCCATTCTCCCTCACCTTCCCCCATCCCTCCTCCACCTCCCTCCGCTCTTCCAGACGCCCATCATCGCTTGCACCTTTCCTCTAACTCCGACTCGGATGTCGCCATCCTGGGCCCTTCTCACGATGGTTCCAAACCCTTTGCTCCCCCTATTTTCCCCCGCTTCATTCATTCATTCATGCCTATTTTGGAGGGCACTGACACCAGTATTAAGGTGGTCTCCCTATCTCCAGCCCCGATACTTCTCTTGCTGATGACATTCTGGGCCTTGCCAAGCTTTACCCTGACTCCCCTGCCTCGGAGCAAATTGAGACGAACCAGCCTGTTGAAGACCCCAATTCTCAGAAAGTTGGGGACATTCTGGTCTTTGCTGACAGTGAACCTCATGCTGACACCTTAAAGTCTCCTTCGAATATGGATGCAATTCTTGCTGAGCCTGTGGTTGCTTGACTCCCAGAGGGATGAACGCAGAGTTGAATTGGTGTCCTCTATTTTAAACAAGCTCCAATGCACCTTCAATGCCCTAAAGGCCTGGGAGGTTTTCACTGATACTACCAGGAATGCCATTGCCAAAGACTGTTCGGAGCTCATCACCCTTGCGGATCAACTTGCTGAGGATTCGGGATCTCCTAGAGCTAGAAATGTTGTTGCTGAGCTGAAAAAGCTCATATGATGTTCTCCTCTTTTCTCTTGTTGTCTTTTTTGTTTTCCTTTTTTTGGAATCTTCTAGGGTACTTATCCTCTATGTATTATTTTTCTAAATCTTTGATGGGCCTTTTTGTATAAGGTTGTGGGACCTATTTTATATTAAATTGGGAAGTATGTTTAAGTTTCTCTTGATGGGCCTTTTTGTATAAGGTTGTGGTATCCTCTTATAATATGTTGCAAAGATATAAAACAAAAGAGGGTATATGTACTTTGATACATAAAACTATACGAGATAGATTTGGGTGCACCAACTAAATAATTTAGGAGTGGAAAGGTTGAAGATGCTTCATTACTAAAACTAGAATTAGAAGATGATCTAGTTCAAGACTATACAAGTCTTCTAAGGAGTGATGTATGGTTCATGACCTATTATATAGTATTGGACCTAAAAGTGTGAGGTTCTACAACTTTTTATGTCCTTCTATGGCCTAGAAATGTGTTTTGATGTCAAATCCTAAGTTTTTCATAATACCAAAAGAATATGTAATGATCTCGAATCAAATTATAAATGGGTGAAAGAGTTTGCAAGAAGGTTAGTGTTTGGGTTGAATTTAATGCATACATCACCTACATAAAAACTACTATGAAGAGGCCTAAAACCATACATAGTTCTCTACCTAGCATGTGATAACTATATGAATATAGTTATTTGGAAACATGAACCACTTTGAAGATGGTTGAGAGGATTTTTCTCTTTCTAATATTTTAAAGTATGGACCTTAGTGTTCTTGGAAGTGAGTGAATCTATACTCTTTGACATACTCGAGCCTTTTTATAACTATAGTAACATATTCCTTAATGGATTTGCATCATCTTTAGGAATATTTAGGGATCCTTGAGTTCCCTTTGGATGTATTTTAATGCAAGTTACATATGATTTTATATATGCTTTCCATGTGATGAATAAGGTGATATAAACTTTCTTATATAGAGCTCTAAAAGTAAATCAATATGATAAGGCCAACCCAAGAATATGAAAATACCCAAAACAACATTATCACATCAAAAGGAGAGTTGGAAGATGTGTAGGTCGACACCATACACATTGGCTAGGATTTGATTTTTCATCTTGACCTTACTTTACATGTTTACATAGAGAGATTTTGGATGAAATGTGTGAGTTACACCATGACATTCAAATGTTAAGCATTGATTTTATGGACTTGTGATGTAAGGGAATCACCAAAAGAACTTCAAAAGTGAAATATATTCATTCATTCATGGTTATGAGGTCAAGTTAGGTATGATAGGGTGTGGTGAAGTCATGAGGAAGAGTCTTAGGTGGTCTAACAATTAAAATTTCAAATTTGTCTTTTTCCCTCCTTTTTTTGTAATTCAAATTTCTAAGCATGTAATGGAGGAAGATATGTCTTGTTAAGGATTTAAAATGAGTCTTGATGGTTTTCAAATCTGTGTAAGTGACTAAGCATGTGACTATAAGTCCTAGAGTTAATTGTTACTAAAAAAATGTCTAAAATGATGTAAATATGCCCCTTTTGGTGAGGTATGGGTATCTTGAGTCATGTGAGTTAGTTAGGTTTTCAAATGGAAGTAAATAAATAATAGAGGAATCATGGAAAAGGATTTATCCCTCCGAGAAGGGTCGGTAGGAAGGAAGACTTGAGATTTTTAAGATGTATGAGGAGAGAGGATGATATAATATAAAAATAAGATGAGATATAACTTTGTTTTGGTGTATTTATTAACTATTTTCATGAAGTGATTGATCTTAAATTAGAATTTCAATGAAAAAATATGTTTTCTCTAGATTGTTTTCATCTATGGATGTCGGTGAGACTTTGGGAGAGAGAGTAATTATCCTTAAAATAGACATTTCTCTCTTTTACACCTTGATGCTCGTGAGAAAAAGTTTGACAATGATTGTGTTGTTTTCTTAATTAATGTGGTAAGTGCTCATTTACTCTAGGGATTGAATGAATGACTAATAAATTTATCAATAGTGGTATATATATCTTCTCATGCATGTGATCAATACAGATTTCACATTGAGTTGTACAGTTCATATAAGTTTGAGGGTCAAGGACAATTTATGTGTTTTCTTCCTTCCTACATGTAAATCCTAAATGGATTCTTGAAGAATAATTTGATTATTTCATTTATTGTCATTATAAGAAGTTGAATTGGGGTATTACATACCTATAGGTGTTTTCCTTAAGTATTTGAAGCAATATTGGAAGGTTTTATAAACATTTGTCCCTTACCGAAAGCGCTTAAGGAAACCCTATCTAGCATTTAATGGAGTTTAGAATTTGAAGGGACTTCACAGTTATCAAAATCCAAGGATTTGTATAAATCATACTTAGAGGGTATAAAACAAGATTTGAGAGGAATGAACTCATTAGGAATTATTAATCAATGGGAAAACTTGATAGTTAGGAATGTATACCAAAAGGAAGTAAGTTGGAAACCTAGGGTTTGTAGAGTTAAGGAAATTTGAAGGCCTTATACCTATTTTCAGAGCTTAAAAGTTGGAATAAAACATCTAAACTAATCCTAAAAAAATAATCAAGTGGAGTTAGGCCAAGTGAAGTCCTCAAAATATGGGAAACTCTAACAGTTTAGGATCAAAACTATAGGTGATCATTCAAGACCTAATTTGCCAAGAACAAATAAGTGGAAAGTGGGGTTAGACTTGGAATATGCGCATGAAAATTTGTGGTATGATGTAACTTGATAATGCGTATCCTAAAATTCCCTTATTTTGTTTTAGGAATTCTTGTAATGAAATTTATGCATGGAAAATAGTCAAATCGGGGTTGTGAGAGACTATTTGCACTAGAGAAGAGAAAATGAAGATTAAAAGAAGAGTATAAAGAATTGATCTATAAAATTTACACCTCACCTTAAGGGCCAAAAATAGTACTTGGAAGTGGTTTTGATTTGTATTGAATGTAATAAATTTGTTATAAACATGAAACTACCAAGATCTTTTCCTTAACAACACAAGAAGTCAATTTTGGTGAAGTCAAGGAGAGTTTTAAGTTTTGATCGTTTTGAACTATATTAGTTGTTGGTATTTCATTAAATGGAGATTATGAAACATGTTTTATGTTTAGATAGTTCATTTAAGGTTACAAAGGACTAAATTTTCTTATGTATAACAATGTTCTCAAGAAGCTAGGAAGGACATTTTTTTGAAAAGGTAAGGAGGCATAATTTGCTTTGTTAAACCATTTTGGATATTCATTCAAAATTGAAAAAGGAGTATAGAATATGGTACATTGACTGTGGAATCCAATTAAGAATAAGAAGATATATTTTTGCATGTTTAGGCCTTTTAATGCTATGGAGACAAGATCCTCTGACAGAGCATTGGTGTAGTTTTGGTGTTTGATCTTTCCTAACTTGTTGAGTTTATTGAATACACATATTACTCTACATAAATTTGTATTCATAATTATTTGATACATTAGTGTGTAGGAATAATAATGTTTGGAGAGAGATATAAAGATGTGAATAGTGGGGATAGGATGTAGTTGTTTTTCTTATCCAAGAAACACAATCATATTCAACAGTTCAAAATGATAAATTTCCAAATTTCATGTTTAAAATATAATAGAGAAGAGGAAAGAGAAGTATTGTTTATTTTGAAATAAATGGAGATAGGGGTAGAATATGCATGAGAGAGAGCACATGATCTATGGATGAATAAAAATAAAATATTATATTTATAAAATGTGAAATGATTACAAAGAGTGTAGATGTGGTGGTTTTGGTAGTTATTTGTGGATATATCTTTTCATCCAAGAAGAAGAGGAATATAATACATCTTTTCAAATATGAAAATTTTGTGTGGCCTAATAAATTCAATACAATATCATATTTTTCTTCCCAACAATATAGATTAGGATAAATATATGATACTATTCAAGGCCAACAAATAATCCAAGATCAGAACAAAGATGTGTATGATTCATAGATCTAGAAGGAAATAATCCACAATCTATCAAAATTATAGGGTTCCAAATCCTATGTATATGATAGGGGATGAGGTCTTATTAGGACCATAGGTTGTAATAATAAATATTGTAAAAATAAATATGGTAAGAAACTAAATGCCATGGATCTAAATTAGGATTTTATTAAACACGTGTTATATGTAAAGTAAGGCGTAGTAAGAAAAATAGTGTAACAGATAGACCATGCTACTCTATACTAGTATAATACATAATATATCAATCATAATAAATTTAATCAAATGTAAAATAAAATTAAAGGTTAGTGATGCTTAACTTTTAAATACATTGATATTGCATTGACCAACCCAAGTGTTAGCATCACCTTATAAGATTTTTATTTGTGGTGGATCATAAGAGGGATAGGTGGAATACCTAATTACACCAAAAACATGGACTCCAAAGTCTTGGTAAATATTTCTGGTAGATATATTATTCTTTTGGTTCCTAGTAACCCAATGATCTAAAGTATAATCCCAAGTATAAGATCCTTTACACCTTGAAACATTTTAAGACCCTTAAGAGAAACTCACTAAGTTTAACAAAATTTATATGTATTGATATGATTTATAGAAAAATAACTCAAATGATGCCTATAAATAATGTACATAACTTTAACTTGTAAAACTCCACATAATTAATTTACTAAAATTATTACCAATCAAGTATTTAACACGATCAATGTTTTAGATAATAAGTATTGACATGATGGTATTAAACTAAAGAAGCCATGGGAGTGGAGTAATGACTTTGGGGCATATGTGAAAGTTACTTTATGAGGATGTGAATGTGATATTAAGAGGGTAGTAAGAGGATATCAAAGGTGTTAAGGAGTTAGTTAGGTATGCTAATAAATAATGGGATGATCAAAGGCACTTGGGTCTACAACAACAATCTATCTCACTAAGTAATTCTACCCAACCTACATATTCCTAACACACTCTCCCATGCATGTTCTCAGGAGGTTATTGCACAAATGATCTATAAAGATAAATTGTTACTAATAATCAACAATAAGGTGTATACATATGCACTAACCAAATATCATCATGTGTCACAATATTCTAACATGAAATGGTCTTTAGAAAAATAATATGTAATAATAAAATCAAAGGAAATGACTATAAGTGAAGTAATAAGTAAGTATGATATAACAATATGAACTCATCTAACTAAACATTCACATGAATTGAGATATACAATTATTCTTGTGTCTCACCATAGAGGTTGAAAAACTATTGAATGATCCCAAGTGATACAAGGTTGAAGAAAAATACTAGAAGATGAATTAGTTAAAAAAGCAAATCCAATATAAATGGGATTCCACATGATATTTTTATGACACGGCTATATGAGAATATTAGATGGGTCCATATATATTATAGACGTAATTAGTAGGTTATAAAATGAGACTAGGATATAAGGAACATCAATTGGAAATAATCTATCTAGTTGGCCAATAATAGGGAAAATCTAAAGGTATAAGGTGTGGAGATAAGAAATGGGGTTTGGTCTCACAATCATGGAAAAATAAGTGATTTTTGAAATAAATTAGAATTACAAATAATATACCATTAAATTAGTTACAAATCCTTGGTCATGATGCTTCTTCTAGAATTTCATTAGGTTATGTAGTTGTAAAGAAATCACAATTTTTATAAAATCTAAATATAAATAGTCAAAAGTTTCAAATTTTATTTCATGATGTATGTAATATTATTGTAAATAATATTAGATAATCCTAGGTGTTTATTAGGAGATATTTTTTCTTGTAGCTATAACTCTTCAAGTTATTGTAAACAATTTAAGATTCATCTTGGAATATGAAGTGAATAACCATTCTTGGCATTTATTTATAATCTTATTCATTCATTTCAACTAATGAGAATATAAAGTTTTGGTTTACACATTCAATTCTTTTATTTTACAAACTATTTTACCTTTCGTGACATTAGTATAAGAGCCCATGATTATCCATTCAATTATATTTCAATATTTTTTATCCTCCATCTAACCCCATTACTGCAAATTGATTCTAGTTGCCTATACAATATTATGTGTTAGCCTAATCAAAATAGTGTTGTTAGGGTTCATGGAAACCTATTTTTATCACCACACTTTGTATCAATAAATGCAACAGAGAAGGGATTCAATTTTTTATTAAAACCTACATCTACAAAAACCTTTCTTTCATCTGCACTACACCACTTCTCCTTTTACATTATCATATTTGTATGCTAGCATGTCAACCTCTAAAAATGTCCTTCCTTTTTCATATTTATATGTTATCTATCATTTACATAAGTGGCGAAAGTATGAATCCAAGTGAACAAAGGATATCCTTCTTTGAAAGTTATTAAGGAAGATCCTTTCTACTTTGATTGGGTAGATTCATCGCAAAGAAAATATTAATTATTTATTTAATTAAATATGTTTTTATGAAAAATATCTTATATTATATTAATGCAATAAGATACAAGATAGCTTTCAACAAAAAAGTGGGCGGTATGAGAGCATGCCCCAAAACCACAAACAAACTAGGCCGAGCCTAGAAACCAAAATTCAAACTAGGCCGAGCCTAGGGAGATACAACAAAAACCTATCCTGGAAAAAGACAAAGACAAAATCAGGAAGCAACAACAAACATGCTCGAGGTAGGTGGATCCTGATCATCCGCCACCCCGAACCAGATAGATCCTTGCCAGATCAGGAATCTCCTAGCCATCGATGTTCTTCCTCAAGATCTGCTTCCCCACACGTAGGAATGGCTAAGTTGAGCCGAGGGAATTTTCTAGCAGGAGGAAGGGGTGACGGTGAATGTCAAAGCGGCTGTTGAGAAGTGGCGGAGGGAGATCCCCAACCTTGCTGGTGAGCCAATGATTGAGGTGGAGAACTCCACCCACATTTCCGAGGTGGTTAGCCTCACCTTGCTGGTGATCTGAGGAATGCAGAGGTGAGCCCTGACCACGGTGGTGCCCAAGTGAGTGGTTGTGTCGATGGCTCGGCCCAGGAGAATGGCGGGAGCGACCGAACACCCTGTGCTAGGATCTGATGCATCGGCCGCCATGAGCAGAGGGTGAGGAGCACCTGGTGGGAGAGGGAATCACCTAGGAAACATTACACGGGGCTTCCCCCCAATTTCGTAATAAAGTTTGGAGACGGTCCACCTCTCACTGCCACCTTATCTCTTGAACTTGAATATGTAGAAGCACATTAGATATCACCATTGATTTATCGTAAATCAAGAAGGACTTATCAAATGCATAATTAGCAAAGAAAAAATCATTCCTTTCTTTCCATATCAAAAATAAAATCTCCCCTCTGAAAACATGCCAAATCTAGGTGAACATAGGTAGAATTTTGGGATTGTCTCCTAAGAGGATATGTTGCCAAGTTAAACAAAGCTAAAGGAAAGAAAAAGTATGGATCCGGCCTTCCTGTAGTTTGAGCTTTGGGAAAAAACTATAATACATGCATAATCGTTTCCATATGCCCATAGAAGGGGCATTTAGGAGCTGGAATCCCAATTTGAACAAGACAAACCCCAATGGGAAGGCCTTGGTGAAGAATACACCATAGAAAATGAGAAATTTTTGGCTCAACGCATATAGTCCAAACAGTCTCAAATCATCTACCCTAGCCATATGGGGTGGCTTTAATTCCCAAAGAGTGTTGAGTTTTTACACCATGGGAAAATGAGGTGAGAGCCACCGATAACCTTTACTCGGCTTTATAGTTATAGAAAGAAGTATCAACAACTTCCATTTTTTCCACCAAGGGCGAGCAAAGTGCATGAAAATCTTAGGTAGCATGTGATCGAACAAAATTAACCATAGTATTGAAAGTATCCCGATCCTAGTTGGAGAGTTGAAATAGAGTTTTAAACTCCAAAGCAAACCAGATTGTTTTTCCTTGTAAAAAAAAAATCCTCAATGGTATGAATTCCGCATTTGAATAATTTGAGCATGGAGATTCCCGGGACCTCTGCAAGGCATTGATATTGGGATTGAAAAATCGAGACCACCAGAGAGATTGCTAGTTGAGAGATAGCCCATTGCGAAAGCCATCCCCTTTCCATAAAATCCATGGTTTGACACATTCCCAAGATTTCCGATAATTTTAAGGACGAAGGGGCCCATAATTTTGACAAGCACGACAGAGTGATGAGAAAATTGAAAAACCCTAAACCTTTCCATGCAGGGCAGCCATAAGGAGAGCCTTCTGAGATGCCATGTTATATGAGAACTTTCCAAGCTTCCTAGCCAGTGATGCTACGGATAATCCACTTAGCATAGAGAGCTTTCCCTTGGCGTTGGATATGGATAAGCCCAAGGCCTCTAGAATTATGAGGTAAACAACATATATCCCAAGTGACATGATGAAAACCTTTGCCATGTAGAAGCATTTTCCCATAATAAATCTTTGAGTAGCTTTTCCATATTTTTTATGGAGGATTTGGAAGGCACCCAACAAGATGAGTAGTAAACATGGGTGGCCGCTAGAACTTTGGAACAAATTCGGAATTTGTCAACCAGAGACAAAGGTCTAGTGAGCCAATATTCTAGTTTTTTTGCCACCCGTTGAATGACATAATGTTATAGATCAGCTAGGGATGCTTGAAAGGAAAAATGAATACCAAATAATTTGAAGATCCCACCATGCCAAATAATTTTCCAATCATATGTGGAAATCCAGTCTGGCGCGGGAGGGAAGGATTACCTGTAGCATTGAGTTTTTTGCCATTGAATGGAGGACCCAAAAGCTAGGTAGAAAGTATCCAAGCATTTCATGGCATTATGAGTATTAATTTTATCCTTGATAAGTGTAAGGAATGAATCATCCACAAAATTCCCATTGAGGAGTTGAGAGGTGGGCTCAGCAGGCAACAAATTCCACGAACAAGACCTTGATTTTTGGCATGGGCTAATAGATAACCAAAGCCTTTAGCCGCCACCACATAAAGTGTAGGTACTAGAGGAAAACTCTATCTGATAGAATGGAATAGCCCAAAGGGATGTGAACTAAGTCCATTAATAGATATTTGAGCAGAGGCATCTACAAAAATCATATTGATAGATTGAATAAAAATGGGGCCAAAGCCAAGGGCATGAAGGATGGAAAGGATGAAAGACCATTCAATCCACTAATAGGCTTTCTCAAAGTCAATCTTGATAAACATAGCATCCGGTGAGATTTGCAGGCCCATTCCATGCCTTCCTGAACTGCGATGATATTATACAGGATGAAGTGTCCATGTATGAAGCATGTTTGATCTAGCTAAATAATAGCAAGTAGCAGATTGTGTAATCACAGAGCTAACACTTTGGCAATGATTTTATAGGATACGTTCAAGTAGATTAATTGGATGCCAATAAGTTATTTTCTTGGGATCTCCTTCCTTAGGAATGAATTTTATGTTGCCCTTGTTAATTCCAGGCCCTAGGGATTGGTTGTGAAACCCTTCAAGATAGACTGAAAAAGGTCTTTCTGATGGAATCCTAGATAATTTTATATAATTCACGGGGGAATCCATCATAGCCTGGTGCTTTATCATTATCCATTTGCATATTGGCTTCATGAAGGTCTTCAATAGTGAGCATTATTTCACACATAACCTTCTGAGCCTCTAAAATCTTGTGAGGCACAACCCCCAAACATTGGTCAAGAGTGGCCCACAGCGAGAGCATCGAGGATGGTTAAGCTTGGAAAATGAGCTTGTAATGTTGTACAAAATCTTACAACATAAGTTGTGATTTAGTGATTCAAGCTCATGTTATCTATGATAGCTCAAATCTATTGAAAAGGTTTTCTAGCTCAAAGAGAGAGAAAATTCTTTCAAGACCCAATCTCCAACTTTGAGCCAGTGCATTCAAGCCTGGATCTGAGCACCTCTGGCATTATAATTATCTACAATTTGGATTTGATGCGAGAGTTGCAACTTATAGTTGTAGAGCGTCAGAGAAGGGATCACCTTGAAGCACCAGCATCACCCAACTAAGAACTAAGGTGTTATCTGTGTATGAGCAGCACTAAATTTTGGCCACCGGTGGTTGTAGATTCTAAGAAGGCTTGTAGTCCGTGTTAGCACATCTTCCCACAAAATTAACCAGTTGCCCTACATAGGTGGATGAAATCACTGACAATGACTGGGTCATGGAATTAAATTCCAAATCTACTCTATATGATCGACAGTGGGGCCATGTTGCATCAAGGAAATATTAAGAAATAATTGGCCTTTATGACAAAATGGGTTCGCATCATGCCAAAAAATATGAAATCATATAGGGGAGTGGTTTGAAATGACAAATTCAGGCATTACCTCTCCCGGCATGGAATAAATGTTATCAAAATAAAAAAAAATTGAGCTAATAAAGCATGGCCCCGTCAAGCCATTTAAGGACACGATATGTTCCTCCATGGAGATTGGACCACGTGTACCAAGCAGTAAACGTGGGAAAGCGAGATGCGTTAGGATTAAAGAATCCAATTTTTTTATGAAGTACCACGCTTACCTTTCACTAGGTGTCCACCTCATAGCAGGTGGCCACATTTATCATTTGGTTTTTCAACCATATTAAAGTCTCCACTTATAACCCAGTATGAATCGGGCATGGAGTTATTTATCCACCACCACAGATTGGCCCTTTTGGCTACATCATTAGAGGTGTAAATATTAATGAGCCCAAAATGGTGTCCCTAAATATTAAAGAGGACCCATATGACATGGTTGGTGGGGTCGATTCTATAGTCAATTAATAAATGTCGTCATTTAGGTGAAAAAATTTAAATTAATCCCCATGCCCTACTTCATGATTACTACAGTAATGCCAAGCTATCATGCCGATGGATTTATAAACCATATATAACTAAAGGCCTATAATTTTAACTTCCTGTAAAAACAAAACATCTAGATTTGCACATCATTGCCAAGTTTCACGCACTACATACTTACAATAGGAGTCTGTGAGACCCCTAACATTCCAGGATAAACAATTCATGGGAAACATTGGTCAAGACCCATATCCCCATCTTCAAAGCCCTCAAGGGCATCATACTAATTATGTAGTAAACAAGCAACATTATGTTGTTAAAAATCCTGCAGATCAATTTTTTTCATTCATCATACTCAATGTTGTATTCTACTTCAATGGAGTCCACACTGTGTGTTGGGCTATGGTCCCAAGAGATGCGACCTCTGGGTCATTTGGAATGACCTTGTGAATTGCTTGGAAGTAGCAAAGGAATTGAATGCGAGATGGGGACATGAGAAATAGTATTTGATTGGTCCATGAGAACCAACACCGCAAGGGGCATGATGGAATACTTTGGCGAATGGGGGGTAGCCGATATGGCCGCATCACCGGCTCCTTAGCAAAGAATGCTTAGTTCCTTAGCAACAATGTAGGCTCCTTGGCCTGGAATGTTGTTATAATGTTCCTTAATATTTGGTTCACGATGGCCATGGGAGCTAGAGGATGTGTATTGCTAGGATTTTTTCTTATTTCACCATCCTCCGATCGCTTTCAACCTTCCTCCTATTGGGTTTTGACTGCTCTGGCACCTCGCTTTACTATAGGGAAGTTATGGGGACATAAAGTAGACAATCTCGATCTTGTGATCGATGCTTGAAAACAAAATCAAGTATTGGGAAGATTTATAAACATGACCCACTAGGAGTAGTGTTTATCACCCATTTGAATATCTAAAAATTTATTGAGCTCATGTGAAAGATCAATCTCAATGCAAACTTGCTTCTGAGGATGAGCATGGTAAAACTTATCATCTTCTAGGTCGACTACCCGCCCAAGCGAAGCGAAATTTGTGGCGGCAAATAAACGCATGACAGAGGGAGACCAAGAAATTCAATCCACACTGGAACTTTAAGGGAGGTATACTCAGATACCACAAAGTCCTTATGTCAAGGTGTTAATACAAGCAAGAGTTGAGTTGCAATATACCAAGTGGCTTGCTTAGCCAAAATGTTGGGTGTGTTATTTGAGTCGGAAAAATGAAAAATAAAGAAACCCTTGGTCATGTTTTGGACACTATCCAGGCAGACCCCATGAGGGGTCTAAACTGTGTTGGCACAGATTTAAGCATGCTTTCAGAGGGGATTCGACCCAAAAAATACCCAATGAGGTAAAATTGTTCTAACCATTGACATGCAAAGATTAAATTCAAGACTGGACAAAACAACATCCGGAGGAGAGATATTACCTCATGAAAAACCTTCTAGAAAAATTTCTTGGGATGCTTCACTAGGGGTGTCATCACTCACTCCACTATCTCCCGTCGCGGATGAAACAACCAGGTTTGAAGATGGAGAGGTCATTTTATAGGTGACTCCCGTGAGGGTAAAAACCCTAGGAGAGACCATAGCAATTAATTCCCGTAGTGCCCGCAAAAGCCACAGTATGACAGCTTGGATGGGGAAACCCTAGAAGAGTCAAATCCAATTTTACTCCACAGTTGTAGAGCATTTTTTTACAAAATATCATTCAATATATTATTTTGGGAGGATTTCCTTTTTAAAAAGAGAGGGCATATGATTTTTGTAGGATATAATAAAATAAGGGAATTTATTAAGTCTCTTATAAATTATTTGAAATCATTTGGAAAATAAAATCTTATATTATTATTAAAGTTTTCAATATTTTGACTTTAAAAACAATAAATAAGTCATTTTTTAGTTCAAAAGTTTTTAAAATGTTATTTTGCAAACTAAACAAAAAGAAACATTTGACATTAGTAGTGTGGCTCGGTTTTTCTTAAAAGTGATGTTGTCATATTAAAGTACCGCATCCACCACATATGAGATCTACAACAATGGTGTATATGGCATTGTCCCTATAAATATTTTTTGTGAAATAAGTAAAAATCATTTTTCCATTCCCTCATGTACCAAGTCATGACCATATCTATAATTAAATCCAAATATTAAGAATACTTTGAGTATATAGGGTTTATATGCCAATGTAAAAGGAATTCTTGCTAAGAAGTTGTCATTAATAGATAAAATAGTTTTCACATACTACATAGGTACAACATTCCATTCTAGTCTCACATACCTTAATGCATCTTTCATGTATTAATTGTTAGAATGTGTTGTATATTTTGTATATTGTATACCCAGGAGTATTGTACACCTCTTCCACGAGCATTAGCAGGGGTCCGGGAGTATAGATATGTTATTTTTATCTATACGTATATATGGGTGGTGTCATAATCCATGAATTATGGGGAACCGTTATGGGTGTTTATTAGCCCATGGTTTTAGTACCCATTGTATTGTAAAACCACTTTGATGATTTCTTACTATTTTGCTTACAAATAGTTGGAGATGTAGTAGGGTAAATCAAAACTTGGAAGTACATTATTGTATTGTAAATGGTTAAGTTAATGCAATAAGGAGAGAATTTATTGTGCTGGGTTTTTTCCCAAAAGGGTTTCCCAGGTTAAATCTTTTGTTTTGTCATTTATTTTCTTTGATTATCTTGAATATTTTTTTCAAGAAAATATCATATTGATTCTCTTCATTTGCATCGAACAAGGTTCTATCTTTTATGTGAAGAGTTAGGGTTTCTATAACCTGTGATAACAAAAATTGAGTGGGAGCTCTACGGGTGAAATTTTTAAGTAGAAGAAAATGACGGGAAGTGGAAGGATTGAAATCAAAAAATTTAATGGCCAATATTTTGAGTTATGGAATCTCAAGATGGAATATCTTCTTGTGGATAGAGATCAGTGGATTGTTGTGTCTAGAGTCATGCCTAGCGTGTATGAAGGTAGAGGACTAGGAAAAGATTGATAGGAAGGCAAAGATTTCAATCAGATTGTGTCTGTTAAATTCAGTTTTGTTGAATGTGTCAAATGAGAAATTTACTCAGTGTTATGGGAGAAGTTGGGGACTTTGTATCAGAAAAAGTCTTTGGTGAACAAATTGTTTCTCCGAAAGAAGCTATATTCATTGAGAATGAATGACAGAGACTCTATTGTAGAACATCTGAATGTATTTAATATTGTGGTAAGTTAGTTGATTTCTGTTGATATTAAAATGGAAGAAGAGGATAAGTGTATTACTCTTTTGTGTTCTTTACCTAAGTCTTGGGATAATCTAGTTATGGTTATTACTAGTACTACAACAAAAATTATTAGTTGAGGATGTAGTTGCGGCCTTACTATAAGAAGAAATGAGGTAGAAATACATTGAGGATTATCAATCCAAGGATGCCTTATATGTAAGAGGTCATACCAAAGAGAAAATAAAGAAGAGGAAAGGACAGTCAAAGTCCAAAAGTAAATCAAAGACTATAGAAAAGATAAGAGGAAATGTTGGAATTGTGGTAAAACAAGGCATTTCAAGAAAGATTGTAGATCTAAGAAGGTAGAAAAGGGTAAGTCCTCTGACAATGGTGGATCTTCAGATACAAAACCCTCTAATGAAGACTTAGGAGATTTTTTTTTGGTGGATTCCAACTTGCATGCATGTGACAGTGCATGGTTGATTGACTCGGTGCCTCCTTTCATATGACACCACACAAGGAGTGGTTATGTGAATATGAAAAGTGTAATGGAGGTGATGTATATCTGGGAGATAACTCAACCTGCAAGATCATTGGTCACAGGAGAATCAAGATGAGGTTTAAAGATGGAAGGATTAAAACCCTCCCATGTGTTTTGCACATTCTAGGTTTGACCAGAAACCTAATATATGTAAGTAAGATGAATGATGTAGGTGTTCATGTAGCATTTAGTAAATACAGTTGCAATATGGTTCGGGGTGTAATGGTATTGGCAAGAGGCATCCATACTAGAACATTGTTTAAGCTTGAGGCAAGCGTTGTTACTGATGAGTGTAATAGCTCTGTGGTTCTAGAGGAGAAGAAAGCTTTAGATCCAACTCCTACATCTACTATAATGAAGATGATGTTATGGCATCAAAGGATGGGACACATCGGAGAGAAAGGACTTCATACTTTAAAATTAAAAGGTATGGTTGAAGGAATTTCTGAGTGTCCTTTAGATTTTGATTTTTGTGAGCATTGTGTGTTTGGAAAGAAAACTAGAGTAAAGTTTCCTATGAATGCTACAAGATCAGAAGGAATTCTACATTTGATACATAGTGATGTTTTTGGACCTGTAAAAGTTCCATCATTAGGAAAAGCCATGTTCTATGTTAGTTTCATAGATGATTTCTCAAGAAAGACCTGGGTATATTTTATTTAGAATAAGTCTAAGGTTTTCAATAAATTCAAAGAGTTTAAGGCTCTTGTGGAAAATCAGATAGAAAGGAAGATAAAGGTTTTGAGAAGTGACAATGGTGGGGAATATTTCTCTAATTCCTTTGAGAAATTATGTAAAGAGTGTGGAATAGAAAGGCAAAAGACAACTCCATATACACCACAACAGAATGGAGTTGCAGAAAGGATGAACAAAACATTGATGGATAAGTGTAGAAATATGCTCAATGGTGCCAGTTTGGACAGAAATTATAGGTAGAAGCAGTGGCAACTGTGTGCTATTTGGTTAATAGATCACCATGGACTTGTAAGAAACCCTCTGCTAGACATTTACGTGTATTTGGTTATATTGCTTGTTGTATATTCCAAAGCTAAAAGAACTAGTTAGATAATAAATATGCTAAGTGCATATTTATTAGATACTCTAATGGCGTAAAAGGATACAAGCTTTGGAATCTAGAATCACATAAGGTTGTTTTTAGCTGTAATGTAATTTTTAGAGAGCTTAAGGAAATTCCAGAGCAAGAAGAAAAACCAGAGGAAGATCATGTTAAAATTGAGGAAGATGAATCTATGTCTGAATTTGATGTGACTACAGAAGATGAACCATAAAGAGAGTTGCAAGGGGAAGATTTAGATGAAGTAGATGAGGAACCAGAAGATGTTGAACCAGAAAATCCTATCTTAAGAAGATCGATCGGCTGAGAAGGGCACCTGAGAGGTATAGTCCTCTTGATTTCTGTTCTACTTTTATTTTGTCAGTTTTATATGTTACTGATGATGAACCCGAGACCATGAGGGAGGATTTTGGATCTAATGAAAGAAATTTTTGGGAAAAGGCTATGGAGGAAGAAATGGAGTCCTTATATAAGAATAATACATGGGACTTGGTGAAATTACCTCCTGGAAGAAAACAAGTTGGTTGTAAATGGGTGTTTAAGAAGAAGTATAATGCAGATGGGAAAATAGAAAAGTATAAAGCTCACCTTGTGGCAAAGGGTTTCTCTCAAGTGGAGGGACTCGATTTTGGTGAGATATTTTCTCCTGTTGCTAAGTTACATTCTATTATATTTCTTTTAGCTATTGTTGTTGCTTTCGATCTAGAAATAGAGTAGATGGATGTTAAGACAATGTTTTTGCATGGTGAGCTTGAGGAGGAAATCTACATGACACAGCCAGAAAGCTTTAAGATCAAAGGAAAGGAAGATTTGGTGTGTAGGCTAAAAATTCATTATATGGCTTGAAGAAATCACCAAGAATGTGGAACCAGAAATTTGATAGGTATGTGTTGAGACTTGGGCTTGAAAGAAGTAAATTTGACCCTGTGTTTATTTTAAACATGAAGGTGAATATTATGTTATCATTGTATTGTATGTTGATGACATGTTGTTAATTGGTAACAATAAGAAATTGGTCAATCATGTTAAATCTCAACTCTCATCTCATTTTGATATGAAGGATATTGGTGCTGAAAAATTTATTTTGGGCATGGAAATAAAAAGAGATCGTGTAAATATGAAACTATTGTTAAATCAAAGAAATTATCTTGAGGTGATATTGTAAAGGTTTCAAATGTATGAAAGTAAACCTGATTAGTATTCCTTTTCCTATTGGTCAAAAGTTATCTTATGAACAATGTCCTAAAACTGAAGAAGAAATAGAGGACATGTCTCAGGTACCATATGCTAGTGCAGTTGGTAGTTTGATGTATGCAATGGTTTGTGCTAAACTGATAGTGTACATGTATCGGGAGTAGTGAGAAGATTCATGTCAAATCCTGGAAAGGAACATTGGATTGCGGTAAAGAGAATCTTCAAGTACCTACATGGGACATCTAATTATGTAATTTATTATCAGGGAAAACCTAATGAAAGTAAAACATTATATCTACATTGTTTTGGGGATTCCGACTGGGGTGGAGACTTTTATATGCACAGGTCTACCAGTGGTTATGTGTTCAACTTGTTTGGTGGAGTGGTAAGTTGGATGAGTAATGGCTTCGTGAATGATCTCCACTATTGGGTTCACTCAAAATGTTGTAAGGATCGATTGTGATAGTCAAAGTGAAATTTTTCTAGCAAAGAACCCTGAGTATCATTCAAGAATGAAACACATTGATGTTCAATACCATTTTGTAAGAGAAATGGTGGAGGATAAGAAGATACTACTAAGTAAGGTGGACACAGAGGATAATGTTGTTGACTCTTTAACTAAGGCTGTGAGTGCTGAGAAATTTTCTTGGTGCAAAAAATTGATGGGATTGAATGCCCTGAGCTACTGACTATATGACAATGTAGCCCCCTTTTGAAAAGTATACAACAAGTGGGAGAATGTTAGAATGTGTTGTATATTTTGTATATTGTATACCCAGGAGTATTGTACACCTCTTCCACAAGTGTTAGCAAGGGTCTGGGAGTATATATATGCTATTTTTATCTATATGTATATATGGGTGGTGTCATAATCCATGAATTATGGGGAACCATTATGGGTGTTTATTAGCCCATGGTTTTGGTACCCATTGTATTGTAAAACCACTTTGACGGTTTCTTATTGTTTTGCTTACAAATAGTTGGAGATGCAGTAGGGTAAAGTAGAACTTGGAAGTACATTATTGTATTGTAAATGATTAAGTTAATGCAATAAGGAGAGAAGTTACTATGTTGGGTTTTTTCCCGAAAGGGTTTCCTAGGTTAAATCTTGTGTTTTTTCATTTGTTTTCTTTGATTATCTTGAATATTTTGTTCAATATAGCTTCTTTTTTATTAGTTTATCATATTGATTCTCTTCACTAATAGGTATATTGAAAGGGAAATATTATTTATGTACTAATGGGTATATATGAAGGGTAGGTATATCAAGGGTTCTAGTATACTAGTTGGTGGTATGTCAAAAGGTAACCTATTGGAGTGATAAAAAACCACTCCATCTTCCTAGTATAAAATGAATTTAATAAAATCAATTTTTGACACAAATTTAAGAGAAAAATTTAATTGGTTAGGATGGTATCAATAAGTTGAGAATATAATCATCTCTAATGACATATCATTTAACTTTTTCTACAGGGGATAGAAATCTAACATTGCTTATAGATTTAAAGGAATCCAATATATGGAAGAAAAATAATTTAAAATAATTGGCATCAATGAGGTCCTAAATTGATGTAAAATTCTTTCATCACATTCAAGGGTTTGATACTACATGGAAACATTCAATAAGTTGAATGACTTGTATGATTTAAACTTATATTGATAGTTCATAAAATTACAATTGAATTTGTTTAATCTTGAGTTAAAAAATGGTGATGTGATGAGTCTAGCATGAGAAACATGAGAAATCAAGCATGATGTTGAATGACTAGGATAAAAGTTTATATACACTTGATATAATTCATAAAATCCTTTCTTTATACTTATTCAACCTACATGCAGTCTTGACAAACAAACAACCAATAAAATACTCTCACATTTGATCAATTGGTTGAAAATATAGTTGAAAGGGAAAAGGATTATATAAGAAAAAATAACTCCATAGGAGAAATCATTTTTCATTCCAATCAAAACTGAAAATATTTAAAAGGTTCTTCCTCCAACGCCTTAGCTACTAAAAATCATGATAGGGGAAAGGAAAAATAAGGGTAAAAGAGGAAAAATAACAGATTACAATGGGAAAAAGAAAAATGATAAATAACACTTGTCCTATAAATGATGTGGTATAAAATGTATGCATGAGGCTTGTAAATTAAATACTTTATGGGATAATATTAAATCTTATTGCGAACAAAAAGAAGAAAATAAGCTCACAAAAGAGCTAAACTTCTCTCAATTCACTAGTGAATATGTATCACATCCCAATTTACCAAGACTTATGTTTTTGAAGATATTTTGATGATTAGTTGGCTGCTTACACATCTCGATACAAAAATTTATACAATTTTGATTTGATTTGGTTATAGTTATGACATGGTTTGGTAATAAAACATTATTATTAGTTTATTTATATTGAATATATAATATTATGGCTTTATATTTTAGTTTTATATTAATGATTATATATGTTGCTATATATTTCATTTGAATTGATTTCATTTTATGAAATGGATAATGCATTGGGTACTCTTGTATTATTATGTACAAGTGTTCTTTAGATTGAAAAAGGGTATCATTGGGAGAGGAAGAAAGATGTAGAAAATGGGTACAAATAGAGATATTTTATATGTGTGCTTCAAGAAATGAGAAATATTCTCAAAACCGTAAGTTTAGGTCATAGATTTCCTTTTTGTGATTTAAATTTGTTTTGTATGTGTCACTTTATGCAATGGAATTGACTCGGTTACATTACAACAAAAATATAAGTGTTTCACACTCTAGATGTGGCGAGGAGAATAACACCACATTACAAGTTCTTCAACCAACATAATATCACTTTATGAAAACAAAAACTCACATTTACATTGTTGTCTTATGTTTTGTATTATATAATTTATTCATAGAGAATTATTATGAGTATACTATTAAGTAAAAGAACTTATTAATCATTTCATTAAAAAGTGTGTGGGATTAAATCCCTATGTTTATTAAATTTACTGATATCTTACAATTAAATCATATTGAATTATTATAGCCAAGCTCAAATTATAATGCATTTGAGCTACATAGAAACCAACTCGTTGAATTACTTACATGACATATATCTCACATTATTTTTAACCAAGTTATTGTTTTCATTTGAGATTGTACCCTTCACCGAAACTAGGATCAACACCTCGATGAAACATGAAAAGAGCCTTAAAGTGTGGAACAATGGCTCATTCAAGGTCAATCTCTAAGAGAAAAGGTTGGTTCCATTCATTATAGTCCATTGTAACCAATCTAACCAACACTATGATATACTACTAATTAGTTCTAATTTAATATTTCTAAGAAACCAAGGTTTAGAAAGATGAAATATTGAATGAAATATAAGGTAACATATGAAACTGAAAGTGGATTATCTCCTTGAGATGAATAATGAGAGGGGGAAATGAAAATACAATAGGGTAATTTAAATTAGCCACATTCAACTCTATAATTTTTCTAAACTTTGATTCTCTACATAAATGACACAAAGGATTGAAATCATGAAAATATAGATCACACACACACCATGACAGGATATAATAGGAAGGAAAGAATACAACAACACAAATTAAAGAGCTGAAAGAGAGTCACAATAACAATATATAATTAATTAAAACATGTAATACCTATTACAATAATGGGGGACACATTGAATGCATTGCATAAAATCAATATAAAGACTGCAACTCAAAATGTTTGGCCATACAAAGGGTAACATAACATTGCATTCAAGAGAGGATATTTTTAGTTAAAATTGAGTTAATATTATAGAATAATAAGAGGGGGAAGAGTAAATATTAAATCAATAAAGTTACCCAATTCTTCAACCAAGGACCAATATATATTCAAGTGTGCAGACACATCATGGGTGTAAGAGATTTTATAGAACCCAAATCTCAAAATGGACATGTGTCCTTTTTCAATTTTTTTGCCCAAACATAGAATTTATCACAACCCAAAACTACTATTAACATGTAGTGATCTTGAACATTTTCGGTGGTACCAATTTTATCTTATTTAGTGATATGGATCAAAATATATGGGCATTTAAATATCCCTATGTCGCTCCACATGGTTGGCAGCCACATGGCATTCAAATTCAATCTTCATGTCACCCCTATTGACATGTCAACCCCTCATTGGTTCTTGGAGTATCCATATTTATTTTATGACCTTCCTTTATTTCTTGTCTATCTGTGTGGATTTTCACTTTTGTGTGACCTTTGGCTCTTTTTCATGGAATTTTCAAGTGTTGAGAAGAATTTTAGTGTTGCATGAAATTTTAAGGTGCTGCTAAATGTTTAGTCCTATGAAAAATTTAGCTTCCATGGAATTTTGGCTCGACGGAATGTAAGGATCCATGGAAAAATAGGGATTTATGAAAAATTAGGGATCCATGGAATTTTACAGAGCCGCAGAAAAGTACGGATCCGCTGAATTAAATTTTTTTGTAGCTTGATGGTGTAGCATGATATTTTTAGTGTGGTGTGGAATTTTATGATTCCATAGAAATCCAGGATCTCAGAAAATTTTAGGATTCCATGGAATTTAAGTGAGCTTTCTATTAGTAGGGATCAATGGAATTTGTAATGTTGTGTAGATTTCCATTTGATGTGTGGCTTCCCCTTTGATGTGCTGTTTGTCCAAATAAGAATGAGTGCTTATTTGAAAACATTTTGGAAACCTCTAGGGGATATATATCTTCTTGATATAAGAACTAGTAGTCTTCTACATACATTGGGCATAAAGTTAGCATATAACTTAAAAATTGATCTTGAAATCTCTAAAACTTTTCTCGCACTTGTTTTTTATTTTTTCAACGTGTTCTAGTCTAAAATTTTTACTAAGAATCCCTACATGCAACTCAATTGTTAATTCTACTTCAAATCTACAACAAACACCTCTATTTCCATGTCTATCTCTGCATTTGATTTGGATGATCTCAAGAGATTCTAAGGAAAACAAGACAGTTTGAGCTAGTCTAAGATGAAAAAAATTATATGAATGAACATATATGCTTTCCCACATCTCGCTTCTTTTATCATGGCCCATTCACCTAGTAGGACCTATAACATTCCAACAACTTGTGAAACACAACACTTATTCAAGCAATATCACCACAAAAAATTGAGGGACAACATCTCAATCACTAATCACAAAAGACAAAAATAAGGGACCTCTAATAAGAAAAATAACAAAAAAACAAAAAGGAGTGAAACTAAACCTCACTGTGGTACAGGTGAATCATAACCATCTCAATAAGATGGTATAACGTAAATCCCATGAATCATGATTTTAAGTACTTCCCCATTGAGCTTTGATAAATCTAATGAATTAGCTTTCTTACAAGGTGTAATAATGTATGGCCCACTCCATAATGCATCAAATTTGGATTTCCTCCCTGGTTTTTCCTTGTCTGCATCCCACTTCAAAACTAGGTCTCCTTATTTGAATTTTCGCTCTCTAGATTTATCATCAAACCATTTCTTATTCATCTTTTGATGTTCTTCCATCTTTCTCATGGATGACTACCTCAACTCTTATAACTCAACTAGCTCTGTCATCCTAACTAATCTCTCAACTTTTCCATTTAATTCCAACCGATGGACCATTTCTAATTAAGGTAATTCAAGTCATAATGAAAGTCCTTGCTCTTTACCATAAACAAGGTGAAGCTATAATTACTTATTAATCTTTCTCGGTGTGATCCTATCAACCAAAATAACATCCCTGAATTTTGTGTACCACTACCTCTAGTTCATCTCTATTGTTCTTTTCATGATCCTGATCAAATTCTTATTAGTGGACTCAACTAGGCCATTGAATTGAGGGTAATAGTGGAAAGAATTCTTCATATAAATATCTTTTTTGAGAGCCCAATCATATATATTAAACAAAAGCTTTAGCATTATCAAATATTATGGTATGAGGGACTCCAAACCTGATCACAATTTTCCTCCAAGAAGTACATAATGGTTATCTCAATAGATTTCTTGATTACAATAGCCTCATTCCACCTACTAAAGTAATCAAAGTGGTAGTAAAATCCCATTTATGACTAGAACTAGACACCGATTGATGTAGAAAATGAAGGAGGTTTCTCTTAATAGGATTTGGTCAATCACAATTCAATTTATTCATAAGTAAACAATTACATTTATAGGTCTCTTGATCTCATAATAATAAAGAGATATGCTACATCTCAAATCTCATGAATATCTCACCCAAATCCTAACATCTCTCTCAATCCCTTAACAAACTCTCTTGAATTTATCCCTATGATTGGTTTTACACACACACACACACACACACACACACACACACACACACACACACACACACACACACACACACACACACACAATATTATTCCTCACTCAAAATAATATTTCTAACCTAACTCACATTAATTCCCATATATGAGTACTAACTCATGCAGACATTAGGTTTTCCCGATAATACATCGGTTCTGAATAGTAAGAGATTATTACATTGTAACTTGGAACAACCGTCATTCATGTTTTATTAAAAGAATCCTTTGACACAAGATTATTTGATGTTTTTTCACAAATGACAAATCAAACACAAAAAATTACTATGATGACACTAGACACAAGACAAATTTGACCATAAAAACCTAATAAAATAAAAATAAAAAGAGTGAATAATAAAAAATAAAACTAAACTTAAAAAAAACTAATTTAAAAACTAAATCTAAATAGATAATAGCTAAATCTAGATTTAAATATAGCATTTAACGAATACACAAATAATATAAAGACATAATTAAATACCTAAAATTATGAAAATATAAATAAAACTCTCATAAAAATTATAAAACTAATCCTAAATCAAAAACACTAAAAATGTAATTAATAAAAAAAAAACCTAAAACTAATACTACCAATAACAAAACCATGAAACTTTTTAAAACTAAAACTGAAATAAAAGTAATACCACCTTTCAAAAAAAGAAAACCATAAAGAAAAAACCAAGGGTTTTGAAAAACAACCAATTATTGAAACTTAAAAAAATAAAACCATGTAGAGGAAAGGAGCCAATGATCCTAGTGCATATGTGAAATAAAGTACCATTATTTGTTTCAATTAAAATGAAAACATGTCACTTTTAAATTTAAAAATTAAATATAAAATAGCCAATAAAGCAAGTCACATCAAGTCATTAACCAATGAAATGGTGACACATAGCACCCATAAATGGTGACTTTATTCCCAAGCAATGGGTCACCTTAAATTTCTTTGTATTAAAAATACTTAATTTAAATCCCTTAAAAATATGCTTTCCACACAATTTTAATTCTCAAAAGAAAATATGTATATTGAAAAATCATTATTTATTAATAATATATATATTTTTAAATTATGATAATTAAGTGGCTCTAAAGAACCCCTCAAGTTAGGGTTCACGATAAATGGCTCCTCTTCCATATTGTTTTAAAGAAATTGTAATAGGTTTGGAGAGTGTGAGGCATGCAAGCCATGAAACTTTGGTTGGAAGAAAAGAGTCTCAACTAGTGCAAAGAATACCGTTGTGAACTATTGAGTGAGACTAGGTACTTGTTGAGGTTATACATCGACCCTTAGAGCCAAACACGTAGGGCATCGTTTGTGTTAGAGAAAAAAATCATGGAAGCCACCGAGGAGATAAATATCGATACTATGTAGAATACAAAGCTATGCAAAGAAAAATAGATGTTTTTCCTGGTGTAGACACCTAAAATCCACTTATGCAATTTTATTGCTAAAAGTGCACTAATTAACCTCATTCTTACCATTTCAGCTAATTAACTAATGTTTCCTCTATTTTGGTTAATTAACAACGCTTTGTTGATTAACTAACCTCTATCACATTCTGGATGCCAATTGACGACACATCGTTAGTTATAATCCTCTTCCGAGAAAACAATTAGTGATTATTAGCTAATTAGGCCTATTTACCCTTGTTTTGATCAATAAACCCTATTATTGGTTAATACCCCTCTTCTAACCATTCAAAATCACCCCATTTCCCTCCAAGACATCTCAAAAGGCTTCAAAAGCTTATCCTAGCCTCTTAATTGATCCTAATTGGTCAATTAAGGAACCTCACATGTTAATCACTTGTTAATTTCACCAATCATGATTAAAAATCCTTAATCTAATTTATCCTTTTGGTCCCACATGCACCAAGATGGAATCTTTCCCAAATAGAAGTTGTAAAAATACCAAGCTCCTACCTTTAAACTTTACACCATACTTTAAATAGTATTAATCATATAAGACATATGATCAAGAGCCTTACTTCCATTGATGGATTAGCTTGCTTAATCTTTACATCCAATCTTTGTGCTTGGTTAGTAAAGGAATATCTAATATGAACTTGTATCGATTGTTAGAGAGATTATTTTTCCATTTTGAAGTAGCAACAACCCAGCTTTGATTTGCTAGTGGTCTTCATAGGTCCATTTTAATTAGAAATTCACACTAAGTAGGCATGCTTTAACTTATATTGATTGATATCATGTTAGTTTTCTTAAGCATTCCAATAAGCTAAGATCTTGATGTTACTATTGTTAATTCCTAGCTTTTCTAATAGACTATGTGGTGTTAGTCTAGTTATTTAGTTATTTAGCTTAGCCAAATTTTTTATCGGTGATATAATGGAAGATTATGTGGATGACATATTAGAAAAATCCAGAATTGAGAAGATCACCATTGTGGTGCATCTTTCAACATCTTGGGTACTATAAGGTCTGACTCAACCCGAAGAAATGTTTCTTCGGCGTGCTATCTGGAAAACTACTAGGGTTCATTGTTTTCACAGAGAGGAATAGAAGTAGATCCTGCAAAGGTTACTACTATAACATAAATGCCTCCTCTAATGAATATCAGACAATTGTGAAGCTTGCAAGGAAATATCCAAGCAATTAGAAGATTCATCTCTTAGCTTGCAGAGACAAGTGCGATAATTACCTAATTCATACATTGATTGCTTACAAGCTCAACTACCCATAGATAGAAAAGGATTGCTTGGCCTTATATTTTTCCTTTCAGAAACTACGTCATTATCTGCTAAATAATAAGGTCAAGATGATATCAAAATTTGATCCATTAAAGTACTTTTTTGTCAAAGCCCACACTTACAGGAAAAATTGCCAATTGTATTATCTTACTTAGCGAGTTTGACATTGAATATGTTCATCAGAAATCAGTGAAAGGGAATGTTTTGGTAGATCAAATAGCTAAAGCCCCTTTTCCAAGCACTAAACCTTTGAGTCTGAAACTTCCAGATGCATCTACATTGTACCTTGAGGAATTTTTATATGGAAGTTATACTTGTATGGCTCCTTTACCTTTCATGGTTCAGAGCGGGAGTTTTGTTGGTCACTCCTTCAAGAGACTTTATCCCTCAGGAATTCTGAAAACAATATAGAAGAATATGAAGCCCTTATTGTAGGGATGAAATTAGCTATCAAGTGGGACATCAGAAAATTGAATGTGATTGGTGATTCTATGTTGATTATCAAACAATAAGACTCGTATAAATTTAAGGATGAGAAACTTCTTCCTTACAAGAAAATGGTTAATTATCTAAAGGATGTCTTTGAGAAAATTACATTTGAACAAATCCTAAGAGGACAAAACCAAGCATTGGATGTTATGGCCATAGTGGGGTTTATGTTACACATCCCCTAGGAACAATAATAAATGTTCTTCTTAGAACATCTCGTAAATACCAACATATGACATGCTCGAATCTTGTTTGGTATGTGAATTTTTTGGTCCCTTTTCCCCTTGGTATAGTGACATCTTTAACTACCTTCACGATGGAACCTTTCCTGTAAAAATTTCCCATGCTAATAAAAGAAACCTTATCTAGTGTATAGCTCGTTATACCTTACTTGGTGGCACTCTCTACCATTGAGGCTATGATGAGAATTTTTTACGTTGTCTCAATTCAAACGAATCCATCCTAACAGTTAAGGAGGTGTGTGAAGGCATCTATGGTGCCCATATGAATGGTATCATCGTAGCTAAGAAGATACTCAGAGTAGGCTACTATTGGCCTACCATGGAGAATGATTGCTAAAAATATGTAAAGAAATGTTTGCAATGTCAAAAGTATGAAAATTTGATACATGCATTGGCGCAATCATTACAACCTATCACGACACCTTGGCCTTTTTCAAAGTGGGGCTCGATCTTATAGGTAAGCTTCACCCTACATCCTCCGATGGCCACCTGTTCATTATCACTGCCACCGAGTACTTCACAAAGTGGGTAGAGGTTGTTCCTCTTACCTATGTCAAAGGTGCACAAATATCTAAGTTTATAATGAACCATATAATTTTTTGATATGACATTCCCTCTACCATCAGAGCTGAAAATGGTATTTCCTTAAAAAATAAAACCATGAAAGTGTTGTTTTAACGCTTTCAAATCACTCTCAAGTATCAAACCCCCTATCACCCTCAAGGTAATGGGAAATTCAAGGATTCCAATAAAACCCTTATTTGTATTATAGAGAAGGTGGTGAATACAACATGTCGTAATTGGCATTTACAGATTCACCCTACACTTTGGGCATACAGAACTTCTATCCACACTCCTACGGGTGCCACTCCATATTCCCTAGTATTTGACACAGAATTCGTGTTACCTCTATTAATCAAACTCCCCTATTTGTGTATAGAGCTAAGAGATTACCTGAATGAATAGGAGGACTACATAGTCACTCGACTAGAAGAGTTGAGCTATTAGATGATAAACGACTTCACGTCGTTGATCACCTAAAAGTGTACCGAATCAAATGCAAATGCTAATTTACAACAAAAGAGTGATACCTTGTTAATTTGAGGTAGGAGACTTGGTGCTAAAATAAAATTAGTTCAACACCACCAAGGACCAAGAAAAGAAAGGCAAGTTTGAGCCTAACTAGTTAGGGCCATATGTTTTGGTCGCTAAGTTTGGTTCGGGTGCCTATAAGCTTGCTTACTCAGATGGTTAGGAACTTCAGAAACCCATGAACGTAATGCATCTTAAGAATTTCTATGCTTAAGTGTGGGGTCCCTAAAATATCATAAAAATAACAAAAAGTATAAAAATAGAAAAATAAAAGAGAAATAAATACATGCAACAATGAAAACCATGCAATTGTGGCACTTTGGATAAGTCCTTTGGTGAAAACCAGTTTTTGACACCATTGGAGGGTTCATTGTTCACAAGCATTTTAGGTCTAGGATTATGATAGCTTTTTCCTAACTTAGGCTTTACCTACATCTAAACTACTTTTGATCTTATCCCTCTTGGCCTTGATTCGGATGATCCTACTTTCTATATGCAAAGATTTTGCCTTTGTATATTACCATCTGATGTCATGGTGACTTTTCATCATCCCTTTTTGCACATAACGCATGACATCCTCGCCCTTGTACATCCCATATATCGTTGGAGACATCCATGTTTCTTCATTTCCTTGCACA